>JANHMN010000008.1:52730789-52762532 GCA_030674055.1 Rhabdomys pumilio
GAGGGAGGGAGGGAGGGAGGAAGAGAGGGAGAGAGGGAGGGAAGGAGGGAGAGAGAGAGGGAGAGAGGGAGGGAAGGAGGGAAGGGAGAGAGACAGGGGAAGGGGAGGAAGATGGGGGAGAGAGGGAGAGAGGGAGGAAGAGAGAGAAAAAGAGAGAAGAGAGGAGAGAGAGATTGCCTAAGGTCCCAGAGAGAGGGTGGCACAGCTGGAAAAAACAAGCAGATTGAATCCCCCAGACCCACGTGCTCCCTAAGTCCATGGCTATCAGTGCTCCCTATGTCCATGGCTATCATGCCTATCAGCAGACACGAGCTAAGAACAGTGAGACAAAGTGCAGACTGTTCATTGAACAGATATTGGTCACAAACGGGCAAGGCAGATGGAGCTGGGTGTAGTCCAGGCCCCAGGAGTTTGTGTCTGGTCTCCAGGGGCAATGCCTTTCTTTTAATCTCCTGCTGAGAACCGGGGAAGGAAGCAGGGCTCAGATTCTAGCCCTCTCTCACTCTCTGATCAGACCTCAGGGGTGAGCCACAAGTTTGAACCCAAAGTGCACATTCAGGACCAAGCAGTGGTGTGGAGTCAGTCTTTCCCCAGGGCAGCTGGGGCACCACTGGATTCTACAGTGCAGATTTGAAGAGCTGGTAGGGACCAGACTCAAGTGTCCAACTATAGTTCTGTGGGTCACCAGTGAAACCAGGTGGCCCCCGCCCCCAAATGTTCCAAAGCTTCATAGGTCAGGCTGGGCTGCTGTAGTCATCTCAGGAGCCTCTTCTAGCTCCCAGCTGTGACTTAACAAGGTACATCTGGAAGGTTCCAGACCCACAGACATGTATACAAGTAAGAAAAGTGGGCAGGTGGCCTTCCATGTTTATTTTACAAATGCCAAGTCTCTCTCTCTCTCTCTCTCTCTCTCTCTCTCTCTCTCTCTCTCTCACACACACACACACACACACACACACACACACACAAGGCTTCAAGGTCTTCCCTAACTTTCCAGCTTAAAACTAAACCACACTGGCCTTTTCTGGCTCTTTCCCTGCTTTATTTCTCTCCCCGGGTGTTATTCTAACACGTGATGTAACAGACTTGATGCTTTATTATCTGTCTCTCTCGTTAGAATGTAAACTAAACAAGGCAAGCATTTTGCCTGCTCTGATTCACTGCTGTACCTTTCTCATCTAGGATAGAATGACGCCTATCTTCTACTCAGGTTGCTGTCACAAAATACCCTAGACTGGTAGGGTTATAAACAACAGAAACTGTATCATCTGAAGGCTAAGAAAGTTAGAAACTCAAGTCAAACAGCAGCAGATGCAGCACCTAACACCACCCACCCCCTTGGGGGTGAGGATTACAACACAGGAAGTTTACTGGGACTCCCTGATATTTGCCAATTGAATGAATAGGTTGGATGAATAAAAACATAAGTTGTAATTATGCATTAATTGTATTTTAAGAGAAAAGTTTTATTTTAACAGGAAGGGTGATATGTAGGAGGAGCTAAGGTGGGAGGAGTATGGAGAGGAAGAGAAGGAGTAAGGAGAGAAGGAGAAGAAGGACAGGAGAAGCTAGGTGATGAGAGAGAGAAAGAGAGAGAAAGAGGGGAGGGGACATGGAAGCAGATGTTCGCATGTCTCCACCAGTCAAAGATAGTTGATATATGTAGACTGAGTATTGGGTTACACTTCTGACTGAGCATTACCAAACTTATAAAGCCTTTGACTAACATTTTTAAAAATTGTATAAAAGCAAAAAGGAAAAGGGGGCATGGGATAGAGGTTTTCTAGGGAGGGGAAATGGGGAAAGGGGATGAATCTGAAATGTAAATAAAATATCCAATAAAAAAATAAATAAAAAACCCATAAGTTGTCACACAAATAGGTTTCTTCCTGATGCCAGATAAAACACATGCAGACTGTCAAGGCCATCTAAGCAATGGGGCAACCGGTGACACACCTTCTCCTGCCTCCCTCACTTCTAGCATCTTTCTCTCCTTCCCTTCTCAGACGTACCAGGTGCCCTCAGTCTCCCCAGAGTCCCCCTTGGCCACATCCATTTGCCTTCCATCACTACAATCCCTCCCCCCACTCTGAACATTTTTTTTTCCTCTGTTCCCTTGGCTTGTCTCAGGGGACAGTATGTCTCGGGGTTGGAAAGGAGGGTGTACCCAGGGACACTGACCACAGACCTTACAGTATCTGAGCTCAGGACATTTTGAGAAGACACTATTTGAAACAGGCCTCTGCTTAGGACAGTCCTGACACCATGGGGATTGTCCAAGGTCCTCTGCCGTAGGACTCAGTTGAGACTGAACTTGACCTTCATGGTAATTACCTGAGCTGGTATGACCATATCCCTGCTGTTGCCTGGAGTCAAGGTACACACATCACACATAAGTGGGAAGAGGACAGGGGCCCTAACTGCAGTGGAAAGGGTGGTGCTGTCCCTGGGCACGTAGTCCCGGGAAGTATAACATAGAAATGGGAATTCTCATGGGAAACATGAGAAAAGCATCTCATAGAAACTTTCGACACCCACCATGGAGTCACACAATGGACCCTAGAGAGCAGGGACCCCAGGAAGTGGGACAGGCTCCCCAGGCATCCTAGGTGTGACCTAGGATGCTGTTCCTCACAGTTATGTCTTAGGCGCCATGAAGGCCTTTCAAGGCCCCATTCAGATTGAATATTTTCATAGTTCCATGATTTTGTTCTTGTCTTTCCCTTCTCGTTGGCTTACAAGCACACGGTGGAATTTTCCAGAGGCCCTGTGAGCTGAAATACTGTAGCAGATTGATTGCAGAAATAGATATGAGAATCCAGCTGTCTTCTATTAAATGAATCGTTAAGGAGATTTGCAGCCATGTGCGGCCATGGTATTCTTCTTGCTGCCTACTCTTGTCTCCTGATCCCTGTCTAACTTATTTTTCCAAGAGAAAAGTGCTTACAAATGTCTGTTAGGAAACAAGGCTTAGTATTATGTTATAAATGAGTTAAGTGCTTTAATGCCTTTGGTTTGACGTTTTTTGCTGTCTGGGATTTTGCTTTTCTGGTTGTGTCAGGATCTTGCTATCAAGGTCAGGTTGGTTGAAACTCACCATATAGCCCAGGCTCACTATATACTCCAGCCCCTGTCTCATCCTCCTCATCCCTGGGATATATCACTATACTCAGCTTCGATTTAGCCATTAGCCTGGCAGGTATCAGTAGATACAGTCTCCCTAATGATCTCAGGGACTCTCCTCAGCCATTTTTAAGTATCTAGCAGCATCCTGAGACATAACAGTAAGGATAGAACTCAGAAGAATACCAGTCAGAGAATTAACCCTCATTGTGTTATGATTGGGTGAGAGATGCTGGGGGCTCCTGATGTCCCCTGGCTGACCCCCTTATGAGGCAGCACTAGAGCAGTTCCTGGTCTGCCCACCTGCCAGGGACTTTGCAAGGCCAGCAAATCTGGAAGCCCAGTGAAATGTACGTGTTACTGTCCAATCTGATTAGAGAATCCACCCAGAGGACATGGCCCACACATGCATCCGCCCAGTGGCTCAGGAAGGAATGTGGATTCCCCATGACCTTCTTCAGATGTCATATGGGCAGGATACTGGATCTGAGCTGGGTACTCCAATCTCTCTCTTCCCTTCCTCACTCCCCACAGTGAGTGCCCAGGGAAACTCCCTGATCCAAGGCCTTGGTGCAGCTCGGAAACTGGCCAGCAAATCTGCCTGGATGCCAGTCTTACAGGGCACTCTGACATGTCTTCTGGAGATCAGCACAGTACCCAAGCCCCAGAGGGATAGCCCTGGGAACAATAGGGAGCACCCAGAAAACAAACATCAGCTTCTCTCACACAAAGAGGTCTGTTCCTTCCTCTGGGGGTGTAGAGTGTGAGGAGAAAGAAATTCTTCTCCTACCACACAAAGCCATTTTCCCCAGAGCACAAGGGGTACTTTGTAAGAGTCAAGCTCTGGCGAGGCTGTAGCTTAGAAAGGGACCTACCTTAACCAGTAGCCGCCCGCGGCCATCCCAGTCCATCTGCAGATCCTCCCCGTAGCTGAGGCGTACAGAAGCCATCACCGTGTGCTGGATGCGGAGGTCACCTTGAAGCCATAAGTCCAGGGTGTCAGTTCAGATGCAGAGGTGACAGGGATGACTGGTGTGTTGCGGGTCTCAAAGTTGTGTTTGTGAGGTCTCAAAGTGTTACGGCAATGACAAGCAAGGAGTGGAAATCAGATACGTGTCCATGAGACTGGGACAGGGAGTGCGGGGAGGGGGGCTCTCTGGAGGAAGGGTGAACTTAGTGGATAGAGGCTAATAAATTCCTAAAGGAGCCACTGAGCTACCATGATCTGTAATTCCCCTTATGGACACAAGAGGGCAGCAAAAGCTCCAGCATCCTGAGAGCCTGGAGGTAAGGAAATCCTCTCTGTTTTTCTACTAGAGTCACTTGGGAGGAAGGGACCTCAGTTGAGAGAATGCTGCCATTGACCTATAGGCATGTCTGTGACATTCTCTTGACTGTTGACTGATACGGGAGGGGCAGTGCTACCCCTGGGCAGGTGGCCCTGGACAGATAGAAGAAAAGTAACTGATCATGGGCCTGGGGAACAAGCCAGTAAGCAGCCTTCCTCCTGCTCCAGTTCCAGCCTCCAGGTTCCTGCATCGGTTCCTGCCTTGACTTCTCTCAGTGATAAACTATGGGGTGGAAGTGTCCAATGAAATAGACCCTTTCCTCCCAAGTTGAAGAAAAGTGCCTATGACAACCACTAAAAAACCTTGGGCCCCTGTCGGCTTCCAGGCTGGAAGTCCTGCGTGCAAAGCTGAGCGTAGCAAAGTCTGCTGCTGCAGAAAGGAGACGTGGGAAAACTTTTGCTTGTCCTGGAGGAATACATCAGCTCCCTGGGGGTCACACTCAGCATAAACACACATGAAAACACAGTGTGCTCATTCTCCAAGTACATCCGCTGTGTGCCACGTTAGGGTTATAGGCTCCAGGAGAGCCAGGAGTCGTGGAAGAGATTTGACAGTGGCTTTGAAGGTGAAGTTTGGGAGTCGTTCAGTACAAAGCCAGTTTATATGACATAGGCGAAGACACGAGACAAAAAGCGTTTTCTCATGAGGCACTTGCCCCGAGTAACATCATTTGAGCTAACCATTTGTCTGTCAACCCTGGCCTCTCAACTGGGTCAACCTCTGCTTCCGGAAGTCCTCTTCTCTTCCAGAGTCAGAGTACCCAGGCCACCGCCCCACTCTACCCAGCTAAATCTTCATTACGTTCCCAGGAAAGAAGTGGGCACCCTCAGCAAGCAGGGACATAGGTTGGTACAGTACAGAGGAAGTGGGTACGAGCTTACCTTGCAGGAAGGGAATCTGGACATCCTGGCCATCAATGGCCAGGCCTCCTCCATGCTTCATCTTCACAAGGCCGTTGTGCAGGGCAGACAGCCGCACACTGACTGAGCGGGTGCAGACAGCATCGGGGTCATCGGCACACTGAGAGACGGAAATGAGGAGTGACCTTACCACAACCCCTACCAGGCCAGGCCCCAGCCTCAGCTCTAGAGTTCATGAGCCTCCTTGAACAGCACACTTCCATTCTCACAGAGTATGGGGCGCCCAGAGTTACACAAGAAGGCCCTAAGCCCAAGCCTTACCCATGCCCTTTCCCAGTTCTTTCACAACGAACCTTACTAAGCCCTCAGTTCTTCTTACTCCTTGGGCCTAGTAACCCAAAACACTCAGGGCTTCCCAGGATAGAAGGCTTATAAATGTCCCCATCCTTGCTTCATTAGCTGGAGAGTACATACCCAGTACCATGGCACACATAAAGGAGGGGACCCTACTGTTCCTCACCTCAGTTAGCCCTCAGTTTCAAAGAACAGAGGTTTAGGGAGCCATAGACTAGATCTTTGTTACTCAGGGGTGACCCCCCTGAGTAACAAAGAGTAGCCATCTCCCAGGAGCTAAGAAGGCTGCATTTGCATGAAGTCACTGAAGGCCAGAGGAAGGGTTCCCTCCTGTGCACAGACAGTTGCTCAAGTCCCCAGGACACTCACTGTCTTGTCACCACGAGGCTCTGCAGCCCTCTGACAGGCAGCCTGGCCAAACTCACCTGCATGGTCTCTATGACAATGGAGAAAGAGTGGTCTTGGCAGTCCCGGGCCAGCAGGTATTGGCAGATCCCACTGAAGGTGAAGTACCTGTCGTCGAAGCTCTTGAAGTGAGATTGGCCTGTGACAAGACACTCCCCTGGAGGGACACAGAAGAAGAAGTGAGGGGAGAGGCTATAACTTGGCAAGGTGAGGTACACGTAAAAACAGGGTGCCCCACCCCCCAAAGCTCCCAGGTACCCTTTTCCCCATGACAATCAAAGCTGAGTTGGGGCAGAGGACTCTAAGTCAGATAGTTCCCACTCATGAGCTGGTCACAGGTCAACACCCTGTTTTATAAACAGAGGAGCTAAGGAAGACAATTACAGAGCTGAATTCAGTCTGGCTGGAGTCAGGGCCTGAAGCCACAGCTCTCAGAGCTGAGCTTCTGCCCCTGACTGTTTGCTTTATGCCTGCTCCACAGGCCCCAAACTTCCCTGCTTAAGGCCAGGACAGCTGCACATGGCAGCCTGGAAGCCTGGGTAGAGCTCTGCTTAATAGGACAGGAGAGGCCACCTAGAAGCCCAGCTCTCATTGAACTGGCATGTGGAGGAGCCTGGGGACAGCCTCACCCCAGGAAAGCCATGAAGAACAGAAGATGAGAAAAATAGAGACTGGTCCAGTGCCAACCAAAGACTCCATCCCTGCCCCTAGCCTAGCCAACAGGAAAACCTATTTAGGATCAGGGGCAGGTTTGGGGGGAGCACGGCACAGGCAGGAGGAGGCTATCTACACATGGCATGACTTGGCAGCATTGGTCTTCACCAGGCCAGCTCCCAGCCCAAGCTGATAGATACCTCTGCAGATGGGGACCCTCTATGCTCCACCTCCTACACAATCGTGACTTCGCCACTCCGTCTTCCAAGGGCTCAACCTTGTCATAGACTTTGTCTCATGACCTCATGTCTTAAAGGATATCCATGCAGAAGAGGCCTTGCCAATGTCTCTACCTAGCTTGAGAAAACTCTATCCTCGAAGACCGCAATGGACCTACTGTGGTTTAAAGAGGCATTGTGCTCTTTTGCCAGTCTCTGAGTACCTATGCCACCTTCGCTCATCTCCACCATCACTGCGCAGAAATTGTGCCCCATAAAAGAGGGGCCTCCTGCCACCCTCTACCCCTGACTCCACACACTAAGTTCTCCTCAGCACAGCCCACGCCTGGAAGCTCCTCTGAGAAGTCCCACAGCTCCACCTGCGCCCATATCCAGGGCTGATGCAGGGTCCTAACATAGCCTGAAAAGCCAAAGGGTGGTTCCTGCTGCCAAGATGACAAGGACAGGAAAAAGGGGGCCCCATCATCTGCCACCTCATTGGTATTCTCAGGAACAGGTAGTGCTGGGCCAGGCTAAATGTACAACTTTGAATCCAGGTGTGATTCTGCCTTGGAGCATTTGAAGGTTGGGTAAGGGCAAGTAGCCCCAAGGGACTAACGAGTATCTCTCTGGTCCCCAGGGCAACTGCTCCCTTCCAGGATGCTAGGATGACCAGTGAACAAAACCAGCCGAATGAACTTGAAGGAAATAAGAAGGCTCCAGCTAACTCTCACCACATCTCCTTCCATACCATGTCCTGAAAAAGGGCAAGAGTGGACAAAATGCTGGCTGAGAGCTGAGCAGCCTCACGATGGGGCCAAGGGTCACCCCCAGCCATTGTGAACGTCCTGGAATCCAGCGATGTCACAGGAAGGCCTTTAGAAATGGATATTTTTCTAAAGTCACCTCGGTTGAACAAACAGAGCAATTCGGTCGTTTATGTCAAATGCCTTGACCTGGCAGCCGTGAAATGGGTGGGATTCTTCCCCTAGATATCTCCATTCTCTCAAGAACACTCTTATCTGAGTGTAAAATTGAACTTCCAGTCTCTGGACATTTCTCCGACAATGCCCAGGGAAAGCAGGGTCAATGAGAAAGCACCCCAACTATCTGAAAGCAAAATGTCCAGGCCTGGAATCTAATCCTCTGATCTGGCTTCCTGCTCTCAGCCTGCTGATTTCTTTCTCAGCAATCAGAAGTCTAAATATTATACGTGGCTTATCTCCTTGTTACAACTGAGGGACCAAGATGCAAACACAGGAAACATGGGGAAATGGACTGGTGAGCTGCCGGGTAGTAGCTGGCCAAGGGAACTAGAACATCAAACCTAACATCCAACAAAAAGACACATGGCCAGACTCATGCTCCTTGGTCCAGACAGGACAGCTAGGGCATTTGCAGGCAGGAAAAGGGCAGCCACCAGACTCGAGATGCATGGATGCATGGAACGTCAGAGGTTCATAAAAGAGAGTACAAAATAGAGCCTTCTAATGTTAGAGCAAGACTGCTCCTAGGTAAAGATCCCCTGTCATTTAGAAGGAGGAGGAAGAAGGGATGAGGGAAGAAGATGAGCAGGAGGAGGAGGAAGAGGGGTTGAAGGAGGAAGATGAGCAGGAGGAGGAGGAAGAAGGGATGAGGGAGGAAGATGAGCAGGAGGAGGAAGAAGGGAAGAAGAGGAGCAGGAGCTCTCTCATCTAATGGACACACTCTTTTTCTTATAAACAAAGCCTCTGGTGTAGATAGGATGCCCTGCTTGAGCTAATGGCCTTCATCTTTTCTTACAGCCATCCCCACAGAAACATCAGTCCATAGGCCTTCAGTAAGGTAAAACAGACTTCCTGTAAATGCTGGGCTCCTCCAAGCTGGCCTTTAACTCAGTAATGTAATTCTGACCAAATATGCGTGGTGATCTCTGCACTCTCTCTGGGAGCCACCTCCTCCTGGTCTTGTTGGGCATTGTCATTCCCAGCTAACTGATGAGGGAGAGAGCACAGAGAAGCTTAACCAGCCCAACCTTCCACAATGGGCAAAGAGTGCTTTGAACTCAGACATCATAGGCTACCTCTTGGGTGGGGGTCCATAGTTTCTCAAAAGCCTACTCACTTCAGGACCAAGCCTCTCTGACCCTAGTCAGTGTGGTCACCTGCCAAGAGGCAAGAGGACAACACAGAAGGAAGAAAGCCTGGCTATGAAACATGATGCGCTATTTACTAACCAGTCCATGCTGGCCCTGAAGGAGCACTGGTATACCTCCAGAGAGCCCAGCAACGGTGTGGATAGACCACTGAACACTCCCAGACCTTGGGGGAGTGGGAGACAGAATCACAGGTAAGTCCAAGCACCTCAAAGCCCACTGCCATGGGGGAGAAGTTCCTAGCTGCCTGTTAGCCAGGGATACCAGGTGTATCATTCTTCCTGCAGGGTTCAGAGCAGACTGACCTTGAATCTCAGGGTGAAATCACAGGGATAGATTATAATCCATCAAATTATCCTGAACAGGGGAGTGGAGGGCTAGGGTGTCACTCCATTAGCAGAGCAGTTAACAAGCATGCACAAGTCTCTGGTACCATCCCCAGGATCAAATATAAATAAATAAATAAACAAATCAATCAATCAATCAATCAATCAATCCTGGACTAAATAAGTAATAGGTTATTCTAAGACCTGCCCCCCAGGAAGCTCCACCCCACCCATTACCTCATCTCACCCCCATGCCTGCTCTATCCGGTTTGCCCTGGGTCTCAGTCCCTCTCTTAACTTGCATAAGTACTGCTAGTGCTCTCTGCTCTGGAAAAATGGGACTGGCCCATTTAACTCCCAGGTTATGAACCCTGGGAGCCAGTTAGGTTTTTTTGTTGTTGGTTTTTTGTTGCTGCTGTTGTTGTTGTTGTTGTTTTATTTTGCTTTGTTTTACTTTGTTTTTGAACTTGACATAGTCATCTGGGAAGAGAGACCCTCTATTGAGAAACCGAGAAACTGCCTCCATCAGATTGGCCTGTGGGCAAGTCTATGGGTCGTTTTCTTGATTAACCACTAATGTGGAAGAGCCCAGCTTCCTGTGGGTGGTGCCACACCTGAGGAGGTGGGCCTGGGTTGTATAAAAAGGCTGGTTGAGCAAACAAACCAGTGAGCAGTGGTCACAACGGTGGTCTCTGCTTGAGTTCCTGCCCGGACTTCCCGTGACAACGTGGAAGCGTAAGCCAAATAAACCCCTTCCTCCCCGAATTGTTTTTATGGTCTCGATGTTTATCACAACAATAGAAAGCGGACTAGGGACACCATGTTTCACAGATTAGAAAACCCTGCTGGAAATCCAGCTAGTCAGTGCCCCTTCCAACCAAGCCACCCACTCCTGAAGCCCATGCTCCCATCCCCCATCCAGGGCCATTGTTATTTTGAACACAAGTGGAAAAGCCCTTGTGTTCAAAAAACCTACTCAGCTGGTCCTCACTTAGAAACCTATCTGCCACAGCCTTCCATGAGAAGCATCAAATGTAGAACCAGGGCTGTACATCTGAAGGACAGCCTCCAGTAGCTGCCATGTTCCCTCTAACCCAATGCTTCTGCCCCTAGGCACCGACCTAGCAGGGCTTTCCTGTCCCCTAGCAGTGTTTCCTGGCAGTGAATGATGCAAAGATTAAGAAGGAGCTACAGGATACCTACAGACGACATAGAAACCACACACATGGGCGCTGAATGTCCGCTGAAGGCCCCTGTATTGTTAAAAGCTTGGTCCCAGCAGTGACACTCTCAGAAGATTGTGGCACCACAGGAGGTGAACCTTGTGCAAGGTGCTAAGTGATTGGGCGTGTGCCCTTGTAAAGGATGATATAAAATCATCCACACCCCCAGCCCCCAACTGTGGGTCTTCATTGCCAGAGACCCTAATAAATTGGGTCATCTGACCTTAAACCCGATGCTCCAGAATCTTGAACCAAAATAAACCTCTACCTCACAAATAAATCGTGTCCAGTATTTTGTTGTAGTAACACAAAGCTGACCAATGTGCCACAGTTTTGCCTGAGGATACCCAAAGATAAACAGGGATCTAGAATACCATCCATGGGGACCACCAGCCCCTCCCCACTCCAGCAGACTGCTGCCCTCCTAAGCCCTTCCCTTCCCCTCTGCCTCCCCCTCCCCCTTCTCAGTTCCCACACTCAGCACTGTGTTCTAGGCAGCCTTCAAAGTGACCCATTATGTTTGAGGGTTTGTGGCACAGGGATTGACGAGTATTATATGTTCATCTTTGTCCAGAATCAAAGCCTGGTCCTCTAAGATGCACAATACTGCACCTCCAGGATCTTCACAGAAGCCCTGCTCTGGTCTTTCCTTGGAGAGCTAGGCATATCCTCTTTCAAAACCTTCCCATCAATAGCTCTTCCCAATTATCCAAGTGATAAGACAACCCACTGGCAACAGGACTGTGTTAAGACTGTAGAGAGAGAAGCCTAAGTCTGGCAGCGGTGTGTGGAGATAGACAGAGTGAGGGGAAGGGCGGCAAAGCAAGGTTTTGAGAAGGAAACATGGTTTTCATAGCTTTGTCAGCAAATCACGGAACTACTCTGAAGACCACAAGTCGAAACTGGCTACCTGCATCAAACCCCTGCTTGCCTTGAATCCTCAACAGAGCTCTTAGAGATTTTGAACAGAAGACCATGCGATTATGTTGTCCAGACAAGACTTTCATGGAGACAGTGCATACTGTAGCTGTGGCTGGGTGAATGGGAGGGTGATGGAAAGAAGGCTCTCCCTGAAGTCACTGGTGCTAGAACTCCTGTGGCTGGGAGTCGGTCTGATGAAAACAGTGAGCTAAACTCCTAATTCTGTCCGCTGTAGCTCACAGGTCTTGTGCCATGGGTGCTTCCGGTTTAGCTATTAAAGGGTTCAGACTCCTACATGGGATATGGTTGTGCTCAAATAAAGCATTTTCAAAAGTGATTTCTTCTAGGATTGCCCAAAGGATACCAAGACTAGTTGGTCATTCTTGGGCTAAAGTAATTGATCCAGCTTCCATCAAGTTCCAGAATTCTCCCAGTGTGACATGTGTTAGATAAGATCCCAAACGACCCTAAAGCCTCTAATCCACAGACCTGAGTCCGGGTGTCCAAGTCACTTCTGACCTACCTATGTCTAGGGTCAGCAAAGGGAAGAATGGACCGGTAGAAAATCCAGCTGACCTGAGTTTTAGACCTGGCTCTGCCTCTTAGCAGCTGTGTGACCTTGAGAAAACTAACCTGTCTTGTCTTATTTCTCTTTGTAAAAGCACATCCCCAGCAGATCGAAACCATCACATGAGAGAGCAGGAAGGGAAAAGTCCAGAGTCTGGAGAGGCAGAGGGAGCTTCGAATGGGCAAGGTTTGCAGTAAACAGACCTGAGTGAGGCTGAGCAGGAAAAAGCAGAGGGCAGAGGCTAGACTGCGGGTCCCAAAGCAGATTCACGATGGGTAGCTAGGGAACAGGCCCTTTGTTACCCTACTTCTCTCAGCATTTGGACCATACCGTGGTTCTGCATACCAAGCATTCTAGAAAATTCCAATGAAACTCATGAAAAAAGGCACTAGAAAGAGGATTTTGCTAAAAAAAATCGTCGGCATCTCCTCTGGCCCATGAATTCACTAAGGACAAGATAAGACAGAGGGCATCAAACTCTGCTTTCCCGGTGTCTGTCTCCTTTACCTTGACTGAAGGTACAGAGATAACTCGTCGATAACCTTTCTTCCTGTGTCACCTAGATTCCCGGAATAACAAAACCTCCCCCAGGACAGAGCAGCTGAGGCAATTATCCACGTGGGTGAGCCGGCACCTGCTGCAGAAGTGAGCAGCAAGTAGAAACCGGATTGACAAGCAGGAAGGACTTCTTGGGAAGGCTTGGGGACACTCCTTTATTTGTTCCTCTTCCCAGTGTTGAATAGATCTCCACCCTCCACCCTTCACCATTACTCTAACTAGTGTACTGGGGCTACAGAAACCTAGCTGTGCCCTTAAAATGCAGGTTAGACTATCACTTCAAGCCAAAAGAGTTGTCGAAACCTCCTCCTCCCGCCTCCTTCCTCCTCCTCCTTCTCTATCTCCTCCTCTTCTTCCTCTTCCTTCTTTTCCTTTTTCTTCTTCTTGATTTTTTTCCAGAGAAGTTCTCTTCTCTTCACTTGGTCAGCCCTGCCCTTCAGGTCTCACAGCCCAGCAAGTTAATCCCCAGAGCAAACAGGAGCTGGGCAGGACAACCTACTCCTGCTTCAGCTGCTGTGGAGGAGCTAGCATGGCCCACAGTGAGCAGACCCTGGGGCTTCGATCCAAAGCCAGAGCTGAGGTCAGGAGGTCTTGCAGAGGGGTCACTCTCTGTCTGCTGCACTGTGGGCTCTCTGTCCAGCAGGGCAGCGGGGAGGGAATCACACCTCTCCACAGAGAAAGGGAAGAACAGGAGAAAAGGCGTGTACACAAGCCTACCTGGGCATTCCTCATTGCTGCAGATCCATAGGCTGTTTCTGCAGATGCTGTTGGACAAAAGAGCATGCTCGGGTCATTGGTTCTGCCAGGAGGGCACCTAATGAAATTAACACTCATCACAGATAACACGCCCTCCCCAGAGAAAGGATACAGGAGAAGAGAAGGGAACCAGTACCAGAGCAGTCTTTACAGGGTTAAAGTGGTACGGGACATGACTTTGGCCACAACAGGTCCTTGGAGACCTCATAAAGGGGAAGAAACTAAGACAGGAAAAGGAAACCTAGGGCACACAGGGGCCCTGAAGATCTGCTCTGATGCTCAGGCATCCTGTTCCTCTCCCTGTGTACTATAGGTAGGGAAGGGAGAGAGAGAAAGACCCGGTGAAATAGATGAGCCACGCTGGAGGGAGGACCACAGTGAGGGGAGGGAGGACCCCTGAGGCTTAGCAGGCACAAGAGCAGAGGTTCTCAACTTTCCCAGTACTGCGACCCTTTAATACAGTTTCTTACGTTATGGTGACCTCCAACCGTAAAATAATTTTCATTGCTGCTTCCTAACTGTAATTTTGCTGCTCTTATGAATTGTAACGTAGATATCTGATGTGCAACCGCCACGGGGGCTGTGGCCCACAACCCCCTGAGAAGAGCTACACTAGAGGCTGCAAACCGGAAAGGGCTGGAGATGGAATGGGGAGCTATTCCCCCAGTATGCAGGGACAGGTGAGCTGATTAGAGGTGATGGTGCAGAGATATTCTTGAAGAGATGCTTGAACTAACCACGGATGGGTGCTCAGGCTACACCCACCTAGGTGCCATAGAACACAGACCAAGGAGCCCTGCTAGGGGATTCTGCTTACTACCACCCAGCAGACAAAAGACTTAAGGAGAGAGGCTTGGTGCCCGATGTCCTGCAGCCTCTTGGCAGAGGACAAGCATCATTTACTAACCGGTCATTTGGAAAGACAGCTAGAGTTGTCAGCTATATGGAAAAGACACGTCCTCTGATTTCTCTCTAGGCATAATGTTTGCATGGCACCATTGCCTTTAACACCCACTCAGATCCCCCGCCAACTCCCCACCCCCTACTCTCAACCCAGGACAGCTCCTGGTCCACAGGCTGTTGCCCACTCCTGTCTCAGGTTCCCTCCCCTACCCCCTGGATAGACCAGACTGTGTACTGTCGAGATTACCAAGTGTTGCAGTCCTGAGAGAGGGAGGTGCCAGGAGGGTACCGCTTCCCAGCGTGCACACAAGAACAGTTGGAGCTCTGCACACAGCGGTCTTCTTCCAGAAGCTCTCCCTCTGTTCCAAGGGCATCAAGACAAAGATCTCAGCACCGTCATGATCACTATTTATCTCTCGATTCTAGAACACCGTAGGCAACCAGAGGCTTGGTGCTTCTTCTGGAAAACTCTCAGGCAATGCACTGTAATGTTTATTTTTGACACTTATGGAATATGAGGGAGGGAGATACCAATTCTCATTCTACTGAAGAAAGAATGGGTCACAAAGCTTGCTCAGGGTTGGCCAGTGGAAAAGCCATGAGTCTAGGTGGAGGCTTCTCAGAGGAATCTCGAAGAACCTACTTGATGCCGTGTGTGTAAGCTGAGTTATTTATTTCCATACCCTAGGGGTTTGAATTGAATCAATAGTTTGTTCAACATCATCCAGGAGAGAAGTCATGAGCCTCAGGGCTTCCTAACCCGTATAACTGAATACAGCTCGCGACTGTCACTCAGTGTCCTGGACATACAGTTTCTAACGAAAAGCCCTTTTCAGCTGAGCACACATGGCAACTCCAGAACATATTTTATAAGACCTTTCTCCCAGACTGGCATCCTGAACCCTAACTGAGAAAACAAAACCACATCTCAGATTAGGCCAGGAGCTCCCTAAACAAGGTCAGCGTTCGGACCAAGACAGTTTCCTAGACACAGTGCTTTCTGAGGACAGTACAATGGGAAAAACATAAATTCAAAATAAAGGCCAGTTCAATCCTAGGCTCTCGGTACAAAGACTTTTAAAAAGCTAAATAAAAGACCTCTGATTTCGGCCATGAGGAAAAAACACAAGTGGCCTTCATCTCTCTTCCCAAAGCCCAGGACTCTGGCAGAGCCTCAGGTCTGTAGATGAAGAGGGACGTTCATTACCAGGGCAGGCACAGCCGTCCACACATTGCTGCTCACACACTTCATTGATAGGCAGGCTCTGGCAGGTTCTGGTGCAAGGAGACACACACTCCTTATACTCCATGCCAGCCGGGCATGCTGGGCCTGAAAGACAAATCAAAGGAGTCTCCCAAAGCTGTGTACCAATGCAGCAGCTTCCAAACCACACTGCAAACGTGGTCAGCCTGGCGCTCTGACTGTCCACTCTGTCTAGAGGATCCCAGGGGCCATCAGTCCACGGTCCCTCTGCAGCCGGCACCTCCCTGAAACAGCATCTTCTGTTTTACAAGGTCCCAGCTAAGACTCACTGCAGTGCCCGGTCCAGACCCTGCCTCGTGGCTGTTCTCCATTCTCCATGAAGAAAGTTTGGCTGTCGTTTGTCTCTATGTGTTCTGACCTCTTTATCTAAAACTTTCTTGGAGTAATGCCAAATTCTGGGCTGGAAAGGAATGGCTTCTAGGGACCAGCAAGAAACTATCACTTCTTCCTCTTCGAACCTCTCTTCCTTGTGATACTGGCTCCAACCAGATGCTACCTCACCCCCAGCTCAGGGCACATACTTCCACTGGTTTTTATTGTTGTTGTTGTTTTTTGTTTGTTTGTTTTTTGATTTTTCGAGACAGGGTTTCTCTGTGTAATCCTGGCTGTCCTGGAACTCACTCTGTAGACCAGGCTGGCCTCGAACTCAGAAATCCGCCTGCCTCTGCCTCCCAAGTGCTGGGATTAAAGGCATGCGCCACCACTACCCGGCAACCAAACTGCCTTTAAGCCTTATTGCCTAGCCACGTCTCTGTTCACTACACAGAGCACACAGATAGATCCTCACGAGCAAAGCCTGCCTCTCCTGAAACAACTGCCCCCAACTGCTTCTTTAAGAACATCTGGCAGACATCTCCTCCACCCTACCTTCAAAGGTCTAAAACGACAGCCACTCCCTATTCAGAGAAGGCAGCTCTAACCCCCGCCTTCCCACACCCCCAGAGCAGAGATGGTAGACCCTGATGGCAAAACTGTTTACCACACAGTGAAACTCAAATATGCAGTGTCAGTATCAGCCAGGCACTCTGCCTCCTCCAGTCCACATTATCTGACTAATTATAGCCAACCAGCTGCCCATCAAGGGGCTTTTGATCGGTGTAGTGAGACAGATGACTTTTGCAAGGTGACCAGAAGTCTCTATTTAATCACGGTGATTTGGAGATAGTGACAATGACTATGGACCCAGTGAGATTTAGAGATGCCCAAACGGCTATTACAAGGCAGGACCGGCAGAACAGAACACACTGTGCCTGGAGGCCGGAAGGATGAGTTAATAAAAGGAAAGGTTTAATGAAGCCTTTCTGGTCTCGGGGGCCACCACACACACAGCGTAGATCACCTGACACTTCTAACTCAGAAACACTGTAAAGACAAACACTGAGACCTAACTGTCTGCTGGGTTGAAGCAGAGACAACTGTGGGAAGCCAGGGAATGGATTTCCTGAGGGAGTCATGGGTACCAAGAAGGATGTGACATGGGACAGAGGTAGGGACAGGTTCTTGAAAGGCTTGCTCATCTTCCACACAATCCATGAGGGAAGGAACTCTCCTACAGGTCAGTGCTGAGAGGACTAAGTGACAGAGGGCAGGAGCCATTCAGGCTGGGTAGACACTGGCTGATGGCACCAGTGGGAGGCGCACATCACAACAAGACTCCAAAGCACCCTGAGCACCACCACCCAAAGACAAGCAGCACAGGGGAAACCAGAGACTTACGACAGCTGCTGTGGTCAGTCCAGTGGTACAGCACCATCCCTTCCTGGGCGCAGGTTCGGGCATACTCAAGAAGAACTGGGCATGCGCATTCTGGCCCCGTGAAGCATGAACACAAAGTCTTCTCACAGAGAGCCACAAAGGGCTCAGGATCCACCAGAGGGTGGCAGCGGGCAAACACCCATGCAGTCTTCAGTAGCTGGCACTGCTCCCACATGGCCTGTAGGGGAAAAGGCTCCTCAGCATGGCCCAGGGGTGGTCCCTAGCTCGGCTGCGTGTTCACTTACTGTCCCTCTGAGGACGGCGCTAAGGGAAACTGAGGTTGTCCCTTCAGGATCTAGCAAGTGCTTATGTCCAGACAGAGGAAAGACAGCACATGCTTTTGAGGTAGACCAAAACTGAGGTCACGTGTACAAGACAGGCCTTAGAAATGGACAGCCTGAGCTCTGTAAGAAGCTGCGTCCTACCTGAGAGAAAGGCAGAGAGAGGCGCACACTGAGCTCGGGCTTGGATCGTGCAGCTTCGGATTCCAGCAATGGAGGCAGTCACTCTTCTGCCCGGCCCAGGCCACCTGCCTTCCCTGATCTTAGTATTCTTCATTACCAGACAAAGAGTCCAGCAGAAGGAGGCTTGTTTTATGCTGTAGAATTTCCTAGATAGACCTCTCTCCCATAGATTTAAAACAGTTGACTGGGGATGGGGCTTAGGAATATGCTTTCTGACACGTTCCCCAGAAGGCTGCTGGAACCAATAAATAAGATTAATTCCCATCAGCAATAACATATTAACTGCCTACTAAATATCTCAAGAGGTGCTGTGCCAGGAATTGTCTATTTTGGGTTTTGCCCTCCGTTGATACTCTCAACCTAATTACACAAGAAAGGTTTGGAACCGTGGGTCCTTTCTTCTGTGATTCATTAGTATAAACATGCCTGCATGTTTTACTTACAAGCACCTCTTCGGTCTGGGTCTTAATGATTCCAAAAGCCTGCTGCTGGTTGTTTCCTGTTTCTTGTCTTGTTTGTTTGTTTGTTTGTTTGTTTGTTTGTTTTTTCACTGTAACTGTCTCTGTAGCTGGGATACCTCTATCCATGGATGCCATGCTCTAAATGGGAAGCTTTTGACTCTTAGGGACACATAGACCAGTGTATATTAGTGATGTCTTCAACTTGACACAACACACGCAATGCTATGGATAAAACCACACTTTGCCTCATGCATAATTTCTTTCATTCATATGCCTGTCTCCTACTGGAGGTCAGCAGCTAGTGAAAGGACTTACAACCTTTGGCTAGATAGAAAAGAACCCGAGAGTAGCTGTATTTTATGAAGAGGACTGAGCCATGGGTGGTAAACTGGACCCAATCAGTGTTTGCAAACAGGGTAGTAGAAAAGGAGGAAGTAATACTGCTTTGTTTTGAGAAGAAGTTGAGAGAAAGCCCATGTTTGTGGAGAGCAGGGAGCCAGGCCCAAGACCCTCTACTTTGTGGCACCACGGGAATCCCAGAGATAAGTGATTTCTAACCTGCGTGCCACCATTCTCAAGATTCTCCCTGACACTAGGGACCCTCTGTGGTCCTAGAAACTCGATGTCCTGCTCACAGTAGCCAATGTCCTGCTCACAGTAGCCCTCTGCTAGGTTTGTGCATCTTAGCTGATCTGGCCTATCTGATCACACAGTCAGAATCAGGCCAGTAGAATATAGCATCGCATCTGTGGTATGACCACAGTAGGCTCATTGTGAATCTTGGAAAAGCAGCTGCCTCTTGGCATGGGCTACTGAACTACAAACCTGCCTGCCGGTGGACTGAGGGGAGTCAGCCAGCCACACCACCAACACATACCATGTCCCTCCCTAGCTTCCTCAATTTCCTCCCATTGAGTTGATGTCTCTGTGGCTACACTCTGGTCGTGGAAACTTAGACTGATAATTAGTACGCCTGGGGTACCTTGAATGAATAGGGATGATAGTTTTACTGCTACTTCATGGGTTATGGAGATGCCACAGTGTCTGCCACCAAATAGGTCATCGTGAGTGGCTTTGGGGATGCTCAGGCCAGTTGGGTCTCAGCTACAGTGTCCTTCCATTAACCATCTTGAATATTCTGCCCAAGGAGAAATAGGTTTCCAAAGCCCGTAACCAGAGAGAGTGACGGGGGTTGGTTGGCCTGCCCTGGCCTCACCCCAACTTCCACGGCCTGAATCCAGGTTCAGCAGCATTCATATGCTGTTGTGTGAACTTCAGCTTGCTGCCCCGCCCCTTCCTCTGTGTGAAACGGGGAGGATGGTCAAAGCTCCCACTGTAAGTCTGCAGTGAGCTGCAGTGAGCAGCAAATAGAATCACACCATGTCAAAGATTCGTCCCACGAAGTTGTGGCAATATCATCACCTGTCCCTTCTGCTGTTCCTCTCCTCCACAAGGACAAGCAGGTCTCCAGAATATCAGAACAGTCTTGTCCTCTTTCCCATCTCTATCTCCCAAGGGTCAAATTGGGATAATGGTCACCATGGCAACATTACCACTTCTCTGGTATCTTGGTTGCTCCCTGGTAAGCTGGGGCAGCTTTCATTGATTTCTTATTGGGGAAGATCATGATCCTCCCAGATAAGGTAGTTAGGAGGCAAGTCGAAGGGCAGGGAAATAGGTAGGGTACATAGAGATAACCCTCAGTGGCTTAGCTCAGCATTGCCCATCTCTTCTACACAGCACAATCTTGTCTCAGAAAAATAAATAGGGCTGAGGCAATGGCTCGGTGGGTAAAGTGCTGGCTGTGCAGGCATAAGAACCTGAGCTTGAACCCCCAGGCATCTATAAGGCCAGGGCTGCTACAGCCAGATGGGAGGCAGGGACAAGAAAAACCTGAAAACTTGCAGGCCAGTTGCCTTGGTGTACACAGTGCCCAACAAGGCAAGTACTGGCACCTGAGGTTACCCTTGACCTCCACAAGTGAATGTACATGCATACATATACATACACGCACATACATACATACATACATACATACATACATACATACATGTAGCAGGATATTTTCCCACTACATTTATATAAAGCCCAGCAATTGGGCTGTATGAGAGGTAGGCAGAGTGAGGAGTCAGGAGGAGAAGAGGAGGAGGAAGAAGAGGAGGAGCTAGAAGGAGGGAGAGAGATGTAGGAGCCATGGAGAACCACGGGTCCAGGACGGTCCTGGGTAATGATTTACATCTTAAGGTTAGATATTGGGAAACAACTCTAATTGTATGGTCATCTTGTTAACGAGCATTTCTAATTATATAAAGCCTTTGGATAATCTTTAAGCACTAGAGTCTCATTTCTACCGGGTACCACGTAGATAGTGGGTATTGACTGGGGTTTAGCTAAGCATTGTAGAGAGAGTGTGGTAGGTGGCAGGGCCGGTGCTTTTGGCCGGCATGAGCTGCGGTCAGAGTTGAGCAGGGGCAGAAGCACGCTACCGATCTTGGCCTCAGGCCTTGTCTAGTTGGGAATATGGAGGCTCCCGTAACAAGCCAGATTGGGTGCTGCCATTTTAAATATTAACTTTAACACATATACATACATGCATATACATACATATATATATATATAATATATATATATAATAAATACGTCTGGGGATGTCACCCAGTGATGGAGCACATGCTTAGCATACATGAGGCTCTGAGTTTAATGCCTATTACTGTCAAAAAATAAACATTTTTCTTTAAAGAATCCATACATGGGCTAATGAAACAAGCAGACAAAAGAACACAAATGGCTGATAAGCACTTTTTAAAGCATTCAGCATCCTCAGTTATCAGGGAAAAGCACACAGAAACTAATCTGAGATTCTTTCTTACCCCTCATGTCACAATAGCTGTCATCAAAATGAAACAGCAGTATTGATGAGTATTAGGGTAAGAGGGATGCTTGTTCAGTGCCGACAGGAATGTAAGCTAATGCAGCGATTATGGAAGTCAGTGTGAAGGGGGCTTTCCAAAAAATGACAATAGAACCTCCCCATATGACACAGCTGTGCCACTTCAAGTCACAAACCCAATGGACTCTGTATTCTCTCACAGAGGTCCCTGTATTCATACGCACTGCTGAGTTATTCACAATAACAAGGAAACAGAGCTGGTCTAGATGTCCATAAACAGATGAATGGGTAATAAAATGTGGTAATCACATAATAGAATTATACTGTAAAGAATTAGCTGTAAATCAGAAAAACTGATGGATCTGGAAAGAATTACACACACAAACACATACATGTGTGTATGTATGTTTGTGTGTATATACACACATGCACAAGCAAACACACATGTACACACACACACACACACACACACACACACACACGTGTATCTGCTCCTGTAATGCCAGGGTCTTATGCTTCCGCCTCTCCTTCCACTGCTGTCTAGTAAAAAAGAAAAAATCTGGCTTAAGAGAAATGAGCTGGATCCTCATACTTGAGTTTCCTTAAGCAAGGCATCAAGGAAGATTCAGAAGCCTGAGAAGCAATGAGTCTCTTTTTTGTTCTGTGTTTGTCTGTCTGTTTGTTTGAATGTTCTTTCTAGACATAGTTTCTATATGTAGCATTGGCTGTCCTAGAACTCACTCTGTAGACCAGGCAGGGCTCGAACTCAGAGATCTCTGTGTCTCTGCCTCCCAAGTACTGGGGTTAAATATGTGTGCCACCACAACCTGGCAAATTCTATTATTTCTTAAATTAATTGATTAATGTTAATAATGTCCCAGTTTTAATGCCTAATATGTTAAATATCAAGAACTATAAGCAACCTGATACTGAGTGTCGATGGAGCCCTGTACCAGCGATGCGATAACCAGGCTTGAGGCTGGGCTGTACTCTAAAGCCTGGTCACTCGCCAACAAACCACAGGTTATAGTGAGTCAGGAATTCCATGGCCACGGATTCAACCAAAACTTTAAAATATCTGGGGTAGGTGGTGGTATCCAAACTGAACATGTGCCTACTGTTTCCTTCCCTTCTTTTTTGTCATTCTCTCAAAACAGTCTGACACTTATCTACATAGATAGCATTTACGATGAATCAAGTATAATAACCTGCAATCATTTAAAATATATGAGAGGGACAAGCTCAGTGGATAAGGGCACTTGCTGCACAAACATGATGACTGGAGTTTGAGTTCCAGGACCCCACATTAAGGTAGAAGAAGAGACTGACTCTGCACATAAACACACACACACACACACACACACACACACACACACACACACACACACAATTTAAAAATGAATAATACACACAATCATCTTTTTAAAGTAACACAGTAATAATTTTTCAATAAAATTAAGTAGACAAGAGGGTGTGGACAGGTCATAACTGGCATACCATTTATGTAAGAGATCTGGGCATCAAAGTGTAGACGACAGTACAATAAACGTGGGGGTTCTAGAAGCATGGATGGGCTAGAAGGCCAACTCCATCACAGTCAAAGCATGTAACTTAAACTTATCTCAGTTTTCCACATGTCTCAGCTGTAGGACGAGACTCGGCACAGCCCAGTGTCCTCTCCCCCTTCTTAGATAGGACTCTTAACTTTCAGCTTCCACTTGGGCATGGCTACTGAGTACAAAGATTCCATGTTCTGCCCGTCTGGGGCCAGGAGCAGTTACCGCACTAGGCTGTACAGGCCCAGGACAGGAGAAGGAAGGTGCCCTGTACCTTCCAGCAAAATCCCCCAAACAGGCCTCCTTTCTTGTCCCTTCTCCTTCTGCTGCTGGCATGTAACTGTGGTGCCAGGCGTTTGAATGGCCTCTTGGGCCATGAGCTACAAGTTCAATCCTGACGTCAACAAGTAAGTGAGACAAAAGGACCCTGGACTCTAACAGCGCAGAGGATTCTGGCCTGGTCCTGAACATCCTGTCCTGAGCTGCCCTGAGAGAGAAAAACACTAACTACAAGCCAGTGTTGTCACATGTGCCTGCCACTCATGGGTGGACCTACATAGGTAACAATCCTAACCTCAGAAAGTTGCTAGAAAACAAGATTAAATGAGCATGTGGGGAGACAGCTTGCAAGTGCTCTCCGCTGGTACCACTTGCCGCTGTCTGCAAAGGCTTCACTTTGGCTCTCTGCTAAACCATTCTGGCAGGGACACAAAATAAAGGTCAGCTAATTTGCACTTCCAGCATCTCCTGGCTAGAGTGCCTGGCACCAGCTACTTCTGTCTTGTTTCATCTCCTGTCGGTGGTGCCAGAAGCTGGCAGAGAACTGCAGCCCTGACTCCATCAATCCACGACTTCACCCTCCTGCAGACCCAATTGTGGCCCATCTTAATCCCATTTTCAGTTCATCAGAGGAGACCAGGCCTCTTCCCTGGGGACGTTAGGCTTCATCTAGGAGAAGGGAGAGAAAGCAGGAGTATCTCCCCAGGGGGGTGTGCAGGCAAGGCAGGAGAAAGCAAGAGCCAGAGGTCTGCAGCTATGCTATTGTCTCTTCTCAAACAGCTGACAAAGGAGAAGAAGGGAGCGGAGGGAATGAACATTCCTAGGCCTGGAGTGAATAAAGAAAGGAGGGCAAAATGTATGAAGTGCAAGCTGTTTGCTGGGCCTTGATACTTCCAGCTCCAGAGTGGGCACAGGGAGGCCTTCTGTGAGGCCACCCCCTCCCCGCTGAAGGAGATGTGGAGGCCCCTAGAGCCTGAACTGGTCTAAAGCAGTGGGTTCAAGAATCTACCCAGGACACAGGATAGTTTCCCATCAGTCAGTCAGCAGGGATGGATGGGGTGAACAAGATAACTGAGTCTATTTCTAACTTCTGGCAGCCCCGAGGTTCCTGTCCACATTCATAGCTTCTGACTCACAGGCAAGATTCAGATCTTCCTCCTGGTTCATACCAATCCCACCAAATGGATGGGGTTTGTGGAGGTTCCTTTTCTTAAGCTAGCTGGATGGGATGCCCGTGATACACAGGACGACTATATATAACCTAGTTAGTACAGACGCCCATGTCCATGGAAGCCTCCCTGAGCTCTTTCTCATTCAGCCCTGGCCTCTTGGGGGCATATACAGTTCTCCAGAATCAGAGCAAGACTCTGGCAGCTCGAAGAAGAGTCAGATATTGTCCACGTAAGAAACGTAACTCTAACCTCAAATGACTTCAAATTGTTCCAACACAGTAACCATTTCACCACACTGTTATTATAGTAACGGAACAAAGCAAAGCCATACATTGAGGCACTATTCAAAGCCATTGGTGGAAACATTCCGTAGGTGGCCTAAAGCAAGTGAGGAAATCTCTGCTGTAGGCTGCAGGCTCTGCTGTAGCCTTTTGGTTGGTGGAGCCTGGTGGTTTGCTAAGTGAACACATTCCAAAAGGTTTTATCTGTCAATCACAAGGATGTAAGAGGTGGGCAAGACAGAGCTGTTTAGAGGCCCGAAGATAGCCCAAGATAAAATGCAATTGGGCTCTGGACCTAAAACATTCCAAGCCCTCCATGATCACCGAAGTCCTAATATCCCCATCAGCCTTGCAGAATGGTCATTGGCAGGTGTGGCTTCCCTCTAGAGACTTTCATTCACAGTATTATTCCCTGGGGTGCAGTTCAGAACTTACCCAAGCTCTTGAATAAACAGCCCAGCCTGGACCAGTCCCGCTCACAATAAGAAAAATCACCAGCTCTGTGCCAGGAATCAAATCACCTGAGCTGCCTGTCACTTACCACCTGTCAAGCAATTTGTCACCTACCGACCCCCACACACCTTCTGATGTGTTCTCCTTCCTGATGGGTTAAGTCCTCTTGTGTGCCTGGTCCTCGGATCTCTATCTTGTAAGCCTTATACAGTTTCAGCAGTGCCTGAGCCATTCAGAACATCTCAATGAGTCTGTACTGATGAGTCCTGTCCCATTCTTTGCCCACTCTGGTCCTCCCTGGGAGGAGGGCAAAGGAAAGGAAACACCTGAGAAACACTCGTCCTTTGGTAGCCTCAGAGAACTGCTTCTAGGACCTTCCGTCATATCAGAATCTATGACTGCTCGGTCTCTCATTGGAACCCCTACACATCCCCAGTATGCTTTAAACACTGTCTAAATTACTTATACTACTAACAGTGGTGTAAGTGCAGGGAAATAGTTATCATCACATATTGTTTAAGGAATGATAAGGAAAACAACCCTGTGTGTTCAGAACAGATACAATTTTCCTGCCGCTGGCTGCATCCACAGACATGGAACCATGGATGCAGGATGACTGGATTTTGTTACAGACCCTGGGGAGATATGGATGCTACGACTTTATCCAGCTTTCCTAAGGGTTTGCCCAAAAGGCAAAGCACCAGCTCATACAAGGGAAATCTTTTGAAAACTCATAGAAAGTGCTAAAGCTCTGGGATGAGGCTAGACCATCATAGGCCATCTCCATGGCTGTCATCGTCCCGTCCCGTGGCCTCTTAGCTCCTCTCTGGAGCTGCTCTTAAGTGGACAATGGAATGAATGTAAAGGAACGTTCTCTTATTTGAGTGCTCAGTAGAGGAGACGCCATAGGAAGGGGACACACTGAAAGGCAGAGCAGGAAAGGAACCCATGTGAGGACATGAAGAAGGGCGTGAGCCTGAGGCTGCTTCCTGGTTCTGGACAGCCCTTGTCTAATTCCTCATTCCTTACTTAGCCTTTTGGTGACTCAGGAAAGACTTGAGAAATAGCTCCCGTTGTCAAAGGGAAATGTAAGTGGTTGCCGTGTTCAAACCCCAACAATAAGGCACAGGGAGTGGGTACCCTGTCTGTGAAACCAACTCTTGGTGCTGTCCCTTAACCACCAACTTGCACTTGGATCCTTGAGTTCGCTGGATTCCATGGGCCAAACTCTCTTACGACTCTTTCTGAACTGGAACTGGAGAGACGGCTCAGTAGTTAAACGCACTGGCTGCTCTTCCAAAGGACCCAGATCTAAATTCCTCGTTCCGCACCTACATGATGGCTCGCAATCATCTGTGACTCAAGTTCCAACAATTCTGACAACCCTGCTGGCCTCCTTAGGCACCAGGCATGTGAGTGGTGTAACAACATGCATGTAAACAAAACACCCATACACGTCAAATAAAAGTTAAAAATAAATAAGAAATCAACAGCTTTAAATCCCTAGCACGCAAATGAATGGCTGTTCCAATTGCTAAGAGCCTGCTCCAAACCAACTCCTTGATGAAATTACCCTCCCACGCACACCTGTCGGCTCCCCATCCGGCTCCATCTAGATAGATCGAGAAGTGACACCCTTGCAAATAAACAACTGTGTAGTCAGGACATGAAGAGCAAATTGCTCTGTCCCCCCGACAGGATGGATACTTTGTGTGCTTCTCTGGGCTATTGAGGAGATGTGCTATGGTCATTGAAAGTCAACAACAGTTTTGCAAATATTAGCCCATACGACAGGTGATTTCCCGAGGGCAAGAGAAGTCTCGGGTGAGCCACACTTTGTCCTGGAGGACAGAGAGAACGTTCTCCAGGATGGAAGGTGGTGAAAGACGAGACAAAAACAGCACAGAAAAAAAAAAAGTCATGTGCTCCCATCATAAACACCAAACTCAGAGGTGAAAGTAGGAAGTGTAGGGCTACTGTGGAGTACTGAAGCACTATGGGTAAGAGCTCACATACCAGCCCAGAGCAGGGACCAGAGGGGCCCTGGACTCCAGTACTGAGGGACATAGATGGACACTCAGAGAGCTCACTTCAAAGGAGCAGAAAATGAAAGGAGTGTCCTCTCTCAGGAAGCCGGGGAGCTGGCCAGAGCTGAGCTGTGCATGAAGGCCAGAAAGACTCCAGCAAGGCTATTCCAAGGCCTTGACTCTTAAAGCCAAGATCAGAACACATCCAGCCCATCAGGCTGTTGTTTGCGGAGCACCTTCATGTAGGGGTAGGGGGATGAATAGGCAACTTCGAGAATCTCATCCAACTCTTGAGTGTTTGTGAGCCTGGGATTCTGAATATTGATGAAAATCCATTTCTCCCGATCCTGCCCCACCTGAGGGTGCTGCCGCCACTGGATTATTCCCCTGCTGTGACTCAAGTAAAAGTTAGCAACAACCACACTCAGGCTTCCCAATGACAACTGGTCATTGTTAAGACCAACTCTTAGGAATTACAGGGAGAGATCGTTTAATGCCGAGCATGGAAGTGTCCTCATGCTCTTGACAGCAGTGGCAAAGTCAGGAGCCAGTCTTGTCACACTGGGGAATGTGACCTGAGGGTGGTGATAATGGCTTCGGTGACAGGGATCTCCCAGGCTAGGCCGAAGCCACCAAGTGCAGTGCCTCGGGCTACACTAGACCCAACGGCAATATGCCAAGTGGCTAACATTTACATAGTGGGCCATATCATCACCCGCAGATCCATATATTGTGTGACGTGCAGTGGTCATGTTCACTGTGGCAGGTTTCCATCAGTGACCGGAGATTGCCGTGGGAAAGGGGTATCTTTTTCATAGCTAGCATGGCCACTCTGTGGGCTAACAGCAACCCTATGGGGCTTTGGGCTTCAAATTACAGACAGGTCACAGGACCAAGGTACCATCCCCTTGTGAAGTTCAGCCCTTCCCCCACCCCTGCCTTGCTCCCAAGACTTAATTTTTTAAAAAGAGAAAGGCCGAGGCTCTCTCCAAAAACATGCGTTGTGTGGTAGCTGTGAGCATCATTTAATCTGAGCACTTATGGCTTAGGCTCCAGGCTCAGCTGGGGAAAAAAAAAAAAAAACTGCAAACGATGCGATCCAACAAGCCATTATCAGTCCCAGCAGAGAGAGCTGAGTCTGTTGGTACAACAGGCAAACGTTCCTCCCCAGGGTATAAGAATTATGACCAGGCTCCCTGAAAGAGCTTCGAAAAATCAGGAGAAAAGAGAGGTGACTGGTTCTGACAGCTAACCAAAGCAACTGTACACCAGTCCAGCCTCCCCGAGAACGCTCAACCGTTCCAACTGGTTCCTGAAACCAAAGGCCATCCGCTGGTAAAAAGACTCCCAGTTACCAGACTCAATTTCTAAGCCTGGGGCCCAGCAGGGGCGGCAGGGGGATTGGCAAGAAGACAGAAGAGGTCACATTAATCACCTCCCAGGAGATGAGTCACTGCGCATCCCAGCCAATGAGGGATCCCCGGCTGTGAGCAAACACGATCTGATTGGCTAAGGGCAGAATACAGTTCTCTAGGTAAACAAACTGAAACTCTGTGTGCTGGGCTTGAAGGAGTTCACGCCTCAGGGAGGTGTGTTTGGGGCCTCAGTCCTGAACCTCTTGAACCATGTACTCGGTTTCTTAAGCTGTTCCCAGGACGATGGTTAATGCACCCAGGAGACAAAGTGAGTAGGGACATGAAGCTGGAGCCTTAAAATGTGTCCCGGCAGATTTAGCAAGGCTGCTTCTGCGCTTTGTCTTCCTTGAACAAAGCATCCAGTCTTTCCCTCCTCAACTCAACCTCAGTATCAGGTTCTCTCCAGGAAAAGTCTGTCTGCACCTCCCACTAACACCACATAAAAGGGATTGTTCCGAGGGTGGGGAGCATCTGTGAAGCCTTTGCTGTTTGCAGCCTGTGTTTACAAAGTCAAACAAAACAAAATATGCTCTGAGGGACCTGTTGCTCTCAGCCTTGCCTTGGAGGGAGGGAGAGGGAATGCCACCAACCAACAACAGAACTCGAATTTAGAAACACAAGGGGGGGGGCTGAGAAAAGTCTCTAGCACATGGTACCTTGAATGAATTTCTTTTGAAATCTGTCTGTTGGTCAAGCTTGCCTATGTGGATGCGTGGATGTGCTGGCCATCTCATTTTTCAAGCACACAGGTGGATGTGATGGAGGCAATTCCTCATTTGAGGGTCCGTTTTCTAGGTGACTCTAGTTTGTGTCAGGTTGAGAAAAAATGACCTACCAGCACACCCAACTATAGAGGAGAAAATCTCAACGGTTCAACCCTAAAAGGACAAATGTCAGGTATCTCAAGTCAGGGGAACAAGGAAATCCCCCTTCTGCACAAAGCACACTCCTCTTGGAGCTCAGTCTGGAGCGTAGTCTGCCTTGTTAGCAACCATGGCCACATGCCAGGCAGCAGCTACCCAGCAGGCCTTGCACCGATGAATCACTAGAAGTGCAAGGGCAAAAATGGCTTTTGGGATGTGTTCATTTACAAGTTGGAAGTTGTATGCTTAAGAGTTGAGGCTGCTACAATTTAACATCCACCCTGGATAGCCTCCTGAGTCTGACATGCTCCTGAACTCAGAGTGTTTTGAATCAAGGTGTTTTGTGAAAATCACAAAGATTCATTAGATGAGTAACCAGCTATTAATGAAGCTTTCTCATGCTAAGCTGCTGTGTTAGTGTCTATTGTTGTTTCTGACCTAGGAGAAGTGGATTTGTCTACTTATGTGCAGATTTGGGTGAATTAGGCTTCTACCAGCAAAGAATTCTGGGTTATTATTGTTGGGGAGATCATTATAATCCCTAGCTAACTCCACCTAAAGTATATGTCCCATATCTACTGAATATTTTTGAGACCTATTAGCTATAACAACCACATTCACAATAAAGAATTTAAGAGCTAAAAGTAACCTGTAGAATCATGTGATACCTAGCTCCAGAAAAAGAAGGGTCTACAGGTAGAGCGATGTGGACAGATGTGGCAGAGGGATGCTGGCCGTCCTTCCACAGGTAGAGTGATGTGGATAATCCTTTTGTAACTAGAGTGATACAGGCGGGCAGCCCTTCTTTTGCTCTTAGACAATATCAGACAGAAGTACCTGTTTTATATACAATGTAAGTACAACACAAGGCAGGAGTACCTATACCAGAGAACAGATAGCAGAACCATCACTCTGGGATTCCCTGCTTCCAGAACTGTAATAATCTTCATTGTCCAGCACCATGTATTTTGCTATTGCCTCACAAAGTGGTGGAGACACTGGCTATACCTTCCCAGTTTTAAAGAAGGTACAAGGCCAAGGAAAATGTTAGAATTAGACAAAATTCTAGCCAAAATAGGTTTTCAATCTAAAAAGATTCATGAGCCCCTCATAATGAACAGCTACAGAGACCCAATTCTCACCCAACCCCTGAAGAGAGAAAGAAACCACGATCCTGAGTCCCTTGCCTTAATTCTAGAAGTCACAAATCATCCAGAGCACATCCAGGCCAGACTGTACCCACCTGCTGCATGTCCCCGGAGGAGCTGTTGCAGCTACTGCTGGGAGGAGATGCCCGTTTACACCGCTGCTCCTCACTGCTCAGGGCCCAGGAGTTGGCAAAGTCGTAGGGGTCTGAGGTCAAGGTCCCTGCAGAAAAAAGTTTCCAAGAGACAATGTTTCAGTTAAGCCTGTACCAAGACTTCTGTGTGAAAGCTATTGGCCAGTTATGACCTGAATCAAACTCCTAGATTAGAACTCAGGCATTTGGACCACAGGCATTTCGTACAGTGCTCAACATGACAGCACAGTACACAGGCAGTGGAACTCAGCAAGTGATTGACAGGCCATGGACAGAGGGATAGATACAATGAAGGAGGTGACATGAAAGATGATGTCATCAAAGAAGCTTCTCTGTGTAGCAGAGATCATATCCACACCTAGTCAAAATGCAGAGAACAGTTGGCCATGGGGCACTGTGGTAGTTTGAATAGGTATGGCCCATTCAAACACTTATGTGTTTGAATGCTTGGTCCATAGAGAGTGGCAATATTAAGAGATGTGGCCTTTTGGCGTAGGTGTGGCCTTGTTGGAGGAAGTGTGTCACTGATGGGGCGGGCTTTGAGGTCTCCTATGCTCAAGCTATGCCTATTGTAGCACACAGTCTCCTGCTGCCTGTGAATCAAGATGTAGAACTCTCAGCTCCTTCTCCAGCACCATGTCTGCCTGCATGCCACCATGTCCTGCCATGATGATAATGAACTGAACCTCTGACACTGTAAGCCAGCTCCAATCAAATGGTTTCCTTATAGGAGTTGCCACCATGGTCATGATGTTTTTTCACAGCAATAGAAACACTAACTAAGACAGGTGACCAACCCCAACTTACACATCTAATTTCACAGAAAGGAAACAGAAAGACTGTAAGAGACAGAAGACCAGGAAGATTGTTGTGAGATAGTGTCTTCTGTATAAGACAGAGAAGCTGCACCCCTGAGATTTCAAAAACAGGATTGCCTAAACACGATTAGCCCAGCAGCAACACCAGTGACATGCCAACACGGATGAGAGGAGACCTGTCCAGGTCCCACCTTTAGATGAAGAGATGGGAGCCATTCATGACTGAAGAGAGAGGGAGACTCAATCTTCTCTAAGAATGAATTCCTCATAGGTTATTCAGTCATGAGTAGTCAGTCCTAAGCAAATACACACACGAGCAACACTAAATGGACTCAGCGGGTGGTGTGCGTGTGTGTGTGTGTGTGTGTGTGTGTGTGTGTGTGTGTGTGTGTG
>JANHMN010000008.1:52762542-52813913 GCA_030674055.1 Rhabdomys pumilio
GTGTGTGTGTGTGTGTGTGTGTGTGTGTGTGTGTGTGTGTGTGTGTGCTCGAGAGTGTGTGTGTAACAGTAAAGAAGAGATCATAGGAGGAATTGAGTTGGGGACACACAAAAGTAGGGGGAAGGGGAGGGGAGAGGGGAAGTAGAAATAATGTATAGTTCTTACATATGAAGTCCTCAAAAACAGTGGTTGGGTGAATTTTATATTTAAAAGGAAATACAGGTGATGCCATCCACCCCCACCTCCCCACGCCTTGGCATTCCTTTCCCTTTCTGTATGGACCATTTTCCTACTCCCTTGTCATGGTTTTAACGTAAGATGCCCACACACAAGATCTCACGTGATCAAGGCTTGGTCTTCAACAAGTGGTACTATTTAGAGAGGGTCTGAAAACCTTCGGAGATAGAAGCCTAGCCTGGTCAGAGGAAATAAATCACTTAGAGTGTGTCCTTGCCCTGACTCATTCCTGTGTTCCTTTTCCCTGCTTTCTGTCTGCCATGAAGTGAGCAATCTCCTCCATCACACCTCCCTGTCTGTCGTGATGCTCAGCTTCAGCACAAAGCCCCGAGCTAACGGGACTGAGGACTATGGGCTGAAATCTCAGAAACTGTGAGCTCAAAATAAGTCCTTTCTTCTCTGACTTGTTGATGCAGATATTTTGTCACAAAGACAAATCTAGCAACTAACTCATTCTTACTATGTCAACTCTCTCTACTTAGTCCTGGACACAGAGCCCAAGAACAACCTTTCTGAGCTAGCTTTCCTTCCTTCCCCATCCCAGTCTGAGAGGGTGTGCCCTTCTCTGTGTTTAGTACCGCAGGCAACTCTCCAGAAAAACTCTTATCTTTCTTTGGGTTCCATTTCAGCCCTGACCTTCTATGACTTTTGAGCTAGTATTTAACTATGAGCTCCTTTGTCAAGAGGCCAAGTATGTGTCTTAGCTCTGCCTTCAGCTACAGTGGCTTCTGGGTGCTCAGAACATTGGTGTGGGATGAAGGTAAGGATGTGACATGAGTCTTACGATCCCCTCCAACCCCCACCCCACTCCTGCCCTAGTCACTGTCTCTTCCAAGTTCTCATTCTCAATGTCCAGGTGCTTTTGTGCCTGTATTGTTCATGTTGCAGTTGGCTACCACAGGGGACTTAAAGAGCTACACAGCCTGGAACAAAGGCTCTCCCTGATAGCCTTGCTGAATGTTTATTATGGTAGTAGTTTCTGTCTGTTATTTTTGTACTACTGAGGTGAACAATCTCTTAAGTAGCCAGACCTAGAAAGGCCATTTAAGGTCAAGGAGTACCTGTGGAGATAAACTGCCTGTATGGAAAGAAAAGAGAGGCTTTATAATTATTTGGTTTGATGAGAAGAAAAGAAAGTCCTCCTTCAATGATGTGCTCATATTGAAAATATTCTATACACACTATACAATAAATGATTCAACTAAAGGTCTTGGGAGGAAGCGCTTCTCTGGGATTACCGGGAGGGGACCTGTGTACAGCTATATGTATCTTTATCGACAAGTAGAGGGAAACCAGATGCAGGTACTCATAGGGAAGAGATCGAAATGACAGCTACAAGTCAAGGGATGCGGCAGCAACTGGAGACCCGAGGAGCAAATTCCCTTCTTGGAGAAGAAGCACTGCCCTGCCGAGGCCTTGATTAAGGCTCTGGTCTCCAGAACTGTAAAGGAATCCATTTGTTGCTGGAAGCCAGAGGAAACTAATAGACCAGGGTAGCCCAGTGGTAAGAATTGAAATTTATATGTGTATTGGATGCTGTGATAGATGTTCTTTGGTACCCAATCACATTGAGTGGGCTTGGACATCTTAAGAGAGAGGTAGAGAAGCAATCTCATGGGAATGAGGAAGTTCCTTCTACCAACCAGTGAGATCAGGGCTGTTCCCCTCATCCTGGGTGTCTCATTCTTTATTTGTACAGAAAAAGTCAGACTAGGTGATCTCAAAAATCTTTCAGCCCTGATTTTGTATAGTATGAAACTTTATGGCTAAATATGAAGCAAGGCAAAGGATGTCCAATAAGTAGAATTACAAATACTATTATTTAAGGGGGGGAGGGGAAACTCGGAGATCAAAAACAAGTTGAGACTCTCAGAAGTCAGAAAACAAACTTAATTGTTTGAGGACAAGTAGTGTTGGGTTTGAACTGAGAGCTAGAATAAATAAATCACTTTCTGGAGAGGGTTCCAAAAATAACCCCAGGGACTGAACTTTTGCCAATAAATACCACTTTCTTTTCCATAGCATAAGTCATATATAAATATGTGTGTATATAATATATACATATACATACATACATACATACATACACACATATATATTACAATGAACCAACATTCTATTGAAGCCACAAATAACCTCAAAAAGAGTACACAGAATTCTGAGATAAAGAGAAATGAGAGGAGGAGAAGAGGAAGAATAACAAAGATAAACAGGAAAGACAGACAAGTGAGCTGGCTGCCAAGGAGTAGGCTGAGGGCAGCCATCTTGGATTTGCATGATGAGGGAGGTGGAGCTAAACCCCTGTTGTGAAGGTGTGATCCTCAGAGAAAGCTGACAAAAAAAGCAATCTACTCTGAAAAATAGAAAAACAAAAGTTTGTTTCCTTGACCTGAGCTCAGGATAAGAGAGAAGAAAATCTCTCCTGAAAACGAGGAATAAGGAGGAAGCTTCAGGAAGGTTTGAGATTCAGACTTATGTTTCTTTTAAGATTAGTATTCAGCTTGGTGTGGTGGCACATGACCTTAATCTCGGCACTCAGGAGACTGACAGGCAGATCTGTGAGTTTGAGGCCAACCTGGTCTACAGAGCAAGTTCCAGGACAGCCAGGGCTATACAGAGAAACCCTGTCTGGGAAAATGTTTTTAAAAAGAGAGAGAGAAAGAGAATCAATAATTCAATGCAGAGTGCAAATTTAACATAAAACCATTCTAAAGATGAACTGACAACCCAAAATTATGAAACATAGAATCAATGGACCATGAATAGAGGTCAGCAGACATTAAATTAGCAGGTCGAAAGCTCCAGATACTCTGAAGAGACAGCTTACCCTCCTGCGTCCTAAAGTCATCTTCAGCGAAGATGTTAAAGTCACCACACAGCCCACAGGTCTTGCTGAAGTGTCTGTCCGACATCAGGACTTGGAAGTTGCCATTACCGTCAATTCTGGCCGCAAAACCAAAGGCCTCACTGGAAATCTTGTAGTACCCAGCCTCTCGTTCTAGGTAGAGTCCTTTGGAGGCATAGGGCATGGAGATGCTGGAGGGCAAAGGGCAAGCTCACTAAGCTTCTGCTGCAGTTTTAGTACCTCCCCAGCCTCCCCACCCAAGCCCATGTGACAGGCTTCAGACAGTAAAGCACAGTGGTCAAGGTTCTGGGCCAGCGCTGAAGACACCTGGCCCTTTGGGCCTCAGTTTCTACATTTAAATTATGATGGAGTGAAAAAATGTATGAGAAAGACTCCAGGGTCCTTTGCAATGGGACACCTGAGCTTCTGACTTACCTTTGGTCCCCCTGCATTACGGTGCCATTGGCAAACAAATGGATGTCAAAAAACTCCCCAAGATACACAGACAGGCTCACCCTCTTGCCATCCTGGAAGTTCCCTGAAAGAAAAAAAAAATAAGGGTCCATCCAAAATTAATAAATCTGTTACCACATGTTTGTAATCTTGATGGAAAACTTCTAAAAGAGCTAACAGAAAAAAAAGATCCCTGAAAATCCCTCATCTTCTTCTTTGTAAGTACTAAGGGCTGATGCACAGCCCTCAGTGGACTCCTATAGGCATGGCCATGCCCTTCGGGAAGTTCCATCATCTTGGTGTAAAAATAAGACCCACGTTGTATAGGCACAAACAGAAATAGAGTGAGCTATAGGTATCCAGTATTTTTACCACACACAGTGTTGTCATCATAGGAGAATCCAAGCCAGAATCTATGTGATGTTTGTTTAAAATGGAGACTTGAGTCCCACTGTTAACTGCACATGGTTTCCCGTGAGAAATTTAAAGCGTGGAGGCTGGGGCTGTAAACAGGAATCAATAAATTACTGATATCTTCATTGGTGACATTTGTATGGTCAAACACCACACACATACCCAGTAAAATGCTCTCTGCCAATGGTCTGGCTGTGAGGGGCAAACACAGGCATTTTTCACAGTGCTCTGAAAGCTTAGAAATCCAAAATTAATCTGTAAGTAACACAAAGTCTAGGCTGTTGGTGTTCAAAGATAACAGACTGTGTAGAAGATACAGGAAACGGAGGAGTCAGTGGAGAACCTGAGTCCAGAGCCCTGTAAACAGAGAAACTAGATGATGTAAGAAGGGAAGCTAGTGGAGAAAACTCAACTGTGGGCCTTAGGGAGCCTGAGAGAACAGGGCATGGAGATCAGGAGGGAGACTAGCCTTGGGAATAAGTAAATAGGTCTTCATCTTCTCCTAGAGGGTTGGCAGAGTGGTCTCTAGCTCCTCAGCAAAGAAGCCTGTGGACCACATCCACAGAAGACCGGAGAGGATCCATTGATCGGAGTTGTTACCACCACAGTCAGGACCACTAAAGTCAGCCTCTGTACCCCTGAAGTGGCCACGCTCTGCAGAGCCTTGTAGCAACACAGCCAGGATAAAACAGAGGTGCCAAACTCATTAAACACAAAGGGCCATCAGTTTGAACCGAGCTTTTACACCAAGCTCAACAGACCAAACCTACCGGGCAGTGGTGGTGCTCGCCTTTAATCCCAGCACTTGGGAGGCAGAGGCAGGTGGATTTCTGAGTTTGAGGCCAGCCTGATCTACAGAGTGAGTTCCAGGACAGCCCAGGCTATATAGAGAAACCCTGTCTCAAAAAACAAAAACAAAAAACAGACCAATCCAAAATGTTACCAAGCAGGAAACTGGGATGTGTGTCCAACCTCCTGAGAAAACAGGAGAGAGATATTGAGATGGTGCATCAGGTAAAGCTTTCCTTGCTGCCAAGCAGGACAGCCTGAGATGGATCTCCAGGACCCCCACAAGTAATCCTCTTACCTCCACACATGCGTGTGGCACACACATGCACACGTGAGTAAATAAATAAACACGTAAATTAATGAAGCAGGAGATTGAGACACAGAGAGGGAAGGAAGAAGGAATGAAAGGATGGAGGGACAGAGAGGGAGGAGAGAAAATATCCCTAAATAGCCAGTAGCTGCTTTAATGTCTACAGGAAATCAACTGACCACGGCTCATCACCGAGTTCCGTGTCTCAGCCCGTCTCAGTCTGGGGTCCCGCCCTCCTCCACTCGGCGCATGCGCGTTCGGTTTTACGGAATGAGTCTAGAATAGCAAATAACATCAGCCCCAATCTCCTAAATGTCCTCATTCAGCCCTGTCCCACAGGTCTAAGCCGGAGGTCTGGTCTGCTCTACACTTTTACTAAGAACATGCTTTTTAACGATTTTTTAAAATTTCACGTATGTGTTCGAGGTTTGGGGGGTGGAGATGTGTGTGTGTTCTCTGCAAGCACAGGATGGGCTCTTGCCTGATGAACCGTCAACTAGCCTGAGACTAGTTCTAAGAGAGTAAGTCTCAGGCAGCAGGACCGTAGGTGACAGACAGAGACAACAGACACGGTAGAGTTTCAGTACATGGATATCCTATTACTTTAGCTTTTCTACATGCTGGGAAATGACCGTGCAAAGATGATTTTTAAAAGACAAACAGCATCAGGCTCCAGTGTGCAAATCCTCTCAAGGATCGTTCTGTCCCTAGGCATTTACTGTGGGTCCAAAGCCAAAACCCATCTTAGGCTTGCCTGAGGCCTGTGCTCCAAACACTGTGAACCAACAGGGCCTGCCATGAGGGTCAGTGAGGACCCTCTTGGCTCCTTCTCTCTAGATGTCCTTGACCCTCGTGGCCCCCATCTTGCCTCCTCCTCGTCTGCTCTTCCCTTCCATCCCCAACATTACAGTGAAGGCAGACAAAGACGGTTTGTCTGTTTCCTGGGAAACCTCACCAGGTGCCAAAGACACCTTTCTCCTGGGAACATGAAGGGATTCCCTGAAGGCCTGCCCTTCTATCTCCAATGGAAAGTCAGGAAAGGTAGCTGGGAACACGTGAGCCAGGCAAACCGGCTAGGGACAGTGCTAGGAGACGCATAGGTAACACCTGGGCAGCTAGGGAGGCGCCATGGCCACACAGATCTGGACCAGCAAGTATGTTTCTTTCAGAGATACCATAGAAAGGTCACTGTCGCTGCTGGGCTAGCCCCGAATGCAGCAGCAGCAACAGAAAAAGAAAATCAAACAAGAAGAACCCCCAAAGCCGTGTTGGAGAACATGAGAGCTCTTGTCCTTCCCAAGAAAAGAATGAAGAATGAGGGAGCACTCATTGAGGAGGAATGAGGGAGCACTCACTGAGGAGGAATGAGGGAGCACTCACTGAGGAGGAATGAGGGAGCACTCACTGAGGAGGAATGAGGGAGCACTTGCTGAGGAGGAATGAGGGAGCACTCATTGAGGAGGAGGAAGAGAAGGAGAAGGAAATGAGGTCAGTTTAATAGACAAAGGAAAAGAAGCCTGAGGAAAATGAAAACAAAGTCAAGATAAAGTGAGGTGCGTGATCCTGAAGCAGAGAGGCTGGAACAGGAAGGTCACAGGTTCCAGACCAGCCTAAGTCTAAGACATAGCATAGCAGTTTCCCCTCCCTCCCTTCTACCCCCCAGTCTCTCCTCAACATCCCCCCTTCCCCATCAAGACCTAGCCCCTGTCCACCTCTCCTAGGAAAAGAGCAGGGCCTACCAGGGACATCAACCAACATGGTATAACAAGCACATGCTATCATATCAAGGGTGGAAGAGGCAACCCAACAGGAGGAAAAGGGTCCCACAGACAGGCAAGAGTCAGGGACAGCCCCTTTCCCGCTGTTAAGATTCCCACAAGGACACCAAGCTACTCAGCCATAACATACATGCAGAGGACCAAGGTCAGACCTCTGCAGGCTCCCTGATCTCTGCAAGCTCCCATGAGTCCCTGCTCAGTTGATTCTGTGGGCTATGTTCTCTTGGTGTCCCTGACCCCTTTGGTTTCTCCGATCCTTCCTCTCCCCTCCACAGGACTCCCCGAGATCAGCCAAACACCACAGAGCATTTGAAGGACTTGTTCAGGACTCCAGGAAAGACCCGAGTTAAGAAGTCCAGGGAACAGCTAGCCAAGTAATGTCAAGGTGGGCCGGATGTAAGTAGGAGCAGGTCAGAGCTGGTGGCCCAGGATGCTCACCTACTGCTAGAATTTGGGGTCCTGAAGTGGATAGTTTATAATAACCAGACCCCATTTCCTACTCAGAGACAAGTGGAAACTAACAATGTAGGGGCCCGGGTAGGTTCAGCGCTGTGGCCTTCAGTGAAGGCAGAACTGTGTGGAAGCTGTGGAGCTCCTGAACCCATAAGGTGAGGAGGCTTCAGAGCCACTGGCCACATCGACAGCAGGAGAGGCCAGTGGATTTGGAAGTGTTTAAAAGGACACACTATGACAGCACAGAGGATCTCTGATACCATCGGAATAGGTGGCTCTTAAGTTTCACAGTCAAAACACTCTTTTCTTCATGAGCCAGTACACACACACACACACACACACACACACACACACACACACAGAGTTTCTGTTTTCATCACTACCATATGCTACCCTAAAATGGCTCCTTCCTTCTATCCTACTTTCCTTCCTTCCTTTCTTCTTTCCTTCCTTCTGTTCTTCCTTCTTTCCTTTCAAGAGACAGCATCTATGTAGCAAAGGCCAGACTGGAATTCAAGATCACCTCACTTCTTCAAGCACTTAGATTGTTTGTAAACACCACCAGGCCCAGATAGATTGTTATCACAATAGAGTTGAAGAAACTGAGGCTTAAATATATAAATTGATTTCACCATCTTGCCACCATTGTCACTGGAGACTAGACACTTCACTGTGGGACCCACTACAAACAGAATGAGCAACAGCAACCAGGTCCCACCCACTAGATGTTGATAGCACACACTCCAGATATGATCCTCCAAAAGGTACCCAGACACAAAGCTGCCTAACTAGGATCTCTCAGCGCAGTGGATTTGGCAAACCACTGACACCGAGAGGAACTCTAAATCCCCTCCATTTTATCTGCCTTCTTTCCTTGCTGCAAATACTGTGCGGCCATTAGAAAAGCATGCCATTCAGAGTGTTCACAGACCTCCCCAAAAGGGAACCCCATACACCACAAACCTCCAAGGTAGTATTTCCTAGCATTGCTGGGCAAAGAAGGGTTGAGTGTCCACCCAAGAAGAAAGACAAACCAGCCAGCTTCTTCCCAGGCTCTCAGCTGGCCTCGAACTTAATGTACAAGATGCTCAGAAAATAGTGAGCCATCATCCCTCACCCCATTGGTGGGAGCAAGAAGCATCCTGCTCCATCAGAAGCATGCAGGAAGCTTGCATCACAGTGAGTCCTGGAGGTCGTTCTCAGACATCTTGTACTGTGGAAATGACTGAGCAGGCTTCCGGTTACTTATGGCTCTCCTTGGACTAATCTGGGAGCCTATCTTGTGGACATGACTTAGAAAAAGAAGGACCCACAAAGCAGGAGGAATTGTGACTCCCGGGTCTCTCTGTGGCCCCTGTGCTGGCTGTGGAAGACACAAAACCTTGGCTTGGGGCCCCAGTCACAAGAGGGATTTCGTGCACAGACAGAAACACTTTACCCAGGATATGAGCAAGGCCCACAAACGCCCAGACAGGAATGTAAATGGTTTAGAATCAAGGAAATAGGATGTCTCAGAAGAACAATTGAGTACAAGGTAATCCTAGCCTATAAACGAAACCCAAGGTCCAAAGCCTAGGTTCCTTCTCCTGACCCCAGGACTCCAGTCGCCTCTCCAACACTACTCCAGGCTGCTTCCTACACACCACTGATACCAATGGCAAAAGTAACCATCAGGGCTTTCTGATGTCACAGTAGCATTGGGGTGGAAATGCAGCCAGTCTACAGTAAAGCACGTTTACTCTAGAACTGATTCTAACCAACAGCTTCCAGAAAGCTGACCAAGTTGCCATGAGAAAAGAATCACAAGTCACTGGAGAATCCCTAGATCTCAGTGTGTCCCTGGGGTACTGAAACCAGGAAGAGAGTGACCTATGAGGCTGGGTCTCTGCTACAGCCCTGTGTGGTGGCAGAAGGGAGTTACCATGAAAGAGAATCTGGCCTTGACTGGAGCACACTGAGGCCCAGTAGTGTGTTACTCTTTGATGAGCGAATAACAGGACATCCTAGAGTGACCCGGATGCTTTGGAGACTTAGTTTGTACAATGGGTCACGTTTCAAAAAGCTGATCTCACCTGAGTCTCACATGCCTGAATCATAAAGACCAGGGGGCTAGAGGCACTGTTGTTTCCCTGGGGACACTGATGGAGAAGGGACATGAGTATACAGTTCTTTCTGTGCTTTCATCTCCTCTAAGTCCTTGGAAATATAAGTTCATTGGCTAACCCAAGGTGATGAACCCAGTGCTAACCAGAGCCAAGCAGTCAAAGAGACTGTGATGGTTAATCTCATAGGCCATGAGGGATTCCTGTCATAATCTCTTCTCAACGTAAGGAACTCTAGACCTACCTAGAAAAGGAATCTGTGTAAAGAAGTATCTAGGTTAGCTTGGCCTGTGAGCGTGCCTGAGAAGAATCGTCTTGCTTAGGTTAACCGAAATAGGAAAGCCCACCCTAACCGTGACTGGCACCCCTTCCTGGGCTGGGTCCTGAGGAAAAAAAAGAAAAGATCTTCTTCTTCACGAGCATTTGTTGGTCTCAGTTTCTTAACTGTAGATGCTATGTGACCAGCCATCTCAAGCTCCTGCCACTGTGACTTCCCATGTAACCAGTTGTGAGCCAAAATAAACCCTTCCTTGACTTGACTTTATCAGGGTATCATGTCCCAGCAACAGGACATAGATAAGGGCCTTCCTGGTGGGGTCATATTCCAGAGATATCAACACAACCTGAGTTTCCTTGACTATGAGGGCTCCCTTAATGGAGAGAGGTGGTTTGAACTGCCCTTACATAGGGAGAACGGGGCCTTTTTAAATATGCTGACTGGGTCCCCAGAGCCCAAAATATGAAGTCTGTGCCTGGTCCTAAGATTCATTGAATATTGCTTACTAACCTGTCTCTAGGCAGTACTAATCTGTTCCTCTCCACCACGATGGTTAGGTAGGAAGAGCTCCATTTAGAATACACATTGTGGTTACCTGAGTGGCCTGAGTCACTGCCTCCCTAGTTGGGGCAGGAGGATATTCTGTTCTTCTAAACCACGCCCTAGCTATTGCCTCTGTGGGACCCCGAAGCCCAGTGTTCAGGATGGTTCCCACAGCCTGTCACATCCTGAAAGTGTCTCTGGCCCATTACAGCTCCTGCCTTGTTACTGTGACCCAAGCCACCGATCCTTGTTTCCCATATACCTGTCTATCGTGGTTTGAATAGGAATGGCCCCCACAGGCTCATAGTTTTGAATGCTTGGTCATTAGGAAACGGTGCTACTTGGCAGGTATTAGGAGGTGTGGCCTTGTTCTAGTAAATATGGCCTTGTTGGAGAAAATGTGTCACTGGGATTTCAAATGCTCAAGCCATGTCCAGTCTCAGTCAGTCTCTCTCTCTCTCTCTCTCTCTCTCTCTCTCTCTCTCTCTCTCCCTCCCTCTCTCCCTCCTTCTCTCCCTCTCTCTGTCTCCTGATCCTAGCAGATCCAGATGTAAAACTCTCAGCTCCTTCTCCAACACCACATTTGCTGGTGTGCCACCATGGACTAAACCTCTGAGACTGTAAGGAGGCCCCAGTTAAATGCTTTCCTTTATAAGAGTGTCATGGTTTGAATATGCTTGGTCCAAGAAGTGGCCCTATTTGAAGGTGTGGCCTTGTTGGAGTAGGTGTGTCACTGTTGGCATGGGCTTTAAGACCTTCATCCTAGCTGCCTGGAAGTCAGTCTTCTGCTAGCAGCCTTCAGATGAAGATGTAGAACTCTCAGCTTCTCCTGCACCATGACTGCCTGGATGCTGCCATGTTCCTGCCTTGATGATAATGGACTAAACCTCTGAACCTGTAAGTCAGCCCCAATTAAATGTTGTCTTTATAAGACTTGCCTTGGTCATGGTGTCTGTTCACAGCAGTAAAATTCTAACTAAGACAGAGTTACTGTGGTCACGGTGTCTCCTCACAACAATAGAACATTGACTAAGACACTGCCCCTCAGCACCCTCTTGCCAGTACTCTAGTTCTTTCTGACCCTTTGCTATGCAAGACTCCACCCTGCTGCCGCCCAGACTACTGAATGGAGTAGACAACCTGGGTGGATTGAATGAGGATGTCCCTCATAGGTTTATATATTTGAATATTTGGTCCCTAGTGGATGGAACTATTTAGGAAGGATGAGGAGGTGTGGCTTTGTTGGAGGAGGGGGTCTCACTGCTGGTGGACTTTGAGGTTTCAAATACCAGACCATTCCCAATTAGCTCTCACACTCCCTCTTTCTATCTTCTTTCTTCCATCCCATCAGAATGCAAGCCCCTTTACTATTGCTCCAGAGCCATGCCTGCCTGCCTACCTGCTTCCATGTTTCTGGCCATGACAGTCATGGACTCACCCTCTGGATCTGTAAGTCAACAAAATGGTTTCTTCTACCATTTGCTTTGGTCATGGTGTGGCTCCACAACAACAGAAAAGTAACCAGGACACACTCCATCAGATTCAAGACCCTGTAGCTCAGCCTCACCCTCTCACACACACTTACAACCATGTGTGGATAGATTTATGTCAACTTGACACGAGCTAAAGTCACCTGAGAGAAGGGAACATCAACTAGGAAAATGCCTCCGTAAGATGAGGTCCTAGGCAGGCCTGTAAGGCATTTTCTTAATTAGTGATTGATGGGAGTGGGAGCTAGCCCACTGTGGATAGTGCCATCCTTGGGCTGGTGGTCCTAGGTTCTATGAAAAAGCACGCTTAGTAAGAGCAAACCAGGAAGCAGAATTTCTCCTCCATGGCCTCTGCATCAGCTCCTGCCTCTAGGTTCCTGCCTTGCTTGAGTTCCTGTCCTGACTTCCTTTGATGTTGAACAGTTATGTAGAAGGATATGCTGAACAAGCCCTTTCCTCCCCAAATCGCTTTGGTCACAGTGTTTCATCACAGCAATAGTAACACTAAGAAAAAAAACCCATGCTTCTCAACATTCAGTCCCCAGTAAACACCAGTAACAATAGCTGGGAAATTACTAGATGTGAGATTCTTGGTCCTATTCCTGAGCTTCTGAAGACGGAACTCTGGGGTTAGAACCAAGCAAAAGCTATAAAAGCCTCCTGGGTGATCCTGACATCTGGTGAGGTGAGGAACCATTGCCCAAGCTTGACCATCACTCCAGCCTTAGTCATCCGGACTGGGACTCCCAATAATGAGCACCCCTTCCTCCTGCCTCTTCCCCTGGCTCATGCTGCCCCTCTGCATAAAAAAAAACTCCCTGTGCTCTCCACCTAACCCAAGCCCCTCATTCAAGACTCCTCAGACGTCACTCACATGAATATTTTCCTTTCATACAGTGGCTCTCAACTTTCCCAGTGCCATGATCCTGTACTACAGTTCCTCATGTCATGGTGGCCCCCAACCATAAAGTATCTTCATTGCTACTTTATAACTGCAATCTTGCTACTGTTATGAATCGTAATATAAATATTGATGTGTTTTCTGATGGTCTTAGGTGACCCCTGGAAAGGTTAGCACCCCACAGGTTGAGAGCACCTGCTTTAATACAGCATAGTTCCAGGTTTCACAGATCCTCCTCTGGTCCTTGTTGAGAGATCCCATTGAACAACAGAAAACAAAGAACAAGATACTGTCCTTGCCCTTGTGTGGCGGCTGGAGAACAGGGGAGATAGTGGATACTGAAGTGATTGGATTGGTAATGGAAACAGGAGAGCTGGTGGAGAGATCGCCTAAGAAAATGTCTTAGTTAGTGTTTCTATTGCTGCGATAAAACACCAGGACCAAAAAGCAAGCTGAGAGGAAAGTATCTGTTTGTCTTATATTTCCACATCACTGTTCACATCATCAAAGGAAGTCAGGACAGGAACTCAAACAAAGCAGGAACCTGGAAGCAGGAGACTTTTGGAGACGTGCTGCTTACTGGCTTGTTCTTCATGGCTTGCTTAGCCCGATTTCTCATAGATCCCAGGGCCACCAGCCCAGATACAACACAGCCACAATGGGTGTGTCATCTCTAGCACGTCACTAATCAATCACCAGCGCCAGCAATCACTAACTAAGAAAATGTCTTACAGGCTTGCCTATAGCCTGATCTTATAGTGGCATTCTCTCAACTGAGGCTGCCTTCTCTCTGATGACTCTAGCTTATATCAAGTTGACTTGAAACTAGCCAGTACAAAGAGCATCTCAGAAGCAGGAGGAAGCCAGGACAGTTGGTCATATCTATAACCCCAACACTCAAAGGGCTAAGGCAGGAGAACCTCCATTTAAGACCAGTGTGGGTCACACTGAATGCGGGGAGGGGGAGCTCACAGCCATGGTCACAGTCAGCTTACAAACAGATTAATACATTCATGGACCCACAGCGTGACTAAAGGAGAGACAATCATGACAGCCCTCCAACCCATGTGTCAAGCAAGGCCCTGCATGCTGCCAACCTTATGCCAGGCTCCACTTCAGCCCTCTCTAGACTGGGTCCTGACCTTGGGATCTTCCTGGGATTTATCCATTTAGCCCAATATTAATGGGAATCCCACCAATAAGATGCTTCAATGGGGGGGGGGAACAACTGCTGTACTTGTACAACAAGTGCCTAAATTTGACCCCCAAAACTCACATCTGTGAGCCCAGCATTCCTAAGGTGATACAGGAAGTGGAGAGAGGAGACTGGCCCAGAAGCTCATGGGCAAGATGGCTGAGAATCCCCAGCACAGCCAAAACAGTAAGAGAGACCATGCCTCAACAAGGTAGAAGAGAACCCACCCCTGAAAGTTGTTCTCCAACCTCCACATGAGCCATGGCACACTTGAATGTGTACATATGCACACAAGCATGCACACACACACACTAATAATGACGATTATTATTATTAATTAATGTTTAGAAAAACTCGATTTATGCTCAAATTCTTCATCCCCAGCCTCCCTGTCTATCACTCTTACTTGTCTTTATCAAGAATCCTATCATGCAGGTTTAACCAGAATCCTCCTTACCCTGAAATTCCTTTTGCCAGTGTTCTATTAAGGGCCTCATGCCCACCCTGACTCTAAACATGTACTTTTCCTGTTGGAATTTGGGAGTCAGACCCTCTCTCTTTCTCTCTTCTGCCACAAAACTCCCACTACAGTAGTCCCCTTGAGTTCAAGGCCTTCTTCCTTCCCAGTTTTAACAAGTTTCTCAAAATGTTTCCTTAACAATATAGATCCATCTGTTTGTGGTCTTATTTCCCCAAGGGAGTGGGCTCCACCTTCGCTGGCTCTATAGCATTTCTCCCTCAAGCTCACAGCGGATTAGTTCTTAGAGTGGACCAACGGTCCCTAGTTCTCTCTCATTGCCCATAGCTTAAAGTACACCCTCTCTCCCTAGTGCTGAGGGAGTGAATGCCTTTCAACTTGAATGGGCTGAAATGGAGGTCCAGTTCCTCCTAGGGAGGATGAGACAGCTTTCTTTGGATACAGTTTCTAATTTATAAACAAGGATGGTTGTATCTGCATCCCACAGCCACGGTGAGACAACACAGGTGGACAATCTGATAACTTAGGAGATATCCAACCTCTTAATTCTGAACCTCATGTGTCCCAAAGCTCTTCTACGTCATCTTCTTTCTCTATAATATTGAGCTCCTAGAATGTCGCCTGGACCCACAGCAATGGACACAACCACTGGAGTAACACAGACGTTCACACACCAGAGAAAGAGAAGGTATCACAAAGACCACTGCCCTAAGAGAAGGTGTCACAGGAAGACTGCTGCCCTAAGGGAAGGTGTTATGGGAAGGCCACTGTCCTCAAGGGAAGATGTCATGGGGAGATCACTGCCCTTCTCATTCTCAGAAGTGACCTCTAATCTCAGGTCCTGAGCGTTGGAGCCCTCCCCCATCTCAGCTGCCCCTGCTGTGGGATCCTGCTCCGAATACCCAGGACTCACCGAGAATGGAGAAGGAACGTTCCTGGCAATCTCCAGCCAGGAGATAACTGCAGCCTCCTGCGAAGCTGTACATGGTGTCATCAAACGTGTTGATGAAGTTGTCCCCAAAGAGGCTGCATCGGGCCGTCAACGGCCTATCACTAGGCTTTTCTGTGCAGAGGGTCCCTGAAGGAAGAGGCCAAAGGTGAGCACGATGGAACCATCAGCCCGAAGCTCTCTGGCCCCATAGAAACCAGGCTGCAAAGGATAGAAAGTAGAAACAAGGAGGTGCTTTCCATCTTAAATGAGGTTCCTTGCCTCTGAGCATGACCCCAGACTCATGACAATAATGGAGAAACAATCTTCTAGGACATAGATTCATCTTAGTGACACTTGCTGTCTTATGCAACGATGTCTTTCATAGAAAATGTAGAGAACATGGAAGAATGCAGAGTATAAGAGATAGTAAAGTTATCGTTATCTGTGCCCCACCATGGACAGTAACTGAGTTGGTATTCCCAAAGCTGCTTCATTGCCCTGCTTCATGGCACTGGTCAAAGGTCACGGCTGGCATTTCCAAACTTGGAATCGCAGTGAGGGAGGTAAAGGTGGGACAAGCAGTGTGGTGAGGAGGGAGTGGCCTAGAACCCAGAGAACTGTCCTCCGGACTTTGGCTCTGTGTGACTCTCATGCAGTAGTGTCTCCTCTCTGACCAGCAGTCTCCTCATCTACACTGAGAGGCTCAACTAGATGACCACATGAAAACAGATGTTGTCTCCAAGGCTGGGATGCCATCTGTCCCACCCTGTGCTCCCAGCACATGGTACAACTCTGTGCCACCAAGTCCCTTCCGATACTCAGTTTGGAGGGGATGTAAATCAGAAACAAGGTTCTGCATAACTGTCATAGGAGGTGTGACCACTGATTCCTAACGTCACAAGCCTAACACAAATGGAGCACAGGTGAGCTCCAGGCACATGTACTAAGTCCTGGAAGGAGGTGTTCCCGGTGGTCTGGGAGGAAGGGAAGAAAGTGGTACCTACCTGGCCAGATGAGGGCCAGAACAAGCAGGCAGATCTCATACCTGACAGGAGTCATCTGCAAAAAAATAAAAAGGAAAGGAGCTGGTTCTCACTATCCAGAGAGATGGCTACAAGGACATGCTACTGTCAATTCACATGTCCATTGAGGAAACATTTTCTTAAGCCGATGATGATGGTGGTGGTGATGATGATGATGATGATGATGATGATGAAGAAGATGATGCTCACTGGCCCCCATGCCTCCTTTAAACATGGAGAACTAGTCCCCCAAATGCTTCCATGGCAGGGCCAGGCCTAAGAGCGACAATCTCAGTTAGCCACACTGCTGGGACCTTCTCCAGACAGTGGTACCAGGAATAACTGGAGTTAGGAAGTTCTGGCTCTTTTCTCTTGCCCTCTGTGCCAGCCTGGCATCCCATGACCCCACAGTCCTGCAGCAGCTGGAACAAAGGTGCCACCCCACCATCACACATAGCAACCAACTAGGAGGAGAAGGGACTGACTTTTGTTGCTGCCATCGGAACCCAGACTCAGAGACCAGTCAGAAGCCACCACTGAGAAATTGTTAGTCACCTGCCCTGGACCATGAGCACCTTTAGAACAGGGACCATCTCTCTCACCGACATCCCTAGGACCTGCAAGGATACTAAGCAACCAAGACATGCTCTGAACATGTTTGCTGAACATGTTTCCTGACAAGGGCCAGGGCCCTAACAGCCTTGAACCTGAGGACATTTCTTTACAATGTGCCTCACCCCACTTCCCACTCAATCCCGGCTGGCAGGGCACAGCCCCCAACCCTCAGAGCCCCTGCTGCCACCCCTCTCTTCTGGAGAAGTTTACAGGAAACACATAAGGTGCCACCTAAGGCATAGTGGGTACAACTCTTCTTACATAATGCCCACTCAGACCAAGGAAGAGGGATAAACCCAGCATCTTATGAATGTGAACTGGACATGGCCAAGACTGGGTCACAAAGCAGGCATCCCTCTCCCCCGCCCTCCCAGCACACAGGTGCATCAGGGGTTCCAAGCACATACTCAAGAAAGGAGGGAAAGGACCTGTCAATCTCATCTGAGTACACTTCTGGCATGCCAGAAAGCAGGACCCAGAAGTGACAGCAGAAAGGACATTAGGATCCAGCTAGCTTTAAATCGCTCCTCCAAACTAACCCCTTCTGTTATAGCATCCCCAGACAGAACCTCGGGGGCAGGGATCAGCCCTGTACCTTCCTCCATCGACTAAGCCAACTCTCCATCCAAACCCATCATACCTTCCCCATACAAACAGGAGCTGTATCTCCAAGGTCCCTTGGGAAACCCAGCCGCTGCTCAGCGGTGCCACTGCTCACTCCTAAGCCATGTTTCTGAGCAACTGCTGGATGGATCTGCTCAGGCTTTGGGCAGTCTTGCTGTCAAGTTGTCCAGGGGCTTCGAAGTCCTCAAAGCCGGGGAGAGAAAGGCCAAGCTGTGGCCAAGCCCATTCCTCTGCACTGCAATAGCTTCAGATTGCCACAACAGAGCCCTGGCCTTCTCTTAATTACCAACTGGAAACAATGGCAGGAAGCAGTAGTCGGAGCCCTTCCAGGCTGATAAGGCTTGAAGAGTCAGGAGGGAGAACTCCTGGAATCTGCCTTAATGAGCTGTCTTGTTCCCCAAACACCAGCACAGCTCAATTTGCTCCCTGAGACTCCCTGAGTGCCCCTACAGGCAGCCAGGATCAGAGACAGTAGGTTTCCCGTGACAGCCTCGTCCAGGCTAGGAGAAAGAACCAGGTTACACCAACATGGCTTCTGGTTCCAAGTTCCAGGGATATTGAAAAAACACCTCTAACTTAGCCAACTCAGCAGCAGGGTGACAGGAAGAAGTATGTTAACACTTGCTGCCCTGTCACCCACAGGTATGAGCAGTCTAGGCTAGACCTCACAAAATAAGCCTGTTTGGATCTTAGTCAGTGTTTTATGGACAAGTTAAAGACAAAGGCCCTGGGCCAGGCATGGTGACACATGCCTTTAATCTCAGCAATAGAAACCCTAACTACTCTGGAGGCAGAAGTAGGACAATCTCTATGAGATTTAAGCCAGCCTGGTCTACTTAGCAAACTCCAGGACAGCAAGGACTATAGAGAGAGACTCTGTCTCAAAGCAAACAGCAACAAAAATAAAAACCCTGGTCACATTCCAAGCCCTTGGGAATTAGGGGGGTGGAAATGATGGTTCCATTTTAATATCCCCCCTCCAAAGACTGCCACACCTGCTCTGTTAGGCATAGAACCCAAGACCTGCTCGTGATAGACAATCTTCCACTGAGCTACATCCCCGGGTCCCCACCACGCCTCCAGAGCCCTGATTCTTCACATACATGCACACTAGCATAAATCCGCACACACAGATGAACTCCACCCCTGCCTCCCAACCTCCTAGTCCCAAAAGCCCAGTTCTCAGCCCAATCTGACACACTAATTCCTGTGCGAAGTGTCAACAGGTACAATGCAGGAGATTGGACTGAGGAGGGACCTGCTCAGTGGGATTCCCTATCACTCAGCTGGGCAGCCATGCCTGAGTGTCTAGGAGTGGCCTACGTCCCTGCTTCTCACTGTATCGCCTGCGCTAAGCCTCTGAAGAACCACTGTGCCCCCATTTTTGCTATGCCCCTGCACACACACCTCACACTCCCCCGCCCCAGTGCCCTTTTGCACTGTCTTAGTTAGGGTTTCTATTGCTGCAATGAAACACTATTGACCAAAAAGCAAGTTGGGAGAAAAGTTTTTATTTGGCTTATGCTTCCATAGCACAGTTTATCACCAAAGGAAGTCAGGACAGGAACTCAAACAAGACAGAAACATGGAGGCAGAAACTGATGTGGAGGCCGTGGGAGAATGCTGCTTACAGGCTTACTCACACTGCTTTCTTGTAAAACCCAGGACCACCAGCCCAGCACCACCCCCAGTGAGCCGGGCCCCTCCCCCATCAGTCACTAATTAAGAAAATGTCCTACAGGCTTGTGCACAGACTCATACTGTGGAAGTGTTTTCTTAATTGAGTTTCCCTCCTCTTAGATGACGTTAACTTGTGACAAGTTAAAAAATAAAAATTAAAAAACTGGCCAGCACCACTAGCCAAGGTAGGAAGGCCATGTTGCCAGGAAAGAAAAAGAATGAAAGAGACAAGATTAGCCCTTAACATTTCTATTAACAGAGTCCTTAGGGGCAGAGTCTCGACTCTAGAAGCCTAGTAAGTTAGCCTTGGCCACCCATCATCAATGGAGCAATTTAAAAAGCAAGGTAAGGAAACGCAGAGGAAGATTTATTCATGTGGCTATATCAGGAACAGAACAAGAAGACCCAGTGACCTCCACCTAAAGCCATCCTTGAGGTACTGACATGAAACTAGGCTTAAACAGAGGGCAGGAGGTGTGTGTGTGTGTGTGTGTGTGTGTGTGTGTGTGTGTGTGTGTAGGAAGTGCTGGTCAAGTTGTGGTCCCTCCCCTTATTGCTCTACATTTCTTGGCTCCACTCTCCTGAAGGGTAGTCTTACAAGTTGTTGGAACTGTGTAAAATCTATTTCAAAAGTTCCTCCTCCAGCTGCCCACTTTATCTTCCCCAGCATGGGATCACTGGGCAAACTCCGTGTCTCAGGAATTGTCTCAATCACCTAAGAGCAAAAGGGAAGGACACAGGTAACTCATTAGGATGTCCTTCCTCCTGGGGCCTGGAGAGATGGCTCAGTGGTTAAGAACACTGGCTGACCTTCCAGGGGACCTGGTTCCACAAATGGTGGCTCATAACTATCTGTAGCTTCAGTTCTAGGGGCTCTGACATCCTCGTCTGACCTTTCAAAATGCTGAAGAAAAAAAAACAGCATATTTTAAAATACACAGCTGGTCCTGAGAGTCAAATGAGTGGGACATGGTGGTGAATACCTTTAATCCCATCCCTCAGGAGGCTGAGGCAGGAGGACCGTGAGTTCAAGACTAGCCTTTACTACATAGTGAGATTCCATCACATTAAAAAAAATCAAACAAAAATCTGGATGCTGGAAAAGAAATCCAAGAAAATTACTCCAAAGAAGAAGAAAATGAAGAACAGTAAGAATGTTGGGAGACAGAGCACAGAATGAAGGGAGCCAAAGAGAGGCGTGCAAGCCAGCCCAGGAGTCTACAGACTTCATGGTCTCTGTGTTCACAGCCACAGATCCCGAGCATTTTAGCACAGATAATTCTGAGGGTGGGCAGGAAACTGTAGCTGAGACGTGCAAGTGTGATATGGAAAAAGGAAAGCCATCAGTAAAAGATGTTTATTAAGACATTCGTTGAAAGGGAGGGACGATGGGAGGGAGGGAGGAAGGGAGGAAGGGAAAGAAGCAGACAGGGAAATCAGGGAGGGGAAACAGGGTATTATGGGAAAAGACTCAGCCCTCAGAGCTGTGGTATTTCTGCACCTAGTGCTGTCAGCTGCTAACCAGGACTGTTTCCTTAGCCATTCGATAGCCTGCCCATGAACACAGAAATCAGTCCCAGAGTTAGGTCAGAGGGTTGTGGGAGAGGGTGTAGTAACTGGTCTCCATAATTAAGTCATCATTCAGAGTTAGGGACATTTTCTTTAGCCGGAAAAAAAGATGGACTTACCATCACCAGCCTTGCTGGATGAATTACTAAAGAAGATTCTTCAGGAAGAAGGAAGTTAAACCCAGAGAGAAAATGCTAGAAATAAAAGTCAACAGAGAGTCTGGTGGTCATGGGATAAATGTGAACAGGCAGTGACTTCATTAGACAGTAGTAATGATAGTGAAAATTAAAGAGTTAAAATAATAAATAGGGCGCTGAGGCAGGAGCATGGGCTATGCATGAGGTACTGTTTCAAAACAAACGTAAAAAGGAGAACAAGGTGGAGCCAGGGTCCTAGACAGCAACAGCACCAAGGATGATGACAACCACAGAGGAGCATCTAAAGGTGCTCGTATTCTTCAGACTTAAGACAAACGTGCATAGAAAATGTAAAGAACAGAGACTTTCAAAAACAGAATTCAGGGCTGGGGTGTAGCTCAGTTACTAGGGTGCTTGCCTCATGTCCAAAGTTCTGGGTTGGTCCCTTAATACAGGAGGTAGAAGCAACATGGGCTGGCTCAAGGCCATCCTCTGCTACACAATGAGTTCAAGGCCAGCCTGGGCTACATGAGATCCTGGCTCAAACAAACAAATTACCAGAGGGCAACATTTATATAAAATTAAAGACTCTGTAAAATAAGGAGCTGTAAGTCTAGCCTCAGGAGATTTAATGCTGTCTTCTGGCCTCCTAGGGCACTGCATGAACATACTACAGACATACTGCATACTTACATAAGACGTACTTACAAAAAATGAAAAACATTACTCCTCACAAAGAAAAGACTATGTAATAAAATAAAATTTAAAATGGCTGTATATTCTTGTTTGTAAATATGACTATCCATGGAAAGTGACCACTAACTAAATTTAGGATACTGATGACCTCTGGGGAAGAAGAGAGAGGACAGAGACTCAAGAGCGAGCGGCCCATGGGGCTCTGTTTCTCTAAACACTTTATGTTTTTAACTGTTTCAACACTGTGGAGTGAATGGGACATTAGGACGGGCAGATCTGGCTAGAACGCATGTGTCTGTACATTAGCCTCTCTGGGTTGCTATATGGATGCAGTTTTCATTTAAGTAGAAAAGTCCTGATGCCAGGTGACTCACAAGTGTGGGCTTTGCTCTTTCTGTGGCAGGATGGCATCCCACACTGCACACAGTCCCTGCTACAGCGCAGCTTCCTTCCCATTCCGTTCCCAGAATCGAAAGAAGCTGCTGAGTCAAACACTGCAAACGCTTCTAAGACCTTAGTACACATCCTTCAAGGCGGGCCAATGGACACTCTCAATATTTTCTTATTATTGGAAAACGTATTTAGAAAACAGTAAAACTGTTATTGTTTTAATATTCAGTCTTTGTTTTTAAGGGAATATTTTCTAATATTGCCCATCTAGATTTCTGATTTGAATTTTTTGTTTGTATCTTCAGGTCATTTAGTTACATATATACATACATACATACATACATACATACATACATACATTTATTTGTTATAGGGGTTTAAACCTAGAGTCTCAGGCAAAGCCAGCATGCTGTCCCTGAGCTCTATCTCCACCCTCTTCTCCCTTTCTCATTCTGAGACAGGGTCTCACTATGTTGCCCAGGATGGACATTCAGTCTGTAGCCCAAGCTCGCCTTGAATTTGAAGTCCTCCTCTGTCTCCCTAGTATCTGAGATCGTTTTCACCTGGGATGCTTGTCTTCCTGTAACATGGAATGTTCATGGAAGGCCCAAATCATTCACCCTTAATATTTGTCAACGGTGGGTTTATTCGCTTGCTCCTTTGTTCTATGTCTGGGGACCCATTTGATGTCACTGTCTTAGGGGGTTGAGCAGCTGGTGCCAGATGCAGCAAAGCAAAGAAACAGCGGTGAGGTTCCACCGGTCCTTCCCCTGGGTTACATATCCAATTGCTTCTTTGCTCTGGACTGAGGGAGTTTCCGTGGCTAAAATTGGGACAGTTCTCAGCAACTAGGACAGTTGTTCATCTTACCAGAGTCCTAGCCTGACCGGTCTCTTAGACTGCTTTCAAAAGACAGTTCAAGCATTTTGAACATTCATCTCCAAATCCACTGAAGGGAATGTGAACACACCTTCATTTACAAGGGTACCAAGGAGGTGGAAGCCAGACAGAAGCAGCTACAGCTCAGAGTGACCACTGAGGGGACAGCAGAACAAGACAGGAGCCTCCCTGCTCAAGGCTCTGCCTGGCAGTGGACTCTCTTTCTCTCCACAACAGTTAGTTAGGGGCCCGGCAGTAATGGCACACGCCTTTAATCTCAGCACTTGGGAGGCAGAGGCAGGCAGATTTCTGAGTTTGAAGCCAGCCTGGTCTACAGAGTGAGTTCCAGGACAGCCAGGACTACACAGAGAAACCCTGTCTCGAAAAAAAAAAAAAATCAAAAACAAAACAAACAAACAAACAAACACCTGTGCGTTAGGAATGGTCGATGCTGTGACAAAGTACCTGATCAAAGCTACTTTTAAAAATAAAAAGGGTGGGCTGGAGAGATGGCTCAGAGGTTAAGAATACTGATTGCTCTTCTAGAGGTTCTGAGTTCAATTCCCAGCAACCGCATGGTGGCTCACAACCATCGGTAATGGGATCTGACGCCCTCTACTGGTGTTGTACCCGTATGCATAAAATAAATATAAAAACTAAAAAATCAGTGAAAAGGGTTGTAGTCCACAGGTTGAGGGTTCAGCCTGTCATGGGAGTGGAGGCATGGTAGCAGGATCTGGAGGCAGCTGGTCACATTGCATCTCAGCCAAAAGGAGAGAGAGGTGAGAACGGTCCTCAGTTCACTTTCTCTTTTTTATTCAGCCCAGGCCCCCAGCCTGTAGGATGACATTTACACCTATAAAGAGGGTAGGCATCCTCACCCCTATTAACCCAATCTATAAACCATCACAGAAGGGCCCAGAGGTTATCTCCACAGTAACTGTAGATCTCAGCAAGTTGGAAATCAGGGCTAACCCTTGGGGCTGGAGGGATGGCTCAGCAGTTAAGAGCACTCACCACTCTCACGAAGAACTGGGGTTTGGTTCCCAGAACCCATATCAGGTGGCTCATAGCTGTCTATAACTTCAGTTCCAGGGTACCTGACATCCTCTTCTGGCCTCTTCTGGCCTGCACACATGTTGTGCACATAAACTCATGCATGTTACACACACACACACACACACACACACACACACACACACAAATAAATAAATAAATAAATAAATAAATAAATAAATAAATAATTTTAAAAAAGATTACCCACCATCAAGAGCCAGCATGTATAGTAAGTAATTACTTTCCTCATCACTAAGATAACTGTGAGAAAGAAAGAAGGAAAGAAAGAAAGAAAGAAAGAAAGAAAGAAAAAGAGAGGAAGAGAGAGAGGAAGGAAGGAAGAAAGAAAAGAAGAAAGAGGGAGGTTCCTTTAGCTCAAAGTTTGAAGGGTCTGTCCATCCTTTACAGCAGGAAGGCACAGAGCAACGGTGCTTCCCAACAGCAGCAGATCTGTGAGTTGGAGACCGGCCTGCTCTACCTAGTAAGTTCCAGGCCAGCCAGTGCTACATAGTGAGAACCTGAAGTGTGGGCGGAGGGAGGGTAAATGATTTGCCCATTCTGTGATATTCCATTAGAGCCACACAAAAGCAAGAGTTGGGTTTTGTCACTTTACAGATGAGGAAGATGCTGATACACAACCAGGCAATGGCACCACTGTAGAGTCACAGCACCATGGAAAGACAGCTGACCTCACCTCCCTCCGACCGCAAGCCTCTCTTCCTCTCTTCCCTGTCCTGTCTTTATGCCACCTTTGTATGCTCAGTAGAGAGAATCAGCCACTGCTTAGGGAAATTACAGACAGGAGGTCTGCTTAGGGTCCTGCTTCATCCAGCGTCTACAACTATAAATTATAGGGTATTTGTATTGTCTATTTTCTCTTTCTTTCTTCCTTTCTTTCCTTTCAGATAGGGTCTCACTATATAACCCCATCTGGCCTAGAAAGCACTATGAGACTAAGCTGACCTCAAACTCACAGAGATCTGCCTGCCTTTATGCTGGAAGTAAAAGTGTGGGCCGCCATGCCTGGCCACACTGTCTAGTTCTAAATTATACTTGAATTTCTTTCTTTCTTTCTTTCTTTCTTTCTTTCTTTCTTTTTTGTGGAGCTTAACATTCTTGGCTGGAATATTTCAAGTATTCTGAGGTCTGGATATGTTGCTCAGCATACACACAGCCCTGTGTTCTATCTCCAATACACAGAAAGAAAGAAAAAGAAAGAGAGAGAGGGAGAGAGAGAGGAAAGAGAGAAATAAATAAAGGAAGGGAGATAGAGAGAAAGAAGAGGAAGGAGGGAGGGAGAATGTAAGGAAAGAAAGAAAGGAAGGAAGGAGTGAAGAAGAAAGAAAGGAGAAAGGAAGAGGAGAGAGGGAGAAAGGAAAGAAAGAGTGAAAGGAAGGAAGGAAGGGAGAGAAAAAGATAAAAAGGGACAGGAAGAAAGAAAGAAACAAACAAAGAGAGAAAGAAACAAACAAAGAAACAAAGAAAGAAACGAAACAAAGAAGAGGGAGGGAAGCAGAGAAGAAGGAAGGATAAAAGGAAGCAAAGATAATGTTTTCGAAGTGTAGGGAACTGAGCTGAGAACAATTGGGTCCTGTCCTTCAAGGACTTCTGGTCCGCTGGGAGCAACCTGAACTGACCAGGGCAGCAGAACAGCCCATGATGGCTGCATATCCACATTGCTGAGGGAGTGACTCTACACTCAGAGCAATTAGCACACAGAACCATGTTCTCATCACGTGCACCACTTTCTTAGGGAAACTCAGTGTAAGAGGCTGGGCCATAAGTTTAACAATGAACAGATTAAGCCTAGAGATTTAAACAGGTATTTTATACACAGCTGATCTGTTAATATGTAAGGGAACCATCCAGGGACCCTCTCCTGAGTGTTTTCTATGAAGACTACTGTGTCCCTAGGATCATACAACTTTCTGTATATGGGCACTACCCAAAGCACTCAGGCACTGTCACACCTTTGCTGCTTGACCTCACACCATGATTTGGCAAGGACTCACAAAGTGTCTTATAACAACTTCTGTGGTTTTTATAAACATGCTACGTGCTGAGGCCTTATCTCCCAGTTCCTTGAGAACAAGAATGGAATTCTGCAAACACTCCTGCCTTCTCAGACTACACTCTGCATCCAGATCCAGGGGCAGGACTCTCAGGAAAAGATACCATCGAGGTTGCCACAGTTAGGCTCTGGGCTAGAAGGCAGGAGATCTACACACAGCCGGCCAGTCTCTCTACCTTACACTCTGGCTCCCCACTGCAAGTGACGCAGGAGTGGGGAGCACCCTCTCCTCTGAGCACTCCTGGGAGGGGAGCCCTGTAACCCTACCACCTGAACATGAGGCTTCAGACCCCAGAAGCTGCTATGCTATGATTTCTAATTTGTCTTTTCCTTTCTTTTTCTAAAAGCATTCTGAACAATGGCATTCACTCTGCCATTTCCATGAACTTTATTTATATTTGCCCCCTCTGCTCTTTCTTACATAAAATCGAAGGTGGTTCCCAGGGAGCGGTGCAAACAGTGCTAGAGAAGCAAAGGAGAGGGGGTTCAGGTTTTAGCTCAGAGGCTGAGCATGAGCATGTGCCTTTCATGAAGGAGGATGTGGATACCATGTCCAGAACCACACAAAGAAAAAGAGAAGAGAATGAGGTCTCTCCTTTACCCAGGATGTTGGGTAATGATTCCTTGGGGGAAGGGAAACATTTAAATACTTGGGAAGAATGGATACAGATTTTATAATGATTTCAATTAATTTTTATGTGACCATTATAAAACAGACAAACAAAAAGAAGTGTAGGCAAATAAATGTTGGACAGTGGTGGCGAGTTAGAAGCAAACTGCAATGATGGTTTAGAATTCAAACAGCCTCCGGCTACAGTTCAGTAGCTGACAATTTAGTCACCCTTGGTGGGTGACTGAGGGATGCATTGAAGTTTAACGCTGGACAGAGTAGAAGAGATTTGGTTCTTGGAACGCTTAGCAAGAGCAAGCCACATCAATGCCGACGCAGAACCCACAACTTCATGGTAGCTAAGCAAAGAGGAGGGGTAACAGAGAGAAAGAAGGAGACACGGCGAGGTGGAATTTGACACAGAAACAGATAGGAAACAGAAAGGCAGGCTGAGATAGGCATATCCCAGCTACTCAGAAGGATTGCAAGTTTGAGATCAGTCTGGGCTACATAGTAGTCCTAGGCCAGCCTGGGCTACAGAATGAGACTCTGCCTCAAAACCACACAGCAGAAGCAACCTGATAGAGAGAAGGTGTGGGAGCTGCTGCAGAGAAACCCTCAGCATTTCTCAACTAAAACTGAGGCACTGAGGTGGGCAGCCATCTTGAGAAGGTCATGACCAAGTTTGCTTCTTTGGGAGACTAAGTCCCTACATTTTTCTTTACCATGGAAGTCATTAAGTAATGTCACACTGTCTTTGCCAGTGTCTAATTTGTAACACAGTGTGACCCGGGCAGAATGTCTCAAAGGACAGCTCATTGACAAATATTTATGATGGACTTGGAGTCAGAGACACAGAACCAAGTGCAGCTTGCAACAGTGGCTATAGCCAAAGGGAATCGAGAGACCTAGGAGACGTGTACCAGTGCGTGCAGAGACTGGACTTCAAGAATCCATAGCCACGAGTGGTAGAAAGTGTGGGCTCCCACATGGGTCCTGGCTGTTGCCCTCCTTGTGGATGAGCAGAGAAAGGCTACTCCATTCAGTGCTAACTTGAGCCCGAGGGTCCATCACGCTAACAGATCCAGAGGAAACTGCAATCCATATAACCTTGGTTCCAAGCTACCCTCTAGTGAACAGGGAAACAATGCTGTCCCAAACCTCTTTTACTGACCAACTGGAGAACCCAAGGAGAGCAGCAGACGTGTTCAGCAGTCCCCGTTGCCTGTGAGCCACATCTCTAGCAGGACTCTTAACAACACAGGAAACCCATCCCAAGAATCAGCCAAAGAGACTATAAGAAATTCAAGTCCTCTGTACAGCAAAGGAAACTCAGCACAGCGAGCAGTTCCAAGGAGAGATATGTTTGCCAGCCATACCTCCGACATGGCATCGATTCCTAGAATGTAAAAGAAATTTCAAAAGTTAATACCAAGAACATGAAACTGACCATCAAGAAATGGACTAATAAAACAAAGATACAGCTCTCAAAAGAAGAAACACAAAGATTAAAAAAAACATTTGTTTTTAATGTTAGTCATCAAAGAAATTCAATTAAAGCCACTTTGACAGACTATCTTGCTCCAATCAGAATGGCTGTCAGCAAGAAAGCAAAGGCTGGTGGGAAATAGGAAGTGGGAGTGTGCTCTAGTGCAGTGGCCATTATAGAAATTAGTACAGAAGCTCCTCAGAGAAACTAAAAACAGAACTACTGTATGACCCAGCTAGACCCCTCCTGGACATGGGCCCCCAGTTATAAGCTGTACGCACATCCTTTCTCAACTGTGTTCACTGCAGCATTGTCCACAATACAGGAGACAGAACTGGTCTAGAAGTCTGTCAACAGCCCATGGACCATGTGACAAAATGCATAGACTTCAATTGTTCAGAACAATGAAAATGGGAGCTGCAGAGACGGCTCACCGGGGAAGAGCACACGCTGTCCTTGCAGAGGACCTGGGAATGGGGAAGAATTCACAGAGAGAAACAACAAAAATTTTTGTCTGAAAAAGCCATAATGGAACCTAAGCCTTTGTAAGCTGATTTAAAAAAAAAAAAAGTAGTAGATGAAGACAGAATGAGGTCAGCCATAGTGTGTGTGCCTGAGATGCCAGGACTCGGGAGGCGTGCAGATTTCAATTCTAAGCTAGCCTGGATTACATATGGAGGCCTTAGCTAAGGACGAACAAACAGAAGACCTCCATATATTTTGACATTGTAAGATGGAGATGTACTGGGATGGCAGGGGTGCCATGGAGGGTGTCCACTGCTGAACTCAGTCATTATTAAATCTTTGAGATATCTTACTAAGTCTCTCTCTCTCTCCTCTCCTCTCCTCTCCTCTCCTCTCCTCTCCTCTCCTCTCCTCTCCTCTCCTCTCCTCTCTTTTCCCTCCCCTCCTGCTTCCCCTCTCCTTCCCCCCAAGCCCTCTCCTACTCCCTCCCCTCTTCCTTTTCCTCCTCCCCTCCTCCTCTCTCTGCAGCCATCAATTGCCAACAGCTCCTCAGCTCTGAGTAGGCTTCACACCCACCTCCCCTCTCCATGGTGGGGTCCCCCCCCCCCCCGCCTGAGCACGCCCAGGACTTCTGCATGCTGTCACAACCACTGTGAACTCATACATGCAACTGCCTGCCCACTGTTTCCTTGTGGTCACCCACTACCTCTGGCTCTTCTCATCCCCTCTTCCATGATAATCCCTCACCCTTGGGGGGAAGGGCCCAATATAGATATCTCCTTAATGACTGAGCACTCCCCAGTCTCAGCCTCTGCACGTTAACCAGTCGTAGACCTCTGTGTTAACCATGTACTGCAAGAAGTTTCTCTGATGAGGGTTAACATATGCATTAATCTCTGGGTAGAGCAATAAGTTATTAGAAGTTGTTTCAATACTATGTCCACTCAGTGGAATGATAGTAGCAGGTCCTCCCCTGGGGCCTATAACCTGTCTAGACATAGGTTCTTTGTCCCAATAGCCCAATTATGTTCCATCTCCTAGAATGGCCTTAAATCCAACCAGAAGGTATTTAGTTATGCCCATAATGTTAATGCCACTATTGCACTAGTGAGCGTGACTTGCCAGAACAGTCATTACTATAGGACTCAGGATTCACAAGCCAGGACAGTCATTACTGTGGCTCTCAGGGGTCACGGTTGGATAAGTCACAATTACTTTTCTCCTCGGGTAGTGAGCTCAGTTCTTCAAGCTGAAAGTGTGTTTAAAAAAAATAGTACTGCAGGTTGGAAGTGGTAGAGTGTTTAGCATAAATGTGGCCCTGTGTTTCATTACTAGCACCATAGACAGACAGACAGACAGACAGACAGACAGACAGACAGACAGACAGACAGGTTGTTTTCTGTTTTGTTTAGGGAGAATAGTTTTTGTTTTGGTTTGATTTTGTTTTTGTTTTTGGTTTGTTTTTTTATTGTTTTGTTTTGTTTTGTTTTTTGAGATAGGGTTTCTCTGTGTAGCCTTGGTTGTCCTGAAACTCGCTCTGTGTGCTAAACATTATGTGAGTAACCAACCACTTTCTGCTTAGACTCAAAGCCTGTTCCACAAATTGAAACTCATGCTTCTCCCTCTTAACCAAGCCCAAGCGCATGGCCAGCTAGATCCCAGTGAGGAGCCTAATACTATTATTCTGCTAAATGACACAGTATAAATTGTGACATACAATAAACGTAGCCCTGAGAGGCTGGCTATCCGTGCTGTAGTAACTGGCCCCTTGCCTGTGCACATACAGGCAGCATTAAGTGGATTCAGTGAGTTTAAGAACTGAGGACTTGAAATTGGAAGAAATAAGGGAAGGATTGAAGAAGAGAGGATGGAGTCTATTCATGTCAGAAACATATATATATATACATATATACATATATATATATATATATTATATGTGTGTGAGAAATTCTCAAATGACAAAACAACACAATAAAACCCCCAAATGATTCACCACACATCTCTCCCTATAGATAAGAAGTTTTATATTAGAAAACAATGGATATTATGGAAAACACTAACAAGATGGACATCTGGGTATGTACTTACAGGAACTAGCACATCGTCAGTGCGGCTAGTCTGCTTTCATGCTCCTCCCCTTCCGTGTGGCTGCCTTCTCCAGTGACATGACCTCTATACGGAACTTCACATCTATTATTTCTTGGCTTTAAGGATGTAGCTTCATGGGCTGGAGGGATGGCTCAGCAGTTAAGAGCACTGACTGCTTTTCCAGAGGTCCTGAGTTCAATTCCCAGCAACCACATGGTGGCTCACAACCATCTGTAATGGGATCTAATGCCCTCTTCTGGTGTGTCTGAAAACAATGACAGTGTACTCACACACATGAAATAAATAAATCTTAAAAAACACAAACAACAACAACAATAAAAAGAATGTAGCTTCATTACCCGTGTTTACACCCACAACTTTTTCTTTTGCTTGTTTTTGAGCTTTGTGGAAACAGCGCCCCACTTTGTGCATTTATTTCACTATAAACAACACTGCTCTGTGCATCTGGCACCAGTCTCCAGTGTCTGTGTTTGTCCCAGGGAGGCGTGAAACGGACAAGGTTGGGGCGTGCAGACAGCTTCACAGGTTCCAATTGTCAAAGTTACTGTGACAGTTTATAGGTCCCAGAGCAGGTCATGTGATCACCCCAGGGCAGATCATGTGATCACGCTGACTACTGGTTGATGAACTCTGAATAATAGCAGACAAACGGCTCCGAATTCCCTGATGCGATGGACTACTATGGCTCCCCTTCATTTTTTTCTCAGCACCCAAGAGGCTCTGCCTCTCTCCAGGTGTTTTTATGGATAAATGAATGTTTATTCCATTTGTTTTTCTTTTCTGTGAAAAAAATTGTTTTTTATCTTTTCTATCTTCTATAAATCCATTTGTAGTTGGGTTATCTTAATGGTTTGTGGGAGTTGTTTACATAATATGGATATCAGGTCTCTATAGGTTAAGTATTTTTAAAATATTTTCCCCTTGTTGGTGTGATATATTGTTTGCCTCCTCCTTTCCTCCCTCCCTCCTTCCCTCCCTCCCTTTCTCCCTCTCTTTCTCTCTCCATCTCTCTTTCTCTCCTTCCTTCCTCCCTTCCTTTCTTTATTTCATCTTGGTTTTGAGCACAGGCTAGCTTAAAACATGAGATCTCTTGCTTTAGCCTCCTGTATGTTGGTATGTCATACTGAACTTGATGGTGGTGGTGGTGGTGGTGTGTGTGTGTGTGTACATGCACACGTGCATGTGTGTGCTTTTGCATGCATGTCACAACATACATGTAAAAACATGTAAAAACATACATGTGGATTTGAGTCTCTTTCCAGTGTCTAGAGCTAGTCTTTTGTTCCCTCTAAGACACTACAGTGTGGCCCGCCCTGGGCTGCCCTGTTCTCTCACACGCCTCTGTGTGTCACTTACATCAGATCTCAGCAGCTCCTTAGTAACAGGCGAGGTAGTTGCCTCTGTGGACCTGTCAGGAGAGGCAGTCAGCTCTGGGACAGAGAACAACAGTCAGGGTGGAACTGGAGCATCCTAACAAGGGGTGAGGGGTGACTTCACAGATCCTCTTCTGCCAGGATTGTGGCCCGGGAGACTTGAATTATTAATAAAAATTCTAGGAAGCCCAGTGGGTTTTTTCAGGAAACTTCATCCAATTAAGGGGAAATAAATTCCAAGTGTGCTTTTAAGCACCATTAGGACTCTTTTTCACTGTGAGAAACCTTCCTATCGATGCCGAATATTCAGACAGAAAGTCTTCGGGTCATCAGCCGGTAGCTCAATATTCATCCACAAGTTCATTGTCCCCAGCATCCAGGTTAAGAGACAAACACTACAGCTCCGCAGAGACTCCCTCAGACTCCCTTCTAGTCCCCAGCCCAGGGTCAGCTCTCCTGACTTCCACCAGCTAAGGTTAAGTTCTACCAGTGTCGTGCTCTGTGTACGTGGGCAACATTTCCTTGAGTCTCCCTTCAGAGTTACACATAGTGAGGTTCAGTCCCATGCTCCTTTGTGATTGCAGACCATTTTCATGGCTGTATAGTAAACCAGCGTCTGGTTGGTATAACGGTCACGGCTTATCCTGGGGAATGTGTTCTGAGACCCCACAGGATGCTTGGCACCAGGGCAAACACCTAGCTTTAGAAACCCCGTGTTGTCTGCCTCTATTATGCATGCTTATATTCCCAACAACAAGGAGGCTCAGGCAGGATTGTGTGTTAGAGGCCAGCCTGGGCTGGATAGTGAATACCAGGTCAGCCAGGGTTACACAGCAAAACTTTGTTTCAAAGAACTTTGTGATAAATAAATCGATCCATAAATAATAAAATACTGATATTCTCTAGACACGCATTTATGATGAAATTTAAGGTATACATACATAACACAGAGAAAGAAACTAACAATAATAAATGGTGAAATAGAGAAATTGCAACAATATAATGAACTGTTTAAAGCTTAGGAATTGATACTTCTAGAACTTTCTATTAAAGTCACAACTATAGGAGACTGCAGGAAACAAACAGGATAAGGAGAAATGACTGAGTATATGGCTGTTTGCCTGTTCTGCCTTTGAAAGTCACCCAGACGAAGCAACACTGGGTTTGGTGCTCTAGGCAAGGACTCATGTTCAGTTCCCAGCATCCACAGTGAGCAGCTCACAACTGCCTATACACACACACACACACACACACACACAATTAAGACTAACAATCCTTGGAGCTGGAGAGATGGCTCAGCAGTTGAGAACACTTGCTGTTTTTGCATAGGACTCAAGTTTGATTCCCAACACCCAGACCAGGCAACTCACAGGCACCTGTAACTCCAGCCTCAGGAACTCTGAAGCTTCTGGCTTTTGCAGGTACCTGCACACATGTGTACATGCCCACATCCATACACCACCCATACACACAACTAAAAAGATTAAAAGTCCTTTATAACAGGCTATCGATAGCAAACTTTCCCTCCAAGGAAGCTAAAATCAGCTTAGGTCAAGAATGAGCTAATCTTTGTCCCTTACAGTTCACAAGGAGGTGATTGGGGCTGTAACGTACAAGACAAATAGACTTCTCTTAACAGTAAACACTTGTGTGTGAGAGTGGAGTGCATGTGGAGTGCGCTTCTTAGTCCTTTGAGACATGGTCTTTTGCTGAGTCTGGAGCTAGGCTAGCAGCCAGCAAGCTTCAGAGATCTTCAGTCTCTGCCCCACAGAGTGCTGGGGGTGGCAGACATGGCCACGCCCACTTTTAAGGTCTGAACTCAGATCTCAAGCGTGTACAGCAGGTGCTGCTACCCACTGAACCATCCTTCCAATCTCCCCAAATAAATAATTTAAAGTCATCAAGTACAAGTACAACAACATTGTGTTACAATGTTTTGGAGGCCAAGAGGAAATGACAGTCATCTGCCACCTAGAGATAGAGTACAAATGCACAGAATATGTGTTTCCAGCAACTTCTTTCTTCCTTCAAAATTTTATTATTTTTATTTTGTGTGTGAATATATGTGTGTGCATGCATGAACATGTGTGTGTGTGTGTGTGTATATGTGTGTGTGTGCCTGTATATGTACATGTGTGCTCATGTGTGTGTGCATGCCTACGTGCATGTATGTGTACATGTGTGTTCATATGTGTGTACCTGTGTGCATGTATGTGTACATGTGTGCTCATGTGTGTGTGCATGCCTACGTGCATGTATGTGTACCTGTGTGTTCATATGTGTGTACCTGTGTGCATGTATGTGTACATGTGTGCTTATGTGTGTGTGTGCGCACCCGCACACATACACTTACGCACGCGTGCACATATGGGGCAGAGGACAACTCTATGAAGTTGGTTCCAGGGACTGAACTCAGGTTAGTGCAGCAGGCACTTTGCCTGATAAACCATCTCACTGCCTCTTTCCTTTTTAATATTTTTATTAAAAGGACCAGTTCTAGCATATACTTACTCGCAGGCATTAGGATAGGAGGATGTGGCTCTGGCTTCTCGGGAAGCTGTCTGATGCTTATTTCTGACAGAGCTGATTTCGCCCTGTTCACGGCTCTCTTCACGTCCTGTTCTATCAGAAGTCTTTCCCAGCTTTTTAAGAACGGTTCCGTGGCATTGTTTTTCATAGCTATGTGAAAATCCACCCTGGCTGGATGCCAGACGACCTTTAACATCCCAATCCAGCACAACTGGCATGCTTATATTTTCTTTTGACGGCCAGAAACAATACTGGCTGCCTATCTTGAAGGTAGATCTCAGCCCTAATTGTAAAGGATTTCCTCAAGATAGGCTCCTAGAAGTGGAACTGACTGGAGCGTTACATGTTGTCAAATCGCTTTATAAAACGGAGCCTTTAAAACTGTCTATCAGCTGGGCAATAGTGGCCCGTGCCTTTAATCCCAGCACTTCAGAGGCAGAGGCAGGCAGATCTCTAAGTTCAAGGCCAGCCAGGTCTATAGCATGCATTTCAGGACAACCAAGGCTACACAGAGAAACCTTGTCTGGAAAAAACAAAACAAAACAAAACAAAACAAAACAAAATCAAACCAAACAAAAAAAAATCGCTCCTCAAAAAACAAACAAAAACCAAAATTATCTGTCTATAATGCTGGTAATGGAACACAGGGCCTCATTTACCCTAAACACTCTACCACTTGCCAAACTGGTCGTTATCGTAGATCACAGCTGAGTAAGACTGCTGATTACTTTGTTCTGTCAGTAGCATTCACAGATCCTTCCAGCACTCTGAAAGCTAGCCAGCAGGGAAGAAACCTTCAGGTCAGTACTGGCTTCATTTGCCGTGTGAAATAATTCAAGTATGGCGTGTCTTCAGCAATAGGTGTGCCTTTGTTTGAGGAGGCGTGTCACTGGGGGTGGCCTTAGAAATTTCTGAAGCCCACATCAGGCCCAGTCTCTCTCTCTCTCTCTCTCTCTCTCTCTCTCTCTCTCTCTCTCTCTCCCTCCCTCCCTCCCTCCCTCCCCCACCCCACCCCTCTCTCTCTCTCTCTCTCTCTCTTTCCTACCTCCTACTTCTGCTACCTTGTTTCCTGCCATGATGCCATGACCTGAAACCGTAAGCAGACCTGTAATTAAATACTTCCTTCTCTAAATTGCCTTGGTCATGGTGTCTCTTTACAGCAAAGGAATACTAACTAAGATAACAGAGAGTGAGTCACATCTCTGGATGGATCTCTGAAGGTACCTCGAAGGAAAATTAAGCAGAGAATAAGCTCAAATGTGGGGTATTACATCATCCCATACGTTGGAGATCCAGGCAGAATAGAAGAAGAGAGAGAGCCTGTATCAGATGCTAGTGTGAAGGTATTTCCTCTGCTTCCAGCCACCATGATGTTCCACGTTACCTCAGGACCACAGCATGGAATGAAACCGTGAGCCAAAGTCAATCCTCACTCCCGTAAGTTGTCTCTGCCAGGTAGTATGTTGCAGCCAGAAAGCTTGACCAGACTGAGGCAAGAGACAACAGTAACTTGGGCCAGGGGAGAAGGAGTGAGTTGACAGTCATGGTTATAGCTTGTGAAATAGATCTGACGAGCTAAGATATGCTGACCATTTTTCTCTTCTTTGATTTGATCTTGTTGTTCTATGCATGAGACCCAGGGCCTTGTGCATGTCTGTTGCCTGTGATGGCTTTAAACTTCCTAGGTTTGAATCATCCCCCTGCCTCAGCCTCCCCAGCAACTAGGAGCAGGAAGAGCAAAAGCAAGCAAGGGAAAGAGGACAATATGGAGGAATGTCTGAGTAAAGAGGAAAGCCTTTTTTATATTAGTTTATTTTGTCAGCAGGATGGGGCTTGTGACAAATATGGAGGTCAGAAGAAAACCCATGAGAGACACTTCTCTCCTCACGATGACATGCAGATCCTAGGGATCGAACCCAGTTCTCCAGTCTTGGTGAGAAGAGCTTTCATCTGATGAACTCTCTCATAGGCCCTAAATTTCTGTCGTCATGTTCCTAAGGCCCCGCCTCCTCCCATGAGGTCGTGAAGACTGACCCACTGTGGTTTGCGGTCTTGTGACTTTCCTTACATTCTCAAGGACATTCTCACACCAACCAGCCTTCTTCATCTCCCAGTCACCCCTTCCCATCCTTGAACAAAAGCCCCGTGCTAGCCATTGGCCAGCTGGGGAGGAGCTGATCACTCGCAGCTCAGCACCTAAGGCTTCATTTCTTATGACCAGTGTTATCTCGTTCCCACTTACGTATCAAATGCCGTCCTTCAGCTGCCCCTCCATAAGGAAAAGAGATCAGTGAATCGCCTCACCGGTCTGGAAGCTAGCCGTCTAAAGTGAGGTGGGTGTGTACTGTCTCTGCCTCTGGCGAGATCCTCCTTAGCAGTGTCTCATCAAAGCATGTGAGAGCACATGACAGAAGTAGCCCATGAAGAGAGAAACCAGGCCAGGTGTGAGGGCTCATACATGTCATCCCAGCATTTAGGTGAGACAGGATTTGAACTAAAATGAAAGAGAACCAAAGGGATTGGGGTAGACAGAGAGACCTGTGCTCCTCTCCCTGGGAACTAACTAGGGTCCCGTAAGAACGACACTAATCCTACCTGAGCACTTGCCTGCTGTGGACTCACCTCCCTCTGTAGAAAGTCCCACCGCTTCTTGCAGTCATTGCACAGACATGCCAGCTTCCAACACATGAACCATTAGGGGATAAATGACATTGCAACCTTAGCAGTTAGGCTGTAGATGTCAGTGCCAGAAGGGGCACACCCAATAACCATGGTGCCATGAGATAGACCACACACCTCCCTTGTGTAATTCTCTCTGCATGAGTAGCCCAGACACTGCCACGTACAAAGTAGACACACAGTACTATTTATCCTATGTGGACAGAGATCTCACTGTGCTTTGGTTGCCTAAAGGAGAAGAAGGGAGTCGTAAGTTGGATGGACCAGAGGACAGGAAGGAGCCTCTACCCTTAAGGACATGTGCCTGTCATTTCTGATCACTTCCCACTGGCCATAAGTTGGCTATGTGGCCATTCTGACTATAAAGGAACCTGGGAAATAATGACTTCATTCCAGAAAGCCCTGTCCAATACTCATGAGGATCGGGGAGCAGGAGAAGATTGCTCTAAGTAGCTTCCTCTGCCTTAAATGTCAAGTTCCTCCTCCCCGTGGCCTCTCAGAACAGGGCCCAGCTTAACCCCTTTATTTATGTTCACTGACTATAGCATAGCTAATTGTTCTTGACCTTCACAGAATCCCGTGTGCTAAGAGTCTGGGCATATTTCATCCACATGAGAGCCAGGACTCAGAAAAATAGAATATGTGCAGAGGGTTCCAGCTGCATCAACACCTGGGATTTGAACTCAGATCAGCAGCAAGGCACTTCATGGATAATTGTGCTGTGAGTGAGGGGTGATTGATCGCTGTCCCACTATCACTAGAACTTTCCAGGAAACACGGTGGCTCCAGAGAGGTATCACTTGAGCTGGCCATGTGGCTCAACGCTCGTGCTTAGGATGCATGATGTCCGTTTCTAGCACCTCCAAAAAAACTAAAACTAAAAATGGGTGAGATCTGGTAGCACACAGGCAACTCCATAATTCTCAGTGAAGGAGAAAAATCCACTCCACCCTGCATGTTTTTGTGTGGTCCAGAGAAACCGGAAGCAGGATTGAGAGGCCAGGACAGACCCTGGGACTTGGTTTGGTGCAGGTAGCATTCCCCGGCACAATCTCCCTTTCCCCAGCAGCATCTGTGATGATTGGCAGGTGTCTAAAGTACGCAGCTGTCAGGTGATTTCAGCATTATCCATTATGTATAGTGGTGGCAAGAACGGGACCACAGCGTGATGTCAGGACTTAACAAGAATTTTCATCCTAGGTTCCTATTTTTTATGATATTGCTGAGGATGGAGACCTTTGCTCTGTCCCCGCTGCCTCTAGCATGTGTACATGTATTGGCCATAAATGTGTGCACACAGACAGCCCATATATACCAACAGCATCCCCTGTATTTACACAAGAGATTCCGTTCCCGATTTTCTCAACTCTGAGGTGCCCTAGGAACAAGATGTTTCCCAGATTCCCTGGGACATAGAATTCCTCCATGACCTTCCCATAAAGTCTCTCACTCTGCCTCAGTATCCCTTACCCCTGACACGGCCAGCAAGGCATCCAGGCATAATGAGTTCCTGTTGTGACCTCTCAGATCCCTCCAGTGTTCACTGAGAGGCTCCCTCTGGTCCTGGATTACTCCACCTAGGAGTCCAGGAGAAAGGAAAAAAAAACAGGAGACAAGAACTGACAGAGCTGGAGCCTCACGAGCCCTCACACGGGGAGGCTGGTCAAAAGAGAGGTACTGTGAGGAACAGCGCTATGAAGACGGTGTGTGTGCTGCCCACATCCCACAAAACTGTCGGTAAAATCTTCATGCACCTGGGCCACACAGCTAACCTTGCCATCTGCCAAGCCTGGGCTCCTGGAGTAGAGTTAAGCTCCACTCTGGAGTCTGGAGACTGGGAACATATGTCGTGCAATTCACATCTGGTTCATCTATTGGTAAAGATCAATCATCCATAGCCTATAGGCTACATCCAGCGAGCAGCCATGATTTCTGGCTGCTCCTATCAGAACCCTGGACAGTACTCCCAAAAGCCACCAGGTTCTTCTGGTCAGATACAAAGGTGTATGACTCCAGGATACTTGCCACCTCCCTACTCTGCCTTGACTCCCCATTCCCTGCTTCAGGATTATTTTCAACACTTCTCTTGATATTCAAGGGACTTGTTTTGTTTTGTTTTGTTCTTTCGAGACAGGGTTTCTCTGTGTAGCCTTGGCTGTCCTAGAACTTGCTTTGTAGACCAGGCTGGTCTTGAACTCACAGAGATCCATCTGCCTCCGACTCCAGAGTTCCAGGATTTAAGGCATCCATCACCATACCCAGATGCCAAGTGACTTTATAATGAAGAGAAACCTGACAAGCATCACCTCAGTCAAGCAATCAAAGTCAGCGTCAAGAGTCTCGAGTGCTGTTGACCCTGTGTGTCTTCAACAGGGTGACAGCAGAGTGGTCTCGCATCTGTGCCTTTTGCCAATCATGTGCTGACAAAAGACCTTGAAGCATGAATTTCTTGCCAGTATTCTTCAACCCTGCCAAGGAATGCCTAGGAAACTATCACAACCAAGGGCAGTCTAAGGAGACATGGTGACCGAATGTGATATAGTACCTAGAGTGGAAAGGGGACATTAAAAAGGAAGAGAGAAGGGTGGGGGTGGGACGGGGAGATTGAGGAGGAAAAGCAGCTGGAATAAAAGTGTGTGTCAACTGATGAGAACCTACACTTGTTCACTACCACTGTTGTGTCGTGTATGGATGAAAGCTGTGAACAGCTGGAGAAAGGCAGACAGAACACAGAGAGCCTCTGTTCTATCTCTGTTTTAAGACTCTGTGAATCCAATTTTTCTCCTGAAATAAGTATTATTTTTTGAAAATAATCAAACGTAGCTATTTTGTCCTTTCTCACCTGGAAGGCACAAACCCCCCTGGCTATGTAAAAGGATAGTGTGACCAGCCTCCAGCTTCTGATTAGGCAGCGTGAGGCCTGGTTCTGCTATGGCCTCCTGCAATGCCCAGGGTGAATTATTGGTGTCCTCTGGGTATCTGTTTCCTAAATATTAATGAGGAACAGGTAATGACAGGGGCATCTGCATCAGGGGACTATTAAGAAAATATATGTAGTTCATGATCAGGCTGTGGCCAAGACCTTCCAGGCCCACATCAGACTGGAAGGGCCGTCCCTTCCTGCAGCAGATGGACATGAGGAGGTGGACCATGGGCGTCTGGGAGACTCCTGGCTACACTGCTGTCCGTGAGCTTCCTCAGAATGATGGAGGAAGTACAGGGTGTTACTGTGTTACTTCAAAGGAATTCTGGTCTCTGTGTTCATGACCAGGGCACGCTGGGAGCACAATACCCGGAAAGCTACTCGTGAGCCATCAAAACAGACAAAGTATCTATTGCCCGCCCTTGCTTCCCAAGAGAGTTGGCCATGAAATCTTGCTGAATCACCCCCACCTCTGCCCGGAACACCCAATGCACCACCTCCAAAGAAAGTTCTGGAAAACCTAGGCCTCCAGCGCCCCCAGCAGTTGGGCTACCATAAGGCTATCTCAAGATGGTCGGGCCAGAAGTCCTTAGGACAGCTAACCACTCAGCACTGATGGGACATCCTTAGTGATAAGTCTCACAAAGACCCTGATGGGGTGGGCAGGGGCCAGTGACAGGCCTGAACTAGATGTCATTAAATTTGGGAGTGAGAGTGGTCCCAGACTCTGCTAAGCTAGATGACCTTAAGCCAGTGATTCAACTTCAACCCCTGTCACCAGAAGTAGAACCTGCCTGAAATAACTCACAGCCTGTGAGAACTTCTGAGGAAATCCTGTGAATAAAGATAAGTAGTGATTCCCCTGCAGCAGCCCTCTTACCACATGCCTCCAGAGAGGCTTCCTGAGATGACCTTACAGCTCTAAATCTTTCCAAGTCAGTCAACACATCTTGTCATGTTCTTCAGGTCACTCACATACAGGACCTACTGGTACTCTAGAGAACTGACCTCGTATAAGTGACAGGAAACTGAATTCTGAGACTCAGAGGGCTGGGGTGATTTGCCCAAAAATACCCAGATTCTCCAAACCTAAAGCTGGCCCTGGGACTTGGCATCCCTCCATCTCCGAGGGGCGGAGCTTAACTGCTGGATTCAGCCTGAAGCTGAAACAGGCAGGAGACCTGAGCCTGCTCTGGGCCTCTGGGCAGAGCTTTTCCTCTCTGACTCCATTTTCCTCGCCTTTTGTATGGACAGAATGAACTCGAAGAAGAGCCTTCCGTCTGGTTCAAATTCTAGCCTGGGTGTGTCAGATAGCACCTGGCTTGTGTGAGGCAATTTAACAGTCAGCAGTGACTACAAACAAAAACCTACAGTCGCTGCCCTCCAGGAGTGTGGAACTTAAGAACCATGGGTGGGACTTGAGGGAAACAGCTTCCTGGTTGGCCGCTGCTCTCCGTGCTTTGTCTTCTAAGTGACAGGTGGTGTTACCACACCAGTTTACAAGCAGGATCTCTCAAGGGGGAAGAAGCCAGGCCTGGTAAAAGATTCTGACTAACCTATTGCTGTCCATGGAGGTGATGAGAGGCCCCGCCCCTAGCCCAGCTGAGTAGCTATTGGCATTTGATTGCTGCTGGGTGAGAGAAACAGACTTAACACCCCATATAACTGACTACAGTCCAGGGCAGGCCTCACACCCATGAGTAGTTGCCCAACACAAACTGGACTCCACGTTTTGATTTGGCGTTTTGTTTTTAAAGAGAGAGAAAGAAGACGGGAAAACAGGAAATAACGAAGTTGGGTGGGTAGGGAGGTAGAGGGAAATATCTGGGAGGAGGAATATAATCAAAATATATTGCATGAAAGTCTTAAACTGTTTTTAAAACTAGAATATAAGATAAATTTAGTAAGGAGAATTGCTTCACTTAACAGCTTCTTACGGGGTCTAGTGGGGTACATTCATATTTCTAGCTCTCAGGGACTGAAGCAGAATTGAAAGCTTGCTTAATGCTACCTTGGGCAACCAGTGAGACCAAGTCTCAAACAAACAAACAGAAGGACTTTCTTAGCTGGGAGTGACTAAAAATAGAATACAAATATTAAGTCATGTGAGCGAGTGGGAATAGGGAGAGGCTGCCTTCCGGGACAGCCTGACAGTCCACTCTTCCCAAAGACTTGGCTTCTTCCACTCTCAGCTCAGCTTGCACCTGCGAGTGCTGGGATCTGGGGGTCACCTGTGAGCCCCTGCCTTTCTGTCAGAACCCTGCTCTCCATCTTGGCTGCTGTTGAGGCATAAGGTCCATTCTGAACTCTTGACCCCCCCAAACTGACTGTGACTTTGACCAGTTGGATAACAACCCACAGGGCTGTCTCATCCCACCCAAACCACAAGGGCTGAGCATGTAGCCAGGTAGGTTCTCAAAGGAAATTTGGGGTATTGCTTTGCAGAAAGGGTGAATGGATGCTAGGTGGTGCCATACATTGATGATCGCTTTAGTCTTGCATACTAAGAGATTGGTTTTCATTCACTGGTTAATTTACCAAGTTAATTTACAATTAACCAAGCTAGGCGAAAGGAACCGTGGTACAGTGGGTTTAAATGAATCTCCCACTGTAAAGTGCCTCAGTTGGACTTAATGGCTTTGTCCTTGATTCCCTGAACCGCATGTCATTGGACTTACATTAGAAACTGTTCCAGTTCTGCCCTGTTCATGTCTAAACCACAGCCTGATAACCAAGCCAGCTACTTGGATGACTTTGGGGGAGAGGCTAACACTGGAGCCATTCCCACACCACACAGCCAGATAAATTCTAAATGGATTGTGAACATACTCATTTAAGAATGAAATACAAAAGTATTCAAAGAAAATACAGGCAAGGGCCAGGCGAGGTGGCACACGCCTTTAATCCTAGCCCTTGGGAGGCAGAGGCAGGCGAATCTCTGTGTTCAAGGCCAGCCTGGTAAGTTCAGTATAACCAGAGGTACATAGTGAGACCCTGTCTCAAAAAGACAGTCAAACAGAAGGAAGAAAAGAAGAAAGAAAGGAAGGAAGAAAGGACAAGTTTTTCTGTGACCTTGGAGTAAGAAAAGGCAGATAAATTTAACTATACACATACATTCCACATATAATCTTAGTACACAAAGGAAAAAATAGAAGAAATAACAGGGAAAATAAGTGTAGCCAATATAAAGACAGAGTTGTTCATTTTCCCAACACTAAAGGATTTCTAAAAGTAAAAGAAAAGCCGGGCGGTGGTGGTGCATGCCTTTAATCCCAGCACTTGGGAGGCAGAGGCAGGCGGATTTCTGAGTTCAAGGCCAGCCTGGTCTACAGAGTGAGTTCCAGGACAGCCGGGACTACACAGAGAAACCCTGTCTCGGAAAAAAAAAAAAGTAAAAGAAAAAACCAACAGCCCTAAAAAAGGGGAAGTTGACAAAATGAATAATTTACATAAAACAAATAAAAATGCTCACAATTTTGTGAAAAACAAAATGTAGTGCTTGAACTTCCTCTTATTAGGAGAAACACAAATTGAAACTAAATGCAGGACGATGCCTTTTAGATTGTCAGAAGTCCAAACGTTTGACCCTATGTTCTTTCTGCTACAGGGCAAGGGGTCCTTTCATTCACTGCTGGAGAGAATACAACAAGGTATGCTCCTTACCGAAATCTAGCAATGTTTAGCAAAATTACGTACGCACCTAAACTTTGGCCCAAAAATTATCTAGGAATTCATCTCACGAGTTTAAAAAGAAAACAGAAAACCATACACAATGCAGGAACCTGTGTAGTAACAAATAAAGGAAAAAGCCCAAGCACTCATCTGTGAGGGACTGACTCTATTCACTAAGCAACATGATACTGTGTAACTGAGTAAAGCAATGGAGAAACGAGGGCTGTCTTCATAAACCACGTGCTCTCCAGGAGATAGTACCAAGGAGAAAGAGCAAGATGGAGACCAGCAGTATGGCTCAGCAGTCAGACACCTGAAGCCAAGCTTAGTGACCCAAGTTCAATCCCAAAAACCCACATGCTGGAAGGAAAGGACTGAGTCCCACAGATTGTCCTCTGACCTCCCCGTGTGTTCCATGGCACCCCATCCGCCCCCACACGCATACACATGAACACAAAATAAGTATTTTTTTTAATTAAAGGAAGAACAAAATACAGAGGATGCTCCCACTTTTCCAAGAAGCAGAAGGATTAAAAAAAGACTTTTATCTTGTATTTAATAAAACAATAAAAAATAACCACAAAACTAAACAGTTACCTATAAAGGGTAAGTCTCAAACCCTGGGACAAATGGCTGATGTGCCTGTTAACATATCAAAGCAGACCTGGCTGCCAGGTTCTACCAGTATCCTTCAGTCCCTACTTCTTACAGGGTATGGCTGACACACCACCACCACCACACACAGATACACACACACACACACACACACACACACACACACACACACACTTCCCCTGAACACTCCAGCCCAGGGGCTGAGTTGCCCTTCTCACAGAGGCTCTTCCTTATATAGTCCAGCCATTTTGGACACCCGACCCTCTTTGACCTTTTGCCTTCCTGGTTGCTGCACACGATTCTTCTCTCTCCCTTTTCCTTCCCCTCCCCTTCTCCTTACGTGGCTCAGAGTTGTATCTACTCTGGTCTCTCCCAGACACTTCTACCTTTGGCTATGCGTTCCTTTTATCTACAACAAACGTTTTCCTCCACCGTACCTAGGAGCAGCCATGCCCTTCCTTTAAAGGGCTCAGCCTCTCCTAGCTGAATCAATCTGCCAGTTTTGCCCTCCTGGGTGTGGATAGCTTGCCCATACTGGCTTCTGCTACCCAACATATTTGGCTCCAGATTCTACATTCTGGCTCCTCCACCAGCTCTATCCATTCATCTCTGCTCACCTACTTGGTAAGTGTCCTCTCCCCTCCTAGAGCTTGCTACAATGTCCGTTGGGGCACCACCAAGTAGGCATCTCCCTGTTACACCTTTCAGGGACCCCACCAGTGGGCAATTCTACTTACTAAGACCTTGCTCCTCTTCCTCTGCTGGAACCCTCCCTTTTCCAAAAGTCTCTCCCAGTGTACCTCTTAGCTGCTTTCTTCTCTGGCTGCTCTAAGCACTTGTCTCTCCCCTTCTACTGGGTAAGTGCCACTGCGGGACTGCTTGCTTTGTCTACTTTACTATGAAATCCACACCAGTGTACCAGAAAGCTTCCTCTTGCCCTTCTGGGCCCCTATCACGTGGAAAGCGGTGTCTCTCTTCTGTGATTTCAGGCATTGCTCTCTGACGAATCTCTCAGTACACCTGGGGATGCCATATATTGGAATTCTTGCCTCTGCACGTACCCTCCTCTACCCCCTTTGTAGACAGAACTGAGGATGTCCTCCCACTCCGACCCCTGGTCTACTTCCCTCATTCTTTAACCCTGGGCTCCTTCCACTCAAAACCTAACCCCTCAACTCCACTTGCTTGTCTGTCTACTCAGATCCCTACACACCCTCGGACTTAGCACGTCATTAAACCTCGTTGCCTCGTTGTTGTTATTGCAACACGGCCCGGCCACTATGCAAACTTGACAATCAGTCCCTATGACCAAAGGACGGCACATTTGACTACCAAATCCTCACTGATCTTGACAGATAGTACAAGGCATGGGCAAATGGTCTGTCTGCCCTTGTGCGGGCTTTCTCGTTCTCCCCTTTCACGCTCCCCACCCCCTACAGTTCATGCCATGTTCTCCAAGTTCCCCTGGCAAAAGCCACCCCTCCCCACCCCAAAGCTGGCCAGGATCTGGATCTCTCTGTTCTCACTTTTTTGACTTCGATATAGAGGATGTGGCTCCACCCTGGGCGTCTCCTCAGTCTAGCTCTCTTTCTCATCCTTATTCTCTGGCACCTTCTGTGCCAGCTCCCTGCTCCATCCTCCTTCAACCTCAACTACACTCTTCTCATCACCTCTTAAGGGGGAGGGACAATGGCTGATGGTCCCTCCCACTTAAGGAAAGAGGCAGGCCCTAATGGCCTCCTCCGAATGCACATCCCCTTTCCTAAGGCTGACCTCTCCCGGATAGAAAGGAGCCTTGGTTCTTTCTCTGCTGACCCTTCTAACTTCGCCAGAGTTCAGGTGTCTTACTCAAACCCAGAATCTCACCTGGCATGGCCCCTATTATTCTTTCCTCTGCTCTTGCCCCTGAGGAGAAGGAGACGGTCTGGCCCACTGTTAAAACCCACACAGATGAGGTCTACTACTTAGAGGATTCTTATCCACTGGGGCCGACACATTTCCCCCAGTGGATCCCCACTGGAACTATCGGGTTGATGCTGAGAATTAATATCCTGGCAGGATAACCTGAGTCAAAATGATTACTTGCCTGCTGGCTGGCCTCTAAAAAGCCTCTCCTACGGTAGTTCATTTTGATAAAATTGAGGGAGGTTACCCAGAGACTGGATACAACTCCTCCTGAGTTCCTGGAACACCTTATAGAGGTCCTCCTTCAGCACACAAAACTAGATCTTAATTCTCAAGGGGTATGCAGTCCTTAACTCTCTCTTTCTCTCCCAGTCATCTCCTGATACTCAAAAGAAACTTCAAATCCTGGATAACAGCCCTCAAACTCCCCAGAGTAATCTGTTGAATATGTCATTTAAGGTGTTTGATAGATGGGTATAGCAGGAAAAGATAAAAAGAAAAAATAAACTTCTCTTGATAGAAATGTCAGCTCCTAGCAGCACCCCTAATCTCCTCGAAAGACAACAATGGGGTTCAGAACACTACCTGAGCTTGCTTTAAATGTGGCAAAGCCAAACATTGGGTAAAAACTGCCCCTCCCCTCACCCACCACCAGGACCCTATCCAAACTATGGGCAAACAGGACACTGGGCTGACTGCCCTGCACTGCCTAGACAGTGTAGGCTGATCCGCCAGGTTCCTCCTCCTCAAGGAGGAGGTCTGTCAGATCTTCTAGGCGTGGCGACCAAAGACTGACCCTGCCGTGGGACTTCTGCCCTCAACAAAATCAAGATTACCACAGAGGAACTTAGGGTGACTGTCCAGGTAGCCAGCAAGTGCTGTCATTTTTTTTAATAGATTCAGGAGCTACTTGGTCTATATTTCCTGCTTACTCATGCAAAATGTTTCCTTCTCAGACCTCTGTGGTGTTGATGGCCAGCCCCACTAGCCAAGGGCTGCAGGCCTCCCTCTGTTCTCCCTGAGACCACCCAATAGCTCACTTCTTCCTCATTATGCCTAGTTGTCCAACCCCATTACTGGGCAGAGATATCATAGTAAAGCTACACTCTTCCTTTTCTTTTCAACCAACTCCTTCTGGAACTTTCCCTCTTTTCGTAGCCTCTGAAGAGTCTCCTACTAACATTGATGCTCCATCCTACCCGCTACCAGCCCAAAAGTATGGGCCACTTCCTCTCCCTTGGTGGCCTCACACCGCCCTACTATTAAATACTACCTCCAACCTCTGTTGCTCTCAGTACCATATTCCTCCATAACAGACAGGCTGAAAACCTGCCACACTTTCTTGGAAGCTGCATCCTCAAGCGCACTCACTCTCCCTACATAACCCTTATCCTAACTGTACCACAGCCTGACCGTTCTTAATGCCTACGCTGGGAGCTCGGGATTAGTAATGCAGCTATCGTTCCTATACACACTGAAGTCCCTAACCCTGTACTCTACTCCCTCAGATCCCCGCCTGCACCTCTCATTCTACTGTCCTAGACCTTAAGGACACCTTCTTCACCATCTCTTTCCACGCAGACCCACAGAGTCTCTTTGCTTTCACCTGGAGCATCCTGGCCTGGGAGAGCATCCCAATTTACTTGAACTATCCTTCCCCAGGGGTTCCCAGACAGCCCCCATTTTTTTTAGTCAGATCTGCTTTGATATGTTAAATGGGCACCTCAGCCATTAGTCCCTGGGTTTGAGATTTAACAAGATAGAGGAACCGAGGTAGAGGAGAACCTAGACAGAAGGTAATCTATTGACAAACTTGCTAATGCTTTATCCTATAGGTTTGACTTTGGAACCACTCGCTGTCTTTAATTGCAACTTTTTTCAGTCCTGCAGACACTCAGGACCTGGTGTGTGTTAGACCTGCTGTCTGCCGCTGAGCTACAAACATAACAGGCTAAGTCTGTATAAAAAGGGCAAGCTACAAAACTGGAAAAGGGCCTCACTATGCACACGTGATTGGTAACTCATTTGTCTGGAGAAGAACTCCAAAATAACTCTGACCAATGAAATGTCTCGGGAGTGCTTATGTGTGCATGCGTAGGCATGTGTAGGCATGTGTAGGCATGCATGGGCATGTATAAGCATGTGTGGGCATGCATGGGCATGTGTGTGCATTCGTGGGTATGTGTGTGCATGCGTGAGCATGTGTAGGCATGCATGGGCATGTATAGGCATGTGTAGGCATGCATGGGCATGTATAGGCATGTGTAGGCCAAAGGCTCACACCAGAGCTCCTCTTCAATCACCGTCCACTTTATGTTTTTACTGAAGCCCAGCTTGCTGAGATTATTGTGTTTATGTGTTTATGTACACAGCAAAAGCGAGAGATCACTTACAGAAAGTGTAAGTGGTCCCAAAACAGCTGTAACACCACCAGGTCCCACCCCATCGTCATGGCAAGCCCACGGAAGCTACATCACAGGAGTACCATTTTCTACTAGCCTTCCACTTCCTATGCAGCCTAGCATCTCCAGAGATCATTCACAACTGGGGCTAGTGTAGACAGCTAGGATCCCAGGTGGAGACCTTGTAAGCACTCTTCCCTCCTAGAAGGTCCACTGTTATCACAGGCCTGGTGGCCACAGTGGTTTTGCTCTAGTTACCAAATCCATTCCTGTTCTAAGATGGCGTTGTGTTAGACACAGAAGGCAAAGTGCTTGGCCAACACTGCATTCCTTCCCCTTGGCTCCTACATTCTTTCCACTGAAAGGTCTGGAGTTCCCCAAAGGGGACCCCACTAGGGTCTCAGGATTGCGCGCACCCAAAGGACACACGAAAGACCAACTTGCTGCAAGAACACGAGGTAGTTTAATGGCGGAACGTTCCGGGCCGACACGTGTCTCAGTGTAGGAGACAGAGGTATCGGCCCCAAGTTCCAAGGTTGTTCTCTGCACCGATGAACCCAGGGGTGGGGGGGTCAGCCCAGATGACATTTGTGTCGTCCATCACAGCAGCACTGGCTTGTCTCTGACTGGCATGGAGAAAACTGCTCCCGTCTGTAAAGCAGGTTACCTCGGCTCCCGGCTGGAGTCAGTAGGAAAAAGCCTTTCCTCTACCCGTGAGTTCTTGTAGCCCGTCGGGTAGGAAGTGTATCTGGGCCTCCATCCTGGGGAGTAAATCTCAACCCGACAAAGGGTAGGAACAGTCTAGGATGACCATAAATGAATGGGATATCTAGCCCATCTCTTAGTCCACTCTTTGGGGTAGTCCATGAATACATTTCGGCCCATTGGCCTGGAGGAGGACCCTGTGTCTATCAAAAGTTGTGTGGCTCCAAGCCGCTCGGTCTATCTCAATAGCTGTCTTCACACAGAGCTAATATCTTCGCCATTTGGGGTGTTTTTTAAGGCCTGGGATTTCTTGGCCCTGGCTTCTATTTGTTAGGGCCCTCTTGGACCCCAAAGCTGGCTCCTTTACTTGCAATGTGCACACTGGTCTTTTCAAGGAGTTTCTTATCTTCCTTTGATTGGAGTCCCTCTTCTCTGCTTTCTGTAAATTCTTTTCCTGACACCACCACTACCACCCTGCTCCTCAGTGCTCCCTAAACCTCAAAAGGAGTGATATGCTTACCATCCTTTGCCGAGCATCGGGGAGCCATGCCACCTCAACTGCCAGTTGTTCTTGACCGGGTATGAGTCTGTTCATCAACAAGCACCATCCGCTGTAAGAAGTCCTCCTCCACAGCCAAGGCGGATAGCAGCAGTACTAGTCTCACAGGTGACATCAGAGTTGCCGTATGACCTCTAAGACCCACTCACTGTAGAGAACAATCTCCTGGAATCCAGTATCATAGAGTTTCTTCCACTTTTGTTTTCTGAGGCAGGATCTTTCACTAAACCAGGAGCTCAAAGATATGGCTACACCAGCTGGCCAGTAAGCCCCAGAGATCCCCTTGTCCCTATCTCCTCAGTGAAGGAATGCATGCCCGGAAGCATCCAGCTTTTTTACATGGGTGCTGGGAACTTAAGGTCCCATGCTTTCATGGCATTCTCTCCAAGGCCCCTGTAAAGTATAATTTGACTGTCTATCCTTGGTCAAGGGCCATTAGAAAAGGAAGGAGAGAGAGCAAGATGGCTCAGTAGGTAAAATCAGTCACTGTGCGATCTTATTGACTGGAGTTTAATCCTGGGGACTCTTGGAAGGAGAGTTCCAACTCCCAAAATTGTCCTCTGACCTATACACACAAATGCACATTCACACATGTTTAAAAGAAAAGAAATAACCTAAAGTGTTTTCAGTGATGACATCATTGGTGATAAAGCTGCACTGTCACTATGGGGCTGCGTGTGTGCAATGTGCGACAAAGCAGTGGGGACAGATGCTCCGAGACTAACAATGCTGTCACCTCCTGGTAAACCTGGCCTAAGTTGAAACTGCACTTAATTCATGTAGCCATACTCTGCCACATGGTCTCGGGGTTCATACTCACCCTCTCTGCTCACCTTACATCTGGAGAGAGTTGTACCACATGTGTAAGGTCCAGGAAAGAAACAAAAGTGAAACTTTGAAACATAGTTTCAACCGTGAATCAGTATTGCTTGCACGCTTGCACACCATAACACAGTTGAAAATTCCTGGCAAGCCATCAGAAGTCAGGGACAGACTGTGCACATGTAATTCCATCATCCTGTGTCATTCTTTTTCTTTTTTGAGACAGAATCTCCTTCTGTAGCCCAGGCTTGCTTCAAGCTCACTGTATGCTCAGGCCTCAACTTTACATTTAAAATATAAGACATCATAGTCTGGCCGGGCAGTGGTGGCGCACGCCTTTTTTAATCCCAGCACTTGGGAGGCAGAGGCAGGTGGATTTCTGAGTTCGAGGCCAGCCTGGTCTACAGAGTGAGTTCCAGGACAGCCAGGGCTACACAGAGAAACCCTGTCTCTAAAAACCAAAAAAAAAAAAAAAACATCATAGTCTGTTAGCAGCTGCAGACAGGTGCCTTACCCTCTAACCAGGAGGCTGGTGTGTGTGTGTGTGTGTGTGTGTGTGTGTGTGTGTGTGTGTGTGTG
>JANHMN010000008.1:52813923-52825937 GCA_030674055.1 Rhabdomys pumilio
TGTGTGTGTGTGTGTGTGTGTGTGTGTGTGTGTGTGTGTGTGTGTGTAAGGGTCTTCTCTCTACCCACCCATCCACAAATCACAAGCTAAACGACTCCATGTCAGATATGCCTCTCAGCTCTGGCCCCTTCTCTGTCAGCCCTTTGTCACCTGGATTTTTAGCAGTTCTCCACTGGTATCCGCTGCCTGCACCACTCCCCATTGTCAGGGTCATCTACCCACTATTTGTTAAGCCACACCCCTACAGCACCTAACAGGGTTTTAGAAAGAAACAGAGGGCCAGGGACTCGGGAGGTTGCTGGAGAGAGTGATACAGGGACAAATCTAGCTGGTGGCAAAGTACCAGGAGTGAGGTACAGCCTGAAGATTTACTACAAGCCACGGGGGTTGGGCAAAGTTGAGCAAGAGCCAAAGGGTTGCCTAGCAAGAGTCAAGGCCTGGAGGGATCCAACTGCTGTCATAAAGTTGAAAAACAAAAAAACAATAAGGAAAAAATGTATCTCAACTTCCTTCCTATGGCCCCACCCACTGAGCAAGGGGGCCTGGCTGAAACAGTGTACAAGAAGGTGTGTTAGTTTCCATCACTGTAATAAAACACTTGAGTAAAACTATTTAAAGGATCCATACTATTCAAAGTATATATGCTTCAAAGATAGAGTTCTCACCTAGCAGGTACAAATGTTGCAGGACAATATGGAATGCAGAAGCTACATCAAGGTTAATGTGAAAGCAGCCAGTGCTCCTAACCATGAAACCTTCATTCTGACCTCTATCCTATTTTTTTTTTTTTTTGGGTTTGGTTTTTGGAGACAGGGTTTCTCTGTATAGCCCTGGCTGTCCTGGAACTCACTCTGTATACCAGGCTGGCCTCAAACTCAGAAATCCGCCTGCTTCTGCCTCCCAAGTGCTGGGATTAAAGGCATGTGCCACCACCGCCCACGTCTATCCTATTTCTTTCTCATTCCTCATCTGCACTGTCCTCCCTCCCACACCACCACCCTCCCTCACTTCCTCGGGACACTGGGGACTATGTGTTAATACCAGGGCACCTCTCTGGTTCTCATCCCTTCTTTCTGTCCTTGCTATCTGCCACGGCTTAAGTGTTCCAGGCTGGTGCGAGCCTCAGACTTTTCTTCTACATGCTGGGAAGCTCGTAGAGGATAAAGTGTGACCCCGGCCAGCAGCGGGCCTGCCCACACCCTAGGACTTGCCTTCCACAAGCTAGCATTCACAAATCCTTCCCTCTGGAGCATCTAGATGAAGTAGGCAAATTCCTGCATGAGATCTGATCATACTGGGGAAACCAGATTCAATCTCTCTTCCTTATCTTTTCCCTTCCATCTCAGGGATTATGGCATCTCACAGTAAGGGCTGAGAGAATGTGTAGGGCCTCTCTCCCCATTCTACCGGCCTTAGTGGAGTTTATGTCATTGTAGAAAAGTGCACACATTAACAGCATCTCAGAACCCAGACTTAAGATTAGAAAGCAATGTTAGTAACGGACTACAGTTAGTCTACATGTGTGGGCTTCCCTGGTAGTAAACTCTCACTAACAACCAACCACATGCAGAGACAAGATGGGGACTCTCCACACACAAACATGGCTATTTATACTCCTCAACACTGCTGGGGACTTAGAGCATCATCATACTCAGACATTCCTGACCTGTCAGCCATGCACCCAGATCTTCATTCCACCTGCCTGGATGATGGGGCAGACTTACCAGCACTGTGATGCCACGTAGCTAACAAGCTATCTCCAACACACACACACACACACACACACACACACACACACACACACACACATTTTACTAGCGCAATTCATGAAGCTTCTGCTTCTGCTTCATTACACTCTACCCGCCCTCATCTCCTCCCTGTTCATTTACGGCAGAGAGCCCCATCCTCAAGAAATATAGAGACAGTTCCCCAGAAAAAAAAAGGACGCCCCCATGAGCTTTAGTCTACCCCCTTACGTTTTTAACTTAAATGGATTTCTTTTTTAAAAGTCAAAGCCATTTGTGCAAGCACACTGGCTCTCTGAGCCATGCAGTCTGATAGCTCAGGAGTTACTTTCATTTATTTTTAAAGAGATTCTTAGGAGACATGACCTTGCCATGCTGAGGTAAAAACACTCAGAAATGTTCATAATAGAATAAAATTCAGGTATTTTGCTACTGATCCTGGAATGCGGGCAAATAAACAATTGATTTAAACTCCAGCAGGAGAAAGGGTGAGTGTAGGTGAGTTGGGAAGTCAAACCAGGGTCTCTGATCCTCCTGTGACTATGCTCAGACTATCACCGAGGGATGCCCAAGTAGAGTGTGAAGGAGCTCTCTAAGTCTTAAGGACCTTGCAAATAGATGAGGCATATGTTCTGCCCGCCCCAGTGACCCTGATGCTTAGCTCTCCATTTAGCCCCCCCTTGGATCACACGATATAATACATCCTCAAGAATTAAGGTATAACCCAAGAATCCCCAAACAATGAGATTAATATGGCGTGGTGATACTGTCTGACCTTAGAGCAAACAGGGTGGGAGAACTTTAGCTAAAGAATAAATGTGTAGACAATACTATCCTACTGCTAAATCTATTTTGTAAGAGGCAAGAGAATGGTCCGTTGTGAAAGGCTATTGAAAGATAAGAAGGCTCTCCTAGAGCAAACATAAGTGTAGCTTCCTGGTTCCCACCCCTTCTGGGATTTCCCATTGACATAATCAAGTTATTTTTGCTTAAACCCTGCATTCCTATTTTGGCAATATCTGTGTCTTCTAGGATACCTAACAATTTCAAATTAAACTCCTTCTAATTCAGGAATTCCAACCAACTCCTCCTACAGAAAAGCTGACGCCTCCCTTTTCCATCCAGTGGGTAGAGAATCTTGTGGTCCCCTCTTAAGCAGAGACTAAACCCTCATCAACATGGAAGTAGTTACAGAAAACTGATCGATGGTCACCGTTCTACTCCTCCAAAAGATTTCTAGAGCCATAGCTCTCAGAGCAAGAACTGAAGAAAGCTACCTCAAGACTACCATGAAAGAAATCAGAATAGCTATTTTTATACATGGATAGTGGGCCATATAAAGAAAATAACAAAAGAAGGGAATGAAGTCTTGTGGGACACTGTGATGATTTGCATAAGCTTAGCCCAGGGAGTGGCACTATTAGGAGGCATAGCTTTGTTGGAGTGGGTGTGTCACTGTGGGCTTGGGCTTTGAGACCCTTATTCTAGCTGCCTGGAAGTCCATATTCTGCTAGTAGCCTTCAGATGAAGATGTAGAACTCTCAGCTCCTCCTTCACCATGCCTGCCTGGATGCTGCCATGTTCCTGCTTTGATGGAAATGGACTGAATCTCTGAGCCTGAAAGCCAGCCCCAATTAAATGTTGTCCTGATAAGAGTTGTCTTGGTCGTGGTGTCTGTTTATAAAACCCTAACTAAGACAAACACGTGAAGGAGTCCAGTTTTCAGTCACCCATTTTCTCCTATACCTCAACACTCCCCTAAGGAAAATCCCTGTGCCCTTGGGATGTTATATTTTGCTAACAATTAGGTTTTTCTACATACAATAATCAAATATCCTCTACCACTGAGCAATGGGAGGTAGGATGATATAAGACCCGGAGGTCAGCCCTGGGATCATTCACCACCCAAAGGTGTGACTCCCTGAAGGCTGCTTGATCCTGGTTAGCATTCACATTTCTTTTTCAATCCTAGAGTCTTGGCAACACAAGCAAACACTAAGAACCTCTTCTTAACACCCCAGAGCATTGCTGGTCAGCTAGCACACTGCTCATATCCAAATCTGTCTTGATTTTCTCTTCTCTGTGAGGACTCCCCAAGACCTCAAATTCCACATCACTCAGCCCCAATATCACAATGGACTCTGGTGATCCTGCCGCCTTCCCAACGGGGACAACTTTCAACTTGCCAAGATATTCCTGTGTTTGCTTTTTACTGATCAACAAGTATTCCTAACCTTAATGACACAAATAATTATGTTAACCCAAAAACCTTTCAATACTACAGGAAAGTTGGGCCTCAAAGAGTCAGCAGCTGGAACATTGCCTTCTAAATGATGAGTAACTAGGACTTGAAGTAAGGACGAACTGCTGACATTACCTCATCACAGGTAATTCCGTTACCAACAAAACAGACAGGGAAAAAAAAAAAAAAAAAACAAGAGACAGCTTTCCAGTGCCGAAGGTAGGGTCCACACCACATTGTTCAGCAATATCGTTGATTCCTGTCATAACTTAAATGAAAATCACAATGTCTAGAGTCTTTGATGTCCTGAAGATGAAGGAAAAGGATGTTCTCTGATTCCTTGCAGTAGAAACCTACAGAGGGCACCAACCTTGATTTCCAGATAGAGTCTCTACAGAAGTCAAAGTGATGTCATCTGCATCATAAATCCTAAGAGACCCTGAGAGATACTGCTTTAGGCAGCTCTGCTGACGTCAAAGCCAGCTCTTCCTGGACACTGACCAGCTAGCTGAGCTGGAATTCTGATGTCACTGACTGCTTCACTCCTGGACCTTCACTGACGAGATCCAAGCAGGGACCACACCTTTGGGTGGTGAATGATCCCAGGGCTGACCACCAGGGCTTATATCAACCTACCTACCATAGCTCAGTGATAGATAATATCTGATTATTGTACATAGAAAACCTAATTGTGCCGGGTGGTGGTGGTGCACGCCTTTAATCCCAGCACTTGGGAGGCAGAGGCAGGTGGATTTCTGAGTTCGAGGCCAGCCTGGTCTACAGAGTGAGTTCCAGGACAGCCTGGGCTACACAGAGAAACCCTATCTCAAAAAACCAAAAAAAAACAAAAAAAAAAAAAAAAAAAAGAAAAGAAAAAAAAAAGAAAAGAAAACCTAATTGTTAGCAAAATATAAAAGCTTAAATAGATGTCAGAGGCAGTTAGGTGTGTCCTGGAGAGACTGCAGTTTGGGTGTGTCTCTCTCTCAAAGCCTCATAGATAAGAATGCTAAAGAATGGAAAGTCCCTGCCTATTTTAAGGCAAGTTGCTTGGGGGAAGGTCTTACAGTCTTTGCTCTATGGCCTGAGGTAAAGTCAGCTGGATGGCCTTGAGCTGCCTCCCGTTAAAGATGAAATGGTTTGGCCCCTACTGAGTTGGCTTGAAGCCCCTTCACCCCACCCCATACACACACAGGCATACACACCATGACTCATGTAACATGCTCCAGCCTGTTAGAGGTATAGGGGAGAAGCTAGAAACTTTTTTTAAATAGCAATTAGACCTTTGCTGGCTCTCTCCTTTTGGTTTAGAAGAACCTTCATGGAATGAGCTTGAGTATGAGATGAGAATTTTCTCTCTGGATTGGCAGGACACAGGGAAAACACTATTCTAGGAAAGAGAACTAAGGAACCCTCTTGGGTTTGGAGGAGCTTAAGAAAAAGGTAAACTAGTTTGGACCAGGCTGGCCTCGAACTCAGAAATCCATCTGACTCTGCCTCCCAAGTACTAGGATTAAAGCTATGTGCCTCCATTGCCTGGCTGAGAGTCTTAATCTATAACCATCATTATTTTTAGTTTTAAAGATTCATTTTTATATTTTTAAATTATGTGTATATGTGTGTTGGGGAGGTCCTCTGAAAGTGTGAATGCAAATGTCCATGAAAGTCAGAAGAGGGAGTGGGAATTTGAGTTACAGTTTCAAGCTGTGTAATGTTGAATGCTGAGAACCAAACTCGGGTCCTTTGCAAGAGCGGTATGCATTCTTAATGACTGAGCCATCTCTCCACTGGCCTTATGTTTAACAATTTGTGTTAGTTAGGGTTTTACTGCTGTGACAGACACTATGACCAAAACATTTAATTGGGGATGGCTTGCAGGTTCAGAGGTTCAGTCCATTATCATCAAGGTAGGAGCATGGCATCCTCCCGGCAAGCATGGTGAAGGCAGAGCTGAGAGTTCTATATCTTCATCTGAAGGCTGTTATTGGAAGATGGACTTCCAGGCAGCTAGGATGGGGGTCTTAAAGCCCATACCCACAGTGACACACCTACTCCAGCAGGGCCACACCTTCTAATTGTGCCACTCCCTGGGCCAAGCATAGACAAACTATCACACAATATAAAGATTCACACCCAGAACAGCCACAGAGGATCACTCTTCTAAAGCAAACACAAACATGGCTTCCCAGTTCTGCGCTCTTCCATTGGTGTAATCCTTACTCTTGCTTCCATCTTGTATTCCTGATTTTGTAACATTTGTGTCTTCTAAACCATGTAACAACTTGAAACTAAAGTCCCTACAATGCAGGGGTTCCAATCAGCGCCTACCACTGAAAGCCAGTGTTCCTCTAGCAGTTGATAGATGATCTTGTGGTCCCTCTTAAACAGTAAGGGACATCCTCATCCCCATCCAACATGAAAGTAGCTGTAGAAGATTAATTCATCATCACCCTCTGTGTCCACTCCCACCCCCACCCCAAATTTTTAGCACCAAGGGTCTCAGATGCATGGGGACTGGTGAAAGTTACATCAAGATTAACATAGGAAAGAAGCCAGTTGTCAGACAAACACTGGAAGTCCTTCCCCACTGGGCTACACACAACAAACAGAGCATCCCTAGAAAGCCCTGGTATGTGAATTGGGACAGGTAGGAACTATGTAGATGACCTAAAAATGGCCACCGATTTCATGACCCAGTGCTTCAGAGAACAAGCTTTCCCTCCGTTCACCGGCCCAGCCCAATTCTCAGAAGCGCTTTCTTGTTCTAATAATCTGTCTCTGCTTCTATTTCTAACCATGTGCCCCTTGCTAGCCCAATGTTTTGCCCTCAGACACAAAGATATGGGAACCTGAGTGGATGACTACAGACTCAAATCCTCACCTGTGACACTAGGTTCAATTCCCAATGCCAAAAAGAAAATCAGGAAGAATTTATTTCCGCTTTCAGTTCAGAGGCTTTGAACAGTGTGATTCTGTTGTTTCTGGGCCTCTGCTCTCTGAGGCAGAACATTGTGACAAATGTGGTATGCTGGATCAGAACTGCTCAACTCATGGTGGCCAGGAAGCAAGGAGAAAAGAGTTGAGGACAAAATATACCCTACAAAGGTACACACACACACACACACACACACACACACACACACACACACACACCACATCCTAGTGACCTACTTCCTCTGAGCAGGCCCTACTTCCTAATAGTCCAGCTGGCTATTAACCCATTGTCTTAGTTAGGGTTTCTATTGCTGTGACGAAAGCATCATGACCAAAAAGAAAGTTGAAAAGGAAAGAGTTCATTCGGCTTAGTCTTCCAAATCGTAGTACATAACTGGAAGGAGTCAAGACAGGAACTCAAGAAGGGATTGAACCTGGAGCAGGAGCTGATGCAGAGGCCATGGAGGAATGCTGCTTACTGGCTTGCTCACGGCTTGCTCAGCATGCTCTCTTATAGAACCCAGGACCACCAGGCCAGGGATGGAATCACCCACAATGAGCTCGACCCTCCCTTTTTGGTGACTAATTGAGAAAATGCCTTACAGCTGGATTTCAAGGAGACATTTCCTCAAGGGAGGCTCCTTTGTCTCTGATGACTCAAGCTTCTGTCCAGTTGACACGCAAAACCAGCCAGTATAGCCATCAATCCACTGATAAAGTTTGGGTGCTCATGACTCGGTCACCTCTCAAAAGCTGGCAGCTAAGCCTTGGAGGAACAATTTTAGAATCAACCGTAATGAGAATGCAAGCTGATGTCTGGTGGTACGCAGCTACTTCCTCCCGTACTTCACTGAAACACTCCTTCCTGGAGTCAAATGCTAGGTCCTTAGAAAAAAAATTATAAAAATTAGGAAGCTCAGAAATTTGTGATTCTCGGGGCGGTGGTGGCGCATGCCTTTAATCCCAGCACTTGGGAGGCAGAGGCAGGCAGATTTCTGAGTTCGAGGCCAGCCTGGTCTACAGAGTGAGTTCCAGGACAGCCAGGACTACACAGAGAAACCCTGTCTCGAAACCCCCCCCCAAAAAAAAGAAAAAGAAATTTGTGATTCACAAGCTCAGAAAACTCGCTGGCCTCGCTCTCCCCCAACCCCTGAGAGATGAACGTGGAATGATTTCTTTGGTCATTGTTGGTGCCCTATTTGAGCTCAATAGATATTTGCTCAAACCTCAATTAGGATGGTAACCCAACAGCTGGGAGAGGGAACTGTACCAAGTGCCTCCCTCATTAGCCAACCACAGGGACCCTCATTAGTCCCCACTCGGTACCCCAGATTCACATGACCCTTTTGCAATCCACCACCCTGACACTCTTTCTGCTTCTACCATACCCCCTCCTATTCTCCACCCCTCCCTCCCTCCCTCTGTCAAGGTTTTTCTCAGCTGGCACCTCCTCCATGAAGTCTTTTCCAAGTCCTGCTGTCAAACCACCTCCTCTGTTCCCACAGCTGCCTCTACAGGCCCATGAGAGCAGCCCAGGTCTTGCTCTCCGGCTGTTTTCCCCTCCACCTCCTTGTCCAGATTGTGAGCTCCTGGAGTCTGGAAATGAGCCTATCACTGACCCCAGTGTCTACTCTGCCTTTCCTATCCCTATCCTCTTGCGGGTTCTGCCTCAGGCGACACGGAAGCTTTTTTCCTTTGTCTATTGCTAGAAGCAGGGTTACGTTTGTGTTCAGTGGCCCTAAGGGAAAGGCTTTACCTTTGCATCTTGTAGCTCCTGCCCTGAACTGAAGGCAGCCCCAGCCAGACTTACCTCAGTCGAGAGAGGCCACAGGGCTCTCTCTGCATTGACATGCTGTCACCATGACTATCCCTTCTTATTCTATTTACACAGACATTCTGTCAAAAGCAACTCTGATAGAAATCAGAGAAAAGTGCCTCATTCCTCCCTCCCTCCTGTACAAATGCACTGTTACAAATTCATATCAAGGTGGGTCTGGAGGAGCCCCCAGGCCTGAGGATAAGGCATTGACAGAGCTTTGAAGATGCTTGGCTTCCTGTTGACCAAGTCATCTCCACTCTGACAGCACAGCAGGGAAGCAAGAAGAAGGCAAAGGAGGCCGGACTGGCTAAGAACCAGTGGAGGGATGGAATGCCAGCCTCAGAGAGCCCTTAGAAGTCAGCTCGTCCTCAATTCTCCAGAAACCAGGGGGCTGGAGAGGGATGCCAGCCAGTCACAGAGAGGCATTGTGTCTTTCTGGGGCTATGGAAACAAAGCACCACAGACCGGGTTCTTTAAAGAGAATTGTACTGTCTCTGGATTCTGGAGCCAAAGTCAGAGATCAAAGTGTGGGCAGGTAGGTATGGGCAGAGTGGTGCGGGCAGAGTTGAAACCTCCTGTGGGCTGTGACAGGGATGGGGCCAGGCGCTTCTTTCCTAGTTACTGAGTTTTGCCGTCAATCTTAGTGATCCAGAGATGAAAATTCTGCAAGCTCATGTACCATCTCCCCGATTGCTTATTTCCACTTTAGTAAGTTTATTGTCAAACATACATAGCAGCTCAGGGTGTGGGGGAAACTAAGGCAAGAAGATCCTGTGTTCAGGCCTAGCTACGGTTACATTTTGATACCATCTCAAAACCAAAGTAAAATAAAACACAAGAGAGATATCTGAGTATCAGCATCCATCCCTCTGCTTCTGGTGTGTGGATACAAAGTAACAGCCCAAGGCCTCTGCCTCTGTTACTCACCCCTCACATCCCCAGCCTCTGCCGGCCCGTGATGGACTGCAACCTTAAAAGAGAAGAGAGAAGTAAAATAAAAGTAACTGGTTTTTTTGTTTGTTTGTTTGTTTGTTTGTTTGGTTGGTTGGTTGGTTGGTTGATTGGTTGGTTGGTTTTTTGGTTTTTGGAGACAGGGTTTCTCTGTGTAGCCCTGGCTGTCCTGGAACTCACCCCGTAGACCAGACTGGCCTCGAACTCAGAAATCCCTCTGCCTCCCAAGTACTGGGATTAAAGGCGTGCGCCACCACCGCCCGGCTAAAAGTAACTGTTAAGACCCATTTTAACCAACTGTACAGCACAGCAACATTAGGTTTCACTACCCAGCTCCAGAATTTTTAGTCTGTCCCACCCTGAAACTCCATCTCTGTCCATGAAACCTTGGCTCCCTGTTCCCTCCGTGTAATCTCCAGTCTCTAGTAACCACTGTTATTTCCTATCATTCGACTCTTCTAGGTCCCACTTAACTGGAATTGCCCAGTTACGTGTTCGTCTGTGGCTGGCTGGCTCTCTTTTCTCAGCAAGTTCAATGTTTGTATAAGGACAGCAGTTGTATGAGACTAAAGCCCAACCCACTCCAGTGTGACCACGTCTTAACAGTCATCTGCAACAACACGATTTCCAACCGAGTTGGGGTTAGGACCCCAACTATGAATATAGGGGACACAGCTCAACCCCCTAACAGCCACACTGACAGACAACATAAGGAAGGGTATATGAGTATGGTTTTGGTTGTACACCATTAACACTACTACCTCTAAAGTGACCCCACTAGCAGGGGTCATTTCCCTGACATAGTTTCCCAGCCCAGCTAACTCATCGCTCAGGAAGAGAAGGACAGGGATTTCTGGCAGATGTCCAAGTGCAGTCTCTTCTTGAGCTCCGAGCTCCAACCCTGAGACTTCAGAGTGACCTGCCTGACTAATAGGCAGCCACTCTGTCCTCTGAGGCACAGCAAGTACCAATCTACCCACCTACCAGGGCCTAAGCTGCCTGGGCTGGGAGGTTTCCTCTGCCCACTGAGTGCCATTTTCTGTGTTCCACAAATAAGAATACACTGTGGCATAGGCCTGGTTCTGGGCCCTGGAGAAGAAAAAAAAATGACCTTTGCCCTGGGAAGTTTTTATGGAGGTAAAAGAAAAAAAAAATAAAATAAAAATGAAATCTACGGTATGACCAGTAGTAGTGAGGGCAAGCATTGGCAGCTCTGAGCTGAGCAGAGGGACACAGAAGGGAAGGAACCAGCCATGCAGGAAAGAAAGATCCTGACTGGGGCCACAGCACTCATTGTGGAACACTGAGTCCCCAGTGTGTTGAGAAAGGGGAAGGTACACCAAGCAAATAAATGATAGCACCATAGACCCTAAAGAAGCTGGGTGTCACCCTTAGAAATGGAGACCCAAAGGAAGAATGGAGAGTCTGCCTAGCATGCTTCAGGCCCTGTGCTCAGAAGAACGAGAATCGAGAGCCTCCTGCCTCCAGGAAGCTTATGCCAGGCCCAGTCCCAGGGAAGCAGTCTGCTGACCGTGAAATCCACACAAACCATACTTGGGTAAAGTAAGTGCTTTGCTGCCCAAGAGTGAGGATCTGAATTCTGGTCTCAAGAACCTACATAAAGCCAAGGATGACAGCAAGCATCTCTGATCCCAGAATTCCTACAGTGAGAGGAATATAGAGAAGGAGATGCTCTAAAGGTTTGCAGAGGAGCCAGCTTGGCTTACAAGTCACCAGACAACAAAAGACACCGTCTCAAGTAAGGCGGATGGGAGGATTTACGAGGTCACTCTCTGGTGTCTACATGCCTGCCATGGTATGGGCACCTGTTTGCTCTCTCATTCTCACTCTCTCATTAGAGAGAGAGAGAGAGAGAGAGAGAGAGAGAGAAACTAAGAACAGAGTTGGCTTAGCGAAAGGTTAAGTGTGGAGAAATGCATAGCTCTCAGCTTTAAGAAGCATTTTCTCTGCCAGGATTAGATTTAACATTTTCTATCTGAAGCGGGGCAAGGTTTGTTGTCTGACTGTTCCTCTTTAAATTTAAGTTGGAAAGGAAAGTGCAGTTATCTTTGGGTGAACCGCTTTGCATCAGAACACAGGCTATCACGGCTTACCTCCATGCCATAGACAAGACAGAAAGTATGTTGTGTGTATGTGGTGGGTAGGGGGAAGTTTGAGCTCACACCTCTAAGCAACTGGCATCACAGACCAAGAAGCAAACATGTTTCCCTCTTTCTACCTATCTTTGTACCCTTTGGGCTGGTTTTTAAGAGTTTCACTGTGTGTGTGTGTGTGTGTGTGTGTGTGTGTGTGTGTGTGTGTGTGT
>JANHMN010000008.1:52825947-52833447 GCA_030674055.1 Rhabdomys pumilio
TGTGTGTGTGTGTGTGTGTGTGTGTGTGTGTGTGTGTGTGTGTGTGTGTGAAGGAAGCAGGGAAGAGGTATGTAAAAGCTAGTCATGCAAGTCACAGAGGCAAAATGGTGGCAGGAGAGATGTGGGCAGAGCCATATAAATATTGTAGGGTGAGCACATTCCTGTGGCTCGAGGACTGGGGACAACAACTTGGAGATCTGGCCGAGTTTATGCCAAGAGGGGTACTCGTGGGATGGAGCAGGGCCAGAGCTAAAAATACAATGATATTTCTGTGCCCAGCAAGAGTATTAGCATCTGTTGGGTTTGTGTGGTGGGAAGAAGTGGGTTTGAGGAGGGAGGGAGAGAGAGCAGCCCCAGGGAGGGGCTAAAAGTGAAGGCTGGCCTACAGCAGAAGATTCCGGACAATTAAGGCAGGCCCAACCCAGAGACTGGGCCCAGGTCTGTGTCCTGCACAGGGAGCAGCAGGGAGGGTGGGGCAGCCCTGGGGGAAATGGGAGGGAGATATGTGTTAGTCACAAGGCATTGGCTAGGCCTGAAGCTAGGGTGTTTCCACATTGCCCCTCATAGGTGTTTTGTTTCTCTTCAAACAGAAAACAGTTTTCATAAAAACAGTTCAAAAAAGACTCACAGTCCTGGGGGGCCACCCAGCGAGGAAGTGGCAGGGATAGAACAGGGCCCCCACCTCTGCCTCCCAGAAGCAGGCTTATGGGATGGGTCCCCAGAGGGCAAGACATGGTGGGCTTCCAGGCTGGGAGGCAAAGTTTCTGCTCAGCAGATGTACCCAACAGTAAAAACCTCCTAACTCAAAGAACAGGGAGCTCACATATGCTGCCTTGTGCAGACTTCAGACAGACCTTGAAGGCCTCCAATGCTCTGGGAGTCTACACTTCCAGAGAAGAGCACAGGCCTTCCAGGTTCCAACTGTCCCCTTGAAATGCCCTTATGGTAAGGAGCGTCTCACTCCAGAAAAGGAGAAAGTGCACACCAGTCCCTTTCGGACACTGCCTATTCCCAGAGCAGTCACTGTGCTGGGCTGTCATTGTACACATCACCCCCAAGACACAGGACAGAGTCCCAGCTCTTCCATTGCCAGTCAGAGTGCCCCTCATAAAGAGATTCCAGTACAACAGACAAGGAGGAGGCTTGTGTAAAACCCAGGGGTTGATTCACTGGTAGCTTCCAAGGTCCACAAGGAGTCAGAAGAGAGGGCAGTGAGAGCCGTGGAACTCAGAGAGAACTCTGTGGCCATCACTGTAGCTGTACAATTAAAAGTGTCAATAACCGTCCTTACCTGGGCATTTCTTGCGCACCTAAACGCTTGGTACATGTTATCTGATTTACTCTCCAGAGCACCTTCATGAGTCAAGTATTCCTCTTACTTCCCCTTTGCATCTAGAACAGATGCTCGTGGGTGACATAATTTGTCCAAAGTTGCACAAGTGGTATGTGACTAGGTCTGGATTCCTGCCCAGAGCCACCAGCCTCCAGATCCCATGCATAACCAGGAGGAACTAATACTTCTGCAATCTCCCTAGTGATAGGGTTAGATCTCCAGCGTAGAGTGTGTAGGTTTCACTGTTGCCGTGACGGATCCCCACAAATCTAGCCCACGTATTTATGTGTATTGCACTTGAGGTCATATCTGACACATGAGTCTCACTGAGTAAGACTCATATGAGTGGATAGAGCTACCTTCTTTTAGTGTCTGCAGGAAAGAGTTCGTGACCATGCATTTGCTGCTTCTGTAAGCTGCCAAATTCCTTGACTTGTAGCCCCTCTCTCTTTTTAACCGAGAAGCCATCATAGGCATGCTTCTCTGACTCTTTATCAGAGTTCTCTCTGAACATTCGCTACTTTAACCTATGAAATTACACGGAGACCGTCTGAATAATTGGAAGTGATGGCTCCTATTATCCGTGTTTAATCTGAACTGAATCATCAAAGTCCCTCTTGCCATGCTAGACAACACTTCTCAGGTACATAAGGTGTGTACATGTCAGAGAGCCTTTAGTGTGTGTGTGTTCACATGTATATGTGTGCATGTGTTTATGTGTTTGCATGCATGCACACACAGACACATGCATGTGCGTGCATGTGTGTAAATATATGTTTCCATGTTTAAATGTCATGAGTGAGAAGAGAATGCATACAGGTATGTACATGTGCATGTAGAAGCCAGAAGTCAACACCAAGTTGTTCTGTGACCTTTTCTGGGGACATGTGAAAAAAAATGTCTGATCAGTCCAAATAGGGACTGACAATAAATGAAACTATTTTTCCCACACTGGTATAACTTAGTGAAGCAGAGAGGTCATTATTGTTGATTACAGGATTTTAAGTGAGGGGTTTCTTTCAGGACCATGGAAGATTCAAAGGCAGCTACATCACCAAAAAGCATGAGCAGTTGTCAGAGTCCAGCCTAGACACAGGATCTGGCTTTTCAACCAGAAGCAGGGATATCTGGAAGGCTCATAATAAACACACATAGGCAATCTCTCTCTCTCTCTCTCTCTCTCTCTCTCTCTCTCTCTCTCTCTCTTTCTCTCTCCCCTAGGCTTACTCTGCAGCTTGAGGCTGAGTGCACTTTCACTCTCTCCTTGGGCTGCAGGTTGTGTTCTCTGAACATTCTCACACACATACATACTTCTCATATACACCTCACACACACTCATACACACACACACTTTACAGACACTTCACACACACCTCACACACACTCATACACACACACACACACTTTACAGACACTTCACACACACCTCACACACATCTCACACACACTAAACACATACACACCTCACACACTTCACACATACACGCCTCACACATACACACTTCACACACACACATACCTCCGTGTGCTCTCCTTTAACTCACACACACACACTACCTCACCTTTAACTTGCCCCAGCCTTTTATTGTTACTCCAAAAAGCAGCTAGAAAAAAAAAAGACATTGTATAATTGTTACCAAATGTGTCAAGTTCAAAAGAATGATCACATCTCACAAATAATTAAGAATTAGGATTTCCCCCCAAAGTTTCAAGCTCCCCCTATTCTCAAGCCTGTGGCCAAAATAATAATTACAAACTTATCATTATCTAAACTTTAACTTTTGACTTATTATACTTCAGAGCTCAGAGCTCCGAGGTCAGCTACATGTGTTTTCCTGTGACGCTCTAATGATAAACAACATGGGCAAAGCTGCCAGGCAGTGGCCAGAAAAAGTCAAGTTAACCCTTAACTCCACAGTCCCACCAGCTTTCTGCTTCTGTTGTACACAATAGCTCTCCTAAGAGTCCCCGTGTTTTGACTTAGTTTTACTAGTATATGATTTTATTTATTCTATACTTGCTTAGTGATACATTTCCAAAGGAGGCCAGAAACCACTCTCAAATATTATACAAAACTCATTTAATAACTTTAATAGCTTCTTTCCCCCTCAGGTTCCCAATATTGACTCTATTTCATTTTCTTAATTTCTTCAAACTTTCTTTGCAACTCAAACACTAATCGAAAACTACCATTGTATAGTTATTATATTGTTTTCAAGATGAGAGCACACAGCATGTACCTGAGCCATTACGACTGTTCTGTGCCCTGCCCCTATGTCTCAATTTTTGATTGTTAAAAATTATTATATCAAGAAACATCTAGTTTCACAGAATTCACCAGAACAGAAGGAAAAAGAAGTAGGAAAGTCAGATATAATAATTATACATACCAAGGCTAACTAAAAAGCAGTCACATACAAAATCTATACAGTCATTGTTCATAGCTAAGGTTAGGGGAAATGGAAACAACTTTTGTATAAAGAGCTGCTGTGGGTTTCTGAGATGTCTCCATCTAGACCTGCTGCAGGTAGTTCCTTATTTTCTGATGGCTGGTCCCCTGGAGGGATGTGTCTTCTGCTTCTCAGGGTCCCAGATGCCATCTATGTTATGATATGCTGTCCCTAGCAAGCAATGGCTCACACAAGCTGCATCCCAACATTCCATTGAAGATATAGATACTCCTCCTGGGGACTTGGTGCTTGTACAGTCTTTGGAAGGGGCTTTATAAATCTTATTTCAGGAACTTCCTGAGACTTGTGAGTTGTCTATTTCCTGGATCTTTTAAGTTTTATTTACTTTTTATGTCTTAAGCCTCCTTTTAGTATGGATTATTTCAATTTGGAAGAAACTGCCATAGATCACTGGTCTCTTATTGAGTCTAGTGTTCATTAATTGGCTAGGCTGCCTGACCAGTAAGCTCCAGGAGTCTGCTTATCTTCACCATTGCAGTGCTAGAGTTACAGATCTACCTAACCGTGTCTGGCTTTCAAATGGATGTTGAAGACTCAAACTCAGGTTCTAAGGATTATACAGCAGGTACATTACCTACTAATCCATCTCTCCACCCCACTCCAGGAGAGGGGTATTATTCTGCCTACCACAGATAATAAAAAAGGAAAAGAAGTAAGATACAACAAACCATAGCAATGTGCTTTGGTATTTAAAATAAGGAGGGGGTAACTAATCACACACATGACTATATTTGCTTGTTTTGTATGAAGAGAAAGACATCAAAACCACTGTTAGTTATTGGTGGAAGGCTAGACTGAGGAGAGATAGGATTGGATAGGTGAGTGTCTTTCCTTCTTTTGGGAGAGTTCAAACACACAGAAAGAGAAGGACTCATGAGGTAAACCCTATATGTCCAGTAAGCAGCCCTAACAATGTTGCTCTTTTGATTTCACACAGTCTCTTCACGTTTTAGGAAGTGAGATGAAAAAGCAAACCACCCCCAACCCCATCTTTTCACTCAACCCACAGACATCTCAGTGTGTGTCTCTAAGGCTTGAGATTTTCTTGGAAAAGACAGTGTTGTCCTCATACATGGCAAAACCAAGAAGTTCCTTAAGGCTGGAGCGGCATCGCACATCAGAGGCAGATGGATCTACTTGAGTTTCAGGCTAGCCTGCTCTACATAGGAAGTTCTGTGTAGAGTCAGTGAGATGTTGCTTCCAAAAACAAAGTTTACTGATATCAGCTAATGATTAGCTTTTACTTAGGGTTCCTGGCCAGGCCTGTAGTCACAATACTCAAGAGACCAAGACAGCAGAATTGCAACTTCAAGATCAGCCTAAGCACCAGGCAGTGGTGGCACAGACCTTTAATCCCAGCACTTGGGAGGCAGAGGCAGGCAGATTTCTGAGTTCAAGGCCAGCCTGGTCTACAGAGTGAGTTCCAGGACAGCCAGGACTACACAGAGAAACCCTGTCTGAAAAACAAAAACAAAAAAGACAACAACAGCAAAAAAGATAAGCCTAAGCTACCAGAAAGATATCACCCCCCAAAATCTTAATTATTTAATTTCTTCTTACATGCCTGAGAAAAGAGTTAACAATTGTTCTATCTGAACTGAGAGTAATGAGAAACACGCATTGCCTACTTAATTCCTAAGTCTGTCTTACACATTAAGTTTCCAAAACTCATTTTTCTTTTTACTCTTTTGCATCCTCAGTTTTTAATGATGTGAATGAATAACTTATTTTTAAAGTAAAATTAGGAACAGAAACAAAGCTAAGGCTAAACAGAGTTAGACTCTCAATGGGCCCCAAAGGGTAGTGGGTAAAGAATAGCCTCCAGCAGTAGAAATTTTAGGGTGCAAACAACATGGAATGGGGAATCAGAGACACCCATCAAAACCTCAGGTGGAGGGCAAGTCAGGGCACCCAGGGGTCTGGCATTCTGTTTTCCTGGCTTGCTTGGCAAAAGGGGATGGAAAGATGGATGAGGTGCCAGCAGTGGCACATCCAGCCCCACATAGCTGGAGAAGAGCTCCCAAAGCAAAGGATGCTGAGATCCTGCTAAAAGGGCAGGAGGGGAAGAAACCACAGGACTCACCCACTACCAAACAGAGCTGTAGAACCCTCCTGGACATGGAGCTGAAGCAACACGCCTGGGGCTAGAAAACAGAAGACGATAGAGATAGACACAACACAAGACAATGAAGTAGACAGAAGTTAGCTTATAGCTCCACCCCCAGCTCAATGCTGACCTCATGAAAGCCACTGTTAACAAGGTCCCTTGGGTCACATGGCTGCAGAGAGAGAAATAATAATATATTAGTATTTGCTCTAGTTAGGATGTTCTGCAGGTTCATGTGTTGCGAGCTTGGTCTGCAGGGATGGAGGTTTCATAGGTTCATAGGTGGGACCGACAGGCCCTTGGGTCAATGGGGAGTGTGCCCTTAAGAAGGCTGAATGAAGCCTGGTGGTGGCCGTGGGGGTGGATATCTTTCATCCCAGCAGAAGCAGGTAGATCTCTGCAAGTTCCAGGTCAGCCTGATCTACAGAGTGAATTCCAGAATAGCCAGGGCTACACAGAGAAACCATGTCTCCAAAACAAAACAAAACAAAAGGAAGGAAGGAAAAGGTTGAGTGAATCTCTTGAAATTGGTAACAAGAGATGATTACATCAGCTGAGTCTCTGGCCCTACCTGGTTTCTCTCAGCTTTGTGTCAGTTGTACACCCTTCCCTACTCCCACCAGCACCTGCTGTGTGGCTATGTCCCGCTATGTGGAACAGGGAAGCCCCTAAGACCCTGAACACAGTGGAAACTAATGGAGCTCAGAAAGTTACAGGGTTCACAAGACTTCACCCTATGGTTGCACAGGCTCTGGCTGGAGGGACGGAGACTTCTGTGTGGAGCCACCTGCGAGCTTTGCAGTCAACTCCAGTAGCTTCTGGAGAGTCGGTCGCCCATGCTGTGGGGCATACTGGATCACACCTGCTCCCATAAGGAACCCCAGTGGACTCATGGGCTCACCAAGTGTGACTTGGGTAGGATGTTTCTCTGGCCCATTGCCAGTGTCTGGACTAGTCACACAACAGGATCCCAAACTGTGTGCTGAGGAAAAATGGTTTCTTCATGAGCAGTGTCCTGGCTGGGTTATTGTCAACTTGACACAAGCTAGAAGACCTGGGAGAAGAATTTCAATTGAAAAACTGCTCCCAGGTCAGGCGATGGTGGAGCACGCCTTTAATCCCAGCACTTGGGAGGCAGAGGCAGGTGGGTTTCTGAGTTCGAGGCCAGCCTGGTCTACAGAGTGAGTTCCAGGACAGCCGGGGCTACACGGAGAAACCCTGTCTCAAAAAACCAAAAAGAAAAACTGCTCCCAGAGTGAAGAAAGGAAGAGGAAAACACTGTTTACTTATAATCTCAAAAAAAAAAAAAAAGCCTCCAATACATCTCAAGACTGTAGAACACTATATTGATCACTGATGGATGTGGGCAATGCACCCCTGGGCAGGTGGTCCTGAGTGGTATAACAAAGTCGACTGAGCAAGCCATGTGGAACAAGCCAGTTGGTGTGCCTCTGTGGCCTCTGTTCTTGCCCTGACTTCCCTTCAGGATGGACTATAAGCTACAAACTGAAATAACCTCTCCTCCCAGAGAGGAGGTTGCTTTTGGTCATGGTGTTTTATCACAGCAAAAGTCACCTAACTAAACAAAC
>JANHMN010000008.1:52835947-52871437 GCA_030674055.1 Rhabdomys pumilio
TGCCTATCACTGAGCCAAGGGCAGGCTCGCTAGGATTCCCACCCACCTCCCCACCTCCAGAGTACAGAAAGAATAGTAATCTCTGCTGCTATGGAAGGAGAAGCAGAAGAAAGACAGACAAAAGGCAAAACCAATATGCAAATTCACAGGAGAATCGGCTTGTTTGCAGGCGATCTCAGGATAGCATAATCCCAGGTCACCACCTGTAGCCCCTTCACTCACCCTCTACCATCAAAGGAACAGAGAAGAGAGCTAGCACGTCATGGTAAACCCAGATATTCCAGAGGCTGAGCTAGCAGATTGTTTGAGCTCAGAAGTTCTGGACCAGCAGGAGCAACTCAGTGAAACTTTGTTTCAATCAATAAGAAAAAAGACACCAAGTAGTGCTAATAGTAATATACCCACTCACTCACTGTCTGGGAGTCAGCCTTTTAGCCAGAGGCTCTAGAGTTGGGCCATCTGAGTTCATTCAAACTCAGGCTCGTTGCTTCCTCAATTCTTAATTTGTTTTCTTTGCTTATATGTGATGACAAGTTCTCAACCTCGGAGATTATTTACATATTAAATGGGCTTCTCAACATCACTGAGAATCATGCCTCACGTGGTGTAATAGACACCCATCCACGGGTTAGTCCTGGACGCTTGCTTTCAGTATTCAGAAGCTACCTACAAACAGGAACTGGGAATCAAGGTTACTAGGGATTGTTTGTTTTAAAACATCACAGGCCAGACTGAATCTTTTAGGAGTCTAGTAGATAATTAAAAAGAAACAAGTAACTGAGCATGAAGGTTCGTCACTGTAAGTCCAATTATTTGTAAGACCAAGACAGGAGGATGGCCTGTGGGTTCTGGACTAGCCTGGACTACACACTAAATTCCAGGTCAATGTGAGTTAAAGAGTAAGATCTGTCCTAACAAAACAAAAATTAATAAAGGGCTGGTCATGGTGGCACACCCCTTTAATCCCAACACTTGGGAAGCAGAGGCAGGAAGAAGTCCATGAGTTTGAGGCCAGCCTGGTCTACAAAGTGTGTTTCAGGCCAGTCATGGTCTTATGTATTAAGATCCTGTCTTTAAAAAAAATAGTTAAAATAAATGCATAACAAATCCACAACACAGAAATCACTACAGGGCTATGTTATGGAAGAGCCTTGGGTGGCTGAGGATGCTGGAATGGTAGGGGCTGAGCTAGCCTCAGAGACAGCTAGGTGAAAGGCAGAAGGACCAGGAACTAGGGCTGAGGAAGGAAGTGGGGAACCCAGACATGAGGATGCATGTGACATCCTGAAAAAGCAGCAGAAGGGAGAGCAAGGGGCCTCTCCGCCAATCTCAGGTCCAGGATGTTAGGTTCTTGTACATTCAATATTTACTATAGGACTAGTTTGTGTCTGAACTATTCAAAGCATGTAAGACACACCAAGAGTGGGCAAGTCTTCCCACAGTTGTGGAGTTTGCTTTTAGCTACTATAGCTGGGTAAATAATAATACACACTCTAAGACACTTCTCCATCATGTGAGAAAGTCATTACAGCATTACAGAGGAGTGACTACCTCAGAGGTAGCACTGGAGAAGGAAACTGGGAAGTCTTCAAACAGGAAAAATGAGCAGGAAAAGGTGAAACAAGCTTAAGGGGCATAACAATAGGCAGTATCAAACATTGATTGGTTTCTTGTTTCTTCCAAACTCTCTCTCTCTCTCTCTGACACACACACACACACACACACACCTTCTGAAGAGGATGACCTGATGACCTGAGAAATATGGGCAAGAGGAAGGAGGAAAGAGAGAGAGAGAGAGAGACAGAGAGAGAGAGAGAGAGAGAGAGAAGTTGGAATGCCCAACTAAAGCTAAACTACTCAGCATAAACATGTACAGAGGACATTCATGGGGAATGAGGAATGAGGGTGAGGGGTTGACAGAGGCTGAGCAAAAGACAAAGTTGTCTGCCATGAAATGGGATTTTAAAGAAAGAGATATTCAAAGGGGATTTTTGTAAGTGTGTGTGTGTGTGTGTGTGTGTGTGTGTGTGTACATTTGGTCACACATTTGGGGTGGAGATACATGTGCAAAGGTTCACACAGAGTGTGACCGGACATATGGAGACCAGAGGGTGTTGTCACCTGTCGTCCTTCTCAATCATCTTCCAACTGTTGTATTGAAGTAGGGTTTCATGTTTGAACCCAGACCTCAGGAAACTGTCTAGTTTAGTCAGTCAATGTATTCTGGGGAATCGCTTGTCTCTGCCTCTGTATATTCTTTTTTTTTTTTTTTTTTTTTTGGTTTTTCAAGACAGGGTTTCTCTGTGTAACCCTGGCTATCCTGGAACTCACTCTGTAGACCAGGCTGGCCTCGAACTCAGAAATCCGCCTGCCTCTGCCTCCCAAGTGCTGGGATTAAAGGCATGCGCCACCACCGCCCAGCGCCTCTGTATATTCTTTGGTTGGTTTTGGTTCTGATATTTGGGAGGTTGAGTGGTTGGCTGAGAGGAGGTCTCACTGTATGGCCTTGACTAACCAGGAATTCACTTTGTAGACAGGGTGGCCCTGAACTCACAGACCAAGTGAGTTGGTCAAATCCCTCCCAAGTGCTGGGATTGGAGGTGTGCTCTGTCACGTGAGAGATACTAGGAAACAAGGCCCCTATTCACTTAGCAGGTAAGAAGAAGGAGGAGGAGGGAGAGTCCTAGGCAAGGCAGGGCTTGAATGCTGAACGGAAGAAAGATAGAGAGACTGAAAAAAACAAAGTTCATTTTGCATATAGGATCCCATAGAGATTTTGCTCCCTGGTCCCAATGTTTATTTTAATAACTGTGTTCATCTCCTTCTGTTGCTGTAATAAATTATGACAAATGTAGTGGCTTAAAATAACACATTTAATTATTTTACTGCTCCAGAGGTCAGAGGTCAGTAAGTGGGCAGTGGTGTATTTGTTCCTGCTGACAGTTAGAGGGGAGAATTCATTTCTTCACCTGGTCTAGTTTCCAGAGGCACCTGTGTTCATTGGCACAAGGCCACACATCACCCCAATCTGCACTTCTGTCCTCACATCTCATCCTCTGGCTAGGAAACTGTGACCTCTCTTTCACAAGAACTCTTTGGAGGAATGGAGAGATGGCTCAGCAGTTCAGAGCACTGGCTCTTAACTAAGTTCTAGAGGATCAAGTTCAATTCCCAGCACCCACACCATGACTTACAACTGTCTGCAACTCCATTTCTGGAGACGCCGACACCCTCTTCTGTTCTCCATGGGCATCAGGCATGCAAACGGTATGGAGAAGGTACACCTGTCAAGTCACGTATCACTCATACACATAACATGCAATAAAACACGTTTAAAAAGAGAACTCTGCAAACTCAAGCACACAACTGAAAGTCCAGTATCAGATCAGCTGTGCTGGTGCCAGCCTTTGGTCCCAGCACTCAGGAGGCAGAGATAAAGGGTTCTCTGTAAGTCCCAGCCAGTTTGGTCTATATAGTGAGTTCTGGGACAGCCAGGATTACAGAGTCCTTGCTGAGAGAGAGAGAGAGAGAGAGAGAGAGAGAGAGAGAGAGAGAGGAAGAAGGAGGAGGAGGAAGAAGAAGAAGAAGAAGGAGGAGGAGGAAGAGGAGGAGGAGGAGGAGGAGGAGGAAGAGGAAGAGGAAGAAGAGGAGGAGGAGCAAGAGGAGGAGGAGCAAGAGGAGGAGGAGGAGGAAACAAACAATCAAACAAACTCCAGTACTCAAAAGGGTGGGGCAAGAGGCTCTAGAGTCAAAGAAAAGACTCTGGGCTCCTAAGTGAGATCTGTCAAAAAAAAAAAAAGAAAGAAAGAAAGAAAGAAGGAAGGAAGGAAGGAAAGAAAGAAAGAAAAGCAAACAACAGAAATCTCTTTTGATTACAAAGTCCCACCCCCACCCAAAAAAAAAATCCCCATTTCAAGATTTCCTTTAACTTAAACCATCTACGATTCCCTTACTCCAAGCATCATGGTACATCCACCAGTTTCAGGAGCTAAGATGGGACATATTTAGATAGCTGCTGAACAAATATGATGGTTTGAATTGACAGAGAGGTAAGCTAGACAAAGGAGATGGTGGGAACTCGAGAGCCAAGAGAAGAGCAGACCCCTGAGGACCAACCCTCGAGTGAGGCCTATCTCCCTGAACTTATGCCAGACATATTTACAGAAAGCCAGCAAGGGATGGAAATTAATCCAGGCAAATGGTCTTCTACATTCTTCATCTGAATGAGTATTATGTTAGCATGCATGTTTTGTTAGCATGAATGTCTGGGCACCACCTGCATGTATGGTGCCCACAGAGGCCAGGAGAAGGTGTCAGAGTCCCTGGAACTGGAGTCACCGATGATATGCTAAGGATCAAACCCAGGTCCTCTGGAAAAGAAGCCAGTGCTGGTAACTGCTGAGCCATTTCTCCAGCCCCCTACCCCAAAGTGAGAGTCATTTGAATGCTCACCACCAACATGTGTGTACCAATGGTCTTCTACATTCAAAGAATCACACCACACGATCCACACAGAGGAGACTACAGCGTCTACAACGTTTACTGAATGCTCACACCGCTGGCTTTAGAGAAGTGTGCTGTTCTCAACCTGGGACTCGTGACCCCTTTGAAAGTCAGATATCAGATATTTACATTATGATTCATACAATAGCAAAATTAAAGTTATGAGGTAGCAACAAAAATAATTTTATAGTTGGGTTTACAACAACATGAGGAACTGTATTAAAGGGACACAGTGTTAGGAAGGTTGAAAATCACTGCCTTAAAGATAGTAATGGAGCCTTCTTGTAGTCAAAGCAACAAACCCAAGTTGTCGTTGGTACAGTAGCCAGGAGGCTCCTGTTGGGGAAAAGGTTCCTGCCTGAGGCTGCGTAAGCTGGTGCCCACCCACACCTGGACTGGCAGGGATGAGCAGTCTCTGAGACAAGTGACTATGCAAAGCCAGCTGGGCCATATGAATTTAAATCTTACCACCAGGGGGAGCATAAGGGCTAGCTGAGACCCCTGAGTTGAGCAGGGGTTTTTTCCAGAAACAGGATCCTACCCTCCACCTCACCCCCAGGGAAGGCAGAATAAGTTTTCCCAGTCCCAATTCTATAAAAGCCTGGAAGTCCTGGCTGCCGTCATGTGATCTCTGACTCAAGGACTTACCCACATTTTCCTCTTCCAGTTAAAGCAAACCACATTTTTTTCCATCCCTCCCTTTTCCTGGTTGCCTGCAGCATGGAGCTTTTGTAATAAACACACTTTGACCTGGAACAGCACTGTACCATAGAAGACCAGAATCCCAAGACAGGAGGTAACCAGGCCAAATAAACCACAGAGTAGAGTTCAAGACCAAACGCTTGCTAGTCCCCTCACTCCAGGTCCAGTGCTTTTATAAGGCAACATTAATTGTATGGGCCCGTGATCTCCAGCAGGAGGATTTCCAGTTTAAGGCCACACTGAGACTAAAAGGAATAAGTAGAAAACACTTTTTTTTAAAAAAGGAATCTATGGCCAGGCGGTGGTGGTACACGCCTTTAATCCCAGCACTTGGGAGGCAAAAGCAGGCCAATTTCTGAGTCCAAGGCCAGCCTGGTTACACAGAGAAACCCTGTCTCCAAAAACGAAAAATCAAAACAAGACATTTTTCTTGGGTAGCAAAACCAGCCTCTGTTAGCATGGTGCAGCTCTTGTTTCACTATTTATCAGTAAGTAGCCTGATTCATTAATCGATCCAGTTAAAAACATTTTTTTTCCACAGTCTAGTTTAGAAAGGTTCTTCACTGGGGGCAGGAGTGGAAAGCAACAGATTCCATCTGATTTCTTCCCTGAAGCAGCTTAGGAGCTGGGGGAAGGAGACAGGCAAGAAACTTGGAGGGTGTGTATGGTCAACTTAAGAGTGTCTGAGAGCTCCGAGGAGAGGCCACGGATCTTCGGATCTTCGGTTTTAGGAAGAGACAACTACCACCAAGAGTTACAATCAGGGAAGACTGACAGAGCCGGGGCTGAGGCTCCCATGCATGGTCTTATGGAGAGAACTGGTGAGGACCTTGTCCTCTGAGAGTGCAAGTGTACCCCAGGAGTGTCAGATGGAACCCTGACTTTGTGTGGGCAGGGCAGGAGGGCAGCCTGCAAGTGCTGTGAGGTTAGGGACCCTCGTTTGTATCTCCAGTCCCTGGTGTAAAACCTTGGGACATTGGATAGAAAATCTGTGTGCATTTGAGGAGGTGCGGTTAGGTAAAATGACAGAGGGGGTTTGGGGGCCAGTGCAGGGGGGGGTACAGTGCAGGTAGATGAAGGATGGAGCTCTGCTGGGAGCTGGGAACAGTTTAGGACAAATGGAAAAGTCTGCTGAGGGGACAAGGTGGGAGCCAGAAGGATCTGAGCGGAAGCCAAATCCCTAAGAGCTTCCTTCATTCCTTCTAAATTTTCTTAGGCCTTACCATGTTATTCTTGCTGAGTGTAGTGCCATGACAACACCTTTATCTATGGATAGGGGTTCAAGAGACTCTAACTCTAAAAGGCAATTCTATGGCTGTCCCTGAGATAGGCCCTACGCAGGCGCTAAGACTAAAGCTGACTATGGAAGTCAGGGGCATGAGCAGTTAGGCAGAGCAAGGAATGGCCATCCAGGAGGAGCTGTGTGTGTGGGCATTGGCCTCCAGCGTACTTTAAGCCAGGAAAAATTTCAACTCACATTCTTTTTGCTTTTTGGTATTTTCTGATGTTTCTGTAATAAGTGTGGTTTGCTTTTGCAATAAAGAGTGCTAAGGAAACTTAATGCAGGGGTGAGGGAGAGAAAACTCTGAAGGATGTTGGGAAGGACCTTGTCACCCAGTTGGAAGAATCAAGAAAGACTTTAAAGAGCCACAGAGCAGGACGTAGTGGCCATGTTTGAAACGCTCTGCCAAGAGGACTGGAGTTGAGGATAGCCTGAGCTACATGAGCTCATTCCGGGTCATAATGGCCCAGGCCTATAATCCCTGCAGAGACAAGCAGATCTTTATGAGTTAGAGGCCAGCCTAGTTTGCACAGGGAGTTTTCAAGCCAGACAGGACAGCATAGTAAGACTCCATCTCAAAATAAAAATAATTTAAATAAAAAAAATAAAGCACAATAGAATTTTCACAAGGTGGCAGGGCGGCCAGCCACACAGCCCTGCAGGCACCAAGGCGCGGCAGAGTAGGGGTGTGGCACTAGGTGAGTCAGGGAATGAACGGAGTAAAAACAGAATGAAGGGTTTCAATTTAAGCCTCCTAACGTACAAAGTTTTTGAGCAAAGGAGAACTGCTCAGATTGGCACCTGGAACATTCAAGCGATCACCGTGGTCAAATAAGTGCGTTCAGTCCGGAAAGGTTTACAAGGAAGTGTCAGAGAGAACGCAAACCAGGCAAACGGGCGGTCAGACTTGCCGCAAGAATCTGAAAAGGTTCTTTAGATGAGATGACCCTTGGGCGTCTTCCAATGTAAGTAAGCTCTCACGCAGAGCTCAGAATGAACCAGCGTGAACGGAAAAGGCGAGGCCCGCACTTAACTCCCCGTAAAAGAAGTCGGGTATGGAGGTCTGAAAAGACCCCGAGCCGATGAGAAGGAAGATAAAGGGAAAGAGTCTCTCAGGGACCGAACTGGGAAAGCAGGGTGCAGGGAGATCTCCGCACTGAGGCTGGAGCCGCAGTCCCAGAACCTGGGTCTGGCCAGGGGATTAAAGCATGGGCGGGGCAGGTGGGCCGGGGGCGGGGTCGGCATCTCACGGCACATGCGCAGCGCAGCTGGCCGAGCGCCGTAAGGAGTGGCACTTTTTAAAAGTGGAGCCTCAGGCCAGCCCCTAACCGCAGCGAGTCTCAGTCGGTTGTCGAGTCCCTTCTGTCCCAGTCGTGCGTGCCTCTTGTCCCACGCAAGTCCAGCCTGTACCATGCCGGTCAAAGGAGGTAGCAAGTGCATCAAATACCTGCTCTTCGGATTTAACTTCATCTTCTGGGTGAGTAAGAGGCGACTGTCGCGCGCTCCTCTCCGAGGCCACCTGTTCTCAGGCCCGGGACGGCGTCCGGGGCGGTGAGTGTCCCGGCGGCCGAGAGCGCGGGGAGCTGCTGGTACTATGCGCGCCAGGCGGACTCCGGGCGAGAAGAGAAAGGCGCAGCGGCTGCCAGCTGGCCGGGCGGGCCGGGCGGGTGGGCAGGAGGGGCAGGTGGGTGGGAGAGCCGAGGGTCTTGGTGGCCCCGGCCGTGCACTTCGCTCCCGGGTCCCTCTGCCGCCGAGGATTTGAGCTGAGGTCTGTGCCTGCTCCCACCCGGAACACCCCCGAGTGTGAGAAAGGCGGGAGGGAGGAATGGAGCACCCTTTTTCTAGTAACTCGATGCCCTCCCTGGCCCGCGAGGCTCCTGACCAGCAGGGCAGGTTGAGTATCTCTCACTTCGGTGGTCCCACAAGTGGCAAGGGGCGGCACGAGGAAGTGAGTGTGGGGAGTCTCTTCCCTGCACCTGGAGGACGGACTTTGCTTGTTTAGGTTCTGAATTCTTTGCTTGTTTAGGATCTGAAAACGTCCATGCCTCCCTCTAAGCTACCTGAAAGACTAGATTGTCTTGATTCTTTTTCAAGAGCGATAACTATCTTGGCTGGAGAGAGAAAACTCTGGGAGCGTTAGAGAAAGGAGGGCGGGGAAGGTGCCTATTGGCGCCTCTAAATGGGATAAGTCCGGTGTTTCTGCATTTCCCAGGTAATCAGGCACTGCGGGCTTGAAGCCTCGCCCTTCTAAAAATGTCCGAGTGGGGCCACGGGGAATGGCCGTTCACCTGCAGAGGGCCCAGAGGCAGGGGCTAGGAGACTCCCTACCACTCTGCAGATAGACATCTAGGAAAGGTAACAGGTAGTGTCCACTTTGCAAAAACTAGGGGACAGAAACAAGGAAACACACGGAAGCCTCTTTTGTCTTAGTTCTGAGAGGGCACACCCCCTCACACAAATGCACAACATTTGCTCCCAGGCAAGCAGGAAAGAGTTTAACTAGGCAACTCTTGTGCCACCAGAGGTTTTCAACAACAACAAAAAAAGTACACTATTCCCTTGGAGCTGGCCACCGGGATGCTCACCACCTTCCAGCAACTGTAAGGTTTAATCCTCTCCGGGGTTGCTTGGAAGTGTTGTGCAACCTGTAGAGACTACCTTGGGTTTCTGGGAGCCACCACACCCACACAACTTAAGAGGATGTCAGAGGGCATTCCCTCCTCTGTTTCCCCAGCTCTGCAGACAGGCAGCCAGTTCCCAGGCTTGGCTTGGCCCACTCATCAGTTTGAGCACCACAAAACAAAGTCTGAAGGCAGCTGGCCCCACCCAACCCCACCCTGTCCTTTAGGGAGTTTTCCTCCCTCAGTAGTCTCTCCCCTGCTAGTCTGTTGGTCAGTCCTCAGACGCCTGCATAGATGGTGTGAAAATTTGGTGACAGGAGAAAACCACATCGTACCACAGCCTGCCTGCATCCCCAATCTGTTCCCCCCCCCCCCCCCCCCCCCCCCCCCCCCCCCCCCCGCATATGCAAGGAGTTGAGGGGAGGTGCCCATGGCCACCCTATGTCTTCTCAGTCTGTCGCCTGCTGGCCTGCAATCTGTCCATCTTGTCTCCTTGTCTCCTGCTGCCACTCCACTCCTATCCAGAGCCCCCTGCCCTGACAAGTCACTGCTGGTTGATGCTGCCTCCTGAAGCAGAATAATCTCACTCTAGAAGGGTTTGGTTTGGGGGTTGGAAACTGCTTAGAGATTATGTACCAACTGTAGGTGCTAACACTCAGGTCCACTGTGAGGAAACAGAGTGCCCAAGATCGAAAGCCAAGTTAGTACTCTAACCTCTGGGCCCCTTTTTTTCTGTCTTTACTCTCCTGTTTCTCTTACCATTGGGGAGATGGGCAGTTTACTAAGTTAATGTTACCTATCCTACCCTGGGTTTTAATAGGGACAGTTGTGTTACAATCTCTGTGTTAAGTAATTTACGGTCTCTAAAGCCTCCCCAAGCTCTGTGATATAACCAGAGAAAGAAGTGTTATCCCCATTTTGCCTATTGATGACCAGAAACCTTGTCCATGAAAGGCAGGGTCAAGTGACAAGGTATTATCAAGTGAGGGGGTAAGCTGGATTTGGCGGGAGTAGAGGAAGGCTGAGAGGAAACTCCTCAAAATATCTTTTACGACAGGCAGTGATCTCAGGGGACCCCTGAGATTATTATGATGTCACCTCTTCGATCCCTTGAGACCAATGATTTATGAGCTTGACATTTGGTACCTGGTATGGGCTTTGGAAAACAGGGGCTACCTTTGTCTGCAGAGGATGCTGAGGGGCTAGATGGCAGGAATCCAAAGAGAAGCCAGCTTTCTTAGTTGCAGTGGGACAGTGGAAGAGAGGGAGGACCAGAAAGGGGGACTCTGTCTCTTTCCTAGGCTTGAGCATATCCCCTGTGGGCTGCTCTGTGACAGCTGAGCCTGCCTTTCTGAAGTTGAGTGTCTCATGCCCACAACCAAGCCAGCAATCAGTCTGTTTTTCCAACATCCTCCGAGCCAGACCTCGCAAGCCTATTTTGGTTGTTCCCAAATTTCCCTGAGATCTCCATGTCTCTCTCTCCACTCCCTTTAAAAAAGAAAGAAAAGAATTGAGAAAGAAAACATCTTTCTGGTGTCTGATGTCTGGATGGCAGGTGATTGAAGTGTTTCAGACTGTAGCGTGGTGGCCAGCTTCGAGCCAGGCCAAGAGTGTGCCTTTTCCCATTTGGTTTTTTGTTTGTTTGGGGCCTTGCTATGCAGCCAGACTGGCCTTGATCCTGTTGCCTCTGTCTGGCCTTTCCCAATTCTACCCATTCCCCCAGATCCCACATACTAAGGACTTTCTATGGCCCTTAGCCTAAACAAAGGAAAGGACAGACGGTCTCTACTGAGAGAGCCAGACCCTGCTTTCACACACTCGGACCTTCTATTTCTGACCCTTCTCCATCCGGAAGGATGGAAGTAGAAGAGGGGCTCTGTGGCATGACCCTCACGGAAGATGCTTGGAAATGTAGGCAGAGAGCTGGACCCAGGCAGGATTCAGAGCTTGGTGGAGGGCGGATTACTTGGAAACTACAGGCAGCTCACTTTTCTAATCCACACTGAAGTCTCCTCATCACGAAATCCATGAATTGGCCAAATGGTCTCAAAGGTCCATTCAAGATCAGCCTATAGAACGAGCCCTGGCCACCACACACCATCGCCTCACCTCCCCTCTGGTTAATAAGACTCCCCGGCAAGCCAGGTAGGAGTCAGGAAATGACGGTGGATACTGAGAATGGTTTCCTGGCTTTTACCTGCGAGTACAAACCTGTCTCTTGGATCTTCCCCGCTCCTTTCACCTTCCCTCTCTTGGGGGATGCGGTTCTCCTCATGTTCAGGCTCTGTTGTAAGCGCTCCATTGCCTTGGCCTTTTATGGTTATAGATTGTAATGGTCAGTGCACAGACCTGGATTCAGCATCCTTGGCCCTGGGCAGGTCAGCTTCCCCTGTAGCTATAGCACTTCCCTAGTAGAAAGTGATTTGAGGCCATAGAGAGGGTGAGAGCAATTCCCAGGTAAGTGTGGATGTTTAAACCACAGATGAGGCCACACTCGCACTTGGTGTGGTCTTGTGGCTTTTCCACATCTCCCCGCCCTACGAGCCGAGAGCCAGCCTCACTCTTCAAAGCAAACCAACTGACTCCATTTTGTACACATCTGACTCAGGGAGGAAGGTACACCCACCCCTGAAAATGAAGCTGACGAGCCTCTAGAGGGTTCCAAGGCGTCAGAGTTCGAGTTAGGGCAGGCTGTGGAGGGGTAGGTAGCTGTAACAGGAGCCCCTCCCCACCCAGATTGCTGCTCCACAGAAGTTGTTTGACTTGGATGTTAGGTTGAACTGTGGCATAAAATGGCTTCCCACAGAGAGCCTGGGCTGGAGCGACACTGCCCGGCTTGTACTGGAGCTCGCAGGTTGGGGAGAGGGTGAGCTGAGGTCAAGTATCTGCACAGCTATGGAAAATAGGAACTGGCCCCTGCCTAGAGCTTTGGTTTCTCCCCCACCCCAGCCATAGTTACCAATAACCAAGATCAGGAATCCCAATCTCTGGGTGGTAGTGAGAACTGGACTCATGTGTGCACACTCACACTCCCCCACACACACTCACACACACTCTTCACAGACTCTGCCCCTGTTTTCAAAGTGCCGGTGGCAGCATTCCAGACCCTTGCTATGGCTCTGGAGAAGCCAGCAGCGGCTGCTGGCTGCTGGTTACTTCCCAAATTTGGGCAGGCTTTGATAAGCAGCCTTAGAGGAGTGAATCTGGGGTGGCCCATCAGTGCTCACTCTCCGAAGTGAGCCTTTCCTGGCTTCTGCACTTCTTCGGGAGGTGTGTTGGGCATGAACCTTTAATCTTAACACTTAGGCCTGTGTGTCCTGGGGGTGGTTCCTCCTGGTTTTGGGTTCCATTCAGTTTTTATAAAGAGCTGTGTGGCCTCTGAAATGGGTCACACAGTTTGGGACCTAAAAATACCTTGGCTTTACAAGAAACATGTTTTCTTTGGTAGTACACACAGAGGTGGATGGTTTTGCCTGGGTGTTTTCTTCTTTCTGGCTTGGGACAGGCAGGGACAGGAGTGGGGCCTCAACTCTCAGGGGTCTGGGGCAGCACAGTTGCTGCCTTGTGTGTTCTGGGTAAACCCATGTGACATTGAGAAAAGAAATAACACTGTGATTTCTGAGCTCCTCCCTGTTCTGGTTGGAGCAGAGGGACTTTAATAGAATCTGTCAACTTTTTTGGGGTTTTGGTGCTAGGGATTGAAACCAAATCCTTGTACATGGAAGGCACGCATTCTGCTCTTGAGCTGCACCCCCCTCCCCAAAGCCCTTAAAGTATTGGGTTTTGAGTCTTGCAGAAATTGGTTTTACATACAGAAGAGCAAAAACCTTTTTATTTCAAAAGCTGTAAATCTCCCTGACCCTGAACTACCAAAAGAAGTGTATTTCAACTAAAGACATTCTGGATTGAGAAAAAAGCCTTGGTTTTATTTATTTATATATTTATTTATTTATTTATTTATTTATTGTATGTTGTGTTTTCGAGCTCTGACTGCATGACACCTGACTGTTCCATTCTGTGGAAAAAGTCAGGCTGATCCAGGGACATTTTTATTTTCCATCAAGTGGTGGCATGCAGCTGTGGAAAGCAATGTCCTGTCCCAAGATGAGAAAATTTTATAAAAATTACATCCATCCGGGTAATTTTCTACCCCATCCACCCAAGAAAATACTTAGTCATGGATTCATGTGTGGAGGGCCATTTATCCGTTTGGGGGTTTTTGTTGTTGTTTTGGGTTTTGTGGAGTGTTTTTTTTTTTTTTTAATTATTATTTGTTTGGTTTGTTTTTTGAGACGGTTTATGTATACCAGTCTGGCCTCGAACTCAGAGATAGATTCTCCTGCTTCTGCCTCTCTGTCTCTGCCTCTCAGATGCTGAGGTCAAAGGTGTGGCCACCACCACATCCAGCCAAATTTTATGTATTGTAAGTATATTGTTACCTTTTTTAGGAAATCCCATGAAATTAGTAGAACTTTCTTTCAGGAGGAAAAGTGTTATATGTGATTTGGTGGTGGTGGTGGTGGTGGTGGTGGTGGTGGTGGTGGTGGTGGTGGTTGTGGATGCCCATGAACTAACTTAGGGTTAGGGATAGCCCCATATTATTTGTTTCCCTTGGTTTCCAGGGAAACCCTCTGGTATGCTCTGAATAACATGTTTCTGACATGAGTGACTTCCTGGAATTGAGTGGGGGGATAATAGAAGGTTTTAAAAAGTGGGGTTAGAAACCCTAAGTTTAGCTGGGTCTAATGGCACATGACTTTAATTAATCCTAGCCTTCAGGAGGCAGAGAGGCAGGTGGACCTCTGAAGCTAGCATGGTCTGTAGAGTGAGTTTCAAGGACAGCCAAAGCGCTGTAGTGAGACGTGGCTCAAAAACAGACAGGCAGGCAGGCAGGCAGGCAGGCAGGCAGGCAGATAGACAGATAAACAGATAGACAGATAATTTAAGAAAGAAAAATACTGAAATGACCAAGGTAACACCATCTTGTTCCGACTACACACACACACACACACACACACACCTACCTTGACAACTCATTTGAGATTTCCAAGACCTGGACAATGGTCCATATGTATTAACCAAAATAATTGACACGTTCTGTCTATATTAACTGTTGTACTTTGCCATGGATAAACATTTCAAAGTTACTCTGATGTTCACTATTATCTGTGTGGGTTTTACCTTTAAAAACGTTATACCCCTGAGCTTGGGGACCCCCAGATTCTTCAGAGGCTCAAGCCCACTCTTGGTCTGGCCATCAATAAAAAAGACTAAAAACTTTTAATTGGCTTAATCAGCATTGGCATTAGTCTGTGCCTTATAGATCATGACAAAAAGAAAACAACATAAAAGAAACCCTAGGTTCAAGCCTGGGACTCTGGGGCCTGGAGGGATGGCTCCATGGTTAAGAGCACTTGCTGCTCTTACAGGGGACTCATGCTAGGTTCCCAGCAACCACATGGTGTCCCAAAACCACCTATAACTCGAGTTCCTAGGGATCCTATACTTTCTTCTGATCTCCAAGGGCACCGTGGTGCACATACATACATACATAGATACATACATACATACATGCAAAACAGTCTTACACATAAAATAAATCTTTTTTTTCCCAATCTTTTAAAGGCTGAGGGTGCAGATGCAGGAGGCCCTAGCTCCAGTCCCCAGTATTAGAAAGAAGAGAGGAGGAGCGGAACCCTGAGCTCCCATGATGACCCGGGGCAGCCCACGCTGCAGAGCCGACTCCCCACTCACCCTCACTGGCTCGCAGTTAATCATTGCTGAAAGAGTGACTGGACACTCTTAATTTAACCGGTATTTCTGGACCACACAAGGAATCCAGCCTGAGCTCCCAGGCAGGTCTTGCTCCTTGGTGATTTCTCTTCCCAGCCATGGAGCATGGGAGACCAAGGGCAGCCTTATCTCCTCTCTCCTCTGGGGACTCTGAGAAAGAGCAGGAGTCGGGATTGGGTCTCCAGAGAGGTAAAAAAGCCACCTGGTTAAGTGACAGAAACAGCCAGAAGAGTCTAGCTTGGAAATGGCCCATGTTAATTGCATTCCAAAGAAGGCTCCATGGGTTTGAGAACTGTTCAGTAGAAGTGTCACCAGCCGGGCTGTTAAGTCCTTGCTCAGTGAGTACAAGGGACACTGTATAGAAGGACAGAGGTAACCTTCAAAGCTGACCCAATGCCCATCGGGAGTCCTGTGAACACTATTCACATGGGTGGATGGGTCAGTGGCTGGCTCCCACTGACTTCCCACCTCCTCTTAGCACCAGAAGGAAGCCCCTGTTGACTCACAACTGCCTAACACAGTTTGAGCTGCCAGGATGTCGGGATCAGAAACAACACAGCCCCTGTGTGGCTCGCTGGAGCTACCCTACACTTGGGCAAAAAGTCAGTTGAACCATTCTCTTAAAGTCAATAGTATATATAGTATATATGTAGTATATATATAATATTACACACACACACACACCTTTGCAGTGGATTTATTAAAACTGAATGGAAAGATATATAAAGCCATAAATAGTTGTGACCTCACCGTGACTTTCTCAATGGGTGGAAATTTAGGTATGGGGTGCATGTCACAAGGGTGAGCATTGGCAGAGTGCCAGTTTGCACACACACCACATATTCACACCCCAGCTCTGATGGGTGTTTTCAGGCTGAGGAACCTCTACTGCCTAATCCTAAAGAGGAATTCACACCCCAGAAATGGCCCCTCCCCTTTTAAGTATCTCATCACCTTTCTGATACCATAAGTATCTCTCTGACCTTTAATGCCTTCTAATGTGTGGTGTTGGGTTGGGTTTGAGACAAGGGCAAATGGAACTGTATGGCCCAGGCTGACCCAGAATGCTCTGTGTAGACCATACTGGCCTCAGACTCTCAATAATCCCCTTGCCTCCCAAAAACTGAGATTATGGCTGCCTCCTTACCTGTCAGCACTCAAATGTTAAACCTCCTTTTACCAGCCTGGGACAGGCTTCCACACTCTACTTTCCGCTAATCAAATCCTTACTTATCCTGGGTCTAAGGTACATAACCTTTAAGTGACCCAGAAAACTCGTTGCCAACTAGAAATTAGATTATCATCCAGGACTGGGCTTGGAGAGGCCTCAGTCCTTTGGAACAGGAAGCTGGCATCACGCTCCTGCCAGCCACAGTTACCTCTAGGACCCCACGGAGTTTTGCTGCAGGGTAGGAGCAGAGGCTCCAGGTAGTATCTCAGAACTCAGTTTTCCAAGAGATAAGAATCCTGGCAGCCCTGGCTGGTGGAGGGCAGCTGCGTCGAGGGAAAGCTAAGCCAAAAAGAGGCATGAAGTCACTTGGGGCTGTGCTTCGAAGCAGGGCTTCGTGGAGTGGAACAAGGCTATGGGCAAAGCTCAGAGGACCAACAGCCAGAGGAGGGAAGGCTAGACACTAAGCCTAGATCCCGGACCCTAAGCCTAGATCCCGCTTAGCTGTCCATTAGCCGCTCATTTGAAAAAGGCCAGGTCCAACAGCAGCTCAGGCCAAACTTAACAGTTCTGGGACTGGGCTGTATCTTCTGTGTCCCTGTACCCGTATCTCAGCATGGGGTTGAGAGAGACACGACTCTGACAAAATGACTTTGAATTCACACCTTGCCATCAGAACCAAGTTCTATCCTTTATCTGTGGTATTACCTCAGAGGAGCGATCTAACTTCCACGCCCAGTTTTCCCGTATAAAAAGATGGGAGAAGTCCAGGGGATACAGCTCGTTTGATAAAACGTTTGCCTAGCGAGATAACCCTAGTTCAAGGTCTTCCTCAGCTACTTAGTGAGGCCGGTTTAGGCTGGATGAGACCTCTGCTTCTCACACACACATAAAAAGGAAGCTGGTGTTATCTGCTAGAAGGCCCATTGTGCAAACAGCTCAAGTGAATTCATTGCTTAAGGTAGGGTGTCAGTCAGAGGACAGATAGGTGAACACTTGTCATCTAAAACTAAGAGTCCTAAAATATGAAGGAAAAGACTTGCAATGGCTAAGACACAGCAGTTCGGAAACCCTTGTCAAAACACATCATGATGGGTGAAGGGATTCAGCCAAGTATCGCCTTGAGTGTCATCGGCCAACACTGCCAGGGCACACATGCTCATGCCCCTATTTGAAAGCTGTACAAGAAGGGTCACCTCTCACCACTGGGACCGGCCACACTAGCACTTCATCACTTCTGTGGGTGGGTTGAGAGCTGCTGAGCCACACAGGACATCTGGGCCAGCAAGAGTGTGCACGGCTACTCCCTGGACAACTTAGTAAGGTGTGCGCTGTGGGAGAAAAACCAGTGTGTGGAGCGGAGAGGACTCTAAAGCAAAACAGTCCCCACGTTGTTGCTGCATGATCAGAACGCTGGGAGTGGGTGGGGGGATGTTTTTTGTCTGGCAAGCGGGCAGTGGAAACTGCAGCTAGGACTCTCGTGCTCCTCAAGCAAGCCAGGTCTCTGCAGCTGAGCAACACCCCCAGCCCCCCTGCTTTTTAAATGATGCTGATTCTGTCTTCAGAAGAGAGGACTTCTTAACTCCTGAACCTGCCCGGACTAGGTTGCTGTTTCATGACTAGGATGACACCTAGGGAAAAAAAAGTTGATGGGGCCCCAGGTCAGCGGTTCTCAACCTTCCTGATGCTTCGACCCTTTAATACAGTTCCTCATGTTATGGTGACCCTCAGCCATAAAATTATTTTCGTTGCTACTACATAACTGTAATGCTGTCATGTATCATAATGTAAATATCTCAGATTAGATATCTGATCTATAACCCCTGTGAAAGGGTCAGTCCACCCCAAAGGGGTCTCAGCTGCTTCCCTGAATCTTCTTCCCCACCCTGGAGAAGTAAATCCACTGTAAACGTTGCTACCAAGAATGAGACTAGATTTCAGAAATAGACTTCTCTGGTCTGTGTCATGCAGGTGACAAAGAGAGCTCACAGCTGAGTCAGCCTGAGCACGCTGTGACGTGGGCAAGTTACCTCACCTCCCTGAGCCTGCTTCCTCTTCTCTTACTGATCATGACTGTGGAAGCCATCTAAGACAGAGCTCTGGTCAGGTCACCGAGTTCTCAGGCTGCCTGCCACGCAGAAAAGCCTGGAGAGAGAATGGTCCCCTTCTTTAACTCGGATATTTTACAACTGGATTTTTTTTTTTTAAATATTGAATTATATGAGTATCAAAATTTTCTCAAAATGTGAGACAAAATAAGTTGCCTTCTTTAAGGGCCTGTCTTCTTATAGGTGATTGGGGTTTTTAGTTGTTATTGGGCCTTACACACACAGACCATGATGCTGCAGAAGTCTTAGGGACCTGGACCAGGTGTCACATGCCTGTAGGAAGATCAAGATGAAGGTTTTAAGCCCAGGGAAGACTACACAGAAATTGCAGGGGTGGTGAGGGAGGGTTAGGAGTGGGAGGGGGAGGGGGGTTGGGAGGGGGGAGCAAAAGACAAACAAACAAAGGTCATTTGTACCAGAGTAACTTGAGGGAGTCGGTATGTTTAAAAACGCGGGCTCCTGTGAGAAGGCAAGTTAGTGGCTTACAGCTCACTTTCCTTACCTGTGTGATGGAGGGAGTGATGCAGCATTTAATGAAAAGCTATCATCCTTTTCCTGGCTCACAGTAAGAGCCCAAAGGGTGGGTCAGCTAGCTTGAGGGTGCAGCCATCACTGGCGTCACAGCACCGCTAGCTCTCTATAAATGTTTGGAGCGGAGAGCTGATCCCAACACTTCTATTCACCCAGATCTCTCTCCTCCAGCTCTGTGGAATCACAACACAGGGTGGCTCAGAGCTGAAATTGGCCTCCAACACATGTGTCCCAGGGCTTATCTCTCCATCCACAGAATGCTTGGCTATCTCCCCAGTTTGGGAAGGATGGTGAAATTAGCCCTTGGTCAAGGCTCACCTCATGAAACTTAACTTCGGTGTTAATTCCCAGTAGTTCATGACCTACATTACTACCCGGCATGCATGGAGGCGATCCCAGCGCTTGAGGTGCAGAGGTAGAAGGAGCCGAGTCATCCTCAGCAAAAGTAGCAAGTTTAGAGACCACCCTGGACTCCGTGAGGCCCCCGCCTCACAACAACAACAAAGAATGAAAGGAAAAGGGGGAGGGGTGGGGACCGGGAGAAAGTAAAAGAAACAATCTTACTTTACCCTAAACCAAGAGGAAGACTCCCCCACCTTTCCCCTCGAGTTCATCCCCTATACTTCCCATAAAAGGATTGAATTTTTTATCTAGAACCTTCTGGACAACATGGACACTCCACACACAGCCCCGCCCAGGAAACCAGATCCTGGATGGTGTCAAGCCAAAGTCATCCTTGCTTTTGTAAAGACAAAATTCAGGATGGAAAACTAAGGGCACTTGGGTGGAGCTCCCTGAAGCACATTTTCCAGGGACCACATCCTGTCCTGCCTCAGCAGAGGGACAGAAGGATGACCCTAAGGGAAGAGCTGGCTTCTGTCCTCCCTCCCCAGGAGGCTGGCACTTCCTCCTCTAGCCTTTTACTAGATAGAGGAAATCCTTGCTGCTCAATTAAGGTTCAAGTTAGAGTCTTTTTCCAAGTCCAGCCTGTCCGGGACCTGGGGATTCCCAGTCGCACGTGGGCAGTTTTCTGAAGTCCAGTTTTCATCTCTGTGACCTTGGTTCAATTTGAGCCCTCCCTGTTCCGGCTGTGTCGTTCTAAGTGAGTTGCTTAACATCTCTGAGGCTTCCTAGTCACTAGTCAAAGAATCCTAAGGTGATAAAGCACCTCCCACCATTGAAGGCATGCCTGGGTCCTCACAGACAATAGCCGCTACTGTTCTTGGCAGCCTCTGTTGTAAACATTGCATATTTCCCCTCACCTGCTAAAGTTCAGCCCTGCTAAAGCTAGATCACCTACAACCTGACTGCAGTCTCTGTTTTCTTGTTTAAAAATTTAAAAAAAAAAAAATCTCGTAAAGAGTCTGGGGTAGTCTGTGTTCCTGCATAATAACAACTTAGCCTTGGAAAAGAGGGGTGTCGTTTCAACAACTTGCAGCCCTGGCTGGCCATGGGAGCCTCTTAAAACTCCCCTGAGTCATTGGAGAACTAGGGTAAAGAGGTAAGCGCACCTTTGGGAACCAGATGCAGGTTCCAACTTGAGCACTTTGCTCCAGCTTCCTACCCTTGATCATTCAGTGTGGAGCTGCCCAGACACTGGGCCTGCCTCTCGGTCTTCCTGCCCCCACTCCCACCCCTCCACCCCCTCCCCACTCCCCCCACCTCCGCCGGCCTCCACTGGCTCTAGCCAGCGGTCCAGGAGGACTTCCTGTGGCTTTGTGGTTGGGTTGGTTAGAGTGCCAGAGCCTCCCCCGTCTGTGACTGGGGAGAGGGGAGGGGGGTTGCTCCTTTCAAGGAGGCCACAAATACAGAACATCGACCCAGGAAGTCCTGCCCCTCCCTCCCTCCCTTGGTGTTTTTCAGAAAAGGTGTGAGGAAAGCTCTCCTTCAGGCTCACAAGTCCAGAGAAAGCTGTTTCCTGCCATCCTTGTGCAGTATTTAAATAAAAGTTCAGGGTAGTGATCGTAATCGTGAAAGTGTCAGAATAACCCAGGGTGTGTGATCAGACACAGGCTCTTGGGTAACCCCCACCCCAGCCAAGGTCTAGGAGGGAACATTCTAACAGGTTCTAGGAACTTCCCTTTGTGAACGGCTGGGCTGGCCGGTGAAGGGGTCTCCCAGGGGTTTGCTGTAGTTGTGAATACTGCCCACTTGATAGATGCTGAGAGAGCAGTCTGAGAGTTGCCCTGGGCCTGCCAGCCAGTTCTTCTATTAATCTCAAATCCATCCCCTTGCTCTTTAAACAAAAGCTAACAGTTGTAATCTTCAAGGAAAGGCGGGCATGAACTCTCTTCTGTTGGAGTGGACCTGAGTATTGTTCATAACTGAGGGATGGGACCTGAGTGTAGGAGGACCCCTTCCTCTAGTACTAGCTACGCCCTTGCCTTCCCACAGCCAACAGTTTCAGTCTCGGGTGGGGGAGGGGAGACAGGCGAGACTGCCACTTGGGATCCTGTGTGTTCTTGCTGGCGTTTCATGGCCCAGCTTCCTAAATGCCCTCGGCCCATCTCAGGCTTTGATTTTGCTGGTAAGAGGAGGTTGCCATGGGGATGGGTGAGGCCCAGAGCCCATGGGTCTGGGTGGCCTGACTTGCTTTTGAATGTTGAAGCCTGTGGACACAGAGGGCCTTATCTTCGCCTCGGTAGCTTTCTTCAAGCTTGACTGATATTTCAGGGCCTGGGAAACTGCTGATGGCAAAATTGCATCCTGGCTGTTTGGTCTTCCTGGGCAGAGTGAGCAAGAGTGCCTGCAGGTGCCCAAGTGCACTGTGTTCCAACAGAAGCATACAGCAGAGCAAGGAGCATCTGCTGAAGGGGACAGTTACAAACTGGTGTCCTGTCCTGTGCCAGCCTGGGACAGTGTCTCCCTCCCATCCCCCTGCCCATTCTGGAACCCCAGGAGAGGCCGTAGCGTGGGTCTGAGCACACCTCTCCAGCCTCGCCTCTCACCTCACTTCGACCAGTCAGTCCATCCAGCCCTAGGCTCTGGCAAGCATTTCCTGGGTGTAGAAAAGGTAAATTTACCCATCTGCCTCCACCACCCAAGACAGCCTCATAAAACAGAAACCCAATGTCCGAAGTTTTGCAGCTTCTGCCAGCCACCTCCTCAGATCACAGGGGACATACAACATCTAGGGAGTGCCTGCCAATCCGCCTACTCACCCCTTGTCTTTCTCAAGGCTTAGTAGTAGTAGTAGTAGTAGTAGTAGTAGCAGCAGCAGCAGCATTTCCCCGATACAGAGACTTAGTGGCTGTAGTGACCTACAGTTTCCTCAGTGTTTTATGTGTGTACTTGATCTTCAACCTATGCTGAAAGTGAAACAGCATTTCTGTGTGCGCGCACACGTGTTGAAACAAATGACAGATGAAACCAGTTGTGTGGTGCATGCCTGTAATCCCAACAGCATGCAGGAGGCTGAGGCAGGAGGATCACAAGCTTCAGGCAAGCCACAGTCAGCGTGTCTCACAGAAACGAAAGCTGAGGAAATGAAGGTGGAGGAAAGTGCCTGGTGTTGAGCTCCTGACGGTAGTGTCAGGATTGTGTGGCATCCATCTAGGAGAGGTGTGTGTACAGTCACATCACCCGCTGAAGACAGGTCAAACACATGCCTAGAATTTCCCAGGTGATTCTGACACCACTCTATGTGCAGCCAGGAACTGGTGGCTGGTTCGGCAGGTGGCAGGTGACAGCTCTAGGGCTTCCTGCTTCTTGCTTGCTACATTTCTATGATGCCACTATCCTTCCCTGAAATAGCCATTGTCTTTCCAGAAGGATAACAGGAAGTAGGGAAAAAAAAGACCTCCCCCCTTTCCAGACCTCCACTCCCCAGCACCCACCTCAGTCCCTCTCAGTATATCAGATGAGGCTACTTCAAGTCCATGCAGAGTGGGCTGGAAGTGTAGCTGAACTAGTTGGTAGACTGATTTGCTAACACGCGCAAAGCCATGAGTTCAATCCCCGGTATCCTGAAAACCAGGCTTGGTAGCACACACCTGTTTGAGTTTGTTACTGTTTGAGGTGGACAGGAAGCTCTGAAGTTCAGGGTCATCCTTAGTATAAAGTTTATACCTAGGCTTCCTGAAATCCTGTTTCAGTCCCCACCCCACCCCCCTTTCACCTTCCCCCATCCCACCTCCTCATCCCCACCCCTGCCAAATACAAAGGAAGCCCAACAGGCTGAGTTCTCCTGCTGTTTTCTGGATCCTCTAACCTGTACTAGGGAAAGCATGATAAGTATTTCATCCTTAAAAGTATGGCCAATCAAACCGAAGTATAATAGATGGCGCTGCCCAGAACACCCAGTGCACCCCAGTGGGTTTTGATTGGGATCTGTCTCATGGGGTCACATGCTACCTCCCACCTGAGGGACCCGGTGCGGTTGGTGCTCAGTCGCTAGTCTCCTTGTGTGTCACCCACAGACTGGAAGAGTTTGTGTTAGCTCCCCTCCCCCCTTGGGTGTGTACTTCCACAAGTTCTGACTGGATCCAGTTTTGCAAGCTGGGCCAGGAACAACTGAACAGCCAGGTACCCCCAGCTCCATTAGTACTACCCAGCTTTGTTGTTGTTGTTGTTGTTGTTGTTGTTGTTGTTGAGTCAGCCTTTGGAATTGGAGATATTTCCACTGGCTACAGGTCTCGTGTTTCAGGGTGCGACTGTCCCGCTACTGAGATTTTCCATGTGACTCACTAAAACCCTGCTCTGCATTTGTGGATCAGGGAAAACAGTCGTGATCTGGAATGTGGTGCAGTGATGGAGAACTCCTGGGCTTGCCTCACAAGTCCAAGGCCTGTGAAGCCATTCCTGGGTTAACACCAGAAGACAAAGGCAGGGAGAAGGTTTTGTGCCTCTGAAATTGGCTTAATCCTTATATGACCAGGTTACCAGTGCTTTAACCCCAAATCAGAATATATGGCTGGATTTCTTGAAGGGCGGAGTTACAGAGAGGACCACAGAGCCAACACTTTGCAGAAACTTGGCTTTTCAAAAGGCTTTACCAGAGTCGGGCATGGTGATGCAGGCCTGTAATCCCAGCCCTTGAAAATTACACGAGAGGAGGATGGAGTATTTGAGACCAGCCCCAGCTGTGCATAGGGAGTTACTGTTGGAAGGGAGTAGAGACTTCCTAAGGATTAGCCCACATCTCACCTAGGAGGCAAGTACCTACCACTGAACTACTCTGTTTTGGTTTTAAATCAGGGTTTACTACATAGCCCAGGCTGGCCTTGAGCCTAGTATGTAACCCATGTTGGTATCAAAGATGCTCCCCCCTCAATCCTCCCAAGTGCTAGGATTACAGATGCCCCGCTGCACGTTTTTGGGGGGAGTGAAGAGCATTGGAAGACATGGGGAAGGAAGCAGGATCTCACTGTGTGTCCCTGACTAGCCCTCTATTGACCAGACTGGCCTCAAGCTCAAGAGATCTGCCTGCCTCTGCCTCCTAGGTGCTGGGATTAAAGCCCTCAGGAGCTGCTGTGTGCAACTTCGCCTGCACTGAAATATTAGGCAAGAGACCCGGTGTCTCTTTGGAGATGCTGTGACGGTTAGGAAAGGTGGAGAGTAGGGTGAATAAGAAAAGGAATAAAGAAGTTGGTCTGACCTTAAAGACTGTGGTCTGTGAGGTGCTGGAGCAAGAGCCATCTGGGAGGCTAGGGTGACATTTTAGGAAGATTGGTGGGCAGAGGCGGGATTGCCAGGGTTGAAAACCTATTCTAATCAAAGGAGGAGGAGGAGCCTGGGGTTCCTTGGCATCAGCTGCAGGTTGAGACGATTGATCTGTGAGGATTAGGGACTGTCCTGTAGGCAGCAAGGTTGAAGACAGGGAGCATGGGTTTCTGGTTTCCTCTTTTTTGTTGTTGGGGGTGGTGGTGGTGAGAGACCTGCCAGTGTGGTGCCGGCAGAGACAGAATCACAGAGGCAGTAAAGAAGCTAATTAACTAAGGAGCCCTGGAAGGAGACTGAAGCTTTATGGGGAGAGAGACAGGCAGGCAGCATCTGCGGGTGCTTTTCAGACCTACAGAGGCAGTAGCCAAGCTAGGTAGTGTAGCCTTCACTGGTTTCTAATGCACGCCATACCTTTCCATGTTTGTTTGGGGTTTATTTGAGTTTGGGGGAGGTTTTGTGAAATAAGGTTTCATAATAGAGCCCAGGATATCCCAGAACTCACTGTCTGGAGCACAGGCTTGCCCCACCACAGCTAGCTCTGCCACACTGGTGTTAACCTGTGCCACGTTTACTTCCATCCGTTCTTTCTGTTCCTGGGTCTCACCCAAGGTCCCACATCACAGCAATTGTTCTAAATCTCTGGTCTGTGACAGCCTCTGACTTTCCTTGTTCCTGACGATCCTGACAGTTTTAAAGATACTGGTTGCCTAGCTGACCAAGCTAACACTGGGGAAGCGGAAGGCAAAGGTGGAAGAGGGTTCAAGGGTAGGCTGGGCTCTTTAACAAAACTTTGTCTCAAAAACCAATATAGAAAGTGTGGGGGTTTGGGAGGTGGCTTAGTGGGTTGAGTGCTTTCCCAGAAAGCTGGAGGACCTGAGTCCCTGTTCCCGGAACACACGTACAGCATTTGTAAGGATAGAGGTAGAGAAGGGAAGCCCAGAACCTATCCGGAGCTGTACTTATATAGCAGCCGATAAGAGACCCTGTCTGTGGTGAATGCAGGCTGCCCTCTGACCTTCTCGTGTGTGCCATAGCACACACGGAAGCACACACACACACACACACACACACATAACATACACACTCACATACAACATATACACACAGACACATAAAATTAACATTACACACAGGCACCCACAAAGTGCACACGCGTGTGCTCACACACACACACTGGTTTTTTGTTGTTGTTTTAGTAAAAAGGAAATGAAGAGAGAGAAGTTCCAGGCTGAGTTTTTTGTAGACTCTTATGCATTTTAGGTTTGTCTCAGTTTTTCTTATGGTCCATCTTACACTAATTAAAAAAAAAAAATCCATATGAGCCGAAAAACACAACAAGCCCCAGTGAAACAATGAGAGAAACTCCTTCTTTCCTTTACTGTCACATGGATGGAACCATTTGGGGCCAGATGGCAAAGGAGCTTTTCGCAGCAAAACCAGACTGTTTCCATTTGGCTTTTGTTGGAAACAAAAAAAGGTAGCTAGGCCAACTGTAGGCAGGGCCTCTGGCTGGGAGAGCCGCCTCTGGGCTTTCATCTCTGTCCTTTGCAGCTCAAGATCCCCACATGGATCTGGCTCCTTTCTAGGGACCAGTCTAAGCTTCTGCATTAAACCTGCCCTGCCCATGATGGACGCTACAGAAGCCGGCTGGCCAGTTTTGTGGCTGATGTGACTACTAGTGTCAGGTAGTTGGCCTGAAAGGGAACTTCTTGTTGTTCTTGTGATAAGTTACTTACAAAAACAATCAAGAGACAAAGGTTTAGTCTGGCTCCAATTGGAGGATGCAAAGCAACAAGGAAGGGAAGTCCTGGGGCAGGAGCTTGGAGGCTGGGGGGTAATCTCTCTGCCTCACAGAAGCAGATGCAGTCCTCCCCTGCTGTCTCTCTCCAAGGTGGACATTCCAGGAACTCCTGATCCTACCCTTACCCAAGAGCCCTTGCCCCACCCCAACCTCTGCAGATGCCAAAATCCAAGGATGCCTTAAGTACAATATTATATTTACATAACCCATACATATGCTAATTCAAGCCTTCCCACCGTCAGCATAGCAGACACCAGAGGCCTAACTGCCCATTGCACAGGAACCTGCAAAAGCAGCGCCTTGACCTTGTGGCCTTCCTTGGGAATTGATTGACATAATGCTTTTTAAAGGCAAAAGTTGCCTGGTTCTTGATACTGGTCTCTTAGTTTTTCCTCTGGTTGAAGTAGCTGAAGTGAGAGTCAGGAATGGGAATGGAATGGAAGTACTCGTAACCACTGCCACCAAAAGCATGCTCCCCTGGGAAGTATTCAGAGCTCTTTAACCGATGTTGCAGAAGGAACCAATGTGAGCTAGTCAGGTTTCACAGCCCTGCCACCTCCAGCTGACTTAGCTACTGTAGCTGTCTTTCCATTACGCAGAACCAGGCAGCTAATGACTTACACGGCATCCCCTCCAGCCACTTACTTAGCACCAGAGTTTTGTTTTGTTTTTTAAAAAGGAAAAAAAAAAAAAAAAAAAAACCGGCAGTAAGTAAAGTAACCGCCTGCAACCCCCCAACATTTGGAAGACTGGAGGAGGTTTCAAGACCAGACTGGTCCACACAGCAAGTTCCTCACAAGCCAGGCTGCAAAATGTGGAACGTGTTTGACAACAAAACAAGAGTTGAGCCTGGTAGTGCACACTCTTAGTCCCAGCCATGGAGGCAGGGGGCCAACCTGGGCTACAAAGTGAGTTCTGAAATAGCCAGAGCTACATAGTGAGACCTTGTATGAAAGAAAGAAAAGAAAGAAAGAAAGAAAGAAAGAAAGAAAGAAAGAAAGAAAGAAAGAAAGAATCAGACAAAAAATGGCAGCTGGCTCAACCAGGTGTTCACATACTGCTCCATCTTCCTTCAGCCTTCCTGTTGTCTGCTTTTCTTGAGCCTTTGTCTTCCCTGGCGACTTTTTGATAAAAATGCCCAGGGTTTAGTGACCTTTTTCAAGCTTCTGCAGCCATCTGCATTTGCTTCTTCGCTGTTTGGCAGCGTTGTGGTGTGGACAGCCCAGAATTGTGACACTAGGCTTCAGTGATTCCGACAGGTGGACCAACTTCTGCCCTCACTGTGGCCCAGGTGAGACCTGAGATTTTCCTGTCCTGCCAAGATTCCATTTTCTAGCCCAGATGCCTTCCCCCAACTGCTGTTCACAGACTAGAACAGAAGGGGCTTCCAAAGCCCCAAGCCAGGGCTTCTTACATTTTTTCTAGTCCTTTTCACCACAGAAAGAAATTCCATGTCCCGAGGCAGACAGGTGTATCAAATACATATGCAAATCACTTCTTGATCGGACACCAGAGTCTAGCCCAGGGCCCCACCAAGCATGATCTCCCCTAGCCCTGATGCTGGTGTTCCCTGTGGTCAGGAGCATTCTGTTGGCCCAGGATGAGAGGACTCATCCTTCTACACCATGAAAGCAGTTCTGCGCTGTTTGGACTAGGCCTAAAGAGGCTCTCCCCATGTGTCTTACTAAGGAGGATGAACCTGACCCCCATCTTTGGATACACGGTTCTCATGTTCATTAACTGTAATTCCTGCACCATCAAACCTGGCATTCATGAGCTCTTCCAGTGTCCAGCCAGGGACACTTGGTCTGGGACCTTCTTAGTGGCGCTTGGCAATGTCTTACCTAAGAGGGAGGACTGTGCAGTGTGAGAAGATGACCTTCCACAGGATGTTACAGGTGAGGGGAGCGTTCCTCATCCACAGGACAGAGGGTGCTGGGTCATGTGACCTGGTACTGAGAAAGTCAAGCTGCTTTCCTAAAGCCCTTTTAGGTGTCCCCTCCTAATGTAGTTCTGATGTAAGCCCCCTTAGTCCCTGGCCAAGCTGGCAAGGCACCGGCAGGCCACATCCACCATTCTGGTTTACAGATGGAAAGGCTGAATCGGGAGGGCTCTAAGCCAGGAAACACAGCCCTAACTGTGGGGACTCAGTTTGCATGCAGTGGGATCGAAGCAGCCTACACCTGGGGGTACAGACAAGGCTAACATCCTGGGTGGCCCTTCCTGGTGTCACCATGCACACTCGACACTCAATTCACCCAATCCTATTGCCACATCATGCGTAAGGTTGGGGAGAAAGAACGGAAAGTGGAGAGAGGGGGTGTCCACACCACAGACTCCTCCACAGTTCCTAAGGCAGAGAACCAAGATCCCCAAAAAGCAAGATGATGACCTAGTTGCTTCTGGTAGGGTGGATAGACCAGCCAAACCAGCTCTGTCTCCCACAGCCAGCCAGCCACTACACTGGAGGGCTGTGAGTCATTCCCTCAGCAAGCCCTGGTACCAGTGATGGAAGGTCAGCTGGCACTGGGAGGGTGGGGGATGGAAAGGCTTGGCAGAGGCCTCCCCAACAGCATCTGCATCTCCAGGGCCAGGGCAGGGGTGGACTGGTGAATAAAGGGCTGATGTTAGTAAGTGAGGAACACTTCTGATACGTCATGTCACGTGTTGGGCATATCACAGCTGTCCCCAACCCCATGCATACATTTGCCATTGGCTCAAGTTAAAAATTCAACAAAATTAATAGTATATACCTGGTCTTTCAGGAGGCCGAGGCAGGGGAATAGCTAAAGCCCAGAAGTTCAAGGCCTGCTTGACCAACACAGCATGGGGATAAAGTATTGTGTAGCATCCTATTCAACACCCCAGATGCTCACCCACCCTGCTCGTCCGTTCCTCCCTGACCTGGAGCTAATCACTCACATGATGCTCACTGGTTATGTTTTTTTGTTTTGTTTTCCGTTATTACTTCTATGACGTAACATACTTTTATATATTTTATGTTTGTGCGGTGTAAACAGCGTATGGAGTACTGAGGTGTGAGCTCAGTGGCTTGTGCTTTCGCTGAACGTTGTAAGGCACGTAGTGTAGCCCTTGTCATTCATCTTTCTTCTTCACTGCTGTATAGTATTCTTCTGGCAGGGAATTGTTAATCCGTTTTCTGGTGGTTTTACCACCTGGGTTGACCACACCTTTCAGATTGCTTTCTGCTGCCAGCTGCCCTTGGAGGGTAGAAAGAGAGATGATGCTGAAGTCTTTTGCGAGTCTCCTCAGCATCTGTGGAGTGTGCTATCCCAGGCGGTCAGAACTAATGCGAGCCAATGCATTGTGTATCTTTCAGCTCGCCGGCATCGCAGTGCTAGCCATTGGACTATGGCTCCGATTCGACTCCCAGACCAAGAGCATCTTCGAGCAAGAAACTAACCATTCCAGCTTCTACACAGGTGAGAGGGAGGGGTTGGCACTTCAGCTCTGGAAACTCCATGCCGACCTGGGGTCTAGGGCCTGGGAGAGCAAAGCTGGCCACATGAGCCAGCCCTGTCCCTTTCAAGTTAGGTGGCTTAGTGTGTGTGTGTGTAGCTGTGTCTGCACATTTGCATCTGATTCTTGTGGTTTCTTGTCTTGCCAGCTGAGTTTGGCAACTTGACTGTTCTCTGATGTGAAGCTGTCCGGCAAGGATGTCACTACTCCTGGGGGTTTAAGAGCCTCACTTCACATGCTGTGTGTCTCCAAACTAAATTGTAATCTTCTTAAGTCAGAAACCATTGTCCTGCAGGAATATCGAATATCCAGAGCCCAGGAGAGAAGGGGCTCCCCTCCCAGTCTCTCTCCAGACCGGCTTCCTGAAAAAACCATCAAAATTAAGATTAGCCGGGCAGTGGTGGCACATGCCTTTAATCCCAGCACTTGGGAGGCAGAGGCAGGCAGATTTCTGAGTTTGAGGCCAGCCTGGTCTACAGAGTGAGTTCCAGGACTGCCAGGGCTACACAGAGAAACCCTGTCTCAAAAAAATAAAATAACAACAAAAAAAAATTAAGATTAATGGGGATGGAGGTGAAGGAGCTTGCAGGAGGTCCTGGGAGAGATGTTAAAAGAGAAGCTAAGCAAGAGAGCCAAGAGATGGAAAGAGAACAGGAAAGAGAAAAGAAAGAAAAAGAAAGTCTGGGTTGGAGAGGTGGCTTGGCTGTTGAGAACACTGACTGTTGTTCCAGAGGTCATGAGTTCAAATCCCAGCACCCACATGGTGCCTCATAACTGTCTGTAACTCCGAGATCTGACACCCTCACAGACACACGTGCAAGTAAAATACCAAGGCACATAAAATAAAAATAAGTAAACAAAAGGAAGGGAAGAAAGAAAATAAGTCAGTCACTGGACCTAAGAGACCATCCCGTCCTTTGGGAAAACTGCCTTTGCCTTAAGGAAGGGTTTCCATGTTCAGTAAGGTGGGCATCGCCCAAGCTTTGGCCAGCCAATAGCTTTCTCTCCTGGCTCCTTCCTAGTTCCATTCAGCACCTTTCTCTTCCTCTGTGAGAGGAGATGTCACAAGGACCATTTCATAAGACTGTTGGCCTGAGGAAGCTCAGCCTTTAGTTCTAGTCTGCCTGATTTAGAAGTAGGAAGCCCCCTGTTTTTAGGGTGATCTTGTCATGCCATCAGACCCATCGTTGTCACTGCCTTTCCACCCACCAAAGTTATTTTTACAAAAGACAAGAAAGCATTCTGGCAGGGTTATCATCTCGCAGGCTGCAGGGACCAAGGGCCATGGCTCTAGTCAGCCTTCCCTTTCCCCTCCTCCCTGGGGAGGAGTCTCTAGGGGCGCAAGCACCTGAATTCTCTGTCTAGATCGTCTGTTTCCTGTCCTCTGTTATTGTCCATTGGTAGTAGAGTGGGGAGGGCCTGGGTGTGTTGCCCTGTTGTTAAAAAGAATGTGAGGAAAAGAACGAGGGGTGGCTAGTGGTTGGGCCTTTTGTGTTTTTAACTACAAGCAGAGTTTTTAGGCAGCATGTTTCCATAGTGCCCTGACTTGTTTTAGCAACAAAGCTTTGGTTCTGAGCAGGAATGCCAGGGAGAGCAGGAGAGGGTGGGGTGTGCTTTGCTGTCGGGAGCAGGGTGCTTTGGGGAGCCGGGCACACTCCGTGCCCCAGCACACAGGGTCCCTAAGGACCACAGATTCATGGCAGGAATGGATATCCTTTCAGGCTGATCTCCTGACCAAGGGTCCTATGGTTCCTGTGTCCTCCAAGAGAGTTCTGACTCCCTAGGGCTCCTTCCTGTTGACTGTTCTGATCACCTGGTAGTTCTTCCCAGCATTCAGGACTCTCAGGCTAGTTCTGTATACTTTTAGATAGGGGAAGAAAGATTCTCACCTGTGACTGGGTGACCTGGAACGAAACTACTCCTACATCTGAACCCTTCCTGGTGTAGTTCCCTGGCTCCATTCCTGAAACTCTACAAGTAGGGAATAGCTCCCACCTCACAACCTAGACAACCCACACACACTGCCCAAGCTCTTGTCCCTAGAACTCAAACCCCAGCTCCTTCTGGAGTTCTCTATGCTGCACGGCAAGAGGAGCTCCCCTTGTAGGAAGTGACCACACTCCTCTTCACCAGGAGCAGGGTAAGGTTCTCTGAGCCTTTTGATGTCACACAAATTGAGGCTCAGAGAGGATCCCTTGCTCCCTGGCCATGGTGGGCTGGCGGTTGGTAAAAGAACCATCCAAGGTGGCAGAGAGTGGTTACCACGGGAGTGGAGGAAGAGGATCCCAGTTCTGGAAACTGGTTCTCATCCTCCCAGTTGTTATAAAGTTAAAGTGGTCTTCAGTGGTCCTCCATAAAGAGATGCAAAGATGACTGAAAGCAGAGTCCAAGACAGCAGCCCCTCACTGGAGTCTGGCATCTTCAGTTTTGTCAGTTCTCAGCCCCTTTGCACTGGGCCCTGTTAGCATTTTAGGGTGGTGGTGGTGGTGGTGGTGGTGGTGGTGGTGGTGGTGGTGGTGATTTGGGGGAGAGAGGCCCCTGGAGACTGAACCCAGAGCCCACAGCCTGCTAGGTACTACTCTATCATTGAGTTGTATCTCTAGCCCTCTTTTCCCTCGAGACTTTGAGACAGGGTCTCACTAAGTAAGTTGTTCACATTTGCCCTTGAATTTACTTAGGTTGGCCTTAAACTTGTAGTCTCCTGCCTCAGCCTCTTGAGTGGTTGGTATTAAAGGCCTGTGCCATCAAGCTTTCTATGAGTTCATCTTTAAAGACGTCATTCTGCTTCCAAGGACAAGGGGCTGCTGCCAAAGGCACTAAAACATCAGGGAACTGAGTGGCACTTAGGTCTGGGCCCTGCCTGGACAAACATTATATTTTGGGAAACTGAAATTGTTGTCCCTGGGCAAAAGATCAAGAAGGCTTTGTCCTCTGGGACCCCTTTCCCGTTGGACTGTGAGACCAGCCCTTTGTGAGCACCGTAGACCTCCCAGCACATGTGTTATGAGTACCATTTATGCCCGGGCTGATATCTCTAGCATGATAGGGTAGCCAACCCTCGCACAAGGCCACCCTCAGACCAGCAGTGGCCACCCTCAGACCAGCCAAATAATGCAGGTGACTTTTCAGGAAGCTTCTTTGTTCAGGTTTCCTGAGGTGAGCCCACAGGTTGCACAGTCAAGAAAGGGTATGTGGTGAGGCAGAAATGAAAGACTTCAAAACAGGTGGTACCTTCCATGGAAGAGCCTTCTCTCCAGTTGAGCCCTGGTACATTTCTTCCTGTCAGCGGGACACAGTCCCAGGCTTACAAACATGTCACAGAACTACATTTTCCTTGTCTCAGGCCCCCAGCTAGAGTGAAGGAATTTAGGGGGTATGGCCACAGGCCATCAGTGTCCATCCCTCCTTGGGACCTTCTGGATGTAAATGTCCTCAGTAAGGTGGCCTTCCTGCACTGGGTACATATGCCATGCCTGATTGTTCATTTTCCCACCTGAATCCGGCATGGCTGGCGTATGTGCTCACACTTCTCTGGGGGTTCCCACTCTCAGCATATGAAATGCCAGTGAGTCTCTTCTGAATGGGAGTAACCAGCCATGGGAGGGAGAGAAGGCAAGAATGAGCTGGGGTGGAGGAGGGAATAGAGTGGGGACCAATTATTTGGGGATAATGAACGTAAGCAAGAGAACATGAGGTTCTTTTTCCTTTAGGGACACAAATGGTGGAGGGAAATGCTTAGGAGATAGGTGGGCCTTCGGGAGGCTTCTGTGTCCTTGCCAGCCTGAGCTCAGAGCCCAGTACACAGGTGGTACAGAATGCCCTGCTTCCTGTGCAGAGGGCGCCCTGACATAGGTTACTGCCACACAGGTACTTCCTCCCTCCACCCCATTTAAATAGACCTCTAATGTCAGCCCAAGAGGAAAAGAAAGTACAATAAACAGCCCTTAATCAGTTTAGCATGGAGATCCTGAAGAAGGCCCTCTGACGAGTACATTTTTCCATGAGTCAGAAAGCTAACATTCACTCCTTTTATAAAAGGGAACGCTTTGTCATTTACCACCGCCTGCCCTCGCTAACAAGTGCCGGTTCAGGGGCTTGTGAGCCGCTTTCCCAGGAGGAAGCAAGGGACAGTGCTCTTTGAAAGCAAGCCAAGTGGTGGAGCTCAGAAGTGGCACCAGCCTCACCTTCAGGAAGTCCTGGGATTGAGCCCTAGCCCCTCAGTGCTAACGTGGGGAACAGATACAGTCCGAGGCTCGCATTGGGTCGGTGACTCACTAGGGTTGGGAGACCTGTTTCCAGATGAGCCACTCTGTAGCTTAGCTGCTAGGGTTGCTGTCTTAGTTCCTCCCGACTAGAGAAGGCTAAACAGAGACACTCCCGAGCTGCAGCTGTCTGAATGAGATTTAAAGTTAACAGATCTTTCGTTTAAAGCATCTGTCATATGAACCAAGAGGCCTGTTAAGGGAACATTGTCTCTGTGAAAACTGTTCTCTCCTCTCATGCGCACCACTCCCCCAGCTGTCCTGGCCTTGTCGGGGTGTCCCAGCTCCCGTAGCAGGGTATAGACTCAGAGAAAATGCATGTTTGTTTGCACTTGATTCTACTCCGTGTGCTTATAAATCCTTTTGATCTCTTAATGCCCTCCCCATTTATTCAGCCCCTGCTCTGCAGCTCAAAGGAGTGACCTCATCCTTCCCTGGCTTGCCCTGATACAACAGTCAGAAACCACGGCTGTACTACTGCCTCACTCAGTGGTGTCCCCTTGGCAGCTGGTGCTTTCCCCAGGGGCCGTGCACTGCCTCCCATGTTCAGGCCCCACTGCATTCGGCTGGCCAGGAAGATGACTTGAGGACAAACTTAGTTTGTCCCCTTGCCCAGTCTGGACCAGGCATGCACAGAAACAATACCCATATTCATGCACTGTGGGGTTTGCCAGTAACCCCACGTGACTTCACGTCACGACGGCGATAGGAGGCGGCGAGAGGGCACAAATGCCCACTGTGTGCTCTGTTCTGGGCTGTCTATGAGCATCAGCCGCAGGCCAGTCCCACGGTCTCCTGCCTGCAGAGTCCGGCCTCGACACTGGGTGCTGCAGGCAGGGGACGGTGAGGTCACTGTGGCACCTGCCAAAAGTCCTTGTCACGTAGTGTGCTGTGTACCGTGAGCAGGCATATCTCCCCCTCTCGTTTTCAGCCTATTTGAAGAAGTCTATTTGATCCTGGTGGGAATACAGGGAGAGAATATCAAGTACATAAAAGTCATATTTTTCTGCAGTGGTTACATAGGCCTCATACTGTTGAGATTAATAACAGTTGGCGTGTGTGTGTGTGTGTGTGTGTGTGTGTGTGTGTGTGTGTGTGTGTTTGTACTCGCTGCACATATCACAACAGTTCCAGGAGACTGCACTGTTGCCATCCCTCTTTTTGTGCTACTAAAGCTTCAACTCCAGTCATTTCTCTTAAATTTATTTGTGCACATGAGGGAGCCAAAAGGAATGCTGGGTGTTTCCTGTGCTCTCCAGATCATTGAGACGCGCTCTCTCACTGAAACTCGGGTTCTTGTCAGCTAAGCTGACCAGCCAGCCAGCTATCTCCCGGGATCTGGCTGGCTCCACTTCCCAGTCCTGGCACACACTTATAACCTGGCTTTTTTATGTGGATGTGGGTTCTGAGATCTCAAACTCAGGTCATCATGGGTGCATAGCAAACATTCTTCGTGAGCCATTTCTCAACCCCAATCACCCCGTATTTTATTTAAAACATAAACAACTTGCCTTTTCTTTCCTTTCCTTTCCTTCTTTTTTCTTTCTTTTTTTTTTTTTTTTTTTTTTTTTTTTTTTT
>JANHMN010000008.1:52871537-52883283 GCA_030674055.1 Rhabdomys pumilio
ACTCACTCTGTAGACCAGGCTGGCCTCGAACTCAGAAATCCGCCTGCCTCTGCCTCCCAAGTGCTGGAATTAAAGGTGTGCGCCACCACTGCCTGGCCTCTTTTCTTCTTTCTAAGACAGGGTCAGTACATAGTCCTGGTTGTCTTAGGACCCACTCTGTAAAACAAGCTGACCAGGAATTCACAGAGATCCCTCTGCCTCTCTGCCTCTCTGTCTCCCTCTCTGCTTCCCTCTCTGCCTCCCTTGCTGCCTGCCTCTCTGCCTCTCTCTCTGCCTCTCTGCCCCCCCTTCTCTCTCTCTCTCTCTCTTTCTCTTTCTCTTTCTCTCTCTTTCTCTCTTCTCTCTCTCTCTCTCTCTCTCTCTCTCTCTCTCTCTCTCTCTCTCTGCCTCTCCACCCCTCTGCCTCCGCCTCTGCCTCCGCCTCTGCCTCCTGGGATTAAAATTGTGTTAGCTGGGCATAGTAACTCATATATTGAATCTCAGCATTTGGGAGATTGGCAGAGCCTTGAACCCACAGAGATCCACTTGCCTCTGCACATAGTGAGACCCTGTCTTGGAGGGAAAAAAGGAAGGTAGGGAGGGAAGAAGGAAGGGAAAGAGAAAGAGTACAAGGTATACCACCACGCCTGGCTGAGATGTACATCTTTAAACCCAACACTTGGGAGGCAGAGTCAGGTGGATCTCTATGAACTTGTGGCCAGGCCATTCTACATAGTATTTCAGGCCAGCCAGAAATCACTTGAAGAGACCCCATCTCAATAGATATCCACCCAACCATCCTGGGCTTTGAAGCTGAGGCCCTCTCCTGTCTCCTCCCTAGTAACCACTCACATTGAAGACGCAGGCATGACGTCACCCAGTCTCTCCTCAGCGTGATGAATCCTTTCAAACACTTAATCTAGAGTAACTTCATTCCAACCATAAGATTTCCTAGGTGGGAGGTAGGTGTGTGTGCGCGTGTGCTCGCTTGCAATGTGCGGTACCTGCAAAGGCCAAGAGAAGACATCAGATCCTGGGAGCTGAAGTTACAGGCGTTTGTGAGCTGTTCAGCATGGGCACTGGGTAGTGTTAGGTGCCTGGCAGCGTGCAGAAGGGATTTCTGGGGGAATCATATTCTCAAGCCCCAAACTGTAGTTTGAGAGGTCTCAGTAAATTAGCTCAAGTATGCACGGCAGTGGTGGCGCATGCCTTTAATCCCAGCACTTGGGAGGCAAAGGCAGGCGGATTTCTGAGTTCAAGGCCAGCCTGGTCTACAGAGTGAGTTCCAGGACAGCCAGGGCTACACAGAGAAACCCTGTCTCGAAAAACAGAATAAAACAACAACAAAAAAAAAATTAGCTCAAGTACATTTTCCTGCTGGGATGAAACATAACAAACTAGGCCAGGGGTTGTCTCCTAAGCTTCAGGTTGCCTGTCCGTGGGCACCTTCTAGGAAAGGGCCCACGAATAAAGTAGAGTGTTGATATGGTGGAGCAGAGTTCCAGGGAGAGGGAGGTGAGAGGAGCCAGGAGCCAAGGTGGAGCATGCTGTTTAGTTAAGAAAAGTCCTCCTTCCCTGGAGTGGAGGCAGTCAACAAGCCAGAGGCTCCCAGGGGAAGAGGCCTGGGCCTTCACACTAAGGTTTGCAACCTTGTGTCCTTTTCCTCTCTCCTCCTCTCAGGAGTGTACATTCTGATTGGAGCTGGGGCCCTCATGATGCTGGTTGGTTTCCTGGGCTGCTGTGGAGCTATACAAGAGTCCCAATGCATGCTGGGATTGGTGAGTATTCCTTCTGTGCTCCAAGTAGCTAGCCAGTCTTGCCTTAACTCTATTCCTTTCCCAAAATGTCACTAGGCCCAGTGCACAGGACAGGTAGAACCGGTGGAGTAAGGAAGGCACCTAGGCCACCCGGCTTTGCTCTATCTCTCCTGTCCTTACTTCAGGTCCAGCCCCATCTGCCTGCCTGGCTTCCACCTTTTTAGGCAGCTAAATGCCAGGACTTTATTTCCACCTTTCTCAAAGGCCATGTTTGCTTCCACCCCACCCCACCCCACCCCCGCCCTACCCCCTGAATCCACAGGTCCTTTTGTCCTCTCTCCTTTTTTCAAAAATTGTTTTCTGTCTTGCCCAAACGCCACGGAGTGAATGTGAATGTGCTGCCTTTGTTTCCCCATTCTCAGTAGCATTTGTGTGGGGGCAGTGGTGGTTTATTAATGCCTGACTCCAAACTAACACCCCCAAGTACCAGTTTAGGGGCAGTGGATCACATTTTCCCCCAGAATGCCTTGGGCTCTCTGCTTTTCGGTCACCCTCTTCCTGCCTGTTCATCTGTGTCACCAGCATGCTAACTGTTATACATCCCTTTGGTGTTGCTGACTGGCTTGCTGGAGTCCCTCTCACCCCATCCTCTATGTCTTCTAGTTCTTCGGATTCCTTTTGGTGATATTCGCCATTGAGATAGCCGCAGCCGTCTGGGGCTACACCCACAAGGATGAGGTAGGTGTTTCCCATAAGAACTCTTGGGTCCTACAGTGATTTGAGTTTCTGAGCTAGGAAGAGGGTTGGCAAAGACCGAAGGGTCCAGGCTAGTCGCTTGCTTTGTTTTCCACTCAACACACCACTTTATCCAGTATATTTCCCTGCAAGAGCAAGACATACAGTACTTGGGACTAGGAATATGGGGCTTAGCCTGCCCTGTGTAGCTAGCACCATAGTAACCATTTAGAACTATTACTCATTTTGGAAACCATTCGTGTGTGTACCTGACAATCTCAGCTAAATAGCCCTTCCCCGTTACACCTAGAAAGGGTGCTGAGAACAACATAGATTTCTGTAATCAGCAAAGATTCCCTCTCTCTACTCTGTAAATACTACACGTACCACACCAGATGCTACGCAAAGGTCCCCAAGTATCTGGGTTCCAGGTCCCACAATTGAGGAACTTCGCCATCTTAGTGTGGGAGAATGGTGTTTGACAAATATCACTCTAGTCATAACCAAAAATGCCTTGCGATTTAAAAAGGTGAAGGTGGACCAGGGCATCTCTTCCCCTTTGTAAAGAAAGGAGTGTGATTCTAGACCTTGAATGAGATGAGACATGTTGCTGAGGGGTGGGGGGGGGGGGGCTGGAGGAGTGGGGAACTTCTGAGCGAAGGAACGTGAGTTTGAGTTTCTCTGGTGAACTCTAAGGAGTAGTAGGCCAGGCTGGAACACACCGGTGCAGCATTTAAAGGCAAGGCCCCTTACATTCTTCAGTGAGAGAAGAAGGAAAAGGATTGAGGTGCGACCTCTGTTTTCAAAAAAAAACTATCCAACTGATAAAAGAGTTGACAAAGGGATAGCGGCTGAGGATTCCCAGTACCACACCACCACCTCAAAAGAAATTTAGCCAGGCAAGATGGCAGACTCCCGTAACCTGGACACTTTGGTGGCTGAAGCGGGAACGGTGCAGAGATACATGGTACTAGGGGCAGTTAGCCAAGTGCTTGAAGAGTGTCTGTGAAGCAGTTTTTGAAAAACCCATCTCTGGTCCTGATTTGTCTATGCCTCGTAGGTGATTAAAGAAGTCCAGAAGTTTTACAAGGACACCTACCAAAAGTTAAGGAACAAGGATGAGCCCCAGCGGGAAACACTCAAAGCCATCCATATGGCGGTAGGTCACCTCTGTAGTGGAAACCACTGACCCCTCCGGTACATCCGTGCAGGGTATCAGGTATTTATTTCTATACCAGACTGTCACGCGTCTTTTAACTATCTTGTTTTTCTCATCCCCATCCCTGCCTTCTTTCTTCAGTTGAACTGCTGTGGCATAGCTGGTGGTGTGGAGCAGTTTATCTCGGACATCTGCCCCGAAAAGCAGATTCTGGAATCTTTTCAGGTTAAGGTAAACTTAGAAGCAACCCTCTGGCACCCTGCCCTGCTCCTTAGACAGATCCTTGCCAGGGCTTGGGTGAATTTAGCAACATTCTTCCCAGGGGCCTCTTTCCTCAAGTGGCAGCGAGACAAAGACCAGATCAGAGATAAAACCAGATCCCCTAGCTCCCACAGCTACAGGCACTTGGGACCATGCACACTGCCCAAGTGCCAGGCCTTAAGGAACAAGCAGACCCTGTGGTGGGTATGTCTGTTCCTAAGGCTTTAGAAACAGTTCCCAGTTGGTCAGTTTTCCTTAATCCAGAAGCAGAATTATAAAAGTGACTCTCCACAGCCACGTGAAGCTGGACCCAAAGGGTCCTCTTTTAGTGGCAGAACGCTTGTCTGGTGGACGAGACTCCAGGTTCCAGCTCGAGAGCTGCCAGAAAGAGAAAGAAAGGGCTGGGGGCTGTAGCTAGTTAGCTCCGTTGTAAGAGCATTCACTCTTCCAGAGGACCCAGCATTGCATCTCAGAATCACCTGTGTCTGCAGTCCCAGGGGATCGGATGCCCTCTTCTGAGCTCCACAGACAGCAGGCACACGTGTGGTGCACACACACATATACAGACAACACTCACGCATGTAAAAGAATTACAGAAAGAAAAAAAAAGACCTCAAACCTCACCTTTCTCTGAAGTGTTCTCAAGTTTGGGGTACCCCCATATCTCTCAGTTCCCCACTTCTGGACACCAGCTGGGACAGCTCTTGTACCCAATGGACACCCATTCTAGTTGGCCCTCTGGCCACGAGGCCTCTCAGAATGATACGGGAGTCCGCAAGTCAGCAAAGAAGAGGTACGCACCCAAAGTGAGTACTCTTTCTGACCGTGCGCCTTGCTTGCCTCCCTAAGCCCTGCCCGGAAGCCATCGATGACGTCTTCAACAGCAAGTTTCACATCATTGGAGCCGTGGGCATCGGCATCGCCGTGGTGATGGTGAGTGGTCTGGGGAAGAAGACTGTTGTCCAGCTGTGCCCAGGCGCTGTTAGAAGTGCTGGAGGGTCAAAAGCAGCCCTGGCTGTCCTGGCCAAGTGGATACCATCAGTATTTCCTTCTTACTACTAGGAAGTAGGAGCTCTCAGACTGTGGCTCAGAGGCAGGGCACTTGGCTGGAGTGGGCAAAGCCCTGGGTTTCAATCCCAGCCCTGCAAAGAAAAGAGGATGGGGAGAGCCCTAATCTGCACGCCGTGTTGGAAACACTGAAGTCAGGGTTTAAAGCTGCGTTTTTAGAGCCTCACCCTGAATGTTCTCTAAGAAAATATCTCAGCAGCTGACTCAGAATCCGAGTCCTGCCATCCTTCCTGTTATCTGGCTTTCGTCTCTCCTGCATCAGTACCTTTCCTGGACCTTGTTGCTTTGGTCGTTTGTCTTGGACTGGGTGATGCTCCTTCCCTTCCAGTCGGCAAACCACGCCCCTTCCTGTCTTTGCAGATCTTCGGCATGATTTTCAGCATGGTCCTGTGCTGCGCCATCCGCAGAAGCCGAGAAATGGTCTAGAGTCTGCCCCAGCCCCGAGCAGGAACAACGGCCCTGAAGACGGTTCCGGGCCGTTTGGTTTTTTGCCACTAATATTAGTATTCATTATGCATTTCTAAGTAACAGTTATTCTGCGTTTGTCTTTTTAATGCTTTATTCATTGACATTTGTAGTTGAGGGATCCGGGGGTTCAGTTTGTTTTGAATTTTTTTTTTTTGGTTGTTTATTTTTGCTTGTTATGTTAAGCAAAAATCCTGCAATGAAAGGTACTATATTTGCCAGACTCTAGACATAAGATATTGTACATAAGAAGAATTTTTTTGCTTTTAAATAGATAAAAGTATCTATCAGATAAAATCAGGTTGTAAGTTATATTGAAGACAATTTGATACATAATAAAAGATTATAACAATGTCCAGGACTGATTGCTGGTTGCTTTCTTTAAGTTAGTTTTTTAGAACTGCTAGGGTTGAAGCTTGGATTGAATTGATTGAATTTTTCAGCTTTTTTTTTTTTTTAAATCTGTTATCCAGGCATTTTTCTCTGTAGATCAGGCTGCCCTCAAGTTCCCAGGCAGCCCTCAGATTTCCTAAGTGCTGACATCACCCTTGTGTACCAGCCTACCCACCTCTTCCACCTGTTTTGTATTCTTAGGGCAGTAAGTGAGCAGTTGGAAGGTAGGTCTCCTCACCTACTAGCAAGGGAACTGAGGCGTGATCGATTGGGAGTCTTTGGCCTGAGGTCACAATTTTAGTCCACACTAAGATGAGCCCCTAGTTCAGCAGTGTATGGTGCCTTGGGGTCACCCAAGTCTTTGCTATGCTCCCTGTTGTGCCTCTAGCACCAAGACCTTAGTAACTGAGCATAGCCAGTGCTCAGTAGGCTTATCCATGAAGAGTTGTTGGTTGAACAGCTGAATATACATCCATCGGGATTTAATAAAAGATTTAAGATCCATGCACGCGGGGCTTCATCGCAGGAATCTGTCCCTCTACACAGACCCTAGAACTAGTCGAGTTGACCAATGGGTAGGGGAGAACAAGGACCAACTGGCATTGGCAGGCAACCCTGTGGCAGTTCTTATCTCTGACACTGGCAGAGTCTAACCTGGGCTGGATCCTCTGCAGTAGAGCTGAGCTGAGGCGTGGGAAACAGCTTCATTCCTTATCCTTGATTCGGGTTAACATTACAAAAAACGGTGTGGTGGATAAGGGATAGCTCAGTCATTAAGAGCACTGGCCATTCTTCAAGAGGACCCAGCTTCAAGTCCTAGCCTCCACATAGCTCCTCACCACCATCTTTCCAGAGGATATGATGGCCCTCTTCTGGGCACAAGGCATGCACGTGGTGCACAAATGTACCATCAAACAGAAGAACCATACACTTTTTAAAAAACATTAGAATGTGTAGTATAGGGTACATACCTGTAGTCTCGAGTACTCAGGAGGCTGAGGCACAGTTATCAGGTCCAGGCCAGCACTGGTTACAGAGCAAAGTCAAGGTCCTGAATCAAAGCAAGAGAGACTCAAAATGTTCCTGAGTGCTATGATCATAGCAACAGATGACCAAAGTAGATTATTTTCGGGCCTTAAGAAGGGCAGAGTGGTGATGCACACCTTCGATCCCAGTGCTGGGGAGCCAGAGACTGGTGGTTCTCTGTGAGTTTGAGGCGGCTGAGCCTTCATGTCACTGTGGCAAGTGAAATAAGCCAGCCACAAGAGGGCCAGTATCCGTAATTACATGGAGTGCCTGGAATAGGTAAAGTCGGAGACAGGAAGTAGATCTGAGGGGACTCAGCTAGGGAGATGGAAACAAAAAAATTACCAGAGTTGTTTGTTTGAATTAACTCTTTTTATTGCATATGTCTGTTTAGCTCAGGAGGGGGGTTCACACCACAGCTCTTATGTGGATGTCAAAGGGCAGCTTGTTAAAGTTAGTTCTCTTCGCTGGGCAGTGGTGGCACACGCCTTTAATCCCAGCACTTGGGAGGCAGAAGCAGGCAGATTTCTGAGTTCGAGGCCAGCCTGGTCTACAGAGTGAATTCCAGGACAGCCAAGGCTATACAGAGAAACTCTGTCTCAAAAAAACAAAAGTTAGTTCTCTTCCACCATGCGGGTTCCAGGGGTTGAATTCTCATCCTCATGCTCCGGAGCAAGCGCCTTTACCCACTGGACCATCCTGCTGGCCCAGGAGCTACTACTGTTTAATGAGTCCAGAGTTTCTGTTTGGGATAAATCAAGTTTTGGGAATACAGAGGACTTGTGTGTTGGGCAGTTTAAAATGGTCCAAATGGTGTGTTGTTTATTGCCTATGTTATACTAGACAAACAAAAAAAGGATGAACCGCTGGGCGGTGGTGGTGCATGCCTTTAATCCCAGCACTTGGGAGGCAGAGGCAGGCGGATTTCTGAGTTCGAGGCCAGCCTAGTCTACAGAGTGAGTTCCAGGACAGCCAGGGCTACACAGAGAAACCCTGTCTTGAAAAACCAAAAAAAAAAAAAAAAAAAAAAAAAGGATGAGCCAAGTTAGCTTTCTTGGTACCACTGTTGGCCTGGGGCTCAGGATGCCTTCTCCATTCAAGTGTTTGAAGACGGCTACTATGGTTCTGAATGTGGAATTAGTCAGCCATTAGTTTATCTAAGTTACAGAGCAGGGCTGAGGGGTCGGGGGCAGGGGGGGGACCGAATGACAGGGTGTTCTTGTAATGACTTCTCAAGGAACTTTTCTTCCTCTCAATCTATCCAGGCCTAAGTGACCTGGGGGTGTTCACCCCACGCACCCTGAGCCTTCATGCTGGCTTGGTGAGCCCTGAGCAGATAATGCAATTGTCTCCACTTGGCCATCAGACCCCTGGAGAGCTAATTCAGTTTCTGTCCTGTTAAATTGGATTTTCCCAAACCATCTGCTTCCCTTGTGGAAATGCAGGCAGGGTGAGATCTTCTGACATGAAACCTCCACTCTGCAAACCCCTAAGCCAGGCAAGACCTTAAGGACTCCTCCCACTCCAGAAGTCGGGGTGTGCTGTTCTAACCACCCCTAGCTGGACAGTCATCCATCGTTGACACATGGGGAAACAGGACCACGACACTCGGGCGAGCCTGGAAAAGCGTGCTCTGGGAGTTGATCCTTGCTCACTACATTATTTCTTGACACCTCACCTGCCAGGAGACTTCAGGACAGTCGTTAGAATAAGCATTTTCTGGCTGGAGAGATGGCTCAGCGGTTAAGAGCAGTCAGTGCTTTTCTGGAGGTCCTGAGTTCAAATCCCAGCAACCACATAGTGGCTTACAACTATCTGTAATGAGATCTGATGCCCTCTTATGGGTGTCTGAAGACAGCTACAGTGTACTTATATATAATAAATAAATAAATCTTTGGGCCAGAGCGAGCGGAGCCAGAGTGAGAGGGAGGAGGTAAGGGGGGGGGGCAGGGGCGGAATAAGCATTTACAGGGCTGAGAATGTGACTCAGAAGTAAAGAGTTTGAGCAACATGAATGAGGCTATGATTTGGTCCCTGGTACAGAAGAGAAGAATCAAAAGCATGTCTGCGTACACCATAGCCATGTGTCTGGACTGTTTATGACTGGGTGGCAACATGGCAGCATCAGCACATCGAGACCCAGAGGATATGATATTCTGGGGCTCATTTCATGACCAGGTTACACCACCCTTGAGATACCCTGGGAGTTTGGGAGACACTAGTTTATCTGGATTCCCATACGGGTGAAATTTAGGATGAAGCAGGAGTCCTGTGGGATACCAGAGCTTGTCCTGGTTGATTGGTTGGTTTGGTTTGTTTGTTTTGTTTTGTTTTGTTTTGTTTAACAGGGGTGTGGGTTGGGTGTTTTTTAGTTTTATTAAAAACAGGACTTCTCTGTGTAGCCTTGGCTGACTTGGAACTTGCTCTGTAGACCAGGCTGGCCTCAAAATCAGAGATCTGCCTGCATCTGCTGAGGTGGGACTAAAGGTGTGTGCCACCACTGCCCACCTCATCTGTTCTGGTTTTAAGGTATGGCTCTGATTGAGGTTACTGTCACATCTGCAGAGGCAGAACTATGAAGAAATTTAGGCTCGAGCTACATAGTTTGAAGTAAGCCTGGGTTACAGCCCAGTTTCAAAAATAAACACTCTGGATATGGTGCTGCATGCCTTTCTTTAATCCCAGCATTTGGGAGGCGAAGGTAGGTAGACGATCTCTTGAGTTTGAAAGCCAGCCTGGTCTACAGAGTGAGTTCCAAGACAACCAAGGCTACCCTCTCTCAGAGAGAGAGAAAGAGAGAGAGGGAAGGAGAGAGAGAGGGGTAAACTGAAGCCATTTCAAAGGAAGGAGAAAGAAAGCATCCAGCTGCACGCCGTGGTGAGCATAGACCAGCTCTTCTAAGAACGTATCTAAGAGAATGAGGAGAAAGGAGATGAAATACACATGGTATTCAGAAAACTAGGAATCCCCTGACTGGGAAACAGGCATAATCTGCCTGGCATCAAAAGAGACAGGAGGGGGCTGGACAGCTGGTTCGGGTTAAGCACGTGCTGCTCTTACAGAGGACCCTCATTCAGCTCCCCAACCCCCAACTGCCGGTAACTGTAACTCCAGCTCCCTCACACGGGCATACACACGGACACATGGATAAAAATAAATCTCTTTTTAATGTTTTTAAGGCAGGAAAAAGTCTAGCTCTGACCCACAAAGGCCCAGTCCCAGCTAGACTGGGAAAAACCCAGCCCGAGGTCAGCGACCACACCCTCCTGCAGGCTTCCCTCCTGTTTCCTTCTGGGCCAGCCTGGAATCCCCACCAACAGCAGCACCCCATATCCCCCTGGCAATGGCCAAGTATCAAAAGGCACAGTAGTAGCTTAGACCTTGAGTGATTCAGGCCACTGCTGGATTTAAGGCAAAGGTAAAAAGCTGAGTCCCGGTCACCTCTCCTGGGAGCCCTGGCTGATGAGAGCAAAGATTAATCGTTTTCTCCTTAAGCAGTTCAGCCATTGTACGTAGTATAATTTATATCTCCTCTCAATTGTAGTTGATTGGAAATTGTTAAATGACTAGTGGAGAATCATGGTCTAGCCGGGGAAAACAAAATGTAAAATAGGTCATTCATCAGAGAAAATTTAATCTAGGAAATTGGCTTGGTCCTGGCAGATCGGGGGATCTCTCAGAGAACAAGGCAGTAATGTGGACAGAACACAGCTGCTAGCCCTTCGGGTGGGGCCCTCGCAGAGCAGAGCTGCCTGGAGGAAGGACACGGTCCACTGCTATGGGTTCCTTGGGAGGTGAGGGGGAAGGAGAGGCTAAGTCTCAGACTGTTGGATTCCACATGTGTTATTACCCATCACACCACAGGCTCCTCTGAACCCTGGATGGTGATCTCTAGAACCTTCCCTGATGGCTCACATAAGGAACAAACATGGGGAAATGTTCCATAGCACCAGCCATGGGGAACTGCAAGTCAAACCTATGATAAAGCGCCATCTCATTTCCATTAGAATGACAAGGCTGAGGGGACTCCTTATACACTGTGGTTATCACAGCACTCTTCAAAACCATCAGCAGTCAGCCCAGGCGTCTATCAACTGGGGAGATAAACTGTGGTACGCATGCTCATCGGAGTATTATTTGGCCATAAAGAAGAAAGAGACCTGCTATCTGTCACACAACAGAACTGGAGGATACGATGTTAAGTGAAATAAGGCAGATCCAGAAAACAAGTCTCACGTGTTTCGTATCATGTGTGGACACTAAAGGTTATCCTGAAGATAGAACTGCGGTCACAAGGGTCAGGGAAAAGTTGGAAATGGCATAGTGAGAGGACTCTGATTTGATCAGTGCATACTTCGTCCACATACAGGTACCTCACACTGAACCACATTAATATGCTCAGTTAACACATGTATAAATATATGTTAATTTAAAAAAAAAACAATAAATCCAGCTAGGTGAGCAGAAATGAGCAAGCCAGCAAAAGACTGCTGTCCACAACTCCCTTCCCCCAAGGCAGTTCCTGCCCTGCGCAGGGACAGTAACCTTGCTTTAACTGTAATTAGAGGCTTCGATGACAACTGTGGCAAAGGTTAATTTAGAACAAGGAAATTCTATATATTGTGCAACCCAAAATTGCCATAGGACTTTACCCGGAAGTGACTGGAGAAATCCGAGACCATCACATGTGGATCTTGGCCACCATGAGCCCAGCTGTTTTGGCCTATTGTGTGCAAATGAGACATGCTCAGCACAGAACCACAGTAACAAAGCTTCAATGGAAGCCCTAGTTCTTTGGTTCATTATTGGGTTTTGGGGCAGGGGAGGGCATGTTTGGTTTCTAAGATTATTTTTAAGTGTGTGTGTGTGTGTGTGTGTGTGTGTGTGTGTGTGTGTGTGTGTG
>JANHMN010000008.1:52883293-52919039 GCA_030674055.1 Rhabdomys pumilio
TGTGTGTGTGTGTGTGTGTGTGTGTGTGTGTGTGTGTGTGTGTGTGTATACATGTGTGCGTGTGGGTTTACAGGTGTATGTACATGTATCCTCACACATGTGGCAGTCATGAATCAACCCTGGGTATTCTTCTTCAGAAGCCATCTCTCTGAGTGGACCAGACTGGTAGGCAGGACCCAGGGACCCGTTTGTCCCTGCTTTGCCAGCTCTGGGACCAGACTGGTAGGCAGGACCCAGGGACCCGTTTGTCCCTGCTTTGCCAGCTCTGTCCCTGCTTCGGCAGCTCTGTCCCTGCTTTGCCAGCTCTGGGATTGCAAGCACACATCACCAAGCCTGGCTTTTTCACTTGGGTCAAATTCAGGCCCTCACAGGAGGTCAAGTCAAAGATTCTTCTGTAATGAGGGAATTGTGTCACAGACAGGAAGTTCCTAGTCAGGGTGTTCCATGGCTACGTGTTAGTAATTTGGGTTTTGTCCTTGAATTTGTTCCACTGAGGTCACATAGTAGCTGCAGCAACTCAGCACTTCATCTGTCTCACAATGTATTTAAAGACTGGGAGGGTAAAATATCCCTATACTGTTAGATTGTTCCTCTCTCTCTCTCTCTCTCTCTCTCTCTCTCTCTCTCTCTCTCTGTGTGTGTGTGTGTGTGTGTGTGTGTGTGTGTGTGTGTGTGTGTGTGTGTGTGTTTGAGTTTTTTTGATTTGTGGGTTTGGTTTGGGGGAGGGTGTTATTGAGACATGCTCTCACTATGCAGTGCAAGTTGACTTCAACGTCACAATTCTGTTGTCTTGACTTCCCCAAGTGCAGAGATTACAGGTATAGCTCACCATCTGTGGGTCTTTAAAAATATGTAAGTTATTCCCAGAATTCCCTCAGAAGCCATCACATCTCCTTGGTCAGAGCTGACCACAAGGCTTGTTCTTATGACCAAACTGAGTAGAGTGGAATTAAAGTAACTGGATTGAGAGACTAAAAGGGCCCAGGCCTGGGGAAGATCTGGCTTTGCCTGTGGCCTGTGGATACCTGGAGCCAAATATCACACAGAACTGGGCAGGGCTTTGCCTGTAGGCCAAATTCACAAGTCATCTACTTCCCTCTGACATCCTCAACCTGAAAAAAGGTTGAGCAAAGCAAGATGTCCTTATTCGAAAGCATCAAGAATTTGTAGCACTGTGGCTGGGATGGTGCCTCAGAGGCTGAAGTGCCTGCCATACCAGCATGAGGACTGGATTTTGGATTCCCAGAACCAGTGTAAAAGCTGACAGGCATGGCAACCCACGTCTAATCTCAGCGTTTAGGAAGTAGAGAGTGAATCTGTGAGGCAAGGTGCAGGGGATGTGGAAGTCAACTTTGTGAAGGAAAAAGTGGGATGGAGAAGGAGGCGCCACAGGCTCCTGAGACTCCTTCAAAAATCCTGATCTTCCACACACAGCATCAGACCTAAGATGGCGTCCGAAACACCAGTGAGAAGCAAAAGGGAACCGAGGCCAGGGCGGTGGCTGCTTCCTCAGTCTTCATGGAAGTCCTACCAGGTAATGATGTTCCACCGCCCTTCTGAGTTACCTCATCACAAAGGGCTTTCATAGGGGCACAGTGACTATGGTGTGGCAAGATACAATTGGCCAAGTATTTAGGGGTTTGGGTTGGCTCAAACACTGTATATAAGCTTACAGGCTGAGCAATAAACTCAGATCTATACCCTGATGCTGGTCTCTGAAAGTCGTATTTCTCCAGGATTCATCATGTGACTCCATCACCTCTGATCATCCTCCCCATCTTCGGTCCTGTTCCTACAACAAGCTGGCTAGCAGACTCCACAAATCCCAGCTTCAATAACAGACTATACCTCAGTAAATAAAGAGGTGAGCAAGTGAGGTAGACACCTGACATCCACCTCTGGCTTACACACATGCACCATACACACACACACACACACACACACACACACACACATACACACACACACACACACACACACACACACACGCCACATATATGCAAAAAATAATGAGAAAGGATTTACACGATCATGTTGAAGAGAGATATTTTACCAGCTACTAAACTCTTCAAGCAGAGCCAATGTGAAACTTGGCAGCAGCCCTGGAATTATTTCCACCACTAAGAAAAAAGAGAATGAAGAACTTCAAGACATGGTGGTGAGCTCCCAAGTGCTCTCTGTCAGCCTCTTAACTTGTCTGTGCCTTGTGTCATGGTTTTATCATTTGTCTAACCTTGAAGGTCTGGAGCCCTTGGTTGTAATTGCCTGAGCCCGGCAGCCTGTTCTTTGCCTTTCCTCTGTATACAGCTCTGGGTATAGAGTTGACAAGCAGTGACAACAGTGGCCGTTCACAAGTACTTACACTCCGGCTGGGAAGAAAACCACACACAATGCAGTGTGACAGTGCAATATATTGGTCAGCAGGCTGAGAGGACAGTCCTCTCGTCAGGAAATCCGTGAGTGCAGAGACAGACCCAAGTTCAAATCCTGCCTAGGCCCTTCACAAAGTAGCCTTGGATAAGTCACTTAACCTCTGAACTCTTTCCTCTGTAGAATAGGAAAAAGTTCTATGTTGCAAGTAGTGTTTGAATAGAACCCAGAGAGGGTTGAGCACAAAATGGCCAACCTGGTTTTATTATTGTTTTCCTTGAACACCCCTGGAGGAGAGTGGTACAAAGGGAAATTCAAGGACTAGGGATGTAGCCCAGTCTATAGCGTGCATGCACAAAGCCCTGGCTTCAGTATCTGGTACTTCATTTAAAAACTAGGCATGGCACGTGTGTTAGTCACTGTGGTATAGCTGTGAAGAGACACTGTGACCAAGGCAACTCTTATACAAGAAAGCATTTAATTAGGGCTTGCTTACAGTTTCAGAGGTTTAGTCCCTTTTCATCATGGCAGGGAACTTGGCAGCACATACAGTGTTGGAGCAGTAACTGAGAGCTACATCCTGGTCCACAGGCAGAGAGAGTCTCTGGAGTTGGTATGGGTTTTTGAGACCTCACTTCTCCCAGTGACACACTTCTTCCAACAAGGCCACACTTCCTAATCCTTCTAATCCTTTCAAAGAGTGCCATTCTCTAGTGACTAAGCATTCAATTGTATGAGTCTACAGATCCATTCTTACTCAAACCACTATAGCAGGAGTGGAGAGATGGTTTAAAGCAAATACTGCTCTTGTAGAGGACCTGAGTTCTGACTCAGCATCCATGTGAGGAAGTTCACTGTTATCTGAAGCTCTGGCTCTGTGGTACCCAAATGTTTCCTCTGATCTCTGAGGACTCCTGTGTGCACACACCTTCACACATACACATAATTTAAAGTGTTTAAAATCTTTTTTTTTAATGGCATGGTAGCACTTGCCTAAAATCCTAGAATTTGGAAGGTTAGAAGCAACAGGCTCTAAAGTTCAAGGTCATCTTTGTCTACGTTGCTGACACAACAAGCCTTTAATTGACTGAGCCACCTCCCCTGTCTCTTGCATTTTATGTTTTTTGAGACAAGGTAGATTTTTTGCTGATTCTCCCACCAAAGCCTCCAGAGTACTAAGATTATAGACATGTTCCTTTATGCCCACTCTTAGAGATTTTTGATCCTGAAAAAATATTTTTTTTTTCGTTTTTTCGAGACAGGGTTTCCTCTGTGTAGCCCTGGCTGTCCTGGAACTCACTCTGTAGACCAGGCTGGCCTAGAACTCAGAAATCCACCTGCCTCTGCCTCCCAAGTGCTGGGATTGAAGGTGTGCACCACCACTGCCTGGCGTGAAAAAATATTATCTTCAGATATTACCTTATCTAGTCTTGGTGAGTTCACGGTTCACAATAAAATCCTTCCAGTGGGTTCTGGGGATGTAGCCTACAGTAGAGCATGGGCTTAGTACATTCAAAGTCCTGGAAAAACCACCAGACCTGACCCTTCTCCCCACTCCAAAAAAAAATCTTTTTAGTGATCTGAATTTTCCATCCATGACCTCCCCACCTGCTCTCATAACCAGTGGCATTCAAACATCTTATGACCCAAGAATACATGCGACTCAAAACACGCAAGTACACCACATACGAACACCTTATCTATATACACATAAATGACCTGAAACAGCTATGATAATGTTGACCCTTGCTTCATGTATTACACTCTATTTTCAAATTTTCAGACATTGATGGAGTGAGTCACTAATGGTCTCTGTCTCTCAGTTTGCAAACCCATATCCTGACCTTTCATTTTTTCACTCTGGAGTTAAATGTCAACAAGCTGAAATAAGGGGCTGGAGAGATGGCTCAGTGGTTAAGACCACTGACTGCTCTTTCAGAGATCCTGAGTTCAATTCTCAGCAACCACATGGTGGCTCACAACCATCTGTAATGGGATCTGATGCCCTCTTCTAGTTTGTCTGGGGACAGCTACAGTGGACTCATATACATAAAACAAATAAATAATTCTTTAAAAAAGAGAAGAAGAAGTTGAAATGAAACTGGCAATTGAGAGGAAAATAAAATAGCCAGAAAGACAGAAGGACAGAACTCTATGCATCAGTCTCTAATTTTTTTTGTCATGTAAACTCAGTCCCCCACCATCCTGGCCCCACTCCACCCAAAACCTTCTGTCCACCAGCATCGCTGCCTTCTGCCGGCCACTTGTCTCCTTACAGTAAGAGCCCACCTTGAAACAGGGCTCAGGAAGCTGAAGTTCTAGCTAAGGGGTCGAGTGTGTCTGTGCAGCATGCACCAGACCTTGGGCTACGTCCCTTGCACTGAGAGAGCCAGAAAAGACGGAAGAAGGAGAGGAGAGGAGAAGGTAGGATAAAGCTCTTGTGCCCCTTCAGGAAGTGTTCTGGAACTCCAAAAGACCGGCAAGGAGCCGATTCCGATTCAGTCACCATAGGGTCTTTATTCAAGCTCAGGCTTGGGCTCACGGCCATCAGTGACACAGCAGGACTACCTGCCTTGCCTAACACAGAAGATCCAGGTGTGATGCACACCTGTAACATCAGCAATGAGTGTCACAGGCTGAGGCAAGAGAATCCTGAGTTGGAGGGCAGCCTGGACTCTATCGCAAGACTCTGTTTTTAAAATCAAGCCAAAATAAACTAAGGCATTGGCCATGCAAGCCTGGTACCCTGAGCTCAAGCCCCCAATCCATAGAAAGGTAGAGAACTGTCTCCACAGTGTTGTTCTCTGACCTCTGACCCCCACATCCATGCCACTGAGCATTCACCCCTGTTGCAGGATATTTGATCACACTGTAAACCCCGAGATTGTGCTGTTTACTGGAAAAACCTGCTTCTAGTTTTAGTGTGACTCAACCTTAGCACACACCTTTAATCCCTCTACCTGGAATACAGGCACACTCTTAATTACACACCTTTAATCCCCGAACAATAAAGGTAAAGTTAGTTTGTAGAAGGAAGCACCATGTTCGAAAGTGATGTCTAATTGAGTGGCAGACAAAGTGATGAATCAAAGAAAGATCTGACAGAATAGGATATGCCCAACTCTCACAAGAAGAGAGAGGAAAGGGAAACTACTTGAGGGGCAGTGCAGAGAGAGAGAGGAAGCAGTTTTAAGGGGACAGTTTTACAGAGACAGTAGAAGAGAGAACAAGCTAGACACAGGTGAAGACAGAATGAGCCAAAGAATGAGAAGGGGCCAGAAGATTAGAACAGATTTCCAGAGGTAGTTTGAGGCCAAGCAGAGCAAAAAGTGAAAGACTGAGAGAGAAACCAGATGGAATTAGTTAGTCAGTGGAAAGGAGTTTGAACCAGAGCCGCTGAGTTGAACCAGTCAGTCAGAGTTCAGAAAGAACAAGAAAGGGTGAGCTCATTCAGCAGTGAGCCTCAGAGGCTGAAACATCCTAGGCCTGGATTACATTTTATGGAGTCTAGAAGCTTCTAGGACTAGGCCTAGGTTAGCAGAAGGAAGCAGTAAGCTTCCAAGATGACAATTACTTCAGGTAAATAAAAGTTAGTTACTTAACACACCCCCGTCCCATAGCGACACACACACACACACACACACACATACACTATATGCACACAATAATAATTAAAAATAAAGAAGTGAGCCAGAGGTAGTGGCTCATGCTTTTAATCTCAGCACTCTCAGGCTGAGGCAGGTGGATCTCTCTGTGAGTTTCAGGCCATCCTGGTTTACAGAGTGACCTGGTCTACACAGAGAAATCTTGTCTCAAAAAAACCAAAACAAAAAAAAATTAAAAAAAAAAAAAAAAAAAGATGACCCATAGGACTACTGGACGCCAGAGAACTCCCAGAGACTAAACCACCAACCAAGGAGCATACATGGGCTGGTTCAAGACCCCTGGCACATATGCAGCAGAGGACTGACTGCCTTATCTGGCCCTAGTGGGAGAGGATGCACCTAATCCTGTAGAGACTTGATGCCCCAGAGATAGAGATTGGGGGGAGGGGCACCCTCTCAGAGGTGAGGAGGAGGGAACATTTGGATGTAAATAAATTAAATAAATAAATAATAAACAAATGCAGTTTCCCAAATGACAATAAATATACAGATCTTAAACTGGTTTTATTTGAGATTTTAGAGTCAGACAACACTCATCTTGCCAAACAAAATAATTTGTTTGGAAGGGATGAGGAAAAAGGCCATTTCGAAGCGACTTTTCTTGCCTGGCAGGGACAGGGAGACAGAGTGACAGGAAATAACTGGTTATAGTCAGGTTGCTTTGGGTGAGGTTTTTGTAAAAAGGGATACAGAGGAACTTCCTTACCGTAGCCACTGGATACAGTCAGCTTGTGAATGTGGCTCTTACCTGTCTTGATTCTTGGAAGGTCAGATTACAGGTGAGTCTCAGTAGGTCACTACAGTTTTGTTCTAAGGAACTCCGGTTTTACACGTAGTCTGGTGCACTGGGGCTTATGCCAGGAGCTCAGTCTGTGAGACAGAGCCAGGATTTCAAGCACGTCTGTGTACCTAGTTAGCCCCAGCATCACACTCACACCTCTCAGAAACACAGAGGCTTGAGAGCTTGGGAATCTGAACTCCTGGATACAGTGCCTGGCCTTCAATGCCACTAACAAGAAGCAGATATCTCAGTGGTGTAGAAGACCAGAATTCAAGAGTCCATCTATCCCAGCAGAAAAAAGATGGGGACTTCCTAATGGCCATTAGAGAAATGAAGTACAATCTCCAGAGAAGGCTCTCCTGCCCCGTGGCTAAGCTGTCCTCTCCCAGTGGATGAACCACAGAGGTAGGTGTATCATTAAGTTGTTTGAAGTCAAACCTGGTGTCTGCAGCCCAAGTAACTGGATGTCTGTCCTCACAAAATGGAGTCACCTGTCACAAGCTAAACAAGTGAAGGTAACCTCCTCACCTGGCCAGCACTGGGAAGGCCAGCGTTGAAGGTGGCCGTAAATGTTACCCACTCCCAGTTCCTGTGGGAGGGTTCTGGCCCCACCTTCCCAAAGGCATCCAAATAAGAGGACATTTGATGCCTGTAATAGAGCAGACATCCGCTGCAAGCACCCAAAAGAAGGCTGGGAGCCAGGGCAGAGACTCAGGGCAAGAGAGGGTGGGACATCACTGCCAAAAAAAATGGGGGGATGTGCTAATCATCTGAGAGAACCCTGAGGAAGAAGGAAGAGGAACAGAAGAGATGGACACCAAGCACCAGGAACCAGAGCTGTGGATACACCTCACAGTGCTTGCTTCATAAGCCATGTGATCGAGCACCCTATTTTAAGTTATGGTCACTGCAGCGTCTTGCCAGATCACTGGAAAGTTTCACACACACACACACACACACACACACACACACACACACACCATGCATGTGTCTGGGTGAGGTCATGAGGGGGTGGATGTTGAAATAGGGAAGAAGGTGGCTGGGTTGACAAACAAGGGTGACAAAAGTGTACAGACGGTTGCCCAGACAGAAATAGAAATCAAGAAGCAGACTGACCGAGAGAATGCAGCCCAACATCCATTCACATGCTCTCTGAAACCTGGGGGAAGATTCCAGACCTTCCATGAAGTGGGGCTCAAGGGTATGAGCCATTCTTACCCAGATACTGAAGGGTGGGAACCCCAGGCTGGTGCCTGCTTGGAGGGTCATTTTGTTCTGTTTTTAATTGACATGCTGGTGATCGAACCCAGAACCTTGCGAATGATAGGCAGATAGATTCTCTGCCACTGGAATACATTCCCAGGCTTTGGCTAGTTTAGAGTGTTGTCGGTTTGTTTTGTTGGGTTGTTGCTGTTGTTGTTTCTAAGACAGTCTCTTTTTAGCTTTGGTTGACCTGAAACTCACCACATAGACCAGACTGATGTCAAACTCAGAGAGATCTGACTATCTCCGCCTCCCAAGGGCTAAAATTAAAGATGTGTGCTACAGAAGTGAGATAGTTCGTTTCACATGTCATCTGTGCTGGACAACAGCCCTCCATTGTTGACCATTTGATTAGATGCTTTTGTGGTGGTGTTTGGACGAGATTGGCATACTCTGCATAAAGCAGGTTGTATGGGTGGGTATCATCCAGTCTGTTGAAAGACCGACTAGAGCCCGGACACACTTGAATTGCAGCATGGGCCCCTGACCCTCAGGTCTCTGGCCAGATAGTCCCCTGCAGTTTTGACCCATTAAAACTGGTAATTATAAGATTCAGTTCCTTAAGAACCAATCTCCCTGGCTCAGCAGTTAAGAGGACATGTTACTCTTCTTGGAGACCCAAGTTCATTTCCCAATACACCAGATAACTTAAAAACCGCTTCTGTAACTCCAGCTCCAGGGACCCTGACTCCTGTGCCCCTCATAACCACAGCACTCATGAGCACATACTCACACTGAGACATAATTAAAAAGAATTTTTAAAAGCTCTCCGCCTCCCATGCATCTCTCATTCTCTCTCTCACCTATGCCCAATCCCATACATCCTATTATCCATCCTCTGTAGAACCCTGACTAAGACAGCCCCTATAAGCAGCACACACTAACTGTTGTATCTAGAACGCTTCTGGGTGATGTCAGCCATATGCCTAACACAAAGCCTTGCCAAGTCTTGTCACTTCCAACTTTAGTGTGGTTCTCAAGCGGTTTTCTTTGGTGAAACCCCATGGCTTCACCCACGCAGGGCAAGTTCCCAATCACTGAGTCACATCTCAGCCCTCAAGCAGCTTTGGAGGTGACGTGGTAGTCAGGGCTTTCCCAGTAGGAGCACAAGGGACACTGCTTCTCTAATCACCCTTCCAATGGCCAGACACACTGACTCGTGGGTGCGCCTATATTTATACTACGGGAAATACGTTCCTGTCATATCCACATGCTTCGAATGGCAAATTACCAAATTATAAGACAAGTCTTAACAGACAGACGTGATTAAAACGCAGAGGTGCCCTGAGAGATGGCTCACTTTGAAAATCACAAGCAAAGACGACTGGTGGCCAGGGTAGGAACCAAGTCCTCCACACTTGGAAACCCAGATTCTCCTGCCCACTCAAAGTACTGGAGGACACAGACACGTGCCCACTGTGTTTCTCCATCCCTATGTGTCAGTTTGCTAACATCTTCCTTTGACTTCTTTCCAGCCAAACCACCACCTTCCCAGTCATTCCCTCCTATCTCCTCAGACAGATCTCATCGTTAAAATCTCACATCATGCCCCATTTTGTTGCTACTGCTGTTGTTTCAGGTCTCATACTGTAACTCAGGCTGGTCTGGAACTCACTGTGTAGCTATGCTGTCTTCGAACTCAAGGCAATTTTCTTGCCTCGGCCTCCTGAGTTGTTGGAAACTAGGAGTATGCTAGAAGCAGAGGGCAGATACATCCTTTAGTTGTGAGTGCCTAGGGCTTGAGAACTCACAAAACAGGTCTTCAAGCATCCTCGGCCTATCCTCTCAACGCCTCCAGAAAAGATTATTATTCCTCATCATGAGGCAGAAACAAAAACAAAGAACTGGCCTTTCAAGTGAGCCTGACAGAGTTGAGATGCCTGTCAAGGGCATATGGACTGAAGGCTTGGTCTCCAACACTTTGAATGGGATCTCTAGGAGGTAGAATCCAATGGGAGGAAGTTAGGTCTTTGGAGATGGACCCTTGAGGAGGATATTAGGAACCCAACCAATATCCTCTTCTTCCTCTCTTTGCTTCTTGACTATTACAAGGTGACCACCCCCACTATAATGTAAAACTACACACCCCAAACACCAGGACCAGGATCATAAAAGAAACCTATAGAAACATAAGCCAACATAAATGTTTCCTTAAGTTGATTATTCCAGGTGTTGTTCCACAATGATGGAGAACTGACTCACAACGGCATCCCCAGTAGAGCTCTCCAGCAGCCCCTCCCAGAGATGCACAGGTGCATGCAGGGATGAATACAAATGCACAACCTCCCAAAGAGTCCAGGCCTCTGCTGATGCCCTAATGTCCTCCCGGAATGTGAATGAGGAAAGCAATCTTGCAACAAAGAGCACCACAAGTCTCTGCTCTCACTGAGAGCAAACGTTAATTAAGCCTTCACAACTACAAAGAAAAAAAATGCCACAGAACAATGAGAATGTGTGTGTAAAACGGGAAGAGTGGGACAGAATGCAAATGGGATTATGTTTGCTTAGATGGAAGGATGCCCCCAAAATCTGTAAAGATGGTTGCTGCTTCAGAGAGAGCCTGCCAGAAGAGAAGGAAGGAGACATTCCAGCATGTATCCCTTCTGGAACTTTTATAAACAGTTGAAGAAGTAAACATGGGTGCTTGGCATCCAGCTCGGTGGTGAGCACTTGCCTATCTGGGCGTGGGTTCTGTCCTCAGCATTAGAGAAAGAAAAAGGAGTAAATATAAAATCACGCTAGTGGTTAATGCTACAAGCAACAGAATACTTTAGACATCCTCAACTGAGGTCTAAAGTGAGCAGACATTTTTGTGTGCGTGTATGTATTACTGGTAATTAAACCCGGGCCTCATGCATGCCAGACAAGTGTTCCATCCCTGAGCTACATCATAAGAGGACTTTTTCAAGGATTCACAGAACAAAACCTGGGGACTAAGGGTTGACTCTGGGAACTGTCAAATAGTAGGCTTCATATTCAGGATCCCAGAACTCCTTGGAGATGGTTACATTTTTGCTTCTTTTTCTTTTATCTTCTTGCTTCTGCCCTTTATCAAGAGGCCTAGCTTACTGCTACTCTCCTGTCTAGTCACATCCATGTCTACAAAGCTGAATCTCAGTTCTGTCAGCCTGTGATGAGGTTGCCTTTGGGCCAGTACACAATCCTGTAGCAGTCAGTTGTGGGTCAGCATAGGAAGAAGGAGTCTTTAGACACAGTGGTCTGCAAAGCTTCTTTCAAAAGGGATTGTAGACACAGAAGTCACACAATATACAAACAGCCCCAGGACATCATGGATTCAGGACTCTGCACTCACCTCCCCCAGCTGGCAGAGCCTCACCTGACCTGGAGCACTGCATCTCCTAGATGTGTTCTTATGAACAGAGGTGAGGATATGATGGGCTGTGATCTTTGTTCTAAAGAAAAAAGTTCACAGAGAAAAACACTTGACTGCAAAGGTCCATGTTCCTCTCCTCATCCCTGCTCTGACCCCTTTGCCAGAATTCCAGCAGTGATGAAAACATTGGCAGTTCAGGGAAGTCCACACCCACAAAAACAGAGACACATAAAACCCAGTTGGCACATGGGATTTCAAATCAGAAGTCTTGGGTTTCCTACCCATGCCTCTTACTAGCAATATGACTTTAGGTGAGGCATTGAACTTTGTAGAAAGTCAGTTTTTTTGTTAAATCTCTTTACCATGACATTAAATTTCTAGAACTTTCCAGAGGATTAAAAACAATAGCAAGAATAATGGTGTGCGTGTCAATGGGACAGGACAAGGCAGTGCAAAGTCTCCTCCATCTTATGTTCTTTCTGGGGCCATTTTACATTTACCTAGAATTTGATCTCATTGACAAGAAGCCTCGTGGAAAATTACCTCTTTTCTAGGAGCCTGAGGTCAAGGTGTCCCAGCTAACTTAGCTTCTGTTAAATGCCTTGCTTATGCAACACCTCCCCTCCAACTAACTGCTTATCTTTGCTTTCGTTAAACTGCTTGCTTGCACAAAATCTCCCCTCTGCAGCTGCTGAGCAAGATACCTGGATGTGGTTTTGCCTTTAAAAACCCCTTACTCTAAACACTTAACATCACACTTGGGTCCTGAATACCTGAGTGGAACCACCGAAGCTGGCTGGAACAAAGACTTCTATAGATTGTATCTGAGTCATCTCTGGTCATCCCACAAAAACAAAGCTAGCCTATTAGCTACATATAGCAGGAACACTGATCCATCTCTTCCATGAATGCTAAGCAAATGCTCTACCCCAGAGCCATACCCCCAGACCTCTCCACCCATCTCCATCTGTGGTCCCCTTTTCTCTCTTCTGTCTATATCACAGCTATATGATAACTCTCAGCATCCCCACCTGCTACTCTGGATTCTTTGGTCATATGTCACAGTATACCCTATTCTGACTGACTCTTGTGTGAGTGAAAATATTTTGGCTTTATTTTTGTAAATGTGAGTATGTCGTGTATACACGTGTATGTGCATATGGGTATGTGTGGATGAATTTGCGTGTGTGCATGAGCATGCAGGTATGTGCACACATAGGTGAGCATGCCTATAGAGGCCAGAAGACAACCTTGGGCGTCATCCTTAAAAATAGTATCCAAGACCTTTGAGAAAACATCTCTCACTGGCCAGGAGCACACTGGCTGGTCATGGAGTTCCAGGATTCCTCTTGTCTCTGCTGCCTCCAATGGGGTGTGACTGGCCTTGGATAATTATCAGCTCTGATGTCTTCAGTGTCAAGTGTATTTTGAGACGTATTTTTCCCCTTCCTTTAGTCACCAGATACCTCTTAAGTACCTACTGTCTGTCCAGTCACACGTTGGGCATGGAGAAACATTAGTGAACAGAATGGACCAGCCCCTTGTCCTTCCACACCTTGCAGCCTAATAGTGGAAGAAGATGATAAGCTTAATTAATACTAATAATACAGGGCTTGGGTGTGGCTCTGTAGAGCACATCCCTAGCACGTGTGAGGCCTCAGGCTTCATCCTCAGTAGCACAGAAAAATAATAACAATGCATAAGTGCATCATAGTGCATGAGGGGGCGATGAATAGTATGACCAATAAAGTAAAGTAGATTAAAGGTGATCTCGAGTGTCCCAGTGGTAACAGAGCATGCTCCAAGTGGGCCTCAGGGAAAGGCACTAAAGCACGAGAGAGATGCTCATCAAAGAGAGCAGAAGAGGAAGTCCTGGGCAAAGAGAGCAAAGTTCCAGTGCACTCAGGAAACTAGATGTTCATCTGGGTGAACAGGGAAAAGAAGAGAAAGACAAGAAACAGAGTGGTGAGTGCTACAGCTTACCCTGGGTACTTGGGAGGCAGAGGCAGAAGGCCTCTAAGATCAAGGCCAGTCTGGGCAATTTTTTCTCAAAATAATCTTTAAGGGAAGGGGTCTGTGATGATAGTTGGTAAAATGCTTGCCTTCTAAGCATCAAGACATGAATTTGATCCCCAGAACTTATTTTTCAAAAAAGTATATATGGTGGCCCAGGCTTATAATAAAGATTCCATAGAGTTCTCTAGCCAGCCATCCAAGTGAGTCTTGGACTGTAGTGAGTTATGGGTCAGTGAAATACGTGCTAGAAGAAGAAAAAAAAAGAGGAGGAGGAGGAAGCAGCGGAGAAGGAGGAGGAGAAGGAGGAAACAGAGGAGGAGGGCCCGGAGGAAGAAGCAGAGGAGGAGGAGGAGGAGGAGGAAGAGGAAGAGGAGGAGGGCAACAACATCTGAGGAACAATACCCAAGGTTGTCTGTCCTCTGCACACATGCACACACAGATATGCACACATGCACACACAAATTTATTTTTAAAAGAGGGGTTGGAGATATACCATGGTAATATAAGAAACATTGAATATTAGTCTTTTCTATCAAACACTGTTAAACTTGTTTTTATGGCAAGGAATTCAAATTTTTGTGTCTCTCTCATCTTGTAAGAATTATGCAAATGTTTTAATGCCCCTCCCCAATCCCATTCTCAGACTTTAAGTGACTAAAGTGGCCAATCTCTTTCCCCTTCCCTTCATTTCATTTGTGTGGGAGTCTTTTAAAACTAGCCACTCTTGAAAAATTGTGAGGTGCCACACCAGCCAATGGGAAAAAGAATAACTATGTAAGTTAAAATATAAACCAAGTGTACTTCCTGCCTCGGTGTGCTTGGTCTTCTGAGCACACCCTCTTGTTCAAGAATAAGGTTTTGCCTTCTGGAGACACTTCAGCTGGAGTTTGTTTCTAATGTAGAGCACTGGTGTATCATGTACCAGATTCTGGGCTCAATCATCAGTGCTACCAAAGAGAAAAACGAGGTCAGGAAGTCAGCCCAGTGGAAGATGCAGTAGCAATGAGTCTTGGGAGACAGTTTCACTATCTATTGCTGTCCCCAAAACTCTGCAGCTGAAACTAGAGCATATTCCTGTGAGTTAGGAATTTATCTATCTGGACTCATTTCATAAGAGCCCTCTGCATTAGTTTCTCCTGGGCTGAATTCCAAGTGCTAGCCAAGACTAAGTCATATCAAGGCACACCTGGAAAAGGAAAGACCTTCACATGACTATGGACTTTGCCATGTGGGTCTCTCAGAAACCTCAGAAGCGACATTCAAGCTGGGTATAGTAGTGTACACCCAGCAGTTCGGAGACTGAGGTAGAAAGATTGCAAGTTCAAGGCCAGCCTAGAAATTAGCCAAGGCCTGTTAATCCCACTGAATGAGAATATAACCACCACCACAATTCTTGAGACATATCTGAAGCAAGATTTATTAAATATTGGCCCGGTCTGTACCTACTATCCCCAGAGTATGGTGGCAAATTACATTAGTCAGGAGCTTTCTGACTAACCCACAAGGCTACATACTTCCCACTTTAGTCCAATCTGGAGCAAGCACACAACCCAATGTACTTCTTGCCTATGTATCTCCTAACTATGTGTGATCAAACATATATTCTGTGCAGTTGGTGCAACCAACTGTTTACAGCAGCGAAACACATGGCTTGTTATCTTACATGAACAACAGCCCCTAGCATTCTAGGAAGTTTTTTGACCTTGGGCAAGTGGGGTTTACAGGTTAGAGACTTTTTGTTTCATAGATCTCTTAAGCACAGTAATTTAATTTTTTTTTGTTTTTGTTTTTTTTTTTTTGTTTTGTTTTGTTTTGGTTTGGTTTGGTTTGGTTTTTGTTTTGTTTGTTTTTTTTTTTGTTTTTTGTTTTTTGTTTTTGTTTGTTTGTTTGTTTTTAGAGACAGGGTTTCTCTGTGTAGCCCTGGCTGTCCTGGAATTCACTCTGTAGACCAGGCTGGCCTCGAACTCAGAAATCCGACTGCCTCTGCCTCCCAAGTGCTGGGATTAAAGGTGTGCGCCACCACCGCCCGGCAATTTAAATTTAAAATACAACTTTTATAGGAGGAGCTAAGGTGGGAGGAGTAAGGAGAGGAAGAGGAGGAGTAAAGAAAGGAAAAGAAGGAAAAGGAGGAACGAGGGAGAGCAGAAATGTAGGAAGATGGAGAGCCACACAGGTGTGGAGAGCAGTGGTGGGTAACAACTTTTGTTTAGGTTAGCTAACTGGGAAACAACTCTCTTTGTATGGGCATATTGTTATTGCGCATTACTAAATATATAAAGCCTTTGATTAATATTTAAGCATTAGAGTCTCATTTTCTTACTGGGCCCACATGGATGGCGGGATGGTCTGGGCAATGCCCAGCCTTGAGGAGACAGCATGGAAGATTGGCAGAGCCATCTCCCACACTGGCAGCTCAGGGCTGGTGTTTCTGGCTGGTCGTTTCTAGCTGTGGTATGCATGTGGCCTCTGGCGGCTGAGCTAGGCAGAGCCACTGCAGCCTAAATAGTCGGCTTTACTAGAGGCCGCTTTTTAAATAATTTCAACAAACTTTAGTCATCACAGACCCTGTCACAAAATAAAATGTAAAAAGGTCCTTTTTAAAGGGTGATAGGATCTCAGTAATAAGAGTGTTTGCCTAGGGTAGTCAAGGATCTGGTTCTATCCCCAGCATCAGAGGGGAGGAAAAAGTGCCAGAGCCAGCAAGGTGGTTCAGTGGGTGAAGCGTTTGATTGGAAAGCCTAGAAAAAAAATGAGTTCAATCTCCATGGTAACATGAATAGGTATGGCCCCCATAGACTCATGTGTTTGAATGTTCCATTCATAGGAAGTGACACTTATTGAAGGTATGAAGTTGTGTTAGACAAAGTGTGTCATTGTGGGGACATGCTTTGAAGTCTTATATGCTCAAGCTACATCTAATGTGATATGCAGTCTCTTTCCTGTTGCCTGAGGATCCAGATGTAGAACTCTCAGCTCCTTCTCCAGCACCATGTCTGCCTGTACTCTGCCAGGCTTCCTACCATGATGATAATGGACTAAATCTCTGAAACCATAAGCAGCCCCAATTAAGTGTTTTCCTTTATAAGAGTTGCTGTGGTCATGGTGTCTCTTCACAGCAATAGAAACACTAAGACACCTTCCATGTTGTTTGCAAAGGACAGCATGCAAAGGAATAGATGACGTTCCACGGGGATGATCCTGGCCTTCACTACCTCATCAGACAAGGCACCATGCAACCTTCCAGCTAGGCTCTCTACTCCTGAAGGGTCCCTGGAAATCAAATATCCTAAAAGAAATTCCTTTTCTGACCAAGCTAGGAAAGAAGAGTTCCAGTCGTACAACTAAGATCACTGACGCAGTGTGTAAGGAGAAGCCCAGACAAATGCTTGGTTCCTTCTATTGTCTGTTCACAACACACATCATTCTGTAACTCTAAATGTGTGAGTGGGGTGGGGAGCATTTCTCCACACTAGGAAAAACGTAATTCCAGAGTGGATAACAGCTGGGGTGCTCTGAGTCATTCAGTTCTAAGATCATCTACCCAGAGATAACATCAGACCTCACAGGGTGAGGGTTCTCTTTAAAACTGTCCCCCATGCACACATGTCAGAAGTCAAGATTAAGTCCCAGGTAGTCCCAACACCTCTGGCACACACACTATCAGTCAGTTCTACAGTCCCTCCTTGAGTTCAGTCAGTTTGCTTCAGTGCTCACCTGGGGCAGCATTTACTGGCTTAATATAAAGGATTCTTACAAAGGATGGAGATGAAGACTCATGGAGCAAGGAAAGAAAGAAATGGCCAGGGCTCTTGTTATAGGAGCATATCTGACTCTAGAGGACAGACACTGGAGTTTCCAGGTTGCTGTGTGAACAGTCACAGGAAAGCAAATAAATTATTAAGAGATGTCTTGGGGGTTTTAGGCACCATGATCATGGTAACTCTTATAAAGGGAAGCATTTAATTGGGGCTAGTTTACAGTTCAGAGGTTTAATCTGTTGTCATCATAGGGGCAGCATGGTGGCATGTAGGCAAACGTGGTGCTGAAGAAGTATCTTAGAGTTCCAGATCCAGACCCTCAGGTAGTAGGAAGAGAGAGTGACACTGGGCTTGGCTTGAGCATTTGAAACCTCAAAGCCCATCCCCAGTGACACACTTCCTCCAACAAGGCCACACTTGCTCCAACAAGGCCACAGTTCCTTATACTGCCATTCTCTATGAACCATGGGGGGGGGTGGTATTTTCATTCAAACCACCACAAGGGATGAGCACAGAGAGGCTTAGAGGTGTGGCGGGACTCACATGTGGCCTGGCTGTAGGAGAGCAAAAAGGGATGAAAGGGTAAAGCAAGGTCCACAGCGACATTTTGATATTGTCTGGGTCACTAACACAGTAGCTGCCTCTCCTAAGCTGGGATCGCAGGAGTTTCTCAGAGCATGCTCCCAGGCTTGAATGAAGTTCAGATAAATTAAAGGCCGGTCGTTCTACACACCCTAGGCTAATCTCTGGATCCTCCTCCTCCACTGACACCTACCTTACTTCCTCATATCACCCTCCAGAAGCTTCCAGGTGTTCATCTCCCCAGCAGTTCCCGAGCCCTGCCCTCTGAGTGTTCCGGGAGGGCCATGAGCACACTGTGTCACCTACACAGATGGATAGATGTCTCTTTCCATGACACCTGAGTTTTTGAATAGTGACAAATCTAATCCAGCCTCTGTCTTTCAGGTGATCAGCACCCAACCTACCTCGGAGCTGCCATTAGAAAGCTCATACAAAAAGGTTGCTACCATTTCAGAGGGTCTAAGAATTTAGGGACTATAGGCCAGAAAACTGAGGTGAAGACCAAACATATATATTGCACGTGAGTTACCATTCTCCAAAGAAATTAAGTCTAAAACTCCTCTCTAATGATTCTACGGACTGTTAGAAAGTAACTCGAATAGTATTGAATGTGGAATTGAAGGTGGAGACACAGAAACACTCAGGATGAGACACCCCTCCCCAAAAAAAAAACAAAAAACAAAAAAAACAACAACAACAACAAAAAAAACTCCTGGGAGCTTCGGCCAAGCCGATGGGTAAATAAATCCCTTGATGGATTCATATTATGGTGGTGTTGATACAAGAACACAACTCTTACCTCAAAAGAGATAAGAGATAGTTTATTCTGGAGTAAACTATGAGTGGTCACGGCCAGGGAACACAGTTGCAAGTTCCCCAAATTCCACATTTCAACGTGAAAGTGGTTTCATGAAGGTTCCATAGTAAGAGAGCCAAGAAAGTCATAAATCAGGATACATTGGTGGGAATATTGGAGACAGGTTACAGCAAGGCAGAGACAGCTCGGCTATAGACCTTAGATTCTGTCTGACAAAATTCCTAGCCCTTTCAACTAATAGAAACTAGAGGCTTGGGAGGCAGAGGAAGGCGGATTTCTGAGTTCGAGGCCAGCCTGGTCTACAGTGTGAGTTCCAGGACAGCCAGGGTTACACAGAGAAACCCTGTCTCGGAAAAACAAACAAACAAACAAACAAACAAAAAGAAACTAGAGGCTTGTTCATCCATTTCAAAGGATTTGTAATCTTTTAATCACAGGGTGTTAGGTTTGAAGCATAGATGAGCAAGGAATTGCGATTTAGAGAGATAACCCGAGATAAACTGCAAGTAGGCCCTGGACCTGCAACATTCCAACTTTGTTATATCACTGGAGTGATAACCAGTCAATTATCCTCTGCAGACTCAGCTTCTTTCCAGGAATTGCTCACAAGAACACTTTGGGGAAGTGACAGAAAACTTAGAAAGTAGGAGCCAGGGTTGGGGACAGGCTTTTAAAGATCTGTCTTGAAAACTTCTTTGGAGAGTTTACCAAAGAAAATACCACTACCCAAGTCACCCCTGAGTGAAGATAATCTCTCTTGGAGAAGACTGTCTTCCTTGGCTAGCTGCAGCTTTGGCAGCACACAATACACACAGTAGGGAGGGAGGGAGGGAGGGAGGAAAGGAGGGAGGAAAGGAGGAAGAGCTCTGACAGCTAAGCCAAACCAACCTTTGCAACCAGTGTCACAGGTCTAACAGTCAGGGGATCTTCCCATGCTGGAGGGTATATCTAGCAGGTCACAGGTCTTGTCTTTCTGTCCACCAGAAGGTGAGCCGCTGGGCCCTGCCACACTCCCGCTTCACTGTGCTCCACCTCCTGACTCAGACTCAGAAGCAATGGAGCTCAATCTAATATTTCCCCTTTTGAGTCCTTTCTTCTCAAGTGTTCTTTTGTGTGACAAAAGCCCTTTAGTATCCCACCTTTCTTTTCCTATCTAAGCTAAGCTTCTCCGAACTTCCCAGAATGCACCTCCAAGTCTAGACTTCTAAACTCCAATAGGGGAACATCTGAATCCTAAGGGAAAGATTTCTCCCTTTCGCCATAGCCCACTGAACTGGTTACTCTTCTATTGCTGTGATAAAATATCATCAACAAGGCATCTCATAAAAGGTTTATTTGACTAAAAGTTCTATAGTGATGATTCTATGGGGGGAGGGGAGAAGCATGGCCTCAAGCAGCAGTGGTGGCTGGAGCAGAAGCTGAGAACTCACATAACAAATGCATGGGGAATTATGCAAGGCATTTGAAACCTCAAAGCTCTCTTGCAGGGACAGGCATACTTCCTCCAGGGAGGCCACAACAACTCCTAAACCTATCCAAAAAGGGCTACCAACTGAAGACCAAAAGTCGACTGAGCCTAGAGAGGGAACATTCACATTCAAATCACCACGCCAACCTATCCAAGGTTCCATCAACAAGATTGCAAAGTGTATTGACTTAAGGTGACTTTCTTTGTTTAGCTATCAAAGGTCATGTGACTTCTACAATGGCGCATGTGATTCAGGGTAACAGGAAGCCACAGTCACAGGTCATAGGAGCTCATATAATAAGAAATAGTATACAAAAATAAGGAATATTTTCTGGTTTCCTTTAAAGTAACATTATTGTTTTATGTCAGCACACAATACCACCAGCACCACCAGCTCCCCTTCCTCTTCTTCCTCCTCCTCCTTTTCTTTTCTTAACCTTTCTTTCCAACAGAGTCTCTGTACAGTACTGGCTATCCTGGGACTCACTATGTAGGCTAGTAGACCAGGCTGGCCTTGAACACACAGAAGTCAGCCTGTCTCTGCCTCCCAAGTACTGGAATTAAAGGTTTGTGCCACCATACCTGGCCCAAAAATTTTTTAAAGTGTTTTTAATTTTAAATAACAACAACAAAAACAAACAAACAAACAAACAAAAAACCCTCCTGCTACTCCTGCTTCTTATACAAGACTGACTTGAAAAATATCCAGGAGTCACATTCATGTCCACATGGTGTGTCAGCGCCTTTGGCTTTCTAGTTGGTCAATGACTCTCAGATAGGCTAATACTCAGAAAACAAAGGGAATTCAGCTGCTAAGAGCAAGGAGGGTAGACACAGCCTCTGTTCAACAGTCTGGAGAAAGTGGCAGCCTTGGAGCCCTGGAGGCTGAAGCAAGAGACCCTGAACCTGCAAGAAAATGAAGTAAGACTATTAAGCAAATCACTTCCCTTTGGCTCCTCGGTTCTGAGCACTCGGGCCTTTTCCTTCTTTCTCTTTGCTCCCAGGGGGGCTCCAGCCTCAGCGCCTTTGCCTTGGATGTCTCCTCCAACAGCACCAAGCCCCTTCTAGAAGCTCAGAGCCTCTCTTCGGGTCTTGCTTCTCAGTGAGGCCTACCCTGACTACCCTCCTGAAGCACCTGCCCCAGTGCCCCAACCTCTTCTTCCGGCTCCCTGAATTTTTCTCTGATCTTCTCCCTCTCCCAGCATTTTGCACATTTGTTTTTAGTGCTCACTAATGCCTTCCAATCATCTGGAGTAGTGCCCGGGACATAGCAGGCACTTGAGAAACATTTCTGGAGCAGTGAATAAATATATCCAAAGCTAGGCCTGATGGTGAGGCCTGTGGTTCTTACAGCTATTTTACAGCCTTAGCAGGAAAGTCACAGGATCGAGGCTAGGACATTTAGCAAGGTTCTGTATCAAGATAATAAAAAAAAAAAAAAAAAAAAAGGTGGGGGCGCGGGAGGGAGCTAAGTAATCTCAACTAAGTGATTTCAAAAAACGGTACAAGAACTGGCAAGACGGGTGCAGTGGGTAAATGCACAAGCCTATGACCTAAGTTCTGTCTATCCCAAGAATCCATAGCAGAAGGAAAAGCAATGGAAATGACAAAGAACCTTGAGGCTGACAAAACCGGGAGGCACAGCCACTCTGAAGCAGAGAAGGTGAGGGACAGGAGCAGGAAGAGCCCATCCAGAACCCATCCAGAAGCCAGTGGGCCCGAGGAATGAGTACCAAGGCCCCGCCCAACGCTGAAGCCTGCCAGCCTCGCTGGGGCTTCCACTGCCTGGTGGACACCGCTGGGCACAGGAGCCCTGGAGAAGAATTACAATAGCCAATCTGCGAGGGCCAGCACCAGCGGAAAAGGGTGGGTAGTGAGAATGGAGGGATGAACAGCAAGAGTCGGTCTGCCGGCTTTATCCCTGCGATCTACGGCAGCGTGCCGCAACTACTAATTACTTTCCCTGGTCACACTGGGAAACCAAGGCACAATGAAGGAAGCATGTACTCCACACCAGATAGGGCTTGAGGTGATTTGAAGAAAAGTTACAAACCATGAGTTCTTGGGTAGGGTCAAGGAAGGCCAGGAGTTTTTCTAACTGTTGAACGGCAGTCACTGTGAACCGTCATCCCGGTCCAAGCCTGGGGCTGGGATTCACTTTACACACACACACACACACACACACACACACACACACACACACCACACCACTCCCACCCCCACCCCCACCCCCACCCCCACCCCCACCCCCACCCCCACCCCCACCCCCGACTTTTCTCAGTTTTCTTTTCCTCCTTCTTGGTCCCAGGCGGAATAGTTTCAGTGTTGCATCCATTCCCCAGTAGTGTTTCTGTGAGAACAGTGGATGGAGGTTCTGGGTGAGACTTTTGGGTAGCCACAGCCATGGTCATTCTAAACAGGAAGAGGAAGTGGGGAGGAAATGACAGTAAGGAGGCACAGGGAATGCTGAAAGGCACACGGAAGGAGAAAGGACTGAGGCAGAAGGGAGGTGGCATCTATGAGGAGCGGCTTGGCATCTAACATACCTAGGTATAAACCAACAGCCTCTATTGATGCTGGGAAACACGGGCATAGTAAATTGGCGTTCAGGTCTCTGTCCCGAAGCAGAGGTCCAAATGGAAGGGCGATTTCCATCCCTTCTTCCCCTTGAGTGATCTCATTGGGACCAGAGGCCTGCATGCCTGCAGCACTGTTGCTGAGATAAGTCAACCGGCCTCCTCACTCCCGCCCTCCTAGGATCTACCACTGTCTTGGACTTTAACATTAGCTGCTGACTTCTTGGGGACCAAGATAAAAGTAGTGATGGGGCTGTCACCCAGTTAAGCGCTTAGCTAGGATGCATGAAACCCTGCATCTGTACCCCGAGTCCTCTGCAAACCAGATGTGGTGAATCCGAAGTTCAAGGTATACTCAACTACTTGCTAATTCCAGACTAGCCTGGAATAAACAAGATTATAACCAAAGGGAGTAAATAAAAGGAAAAAGGGCCGGGCAGTGGTGGCGCACACCTTTAATTCCAGCACTTGGGAGGCAGAGGCAGGCGGATTTCTGAGTTCGAGGCCAGCCTGGTGTACAGAGTGAGTTCTAGGACAGCCAGGGCTACACAGAGAAACCCTGTCTCAAAAAACAAACAAACAAACAAACAAAAAACAAAACAAACACCACCACCCCCCAAAAAAAAGAAAGAAGGAAAAAAGGAAAGGTGAAATTAAACAGTGTTGCCAACTACTGGGTAACTTTATCCAACTCAATTCAACCGCAGATTAATGCCTGTGTCACCGTTGCCAGGGCTCTGATCCAGCCAGTTACTATTTAGCTTAGAAGGAAAGTCGTTTTGTACAAGAGCTGGGACCCTAAAGGGTGGAGGGATTTATGGTCCTCAAAGCTCCTCCTTGGGAAAGTCAAGGCACAAAGACTTTTTTTATAAGGAAAAAAGAAAGATGTGAAGAGTTTCCTGTTTGCTGCTGTTTCCTCCTCTCTTCTTCTTCTTCTTCTTCTTCTTCCTCTTCTTCTTCTTCTTCTTCTTCTTCTTCTTCTTCTTCTTCTTCTTCTTCTTCCTCCTCCTCCTCCTCCTCTTCTTCCTCCTTCTCCTCCTCCTCCTTCTCATCTTCTGCCTGACTACTAGGTCCTCACCTCCCTGGGTTAGTGTCTGTATGTCTGTATATATTTACAGTTTTCCCTTTGTTTTGTGATACAAAGTCTCCTCTTGTTGCCCAGCCTGGACTGGAATTCTTTCCTCAGTCTCTTGAGTGCAGGGATTGCAGGTATGTGTCACCAAGCTCCACCCTGTAGCTCTTTAGAGTGACACAGTACTTTTCCACAGTCACACTTCTCAGCAATTTGGGACCTTGGTGTTTGCTGAGGCACTGAGCTAAAGACATAGGAAGAACGTTATACCTACTCCTGTTATCTGAAGGTCACCAGTTGTTTTGAGTTCTCTAGATTTCAACAAGTGTTTAGATATAGGTGTGGCCTCCAAAATTAGAATAGCAGGCACAGGGAGGGGCTGTCCCTTACAAAGGAGTGGCCCCTGCTTCATCACAATCAATGTGCCCTCACTGACGCAATGCAGATTCTTTTCTGAGCTTCACCTTAAGGTGTAAGCCTGCTCATTTGACAGGCCAAGGTGGTGCACACCTTTAATTCCAGCACTCAGGAGGCAAAGGCAGGGGGTTCTCTGTGAGTTCAAGGCCAGTTTGGTCTAAAGTCAAAGCAAAACTTAGTAAAAAGGAACTTAAGAAAGAAAGCAGGATTTATCCTGGCTCCTAATCTACGAGTACAGTCCACCATGACAGAAAAAGTATGGTGATGGGGGTAGCCTCACTGTGTGCAAAAGCATGATGGTGGGGTGGCCTCACTGTGTGCAGAAGCATGATGATGAGGGTGGCCTCACTGTGTGCAAAAGCATGATGGTGGGGTGGCCTCTCTGTGTGCAGAAGTGTGGTGATGAGGGTGGCCCTACTGTGTGCAAAAGCATGATGGTGGGGTGGCCTCACTGTGTGAAGAAGCATGGAGAAGCATTACATCAGCACTCAGAGGGCAGAGAGAACGATGGGATCTTCTAATCACTTTCTCCTTTGTTCCCTTTTATGCAGCCCCAGCCCGCGAGACAGGGTTACCACATTCGGGGTAGGTCTTCCTCTGGAAATTCCTTCATAAACTTACCCAAAGGTCTATCTTTTAGATGATTCTAAATCCAGTTACATTGACCAGGAAGACTCAGGGCTTGATACTGAGTATGTAGAATAGTAGCCTGGTAGCCAAAAGGTAGTGAAAGAAGCAGCTAACCAGGTGATACTGAGCAGAACATGAGTCCAGGAGGGAATGCAAGGCAGAATGGGTTCTCCTGGAGATCTGGGAAACAGACAAAACAGAAGGCTTACAGAGCGCCTGCCGACAGAGCTATCGGACCCTAACTTTTAAAGGATCTGAGCCTCAAGTAGAGAGTTCAGAACCCCTGAGAAATGAACTCCATTGAGCAAGAAAAAATAGTATCGTTTGGTAACAATAAATCTAGTACACTAATGCTGGGGCGAGACAGGCTGAGTAGAAAGAAGATTCATTCAGAGGAACCTCTTACCTGTGACCCTGGCACTCCAGGGAAGAACCCTTTGCAATAGTCAGAAGACAGGGAGTTCTAGACACAATTACAAATGACAATCTCTGGAGCGTGTGTTTCAGAGTACAGAGTGCCAGGATCACCTCAGTCTACCAGCTCGGTTGTCACAGCAGTGCTTCTCTCTCAGCCTCAGCTGTCTACTCAAATCACTGAGAAACTAGATGAGACCCTGAGCTCCAGATCTACTTCAGCAGAATGGGTGTGGAAATCTCTGTGTAAATTACCATTTACTAAAGAATAAGGCTTTTCTTTCTCTTCCTCTTCCTCTTCCTTCTCTACCTCCTCCTCCTCCTCCTTCTTCTTCTTCTAATTATATATTTATTTAAGTAAGTAAGTTGATGTCTTCAGACACACCAGAAGAGGGCATCAGATTCCATTACAGATGGTTGTGAGCCACCATGTGGTTGCTGGGAATTGAACTCAGGTCCTCTGGAAGAGCAGTCAGTGCTCTTAACTGCTGAGCCATCTCTCCAGTCCCCAGAATAAGGTTTTTTCTAATGAGAGTTGAGAGGTGCACAAATCTATGGGGTGTAACTATTAGTCATTAGGAATCAGTTCAATACTGGTCATTTGGCAGAATGGTAACAGATTCTTCCCTAGGACCTAGGACCTTACTAGCTATGTGTTCTTGGCCCCAATAACAGTGCCAGGTGTGGTTTCATCCTGTGGGTGGGGCCTTAAATCCAGTCAAAACATGCTTGGTTGTTTCCATGATGTTTGTGCCACTGTTGCACAGGTGGCCATGTCTTGCCAGGCCAGTCTCATTAATAAAGTTCTCAGAGTTTATCGTTGGATAAGACCAATGATCTCTTTCCCCCTAAGAGCATGTGTCACACCTTCTGACACTGCAAAACTAAAGGGAAGAGATGAAACTTCCAGGTGAGTTCCGGCTCTATTTACCCATGCTCTATGACTCTGCTGTATCTGTCTTCAGCAATACAGTCTTGTCATCAGGTTCTGAAGAGTACCGAGAGTACTGGGAATACTCTGTAATGCTCATGTCCAATACTCTATGGGACCTCACTGATCCATGACTCCAAAAGACGAAATTCATTCTTGGCACTGAGACTTTTGTTTGATAGTCTGCAATGTCTAATTGGGACATTGTGCTTTGTTATAGGGTAACTACATAACTTATTTTTTTATACATGAATGTATATATTTTATGAAGTCTCTACAGTAGTCAAGGTGCAGAGACTGTGAGATGCTCAGCCCTTACGGGTCTATATCTATATCACATCTCCTCCTCCCAAGGCTCAGGAATCACTGAGGAAGAAAGAACAGAAAGACTGTAAAAGCCAGGGCGATGGATGACTGTGGGGTCAGTCAGGGTACTGTGGAACTGAAGCAGGAGTGAGATCAAGTTGTGTCAAACCCCAGAAAACTTACCTGGAGAGCAGTAGGAGTGAGGACCACTCCCTCCCTTGTCCTGGATCTGCATGTCCTGGCCCACATAGTCCTGTGTCCTCCACTTTTGTCTCCACCACAGTAGGTCAGTCACAGGTGGTCAGTCTGAGCCAGGTTAAGCTTTGCTTCTTATAAGGTCATATCCAGCCGGGCAGTGGTGGCGCACGCCTTTTTTAATCCCAGCACTTGGGAGGCAGAGGCAGGCAGATTTCTGAGTTTGAGGTCAGCCTGGTCTACAGAGTAAGTTCCAGGACAGCCAGGGCTACACAGAGAAACCCTGTCTCGAAAAACCAAAAATAAATAAATAAATAAGGTCATGTCCAGCAAACAACTGGAGTTCTTCTTTATGCAAATAAGGCATTCCCAGCACCTTAGCCCTAGCCGATGATGTACACTCACCCCAAAAGCCTCTACTCAGTCCCCAAAGATTTAAATAGCCCCTCACCCCCACCCAGTGAAAGGAGCTGCTTAATGAAGCCTGCCTCCGGAGAAGCCTGTTTCTCACTGCACTTGCCCATTACCTGAGGCCTCCATCATCCTCCCCATCCTCTCCCCAGGCCATTCCTGCCTCCTGCATCCTCCCCTCAGAATCCCCTGCTTGAGTTTCAGGCTGACTGAGCCAGGGAGCACAAGGGAAGTGGAGGCCTAACCACAGAGGACTATAAGGAGACCATATTATTCAAACCCAGCAGGCAGTTGCACGTTCAAAATCATGGTGGTTGTGGCAGCGCGCACAAGACCTGCAAAAGCCCGAATCAGACAAAATCTCAACGTGGGTAGAGGAGGCGCTTCTTTTCTCAGTTTCACCATGGCGACAACCAGAGGAACGAGGAGCCCCCACCTAAATAACTACTTCTAATACTGCAGAAAGGAGGGCTGGGAGATGGCTCAGCAGAAAAGAGGATCCATTGCTCTGCCAGAGGACCTGGGCTTGGGAGCCAGCACATACATGACAACTCACAATTGTAACTCCAGTTCCAGGGGATCCAGTGTCCTCTTCTGGTCTCTGTGGGTACTGCATGCATGTGGTGCACAGACAATACACAGGCAAAGCACCCATATGCATAAAATAAAATAAAATAAAATAAAATAAAATCTTTTAAAACTGTAATTGCAGAAAAAATAAATTTAAAGAAATAATAATAGTGGAAGGGCAGCTGTGCCATCAATGTTGCTGTCGCAACAACATCGAGACTCACTGGTCTCAAACGGGCTGTTTAATCTGTGTTTAGCATGTCCCAAGAGATTCAGGCCCACTCTGTTGACAGGTAACTGGGGCACCTTACCAAAAGCAACTGACCCCAAACTGCAGGTGTGGTCCTCAAAGCTTGCAGAGGGTGATATTGGAAGCCAGAGACCGGGGTGACAGAGACACCCAAGAAGGAAAAAGAGTAACACTCTGAAAGTCTCTTCAGGCACCCAGGGACAGCAGACAAGGACAGCAGGTGTAAGACTCTTTCGAGCCTCAGCTTACCAGAGACCCCCTGAGTGAACCACAGAGATGTGAATCAATGCAAAAAGTGATAGGAATTTTAATGATCCAGCACATTGGGGTCGTCCTACGCCAAAGGTGAAGTGATGACCCCGGCAGCCCACTTGGTCAGTCTTCATACAGTTTAAGGGGTGGACTAAAGAAAGAGTGACTAGGTACCATATGCCTGGCAGACCAGTGTGACTTTTAAACTGATTGGTCTTTAGAGAATGAGGTGGCAGGGACTTTTCTTGTCTGCAGGTGGCAAGGGTTGGTCTGTGCTCTGGGCCTTCCCAAGCCACAGGTGGGTTCCCTCCCCTGAGGTCTGAGGAATGCTAATCAGCCTCTCCTATCTGGCAAGTGTCCCATGACCTTTCCAAAGTTTCTGAGCTGGCCAGGAATGTTAATTAGCCTCTCCCTTCATGGGGGACAAGTGTTCCAAAGTTCCTGAGCTCACGTCTTCAAGGGGCATAGTATCTGACTGGAAAATAGTTCCTCCTTCCAGGGTCAAATTTAACTGTGTTCCTCTTACATCCTAAAGGGGAAACAATTACAGTACCTTTCTAGGCCACTACCACACCCCACACCCCACACCCCACACCCCACACCCCATCTGAAGTCTCAATGCTAAGGTCTAAGGCAAGAGCCTCTAGTCTCAGTTTTTCTCAATTCTTTCTCTCCCTTTTCTTTTCTTCCTCCTCCTCCATCCCTCCTCCTCACCCTCCTTTCCTTCTTTCTCCTCTTCCTCTTCCTCCTCTTCCTCTTCCTCTTCATCAAAGTTTTATGTAGACAAGGCTAACTTTCAACTCAGCACACAGCTCAGAACAGTCTTAAACTCCTGATGTTGTGAGGTATTCACCAGAGAAGACTACCTGGGCATGGGTTTAAGCCAATAGAAACTTTGTTAGCTGGCACAAGACATGGCACAGTCATTCAGGATCCCATAGTGTAGCCCCAAGTCTCTCTCAGGGTGAGCTTTTAAACACACACACACACAAAAACACAAAACCATGTCCTGGGTTGACATATTTCAGTTAACAAGAACAGTTAGTCAGAAGCAGAACTATAGAAGCCAAACAGCAAGGTTAGTACATTTAGAGACGGTCCCTTGACTGTGGACTTTGATGGATTAGGTCTTTGTTTTCATTTTTGGCAGGTGGTGTTGTCTGCGTGCTGAGATTTACGGCCTGAATGGCTCTTCCAACATGGAGTCAGTTGTGCTATGGTCTGGGGCCTGTTCCACTGGCCCTCCTGATTTTACTTCCCAAGTGCTTGGTTTACAGACATACATCACCACACCCACTCAAAAGTTACTTTCTGAGTTTAGGCTTCCTCAGCTACCATATGGGGACAATAACAACATTTACACCCCAGTGTCCTGTGAAAACTGCTTGAGATAATTAATTCCAGCAGAGCCATTGGGACAATAGCTAGCTTACAGTAGGGACCCTATAAAGTACATGTGGATACATGCACAGTGATGTATATGACTCATGTATTAACTATAACTTTATATCTAAAACTATACATATATAGTAACATGTAGGCTACTATATACAATGTTTAGGTGCTCTGTGTTAGACATTACTTTGGGCACTTCCAAGTTTCCCTTGAGTGGGAGGCCCATAGCTCCTGGGCATCTGAGAGTCACCTCCTTCCCAAGCATGGTGGCCCATTGTGTGGACCTCCCAGGATCAACAAGATCTTCGAATTTACCATCCACAGAGGCTGAGCCAGACTTAAGCCCTGTTAACGTCTGAACCTGTAGCTAGAAGCCAAGGGAAAGGGCTAGAGGTTGGGGTGGGCCACTGTTCTTTCTGACTTTAAGCAGAGGTAAGAACACTCTTGAGGGTTCAGAGGAACTGGACAGGCTCCATAGCTCCCCAAGCGGTTTGGGTAGTGGCAAGTTTTCCTCTGATGTTTCTCCTTCTGCCCAGCCCTAGCACATTCTATGCCAGCCCTGGGGCCCTGAAGCCCTGGAACTTGGGGAGGGAAGCAATCCATGGCCCTGCGCGGAGAGAGTGGGCAGGAGGCCCACGGGAAGCCCACCGCCCCAGAGAGCAGGTCATACTGCCCCCAGGCAGCAGGGAAAGCCTGGACTCCTGCAGAGCCGCAGGCCCATACACGAGGGTGATTCGGGCGGGAGCCCCCGGGCAGGGCGCGGCCGCGCAGGACGTGAGGACCCGTTGGGTGCTGGAAGCCCCGGAGGCTGACTCATCCTCCTGCCTCTGACAGCACTGCAGCCTCTCCGGTAGCACAGAGCGCCCCTAAGAGGGGCGCGCCCCCTGGAGGCCGCATCAGAAAGCTCAGTCTGGGCTCTCGGTTCCAAATTCCATCACTTTAGATGAATTTGAAGTTCAAGGAAGAAGGCAAACACAAACACTTCCTTATCAGTTGGTTTTCGTCTCCTTCGACCCCCACCCCCGTGGGGGAGCGACACTAAATATGAGCATATGAGCACCTAGTAGGCTTTCAATTCTGGCCCAAGTGGATTGCTTGCCTGGTCCCAAACTGATGCATCCTAATTTGCCACCCCTCAGACTGGGATAATGTGCCCATTTCTCCTTATTGGTCTTAAAACAACAGAAAATTCATTGATGAACCAGTGACCACCCCAACTGATGAAAGTGGCTAACAATTACCCAATACCATTGCGCAGAGCGTTTGCATACATTAATGCCCTTAATCTCTGATGGAAGTAGATATTATTACCCTGCCTATCTTCAGAAAGTAAATGAAGATTTAAAAGATGGCACCACCACCATTTGTAGTTTGTTTGTTTATGGTGGGCTTTTGATGTTGCTGTTATTTTCGAGACAGGGTTTCTCTGTAATAGCCCTGCTGCCCTGAAACTAACTTTGTAGACCAGGCTGGCCTTGAACTCACAGAGATCACAGCACTCTGCCTGCGAGTACTGGGTAAAGGAGTGAGTCACCACGCCCAGTGCACACTCAGTTATGTAAGCAACACTTTCCTTTAGTTCCATAATAATTTGGAGTGTAGGATCATTTCCCACTGACAGGTCAGCTAACAGGAAACGAAGGTTATTTTCTCAAGGTCTTCCAGCTCCAATTCTCAGATATAAATTCCTCACTTCTTTCCAGCTCCGTGGTTCCCTCCGTTCCCTCCCACCTCGCCCTTGAGTAATAAAAGTGACTCACTCAACCCCACCTGTAAGCTCCAGCAACTATGAGTCACTAACCCACCCTTCTGGTAGCGGTAGCATCCATAACAAACGTAAGCACCTCCCACTTCCCGAGCCCCGCCCCCTCCACCCACCGCACTGGCCTCTAGGAAGCAAGAGGCTGGTGAGTGGTTTCTGGTTTCCCACACACTGTATTGCCAGTGCCCAGGAGGTGGCTGTATTAAGCTTCAAAGATGGGTTTGTGCTCCGGTACACACAAGGAGGCCAGACTGCCCTAAACAACCTTCACAGGCACGGTGAGGAAGCCTGTAATCCCAGCACCACAGCGTAGCCCGAGGCAGGATTGCCAACTCTAGAACAGCCTGAGCTACACAGCAAAGAGGCTGGGTCACTGAGCTTCCCTGCAAGAGAAAGAGCTTCAGACCTGAGGTGACCACCCCACTCTGTGAGGCAAGAGAGGGTCTCAGAAAGGGGTCTGTTAGCGTTCTGTCTAAGCTCCGCCCCACAGTTACCTGGCAACAGCCAGGTAGGCCTGACCCACTATAAAAGGGGCTGCTTGCACCCTCCTCGCTCTCTTGGTCTTCTCTTGTTCCCTTGCTCTTCCCTTTCCCCCTCTCTCTCCACGTGCTCATGGCCGCCCCCTACTCCTCTACTTCTCTACTCTCTCTGCCTTTCTCTGACTCTATTACCTTCTCAACTCCCCTCTCCATGCTCCGAATAAACTCACTATACTATACCTCGTGTGCCTGGTCCCTGGGGTGAAGAGATGCCTCAGCACGGGCCCCCGAGGCACTCCCTTCCCCCACACCTCACCCAACGTCCATAGAACATATCCCCCTCTCTTTATCTCTTCATAAACACAGCAGGGTCGGTGGGTGCCTTGCCTGCGTTACTCAATGTCAAGATCTTAAAGAACAAAAATAAGAAAAATCAAATGGAGGACGATTGGATCCTTGAGAAGCCGACATGGGGAGATTATCAGTGTCATGAAAAAGCAGAAAGGCTAGTTTACAAGAAAAAAAATAGGGAGTCAGTCACGTGAGTGAAACCCAGAGGAGGCTGCCTTCAGAACAAGCAGGAAAAGCTATCTCTGTATCAACACCATCGAATTTCAATGGTTGTGAGTCACAAAGCTCAAGCCACAGAGGCAGTGGGGAGCTCTCCCCTTGGCAGGCAAGTCTCAGATGCCTGCCTTCTAAAGACACAGAGGAAGCTTGTCCTCCAGAAGAGAAGCCTAGCTCAATGGTTATGCACTGGTTTAGCAAATGTGAGGCTTTGGGTTCCAGTCACAGCAGCACAAGAAAACCAAACAGAAACAAAAGAACAGAGCCAGATGTAGTGGATCACATCTGTCTTTGTTATTCCAACATGGGGTGGGGGTGGGGGTAGAGGCAGGAGGATCAGAAGTTGAAAGCCAGATTCAGCTACACAATGGAATCTGAAGCCCAGGGAAAACATTTAAAGTAATAAAAAGAATCCATCAAACTGTGAACCATAGGCATGGCCCGACCTGTGGTGCACTTCAGTCTTACTAGGAACTCAAAACAGGATCTCACTGCTCCCAAGGACAGGCAAAAGTGAGACAAAGCTTCCTCAGGAGATGGGGTGCAATCGAGTGCAATTTACTAGGGAAGAGTCACAAACTGTGTGGCTGGCAATCTACAAAGGTCCAGTCACTGGGTGTCCCTAAGATCTGGAAATCTTGCTGGCATGATCCAAAAATGAACGGCCCATATAATTTGGATCTGTGGTCATCAGTATATCATGGCTGTGGCCCTTAATAGCACAAATATGCTTACCTCATCACCAGCAGGCAGAGGAGAAAGGGCAAATGCAGGCTCGTGCAGGCCTTGTGCAGCGAGCACTCTGAAACCTGTTACCCTCAGCACTTGGACCAGCCACGAGTCTCCCATGAATCTCCGCATTAACTCTGCCTATGGCAGAGACGGAGAAACTGTTTAGAAGGCAGTTTGACAGCATTGTCCAGTTAGCAAAACAAAAACATCCATCTAAAAGGGTTTTTGTCTTCTGTTTTCTGCCTACTCTCCCCTGGGTCACCACACTAAACTACAGCACCAGACCAAATTCTTCTCCCTTCCTTAGAAACCTAGAGCCACGTGATAAGAACTTCCTGCAGCCAAAGTCACCCACCTACAACTTAACCGGCTCTATCCTCTCTGTCCCTGCAAGTCTGCTGGTCCTCAGGTGCCCTGGAGCCCGTCCATCCTTCCTCCTGACCCACTGCGCCCCCATCCTGCTGACTCCCCATCTTAACTCCAAGCTCTTCCCTTCAACATCAAAATAGCCTGTTTTTTATATTTTTTTTCTTTTCCATGTGTATGTGCACACGCACACACACTATTGACTGTTTGATATCTTTTGTATTTTCATATGCCTTTGGGATTGTTTTTCTGTTTCCGTGAAGAATTTGCTGGCATTTCGGTAGCCTTCGCTTTAGGCAGCGAACTGGTCACCAGTCTCCTTGCTGCAACGCAAAGCTGGAAATGCACCGTAAGGAAGGGTTTATTTTGGTTCGTGGTTTGAGAATGTGGCACCTCAAAGCAGGAAGACATGCTGAAGAGAGAATAAGTGGCTGGTCTCGTTGTATCACCCTCCCTTCCCTGCAGTCCCTCCCCACCCCGCAGCCTCTCCCTCTTTAGCCCCTCCCTCCTGCTGCCCCTCCCCGTGCAGCCCCTCCCTCCTGCAGTCCCTTCCCCTCAGCCCCTCCCCTGTAGCCCCTCCCTCCTACAGCCTCCCCACCCCCTGCAGCTATGGTTCTCAACCTTCCTAAGTCCTCGACTCTTTAATACAGTTCCTCACGTTGTGGTGACCACCCCCCCCCCACCACCACCACCATAAAACTACTTTCATTGCTGCTTCAAAACTTTAATTCTGCTACTGTTGTGATTTCCGTGCCCATAGACCTATGAAAGGCTAGACACGGCGTGGTCCATACACACATAATGGGATATTATTCAGCCTTAAAAGGGAAGGAACGCTTGACACATGCTAGGACATGATTGAACCCCGAGGACAGTATACTCAGTGAATAAGCAAGTCCCGTGTGACTCCACTTCTGTGAGGTTCTCAGAGAAGTCAAGTTCAAGAGAAAAAAGACAATAAAGCACACGGGGAAGAGTCAGGAAGGGATGGGCAAGAGTGGAAGGGGGAGCAAGAGAGGCTCATGGGAGGAATGTGATTACTAAACACATTCCACCATGTATGGAAATGCCACAATAAACCCACTATCGTAATTTATATGTGACAGTAGTTCATTATTCTCCTTTTAAAGAGGAGGAATGGCAGTTGCGGGAGCTAAGAGCGGGAGCGATGGAGAGTCAGGTTTCAAGGACAGCAGAGTTTCAGCAGGACACAAAGGTTCCTAGAAACTGTCACCCTTCCTGAGACCCCGGGAACATCGTGGAGAAAGGACGCAAGAACTGTAGGAGCCAAACAGAGTGGAGCAGAAGTGACATGAGAATCTTCGCATTGCTTACAAATATGGAAACGTCAATAACAACAAAAGAACAGTTCCACCGAAGTTGAGCCTGGAGTGGGGGAGGGGGCACTCGGCCGCTAAAGCATGACACCTGAGTCTCCGTCCCCAGAGTGCGCAAATAAAGCCAGTACAGTCAGTGGCTTCTCTGCGGCTCTCTACCTTAGCCTTGCTTTAGAGCCCCAGGTTAGTGAGAGATCCTCTCTCAAAAAACAGTGCAGACAGCACCGCCTGAGGAATGACCGCTGGAGTTGACCTCTGCCCTCCAGGAGCATGCGCACACTCCACACACCAATGGTTAAGCTGTCCTGATTTGATTTCAGACAAGGTCTCATGGTGTAACCCTGGCTGGCCTGGAACTTTCTATGTGGACCAAGCTGGTCACAAACTCACCTGCCTCTGTGTCCCAAATGCTGCAATTAAAGAGGTGCGCCACCACACCCTGGCCCAAGGCGGGCTAAGTTCTATGCTGTTTTGTAACCACAAAGTTAATAAGAAAAACAAATTAGTGCGTAGTTTTTCCTCTTCTTAAAGCATACAGTAGCTTTCCATTTTGCTCAGAATAATAGCTGAGTTCCTCAAGTAGACTAGAAATCTCTGCTGGCCTCGGTTCCCTGCCCAGCTCCATCGCAGAACACCCAGGTAGCAGACGTGTGTGTGTGTGTGTGTGTGTGTGTGTGTGTGTGTGTGTGTGTCTGTGTGTGTGTGTTTCTATGTGTCTTTCTCTCCCTCCTTCTCCCTCCCTCCTCTCTCTCTCTCTCTTTGTGTGTTTCTTTCTGTCTTTCCCTCTCTCCCTCCCTCTCCCTCTCCCTCCCCACTCCTCTCTCTCTCTTTCTGTGTGTGTTTGTGTGTATGTGTGTGTGCGCGTGCGTGTGCATGTATGTGCATGCATGTGTGTTTGTGTTTCTATGTGTCTTTCTCTCCCTCTCCCTCCCTCTCCCTCCTCTCTCTCTCTCTCTCTCTCTCTCTCTCTCTCTCTCTCTCTCTGTGTGTGTGTGTGTGTGTGTGTGTGTGTGTGTGTGTGTGTGTGTGT
>JANHMN010000008.1:52919049-53083775 GCA_030674055.1 Rhabdomys pumilio
TGTGTGTGTGTGTGTGTGTGTGTGTGTGTGTGTGTGTGTGTGTGTGTCTTTCTCTCTCTCTGGCTCTGTCTGACTCTGGCTCGCTGACTCTCTCAAACTCACCATGTAGCCACGGATGACTATGACTTCAGACCCTCCCTCCGTCTGCTGAGTCCCTGAGGAGTATTGGGTGATGAACATTGGCAGGACTTTATTCTGAGTGCACCTGCTGCTTTGTCAGATGGTCCTCTCTGTGTGATCCCCTTTGGGTCTCTCTGCTCCTGGCTGCTTACTCCTTACACTCACATACTTGTTCACATCTCCTGTGAAACACACACACACACACACACACACACACACACACACACACACACACGGGGGGTGGGGGGGGAGACAGGGCCTCAGGACCACCACTCCTCCGGATGGAGGACACCATCACAACAGGAGGCACAGGTCAGCCCACATTCCTGCTCAGGACTACCTTTACCGGAGCTAAATTCTGGGATCTTCCTGTTGGCTGCCTTTTGAGGATTAGGGTTAAATTACACATGTAAAGTTTGGCACTTAGTATATAACCAGGACCTTCTGCAACTGGGCCTCAGAAAGTTCTTGACTTTGGGAGGGGGGGCGTGAGGGGACGATGTCACATAATCCCTTTGAGAGTTTGATTAAAACTATAAAACCTGGCCTGTGGTGACCTTTGCCTGTAATCCCAGCTCTCTGGGGACTGGAGCAGGAGGATGGTGAGTTCGTAGTGCATATATAATCTCTTGATGTTTACGGGACATCAAAAGCCCTGGAAACCCGGTTTCCAGTATACAGAGAGAAAACTAAATTTATCAGAAGAGCTGAGAAGCATTGCTAACTTGTGAAGAGCCTGGAGCACAGGAACGCTGCACCCTGAAGACCTAAGACCATCATCTCTAGGTCCACAGTGCCCCCTGCTGGTAGACTCCAGAAACTGCAAGGCTTGCCTGGTGGGAGTCAATTCAGCCCTCTTGGAAAATACTTCAAAAGCATCCCCTAAACTCTTCAAATGAGATTGTTCCCTCAGCCATCTCCACCATGTTCTCCACAGCCATCTCTAGAGTCTAGCATCTCTCTGAGACATGAAACGTGTCAGTTCTGTCCCTCTGCTTGTCACAAGTCTGGAATGTGACGTTAAACACCATTATGGAATACCATTATGCTCTTAATAATTGGTCTCTCTGTCTCTTTGGGAATTGAACTCAGGGTCTCAAATGTACAAGATACATGCTCTACCACTGAGATACACCCTCAGCTCAATAATTGTGATATTTCTAATTATTGTTACAGTCTTTGCCACATGCCAGTGTCTTTGGTACCAGAGAAGCTGAGGCAGGAAGTTTGAAAGTACAAAGCCCATCTGGGCTGCAGACTGAGTTCAAGGACAGCCTGGGTAGTTTGATGAGGACCCTACTCAAAATAAATAGTGGAAAACAAGGACTGAGGACGGATCCTAGGGGTAGGGTACTTGTCTAGTGTACATACTGGGGGTGGACTTCTAGGACTGCCCGGATCCCCTTGGCTAATCTTCGTTACATGCATGGCTTCATGCATGCTTTAAACAATACTTAGAAAGATGGTTCAGCTGCCAAGGACACTTGCTGTTCTTATAGAGGGCCAGTTCAGCTCCTCAATACCCTTGGCAACCCCTGCACCCACAACAAATGGCTCACTACTACTTGTGGTTTCCAGCTCCAAGGGATCCAATGCTCCTTTTGGCTCCACTGGCAGCAACACCCAGAGACACGCATATAACTAACAGTACATCTTTAAAAAGAAAAATAGTTCTTTCTACATTCACAGTTTGTGATTCATTATACTCTGAAATCATAGAAGTCACTGTTGCTGGGAACAGGTGACACCAAGAAAGCAAACAAACAGCTACAGCATGAACATTTAGAAAGGGCCCAGGCATGGGGTAACACACCTTAAAATTCAGCTCTTAAGAAGCAAAGGCCAGCCTGATCTACAGTGCAAGTTGTTCAGGATAGCCAGAGCTACACAGTGAGACCTTGTCTAAAAAACAATAAGTAGCCAGGCAGTCGTGGCTCATGCCTTTGATCCTAGCACTTGGGAGGCAGAGACAGGCAGGTCTCTGAGTTTGAGGCCAGCCTGGTCTACAGAGGCAGTTCCAGAATGGCCACACATGGTGGCTCACAACCATCCGTAATGAGATCTAATGCTCTCCTGTGGGGTGTCTGAAGACAGCTAAAGTGTACTCACATATAGTAATAAATAAATAAACCTTTGGGCCAGAGCAAGTGGGGCCAGAGGGAGAGGGAGAAGGGAAGGGGAAAAAAAGAAAAAGAAAAACCAACCAACAAACCAACTAACTATCAGGCAGGAAGTCTGTGATTCAAGGCCAGCCTGGTCTGTATGAGTTATTTCTGGCCAGCCAAGGGTCACTACATAAAAACAGTTTCTATAATGACTCTGTGGATGTTACAACCTAGCTTCAATTACTGTGTCTTCATCAGATAGTTCTCTATGGCTGGCCAAAATCCCTGGTGTACAGACTTCAAAGTAGCTGTGTGGGGGAAGGGTGTGTACAAGGGCAAAGCCCCCCATGTTCACAGGTTTCACCTGTGTCTACAACCCCTCCCATACGACAGCAGTATTTTGTTCTATCTAAGCTTAGTCTGGGCGTGAAAATGCACCCCGGAGTTCAGACAGACAGAGAACTGAAATGTGCTCTGGGTTTTATTCCCTTTTAAAACCTGGACATTAACACAATCACAATGTCTGCTGCTTGTTTGTAAGGATCACTGAGCAAATACACGTGGGGTTTCGGCTGGACCTTGGTGGCAGAGCACTTGGCTTGCTTATGTGAGGTGAGACCTGGAGTTATCTCCAGTACTGAGTGGGAGCAGAGAAGAGAGAGAGCACACTTAGGATCCTGCAGTGTGTAGAATTACTCAATAAAGGGCTGGGGGGACAGCCTGGCAGGTAAGAGCACTTGTTACTTTTGCAGCAAACCTGAATTCAGTTGCCAGAACCCACATAGAGACTCACAACCATCTGTAACTCCAGAACTGGAGATCCACACTTTTTCTGGTCTCCACAGGCATCAGTCATGCCAGTGGAGATATATACGTAGGCCAAACACTCATATAGATTGTCTTAGTTAGGGTTTCATGGCTGTGAAGAGACCTCACAAAAAAGGCAACTCTTATAAAGGCAAACACTTAACTGGGGCTGGCTTACAGTTTCAGAGCTTCCGTCCATTATCATGGTGGGAAGCATGGCATCTTGTAAGCAGACTTGGGGCTGGAGGAGCTGAGAGTTCTACTTCTTGATTCAAAGGCAGCCAGGAGGGTATCTCCTCCATATTAGGTACAGTCTGAGCCCAGGAGTCTCAAAGCCCACCCCCACAGTGACACACTTCCTCCAGCAAGGCCACACCCCTTAATAGTGCCACTCCCTGGGCAAAGCATATTTAGATCACCACATAAATACAATAAAATATAATATTTTTGAAATTTATGTCCATTTATTTTATTGTATAGGTAAGAATATTTTGCCTGTGTACGTACATATGTATGCATGCCTGACATCTCAGAAGGAGTTGGATCCCCAGAACTGTAGTTACAGATGGTTGTGAGCTTGCCATGTGGGTGCTGGGCATCGAACCCAGGTCTTCTGCAAGAGCAACAGGTGCTCTAAACCCCTGAACCAACTCCCAGCCCCAAATTAAATATTTTTAAAATTCAAGAAATACTAGGTGCTATTCTCATCACCATCACCGGGATGCCAGTTTGAACTCTCTTTAACTCACTGAAAGGCACTAATAGCCAGCAATGTGGCTCCTGAGGTCAATGAAGTGTTGAAGGAAACAAGAAAGAAAGGTCTCCGTGATTCAACAACAGTCACTAAGGAAACATTCTTTTCAGTGTGTTCACAGAAAACACAGGAACACGAACCGAGTTGCTTCCTCCCTCTGCCCGTGAAGTCTCGGTCGCTCATTCCCAGGGTACAGTGATCACATGGGTTTTGTTTGTTTGGCTTTAACATTTGCACTGAGCTGTGATTCATACAGTATAAATTTGTCATTTAAAGTTGGTCAGCGGCTTTTGGCACACTCACTGTGGTGAGACACCGCCATCAGCAGTACCTCACTCCAAAACATTCCTATGGACCCCCCCCAAAGATATCCCAAACTTGTCTCCAGCTCTCTTCTTCCCCCTCTGCAACCCCCGGAAGTGGGTAATCTATCTCCCGTCTCTATGGTTAGTCTATTCCAGACATTTTATATATATGAGATCAGACCCTGTTCAGGCAGGGTCTTAGGCAGTCCAGGCTAGCCTCCAGCTCACTACTAAGCCAAGAATGAACTGGAATTTCTCTTCTCCCTGCTCCACCTCTTGAATGCTGGGGTGACAGGTGTATGCCACGTGTACACATCTTTGTGTAAATGTGTCTTGAGCTCTCCGATGTTTGCCGACAGGGGGAACTTTGCGATCACAGGGTCAGTTTACATTTGAGCCTTTGCGGAGCCACTAAGCAGTTCTACGTAGCAGCTAAACCATTTTACAACCCCACCAGCAGTGCATGGGGAAAGTTCTCAGTTAGCAAAATAATAAACCCAGGAGAAACTCAGTGATTTCGAGCAGGCCGAGATGCAAACCTTATTGCAATCTCCCTCCATGCTTACAGACAGATGTCGATGTTATTTAATTAGTATCTTAGCAGGTAAGAATCATCGGCTTCTGTTTGCTTTCTCTTGCCCTAGTCACTGATGAGGTAAGCGTTTTTTCATTCATTTGTTAGGATTTTTGTTGTTACTGTTGTTGCTTTAGATTTGGGGTCTTGTTTAGGGATTTGGGGGGGTTGTTTGTTTGCTTTGGAGACAGAATCTCTGTATCCCCAGCTAGCCTGGAGCTTGCTGTGTAGATCAGGCCTAAACTCAAGATCTTCCGCAAGTGCTGGGTTTATAGGTGTGTGCCACCATCTGGCTGTTACTTTTTTTTGTTTTGTTTTGTTTTGTTTTGTTTTGTTTTGTTTTGTTTTTTTCGAGACAGGGTTTCTCTGTGTAGCCCTGGCTGTCCTGGAACTCACTCTGTAGACCAGGCTGGTCTCGAACTCAGAAATCCGCCTGCCTCTGCCTCCCAAGTGCTGGGATTAAAGGCCACCACCGCCCGGCTGGCTGTTACTTTTTTAATTTACAAAAATGTTGGTGCTTTGTGGGTATATGTCACCTAATAAGTTGACAAGGACCAAGGATGCCACATTTGAGGGACATCAATGTAAGCTGAACCTGGAAGCACAGACCTGTAATCCCAGGTACAGCTGAAGCCAGCCTGGGCCACAGAGCAGCACTGATTTAGCAGAACAAGCATTGAACCAGAAACTGGAATGTTCATTTTCTGCTCTAATGTTTGTTTATTTTGTTTTTTTGTTTTGTTTTGTTTTGTTTTGTTTTGTTTTTATTTTTGAGACAGGATCTGACTACACAGCCTTGGGTAACCTGGAACTCGTTGTGTAGACCAGGCTGTCCTCAGCTCACAGAGATCTGCCTGCCTCTGTCTCCTTAATGCTGGGATTAGAGGCATTCAAGAGGTCATTATGTAGCCCACACTGGTCTGGAGCTCACTTGCAGCCCAGGCACTGAAGACCTCTTTCTAGATCCTTCTGCCTCCACCTCCCTCTTGAGTGTTGGGACTACAGATGTGCACCACCGTGTTCAGCCATCTTGATTGTTAAGTAACTTGAAGAGGGATTATTGTGCAGGAGAGGGTGCTGTAAGCCTTTAATCCCAGAACTCAGGGGACAGAAGCAGGTGGATTTCTATGAGTTCAAGGCCAGCCTGGTCTACATAGCCAGCCCCAAGCCAGTCAAGGCTACATAGTGAGACCCCGTCAGAAAAAAAAAAAAAAATATATATATATATATATATATATATATATATATATATATATATATAGAGAGAGAGAGAGAGAGAGAGAGAGAGAGTGATACTCTTTGATTTAGCATCTTCACCATGTTCTGCCCAAAACGTACGAAAACTTGAAAATAAGAAGGCTTTGTAGGTTCTAAACCTGTGGATGAAAGAAACCCCAGGCGTGGTGGTATGCACCTGTGAGCCCAGCTCTCACAGGGCTGATATAGAAAAACAGCACGTTGAAGGCAGGCCTGGAGTACAAAGCGAGTTTTGGGAAGGCCTGGAATAAATGGAAACCTAGCCTCTAGGGTGGGGTTGGGGGAAGCCACCTGCTGCTTTGGCTTCCCTTTCTTTTGGCTCCAAACAACCCCGCCACTGGCAGGGAGAACTCTAGTGACCAGAGCTCATAAAGTGTTCTACTTTTCATTGCTGGGAGTTCTCTGCCTCTGCCTTTCTGGACTCCTCCCTAACTAGGGTGAGGGAGTGAAACCTCCAATCAGCGTAGAGTTTCACAATCAGCCCCAACTGTGAGACCAAGCGTCTGCCTCACCTCCCAAGGAAATCCCTGCTGGAGAACACACCTTCCCCTCCCCATATCACCCTGCAGTGAGCATAGAAACAGCTGAGTTATGAGCCAGACAAGGGAGAGGATGCTCCACCCTACATACCTGCCCTCTAGAAACTGATTTGTGCTGCATTGTTGCTGGGTACCATGGAAACCACAAGTGACCGTGAGTCAGATGGTAGTAAACTGGATTCTTTACTAACAGAGGTTACCCCGGCAACCCGTGAGCATAGGACCCTGTGTCTCTTGGTTTAACCTCAGAGACCCTCCAGACACCACTGCCTTGCTCCTTTTCCCCCACTTATCCCTTGTCTGTGGAGACTCTGAGAACAGAAAGCAACCAACAGTTACCTGCTCTTTGTTTTGTTAGTTTTTAATTTTTATACATTTTGTTGTTACTATTATTTTTTGTTTGTTTTTCCTCTCTCCCTCTCTCTCTCTCTCCCTGACGCAGGGTTTCTCTGTGTAGCCCTGACTGTCCTGAAACTCACTTTGTAGACCAGGCTGGCTTCGAACTCAGAAATCTGCCTGCCTCTGCCTCCCGAGTGCTAGGATTAAAGGCGTGTGCCACCACTGCCCAGCCTAATTTTTATACATTTTAAGTTATAATTATACAATTTTCACTCTTTCCTTTCCTCCCTACAATCCATCCCAAGCTCTCCGTCCAACTCCTTCCACGTCTCCCTTCACTCTCATATTAACAGCCTCTTTTTCTTTGGCTAGTATTGATACATACACACACACACACACACACACACACACACACAAACAAACACACACACACATACACTCATTTACATACATACACACATACACATATACACACATACACATACATACATATACACACATACATATACACACATATACGTACATACATATACATTTACATACATACACACACATACATATACATGTGTATGTGTATGCACAGATGTATAAATGCAACCCACTAAGTCTGTTTTTGTGTATTGGTGTTCAGGGCTGACCCCTTGTATAGGATGAGCAATTAGGGGGCTTATCCCTGGCCAAGGCTGATTCTCTACTCTGCAGCCATTTTTTAACTGTAGTTCTTTGTTTTGGGGGGGGCATGTGAGTATCCCCATCCTCTTTCTGAGTTCGCGTGTCTATTGATATTGCTATTGTTCAGATAATATTTACACGGCCACTTCTCTGAGAGACTTTCACAGTAGACTTCCTGGTATTCTGATTTAAAATTGTTCTGCCTCCTCTTCTTCAAAGGTTCCCTGAACCCTAAGATTCAGGAGCTGTGATGTAGACGCAGCCATTGGAGCTGGGCTCCCTGTATCCCGCTGATCTCTGCATTGTGTCCAATTGTGATTTCTGTGATGTTCTCCAATTGCTTTAAAGAGAAACTTGGCTGGGCGGTGGTGGCGCACGCCTTTAATCCCAGCACTTGGGAAGCAGAGACAGGTGGATTTCTGAGTTCGAGGCCAGCCTGGTCTACCGAGTGAGTTCCAGGACAGCCAAGGCTATATAGAGAAACCCTGTCTCGAAAAACCAAAAATCCAAAAAAAAAAAGAGAGAGAGAGAGAGAGAGAGAGAGAGAGAGAGAGAGAGAGAGAAACTTGTTTGAAAGGAGTGATGGATTTACCTGTGGATGTGAGGATAAGGTTAGAACATGGTTAGGATTTAATGCCCATTTGCAACATTGCAGTATTAGATTCTCTTCTAAGATCCATAACCTGATGAGCCCTGGGAAGCTGGCTCGGTTTCTAGTAGCAGAGATTTCTTTCCTGTCGAGTGGTTCTTAAGTCCATTAGACAGCGGTTGGTTATCACCAACTTGATGCGGATAGATACTGCACCTTTACAGCTATGGTGCCTTGGTCGTTGTTGTGGTTCCTGGATGTCACAGCTGGATTGGCAGCTTGCACAGCACCTTCTAGTACTATAAAAGTAGACTGCAGGAAGGAGGCTTTCAGATTAGACCTAGTTCTAATTAGATTAGACATAGTCCTGTTCCCTAAGTCTGCCATGTCTTCAACAGAAGGGGCTTACCTTTGAGACTCAACCAAGGGCAACTCTATTATCTTGGGAGTCACTTGGACTATAATCACCACCATTCAAAAGGAGATTTCTCATACATGGTACGGGGATCTTGTTAGTCTATGGGTCTTGTGGGGAGCATTGTTAACCCAAGTGGCATGATCTCTGTGTGTGTGTGTGTGTGTGTGTGTGTGTGTGTGTGTATGTGTGTGTGTGTGTGCATGGTGTATGATTTTAGCTAAATATAATGTAATAAAATTCCTTGAGGCTTTATCAAACATCTGTGTGATAAATCCCTCATCTGTCTGTCTCCTTCTGTATTGTTCTCCCATTCCCAGTTAAAGCCCTTCCCATTTTTCCACTTAATTCTTAAAATCACCCGGATCCTGCTACTCCCCTCTCAAGCCTCTGCACACACACACACACACACACACACACACACACACACTCACACTCACTTCATGGTCCCTTTATACTTCCCTGGTTTTTGTGGTTACTCCATGGATTTATAACCATACCTGAGGATTTGGAGCTAGGAACCACAGATGAGATCGTGTAGGGTTTTTCTTTCTGAGTCTGGGTTATGTATATCAATAGAATCTTTCCTAGGTTCATTCACTTAACTGTAGATTTCACAATTTTACTTTTCTTTGCAGCTGAAGAGTATTCTATTTTGTACATGTACCATATTTTTATTACCCGCTCATCCGTGGAATACACTTAGATTGCTTCTGTTTCCTAACTGATGTGAATAGCGTGGTTAGGTGCTGAGCAGGTATCTGTGGATTAGGGTGTTGAATCCTTTGGGCATATGCCAAGTGGTGTAGTTGAGCTGAGTCATACAGCAAACTGACTCTTAGTGCTTTGTGGACTCTCCATACTGCTTTCCGGAGTGGCCACGCCCATCTATATTCCCAACAACAGTGAATGAGGGTCCCTTTCCCCACAACCTCACCAGCATTTATGATCAGTTGTTTTATAAGATGAAATCTCCAAGTTGTTTTAATCTTTGTTTCCCTGACTACTAAGAACAGCTGTCTTAGTCACCGTTCTAGTCCTGTGAAGAGATACAATAACCAAGGCAAAGCTTATAAAATAAAGCATTTAGTTGGGGGCTTGATTACAGTTTCAGAGGGTTAGCTCGTGATCATTATGGCATGAAATGTCCCAACATCATGGGGCTGAGAGCTTACATACTGATGCACAGGCAGCAGACAGAAAGAGAGAGACACCCCCCCCACCCCCACCCCCCACCCCCGCCTGGTGTGGGTTTTGAAACCTCCCAGCGACACAGCTTCTCCAACAAGGCCACACCTCCTTTGACAAGGCCACACCTCCTCTATCAAGACTACACCTCCAAATCCTTCCCAAAGGGTCCTACTAGCTAAAGAGGAAGCATTCAAACATACGAGCCTATGAGGGCCATTTTCATTCAAACAACCACGACAACAATGACGATGAACACTTTTTGAGATATTTCTTAGCCATTTTTATTTCTTCCACTGAGAACTCTCTAGATTCCTGGACCACATTTTAATTGGTTCCTTTGTTTTCTTGACTCAGTTTTTTGTTTTTGTTTTTGTTTTTGTTTTTGTTTTTTTTTAAGTTCTCTGTGTATTCAGGATAACTTTCTTCTATCAGATAGATGGCTGGCAAATATTTTCCCTTACTCTGCAGGCTTCTTCTTCATTTATTGTTTCTTTGCCAGCTGCTCTTCAGTATCACCTCAGCCCACTGTTCTGATCAATGGCGGAAGCACAATGCTTTACCCTGAGAATGTGTCTTGTTGGTGTAAGAGGTTTGGGGTTATCATTTGTTTGTTTGTTTCTGAGGCCAGGTGTACATCCCTGGCCTATAGCTTAATACACAGATCATGCTGGTTCCAATTTGCAATGATCCTCCTGCCTCTGCCTCCTGAGTGCTAGGATTCAGGGCATGAGCTGCCACACTCAGCCTTGGTTTTGGTTTGCTCTGGTGTGGTTCAGCACAAGTGCCATTGCTTGCTTGTGTTTTGTTTTGGTGCCCGGGATCAAACCCAAGGCCTTGTACACAGTAGGCCAAGCTGTCTACTGCTAAACTCAGTTCCTTGGCCCTATTCTAGGTCGAAATGAATGGGAGTAGTGAACACTGAACTTTAGTGGTGTGCAAATTTCAAATCAGAAAGGTAGGCATGTGTGTGTGTGTGTGTGTGTGTGTGTGTGTGTGTGTGTGTGTATACATATATGTAAGTGTAACTTAGACTTCAAACACATTCAACACAAAATGTAATTCTAAAAACTCCAGTGTGTGTGTGTGTGTGTGTGTGTGTGTGTGTGTGTGTGTGTGTGTAGGTGTTCCCAAATTCTTTGGACTCAGCTATATGTGTTGCTCCCAGCACTATGAAGACATGCTTCCATATCGTTCCAGCTCCCTTTGGCCCAGTCAGCACCCACAGCCCTGTGGAACTACCTGTCTCCGAATCCCACAAAGTCAGTGACCTCGTCGTCACAAAGGCGAGGCACATACACTCCCTGCCTCTTGGCTGATGGTGTTTTAGCTGTGTCAGGATTCAGCCAGCGAGAATCAGCCCTCCTCCTTGTCCTGGTTTGCTTTCTGCTGCTGTGATCACACCGTTGACCAAAAGCAACTTGCAGAGGGAAGGGTTTGTTTTATCGTATACTTCCAGATAGCAGTCCATCTCTGAGGGGAACCACGGCAGGAACTGAAGGCAGGAACTGAAACTGGGACCATGGCCTGCTTCCTAGCCTACTTCCTCTGGCTTGCTGGCTATTTTTCTTATACAGCACAAGCCCCATCTGCCTAGGGTAGCACTAACCAGGGGTTTGGGGGGGGGGGTAGCTCTAATGGGATAGCACTAACTGGAGTAGATTGGGTCATCCCACATGAACTAGCAATTAAGAAAACGCCCCACAGACATGCCCAGGGCAAACTGATGGAGGAGGCAGTTCCTCAGTTAGGGTTCCCTCTTCCCAGATGACTCTGCTTTGTGACAAGGTGACAAAACTAACTAGCCTACAGCTCCAGTACTGTCAAGTTAAGTTTCTTTATAAAGTCGGTCTGCTATGGGCTGGTGCATTATAATGATGGGAAATTACTAACACAGTTATCTAAACCAAAAAAAAAAAAAAAAAAAAAAAAAAAAGCCTAGAAAGTATGTCTTTAAAATAAATAATAAGAAGAAAAGTTGTTGTCTAAACTGACGACATGATCACTCCATGGGATGTTTGAGGGGAAGGATCTTGTTGTAGAACAGCCAGAGGCATCTGGAAGAGTCCAGAGCAGAGAGAAAGTAATGGACTGGACTGAGCATGGCCAGCAGCAGACTGGATCTCACCATGAGAGAAGCTGGATCAAGAAAGAGAGAGAGAGAGAGAGAGAGAGAGACAGAGAGACAGAGACAGAGACAGACAGAGAGACAGAGACAGACAGAGAGACACAGAGACACAGAGAGAGACAGAGACAGAGAGAGACAAAGAGTGACACAGAGAGAGAGACAGAGAGGGCAAGAGGGGAAACCAGAGATGCAGAGGGGAGGAGTCAGGGAGCACAGTGGAAATAGCAGAGCTCTAAGAAGAAGAGGAGCTAGGAAGAGGAAGTTTAGGATAGATGAAGGAGAGGAGCTGGGACTTCAGCATGACTCTAACATGGATGACAGGTACTTGTTATACTGAGGGAGCCTGAGGCCAGCCTGAGGTCAGCAGGCTCTTTGGGATGCTAATAGGCACCACAGATAGCCATTTATCCCTTCTGCCTTTTGGAATTTGGGGGGGAAAGGAGTTTCCTTTGAAACTGCCAGTTGCTTTGTTTCTAAGTGGGGGTGGAGGGAATGAGACAAGGTGTTATAATACAGCCCTGGTCAACTAGGAACCCTTATGTAGCTCAAGCTGGCCTTGAATTTTCAGCAATTCTCCTGCCTCTGCCTCTCTAATGCTGGGGTTACAGATGGGCACTGCCAAGGCAGGCAAGCATAGGCGATAGTTCAGTGTGGCACCCTATCTGTTTGGGTTATGTACCAGCCCCTTTGCACCTAGCAACCTCAGAACCCACAAGCACCCATAGGCACCAAAGCACACCCAACTCCCATCCATGAACAATAATACAGATGTCTCTGCCCTTAGTAACATTTTTTTTAGATTTATTTATTTTATCTATGTGAGTATATTGCAGATGGTTGTGAGCCACCATGTGGTTGGTGGGAATTGAACTCAGGATCTCTGGAAGAAGAGCCAGTGCTCTTAACTGCTGAGCCATCTCTCCTTAGTAACAAACTTTTTTTTTTTTTTTTTTTTTCCGAGACAGGGTTTCTCTGTATAGTCCTGGCTGTCCTGTCCTCTGTAGACCAGGCTGGCCTCGAACTCAGAAATCCGCCTGCCTCTGCCTCCCAAGTGCTGGGATTAAAAAAGGCGTGCCACTGCCTGGCACAATTAAACATTTGTTTGTTTGTTTTGTATTTCAAGACAGGATTTTTCTGTGTAGCTCTGTTGTCCTAGAGCTTGCTCTGTAGACAAGGCTGGCCTCGAACTCAGAGATCCACCTACCTCTGTCTCCATGTACTGGGGTCAAAGGTGTTCGCTACTACACTGGGCTACAACAATCAGATTTAGGACGTTTCTATTCAAGTATATTTCTCATATGTCCAGGTATGAAAACTGGACGGCCTGTTCCTTCAGGCCTGAACTGGTTTGGGGTACAGTAAGTTCTTCTTACCTCAGCCTCCTTAAGCGCTGGGAATAAAAGTGTATGCCACCATGGCAGGACATTTATATTTTCTGCCTAAGGACAAAGTTTAAAAATGGAAGCTATTCAGGTCCACATTGCACTTCCGGGGTTCAGACAGATCAGACAGAAAGAGTGACGATTAATTTCCTTATCTCCTAATTGTCCAAAGATGCATGAATGCAAGGTAAGGACATGATGAAGGTGGCAGTACCTTGTCACTCACAGCACCTCGTGGCAGAGCACTGCATAGTCTACCTATTGTAATGACTGGGGAGGCTGGTGATTAAAAGACAGGGTTTCTCTGTGCAGCCCTGACTGTCCTAGAACTCACTCTGTAGATCAGGCTGGCCTCAAACTCAGAGATCCTCTACCTCTCGAGTGTTGGAATTAAAGGCATGTGACACCACTGCCCAGTTTATACTCATGATTCCATTACAAAGCACTCTCCAGCCCTGCCTGAAGCAACATCCTAGTGATAAAGTTCCAGGTCAGCTTTTCTCACTTCTCTCCCCTGTCCGGCTCTGCTCTTTGTGTACTGTTCGTGGCTTCAAGAAGGAGGAAGTGAGGGTTTTCATGCTTGCCTTGTTCTCTGTATCTCTGTCAACAGACGCTTGTCGGTTATAGTTGTTCACTGATGCATCTTATTGAAGTCGTGGATCATGAACTGAGTTACAAATGTATGGGGTAACATTCTAAGAGCGACACCATCTTAACTCACCTGGCCCTCCTGTAACTGTACAAAGTCAACACGATTGCTTTGAAGATGCGGAGGTACAGAAACGCCCCAGTTTTCTTTCTGTCGCTGTGATATAAACACCATGGCCAACTAGGAGAGGGGAGAGTTTATTTTATCTTAAGGCTCACAAGTCCTTCATGAAGGGAAGTCAGGGCAGCAACTCAAGGCAGGAACCAGGAGGCAGGAACTAAAGCAGCAACCAGGAAACATGCCGCTGACTGGCTCGCTCAGCTACCTTTCTTATACACCCCAGGACCACCTTCCCAGGGTTGGTGCCAACCACAATGGACTGGGCTATCCCACGTCAATCATTAATCAAAAACTTTCTCTCAAAGACTTGCCTACAGGCCAGTCTGATAAGATCCATTTTCTCAGCTGAAGTTCTGCCGTCCCAGGTGACCTGAACTTGTGTCAAGATGACAGAAAAACTAAGCAGCACAGGAGCCATTTAGCTATTCTTTGAAATGGCAGAAGCCACCTCTAAACAGACTGTCTGACATCATGCATGTAAGATAAATCACTGGATATGTGCCTTCTCTGGGGCAGGAGGTCCTTGTCCTTCTCAGGAGGGTCCCTACCCCTCCTCTTCTGTTGTCAGTGGTTCCTCTGGCTTCATATTCAACCTCAGATGGAATATATTAGCAAAAATAATAATAATAATAACAACAACAACAACATGCAATGACCAAGCAGGAACAGACTTGTTTCTTCCATTATTCCCTAAAGACTGGAGCAGAGCCACACCCTGCACTTGGTGCTATTGGGAAGCAATGGACACTCTCAGAGGTGGGAGGTGGGTCTAGTAGGAGGTCTTTGGGTTCCTCTAGGGCACTCTTATGACCTGTGAGCAAACCCTGTCTCCTTCTTGCTCTTCCGTTTCCTTGCTATGAGGTGAATGGTTTCATCCAGTATTATCATGGTGCATGCACTAGGTTGCCACAAGCCCCAAAGCAGCAGGGGCAACCAGTGCATTAAAACCTAAAAACCTTAAGGTCTACAAAACTGTGAGCCGAGATGAACTTACCTTCTTTGTAAGCTCTCTGTCTTGGGTCTTCGTTGTAGTGACACAGATCTCACTAACACACAAGCCCTTACCAGCTAGTTGTAGGAAAGCAGCCTTTGTGGAGAATAGCACTGCTGGGCCTTCTCTTGGATTCAGTCTCTCTGGAGGGCAGATGGGGATGCATGAAGGCTCAGAGACAGTAGCTCACACCACAGACCCCTGCACTGTCAAGCCTCTTCAAGGAAACCCCCAAGGAGTTTTTCATCAACCTCTCTCTGTCCCCAGAGTTCTTTATCGGCCTCCTAGGGAGCATTCCTAACCACCAGAGTTGATTGTTCACGCCACACCCTGCCTCAGTTTACCCTGGATGTCAAAGCTTGTCTTGGACACTGTACAACTGTCTCGAATCTGAACAAAGGAGTCAGATTTTTATGCTGTCACACACCTGCCTGTCATTGTATACAGGCCTGTCATTGTATCCACAGAGGGAGCAGGGTGGGCGGGCACTTCTTCAGTTGAAATAATCATTATTAAGTCAGGAGAGACAGCTGAAACTGTCAACAGGCACTGACAAAACTTCTAATCATGGGAAGCGTTAACCTCTGAGCCAGTACAGATGGGACTGTGTCATTCTGTTGATTTGGTCCAGACTAGGTTGATTTCATCCAGGATATGGGCCCACTTAATTCTGTTTGGTCTTATGTGGTAGTTTGAATAACAGTTGTCCCCATAGGGCTCACATATTTGAATGCTTAGCCACCAGATTTTGTGCACTGTGTATTCAGACGCTCACTTCTGTGTCTAGAGATCTGGCTGCAATCTGGGGATTGGCGTAGTCAAGCAAATCCTGGCTCAACTCTGTGTAAAAACTGTTTTCCGTCACCTCTGATTGGTTAACAAAGAGGCAGGACTTCCAAGCCCAGTGAGAGAGTCTCTGATGGGGAGAGAGGGAGATTTGCCAAGAACATTCACCATGAGCAGGTCGCCAGGGGAGCCGCTCTGAGGACACTGGTGGAGCAAGAACAACCAGGGCAAGACTGAGTTGGCAGGTAACAGGGCACGTGGCTGGGTAGGAGATAGGCAGATGGATTAGAATAGATGGGTATCTCTGCCTGCTATAGTGCTTGAAGCTTATTAATAAACATAAGGTCTCCGTGTCTTTATTTGGAAGCTACAACAGACCCAGAAAAGCCAGACACACTTTACAAGCAGGAGAGGCACCATTTGAAAGACTAGAAGGGTTAGGAGGTGTGATCTTTTTGGAGTGTCACGGGGGGTGGGGGGGGGGATTCTAGTTTATGTGCTGCCGAAACAAGCACTAGGGGTGGGAATTTTAAGGTTTCCAAAGCTCATACGGAGCCCAGAGTCTATTTCTCTCCCTGCCTGTGGATCAGGATGTAGCCCTCAGCTATAGATCCTGCACCTGCCTGCACGCTGCCATGCTTCCTGCCATGATGATAATGGACTAGCCCTCTGAAACTGTAGGCCAGCCCCCAGTCAAATGCTTTCTCTTATAATAGCTGTCTTGATCATGGTGTTTCTTCACAGCAATAGGGCAGTGACTAAGACATCTGGGAAGAACTCAGGAGAACAGAGCTTGTGCCACAAAGTCTCTCGCCCTATAGAAGGTACTGGATTCTTCCTTGTGCTGGTGGGGAGATTTTTTGAGAGAAAGAAAAAGTACAAGACCAATGGTTTTGTTTTTGTTGTTGTTGGTTTGGTTTGGTTTGGTTTGGTTTGGTTTGGTTTGGTTTGGTTTGGTTTGAGAAGGGTTTGTAATGATTTGTATATGCTCACCCCAGGGAGTGGCACTATTAGAAGGTGTGGCCTTGTTGGAGTAGGTGTGTCACTGTGGGTTTGGGCTTTAAGACCCTCATCCTAGCCCCCTGGAAGTCAGCCTTCAGGTGAAGATGTAGAACTCTCAGCTTCTCCTGTACCATGTCGGCCTGGATGCTGCCATGTTCCCTCCTTGATGATAATGGGCTGAACCCATGAACCTGTAAGCCAGCCCCAGTTAAATGTTGTCCTTATAAGAGTTACCTTGGTCATGGTGTCTGTTCACAGCAGTAAAACTCTAACTAAGACAAGGGGGAAATCTCACTATGTAGCCCAGGCTATCTCCAAACTCATCATCTTCCTGCTTCAACCTTCCAAATTTTGGGATCATATTTATAACTGTAGACCATTGCATCTAGCCGCACAAAAGCTTCCAGTTGAAACCAGTACATTTCCACTCCTAGCACACATTGTCCATCCAAGCAAATCTTAAGCTCAAACCAGAGTCAATATAGGAGGAAGCAAGCAATCGAGCAACACAGAGTCAGTCACATAAGATCGGAGAGCGTCTATCACAGTGATGGAATAGAATGCATATCCTCAAAAGCTGGCTCTTCTCCTCGTTCATTTGAATGATCTGATTATTTAAAACATGGTCTCGCTATATGGCCCTGGCTGGCTTAGACCTTACGATATAGCCTACCATGACCTGTAACTCTCCATCCTTCTGCCTTAGCCTCCCTAAGTAGTTGGGATTACAGGGACATAGCATGACACCCAGCTTGAAAATCTGAGTATTCCTTGTGAAGACCTTGGGAGTTACGTGTCTGTTTCTCTGAATAATGAGACGATCCTTAGGGCTGAAGCAAAGCTTTTTGTGTTGCTTGGATGGAACCCAGGGCTTCACATATATCAAGCTAACAGTCTACTACCCAAGCTACATCCATAGTCCCTCCTAAGGTTTAGGTGAAGACTAAATGAAAGAAAACATGAGCCGAGCAGTGGTGGCGTACGCCTTTAATCCCAGCACTTGGGAGGCAGAGGCAGGCGGATTTCTGAGTTCGAGGCCAGCCTGGTCTACAGAGTGAGTTCCAGGACAGCCAAGACTACACAGAGAAACCCTGTCTCGAAAAACAAAACAAAACAAAAACAAAAAACAAAAAAAAAAAAGAAAGAAAAAAGAAAAGAAAAGAAAAAAAGAAAGAAAACATGTGGGGGGAGGGTGGGTAAGAGCACTGGCTACACTTTCCAGAGGACCTAGGTTCAATTTCCAGCACCCACATGGTAGTTCAAACTGTCTGTAACTCCATTTCTAAGGGAATCTGACACTCTCACATAGACATACATGCAGATAAAATACCAATGGACACTTATGAATAAATAAATCATAAAAAAAAAGAAAGACAACATGTGCCTTGCATACCCTAAGCAACCTTATTTAAGGATTAGCTGTTATTATAAAAATTCTAAATTTAGCTATTATAATCTTCATTTGACATAAAGATAGACAACTCAGCCCACGTCCTGTGACTGTGAGGTCAAGTATAGTGAAGCATACCTTCAGTCCCAGCACTCAGGAGGTAGAGGTACATGAGTCTCTGTGAGCTCAAGGCCAGCCTGGTCTATACAGTGAGCTCCAGGACAACCAGACCAATGTAGAGAGACCCTGTCTCAAAGAAAATAAATAAAAATAATAACAAAAAATAAAAAGTAAGTGTCTATGAAGGGCTTCCTGAACTTTTGAACTGAGAGTGGAGCTCAGTGGTAAATTACATGTACCAAGTCCTGGTTTTAACCCCCAACACCACAAAAGTGGGGGGAAGAGACCCTCCTACTAAGCGAAGCCACTGACAGACACCCTGATACCTGACACAGGGCAGTAGGCCACACTAAGCCTCTGGGGGCTGCATGCACTGTGTGCACGCACCAATTCTACTTTCTTTTGTAATTTTTTTCCTTTTGAGACAGGCTCTCTAACCTAGGCACACCGTGAATCCACTATGGAGCTGAGTGCGATCTTGAACTCATGATCTTGCTACCCGCACCTCATGTGTGGGAATTCTGTGTGCTCATCGGCACATCTGTGGCAGCTGCTTCTCCTCCTCCTCTCCTTTCCTCTTCTTCCTCCTCTTCCTCCTCTCCTCCTCCTTCCTCCTCCCCCTCCTCCTTTTCATCTTCCTCCGTTATGCTTGGCCTGTTATGCTCCCCAGACAACAGGCTGGACCTGAATTCCTGGACTCAATCTGCCCCACCTCCTTAGGAGACGTGGCCACCACACCTGGCCTTTTGCGCTCTAAAAACAACCAACCAGCGAACACAGAAACAGCAAGGACAATGAGGGATGGCGCTTAGGCAGATGGAGAAGATTAACACAGCCCCGGAGGGAAGCCTGTCTTACACACTCCTGTGAGGAGCCAGCCGGAGGTTGGATCTCATGCTAACACCTTGTTTGATGTAATCAAGGTACTGAATCATTGTGCCTTCTACTCTGCCTTTGTGACTTCAGTCAGGTCAGTTCCCATCTGAAGCTGAGCCTGGTGTCTACAGGGACAAGAGCAACAGCACTGGCCTCGTTAGGGAGGGTGTGGAGAGAGTGAACTGGTCATTTCGAGGAGTTCTAGAAAACAGTTCCTGACACCTAGGCTGATCCTGCGGGGCCTCACTGACAGCCCACATGAATTCCACTGAGGAACTGGTGTCTGAAGGAAGGTGCAGAAACCTTCTGAGAATGAGCACTGTCACTAAAATGACCTGTGATGCTGCTTACCCACAGGACAGCCTCTAATAAGAAGGGATTCTCCAGAGCGTAAGGGCATTAGGCTTGAGCAAGATGAATGCAGGACAGAGATGAGAAAGAACTTCCTGAACATTGGGGTTGCCCAATTAAATTGGAAATAATGATTTAGAGCTGTGGTGTTTCTGGGCTGGACAGGGAGTGGCATGGTGAGATGGGTTGGGACAGTTAAATGCCCTGGCAAGTGGGTCTTGACACATGAGTGCGCACTTGTGCACGGACACACACACACACACACACACACACACACACACACCAGGAGCCAGATGTGTGACCTCTGACTAAGTGACATGGGCTGGGCTGGTAGAAACTGGCAGTGACTAGAGAAAAGGTGCCCAAGCTATGAAAACTTTTACAAGGACTAACCTAGTCTCTACCACTCACGTGGACTTGGGGACACCCTAAGGCTGCAGAAACCCAGAAGACCCAGAGTCAGCACAGAGTGAAGCAAGCGCTTTGAGGAAGGGGAGTGAAGGAGGCCATCTCGTGTATGTATCAGCCTTCATGTGTATCTCCCAGGGCAGGCTGGGAGAAACCTATCTCGGGTTGTTAGACCAAGCCAGGGACCCTCTGCCAGGATGTCAGCCAGCCCTCAGATTGCAAGGTCTTGTAGGTCTCCTCCAAAAGAACAGGCATAGGGTTTGTCCATAGTCCTCTAAAAACCAAACCAAATCAGTTGTCATTTCCAGGAGATACCACTAGGGGCAGCAGTGGTCCCCTGGGGTAATGGGGCAGAGAAATCCCTGAGCAGCTGGGATCTGAAAAGAACCTATTCTTGCTGTGGTTTGAGGTTTTTTGTTGTTTTGTTTTGTTTTGTTTTCCTTTCTGTAATCAGAGAGGGAGGTCAGGGAGCACCCCGCAGGTGAGGAACCTGCACCTCGCTGCTAAGGATTTCCTGGGATCCCGAGACACAAGGGTCTGGGTGAAAATTTTGCACCCTTCTCAGGTCAAAAGCAGAGGAAGGCCCAGCCAGAGAATGGGCTTTGACGTCAGACACCCAACTCCAAGGCTAGCCCTGGGGAATCCCCATAGTCATTCTGTCTCTGCTCCATTCCTCTTCTAACTTCCTCCGTAACCTGTGCCCCCAGCAGACACCCCAGCAGTCCCACAATGCCTAGCCTCCTTCAGTGCTCAAATAGACAAACATCTTCACACACAGTGAAAGAGCCTCAGCTGCTTTCCCGCCGAACCCTGCTTAGCTTCCTGCTGAAGGGGTACTACTAAATCGGGGCGGGGGGGGGGGGGGGGAATCATGTGAAATCATCCAAACACCAGCTATCTAAAAACATCCGGGAACAGAGACAGAGTGGGCAAGTATCCTCCAAATGGAATGTTCTGGGTCTTCCAGCAAATGAGTTCAGTGCAGTCCAGCAAATGCTGAGGCTAGCGCCATGCTTTATGCAAGGGGTTGTCCCCACTTCAGGGACATTTAGTCAAGGACCAGGACATACATACAGATAGCGGTGGGGCTGGAATAAGAAAGCGGCGGGTCCTTTGAAGAACACTGTGAGTGGGGCTGGCGTCAGCAGGAAAGGAAGTGCGTGCTAGGCCTGAGAGGGATTTGAAGGAAGTGAGAGTATTTGGGGGGACACTGCAGGCAACACCAAAGGAGACAACGGAAGCAAAAGCATCAGGAAAGTCCAAGCAGATTCAGGGACACTGATACATAGGGAGAAGCGGGAGAAAAGTAGAAATTGTGACTGGGGCCCAACAAGGAGACCCTTGAATGCCAAAAGAAAGAGTGTTTACCTTCTCAAGTCACCATGACCCAAAGATGGTGGGATGTCCTTAGGGAACCATGAAAGCAGACTCTGGAGTCTTTGGAAAACCTGCCCTTTCTGTATCTCTGTTTGTTTGTATACAAGTCTCAGATAGCCCAGGATAATACTGAACCTCTGATCCTCATGCCTGCGCCTCCCAAGTGTCAGAGTAAGAGACACGTGCCGCCAGTCTATGCTGGTTCGGGGAGTCAAGTTCAGTGCCTCACCCACGCCAGGCAAGCACTGAGCCAATTGACTGAGCCATGCCCCTGCCCTATTTGCTTGTTTCCTTCTCATTTTTTTCCAGTTATGTTGATGTGTGTGAGGAGGCCAGAGTCTCTCCTTCCATTAAGTGGGTCTGAGGTTCTAACTTGGGTCTTTGTCTTCCTAGACATCTCCTTAGCCTTGTTTGCTGGTTTTTCTGCCAGAGTTTCACTGGATTGCACAAGCTGCCTGTGAACACTCCGGCTTCGGCCTCTGGGGAAGCAGGGACAAGTGTGCTCCATCACACTCAGCTCCCGGCATCTTTACAAGCAAGCTCTTCCATATCACGGGTCTTTGTTCGTTCTTTGTTCCAGAAGTGTCCTCCCTGCAGCCCCACCAGCCTTTGCACTTAGCACTGTGGTCTCAGTACAGAGCTCAATTCCTCCAGGAAGCCTTCCTTGCCTGCCCTATGTAGGAACTGGTCCCTCTAACGTGTGCTCGTGGTTTCCAGTCCATTACGTCTATGTCTGGGTTTATCAATGTTTTATCTGCCCGTCTGTCTCTCCACAAGTCTGGAATTCTCTCATTTATCTCTAGACTCCTTAGACCTCACACAGATGGACAGGAGGAAGGAAGGCCGGGAGAATGGGAGCCCAAGGCTGATGTAAGGCACCAGCAACTGAACCCAATGGCTTGGCTGCCTTGTACACGTTGTCTTTCATGATCTGCCACCTCCTGCTCAAGTCCCCAGTCTGTCCCCAACTCTTCAGAAAAGACATAACTCCCATTGGCTGCCTCCTGTTGCTAGTAAGTTCTAGCACCTCATTGACATAGATGGCCTGCCTCTCCCCAGAGATGTGGACTGGGTCAGACTTAAGGCTCAGGCTCATCCTTTGCATTCTCCTGCCTCTTGAAGCTTTATGCCAACCCCACAAGATCCACCGCCAGGACCCAAAGTTACCGTTCAGATGGAGCCTTTTGGTTCTCGAGACTCAGATCCTAGGACACCTCATCAGCTGTAGGGTCAAGCTGGGGACCTGATGAAGAGCATCTGGCCCAGAGAGGAAACTGAGGCATGGTCAAGGAATGTGATCCATGTTATGGCTACCAGGAACTTCTAAGGAAGCAGAAAAAAGGAAAGAGGTATCCAGGAGGTCCCCCCTGTTCTGACTAGTGATTCCCAGTCCTTCCCAGCAGAGGCCCAGCCTCTGGCATCTTGGTCTTCATGAGACTATTCAGCTTCTCTGCTTGAGTTTCCTTCTCAGCCCACCCCAGGAGTCTGTCCTCCGCAGCATGGAAGAATGGTTAGCTGTAAAAGGGCGGCCAGACAGAGCCAGAATAGAAGGAATGGATCAAGAAGACCCGAGAGTCCACCTGCCCACACACCTGTAGCTGGCCACGCCTGTCTTCAGCTGTGTCTGGGAACCTCTCCTCCCAGGGAGACTTGCTTGATACAGGCCCCAGGGCACTGGGAGGTGGAGGTGGGACCTCAGCCCTGAGGGAAGGAAAAGGGTTAACTCCCTGAGTCCCAGCAACTCACCCCAGGGGGATGTAAGTCCAGGATTGTCTCTCCTACCCTCTCAACCCCAATTTCCCTCTTTCTCCTCCTTCCAACTTCATCTGGGGAAACAGTGGGAGGAGAAGCTAGGAGCCCTCAGCACCAACTGTCTCTGGGGTATCATTTAATATAGCCAGTAATCAGCACTGACTGGTTCATTAACTTTCTTTCTCTCATGGCTACTTGACATCCCTGGATATGCTTCCTCTTCTCCCAGTCCCCCACCGTGTGAATGTTAGGAAGACAAACACTACATCCTTGACAAACGTAGTTCTCTTCCAACTCCTTCCCCCCCAGTGCACACAACTGGGGTGCAGGGGGGGGGGCAGGAGGCAGGATGGAAGCAACCAGAGTTCCAGAGGGCTCCTCTGTAAACGCTGGTATCTCAAAACAACATAATCTGAAAAAGAACACTGTCGGGCAAATTTGTGGCGGAGAACAGGAACACACATTCAATCAACCAATGGTAAGGTGCCTCTCCAGACCGAAGGGAGCCATGGGAGAGGGTGAGAATTAGAGCTTTTTTGCTTTGAACACAGGGAGACACTTTTGAAAGGGACTTCAGGATGCTTTGTGTGGTAAGTAAGAAGCTGTGTCAAACCCAGTCCAGTTCATTGGCAGAAGGAAGATCCCAAAGTGGGCCTCAGACCCGTCCATGCCCCTGCAGAGACTTCCACCTCTGGATCACACATCCATGGGCTGATGCTCCTTGTTTCTTCCCTCAGACCGGACGACATGACTTGGAAATTTGAGGGGGAGGAAGCCTTTCACATCATGCCCAGCCAGTGCTGTACCACTTTGGAGAAACTGTGTAGTCCGTAGAAAGGCCATACTGGCCCAACCTCAGTACAGTGGGAGGATGCCCTCACCTGGTATGCCCCCTCCCTCCAGGCTTAGGTAATGGAAGTAGTATTGAGTATCGGCTAAGCCTGGTCCCTGACCCCTCCCTTAATTAGACGCAAAGTCCACAGAACCTGTTGCCAGGGCAGGCCAGCAGGTCCACTGGAGATAAGGACTACACTTTGGACTCCGTGACCAGACAGTCACGGTGCCGAGGATTTCTGAGACTACGCCCTTCCTGATGCTAGGCTGGCTCTCTTTCAGGGTAACGGTTTAGGACAGGCAAGAGGGGTAGGGGTGCAAAGAAGGGATGGGTACCTGCCACAAGTCACTTGGTCATTACCTTGCCGCCTCCGCCTAGCGGCGCCCAACCTCTCATTTACCCCTCATTACCCTGGCGCCTGGTAGGGGTCTGGCCGGAAAAGAAGGACACGCTGATGGCCTGTGGGTGGCACAGGTTTCAGTTCCTGACCCCGACTAGGTGACAGATTGCTGGCTAGTTCAGGTGCAAAAGAAGGGGAGAAGGCTCACACTGCGAAGCTGGTGTACTGGGAATCCGGCTCCCAGACCTCTCAGTCCGGGTGACCCGGACCGCGACGCTGCACAGCCCGCAGAGAGGGGGAGGTGCCAGCCTGCGTCCCGCCCCTCTGCCTCCACCTTCACCTCGCCTCCCGGCCCCGTGCTGCCAGGTCCTGCTGGCCGCTCGGTCCTAGTCCCAGGCTGGGACAGAGCGGCTGCCATCGTCAAGGAAGCTGACAACGACTCGGATTCCCACAGGATCCAGCAGACATCAAGGACAGCGGAAGCCCGGACACCTGCGTTCACAGGTGAGCATTTGGGAGGGCGAATGACAGTCGAGCAGGGAACCGGGGATCTGGGACAGAGTCGCAAGGCCTCAGAAGGAGGGGAGAAGGAGGCTGGGGAAGAGGGAGGGAGGAAAGCTGGGCCTGGGAAAAGATAGAAAGGGTGGGAGTGGGGAGGAATAGTAAAAGGGGAGGGGAGGGAGAGGCGGGGGACTGCCCTCAGGGGTTGGACGGTTGTTGGCCCTGGGCAGGAGACATAATGAGCGATCTCCTCTGCGCATAAGTCAGAGAAAGTTAGGGGAGAAAAATGGAGGTGCCTGGGGCCCAGTTGATGGGAAACCAGCCCCTGTGTTCCTGAGTCCAACTCCCATTAAGGGCCTCTTCCCTTCAGGCCCTGCCTACTGCAAGGGATGGGTCTTCCATCCAGGTTTAGAAAGGAGGGGTGGAGTCCTGCATCTGACTTCCAGCTCTATCCATGGTGGTGTCCTCGGAGGCCAGGAAAGATGGAACTTAGTGGGAGACCCGCGGGCTGCTTCAGCTAGGCGCATCACTACAGACCCTGTCTGTCTCCCGACTTCGCCAGATTGCGCGTGGACGTGAGGTGAGTCCAGGTAAGGCGTGTGCAGACTTCCCAGTAAAGGGACAGAAAAGAGATATTGTAGAGTCCCTTGTCTATTGAGTCTCAGTTGCGACTAACAGAAAAGCAGCCATGGATGGCAAGCCAACCAGTAAGGGTGGCTGTCTGGCTGAACCGTGATAAAACTAGCTGTAATTCAAGAGAATGTCAATTGTGTGTATTGTTCACTTTTCCCAAACATTATTTTTCTTTTTGCTTTTCCCCCCTACTATTTAAAACTGTAAATGTTGTCAAGCATGATGGAATATGTCTGTGATCACAGCACTTTAGAACTGAGGCAGGGGAGTTCAGAGTTGGAAAGTAGCCTAGCCTGGGTTATATAGTGTGTTTCAGGTCAGCGCGGGCTATGAGACCCTCCCATCTTAAATCAGGAAAGAAAATAAAAGCCATTCTTAGCCCATAGTCTGTTCGACATGAGGGCCCAACTTGGCTGTCTCTAGTCAGCCTTACCCCTCCCAGTCCGTGGAGTTTGTGCAGTGTTGACAAAGGTAACGCAGGGAAGGAGACATCCAGGTACAAGAGAACGCCTTCTACCCGGGGCTATCTAGAGCGCTAAAGATTTCTGTGACCCTTGCTCCCAGCTGCTCTTGAGACTACAGCATCCTCTGAGGCTGAAGTGTGAATGTTTCCTAACCGGAAAGCAAATGTTCTTACCCAACATGCACCTGGTCCTCCCCCTACTAACTTATAGATAGCACACACCCCACCTCCCCCAAAGTGATCACCATCTGACCTCCTACCCACTCTGTCCTCTTGTCTCTCCTTGCTCTCCGACCTGTGGAGACAGTCCTCACTAATCCAGCCTGGGCTTTTTGTCTTACAGAAAAGGAGACCCCCTCGCCCCCACGCTTCTTCTAGGACATTGGAGCTATGATCCTCTGGGAGTAACCCAGGAGAGAAACAATGCAAGCCTTTGGTCCTCCAAATGAGGGTCCCCTCCAAGGCCTGGTTGCTTCCCTAATTGAGACATATGGGGGCCGTCACCCGACCTCTGCTCAGAATACTGCTGGAAATACACATCCCAGAGGAGGCCCTGCATTGGTGAGTTGACCTGTGCTCGGAAGGTGACCTGGGTGGAGCAGGAGGGATGACACCAAGGCTTTGAATTCTGTCCCCTTATAGTTTCACAGGCTGCTCTATTCTTGTCCCTGAACCTCCTCCGCTTTCCGGGGTTGCCAGGGAGAGGGGGCCAGTGCCTGGGCTAGGATCCCATCACTTCACACCAAGCCCCAGACAACAGAGTGGGAGAGGCAGGAGCTCAGAAGAGGGATCGGGAGGCATTTCTGAGTTACCAGTGCAGTTAGGAAAGGCATCTTTCAGTCTCTACTTGAGTGGGAGGAGTCAAAAGCTCCCTGAGTCAGGGCTGAAGAAGAGCAAAGGTTCAGGGTGCCCCCCCCCTTGTTCTCACAGGGGAGCGGGGAGTGGCGGGAACTGTTTCGGTCCCGCCCCTTGGCTCTACCTGCCCGGCCCACTTCCAAGCCTAGTAGAGGAAAGGGGTGTGGAAGCCAGGGCTAAGGCTTTTTCTGCCCTCAGTGCTTCCTTAAGAAGAGTCTATCTGGGGTATTCCCTGCCTCCCTAGAGGATTCCACCCCTGGAGACGGAGACTTGCCCAGACAGAGGGCAGAAAGGGACACTAGGAAGTATGTGAGGTAATTCAGGCCAAGGCAGACAAGGAATGTGACCAGGCCTGCCTTGGGAGGAGACTTGTGGCTTCAACCTCTAACACAGAAGGACAGCAACTCCCAGTGGCATAGGACACCAGCTGCAGGCCCCAGGGAGGAGACCAAACCTTTGTGGTCTCTCATTTCCACAAGTGAGGGAGCCTAGCTGCCCACAAAGAGATGAACTCAGAACCCAGCATAGATTATCCACTGTTCCTGTGAGCCCTTGGCACAGAGGGCATGTGAATAGCTGAACAGAAGTTGGGTACCCAATGTAATGCCCAGGCATGTGTGTGCCTGTGTATAAGCTCTGCAGGAGGCCTCAGCCTGTCCCTCTAGGCTCCCTGAGGAACCAAGCAGTCATGGCCCTGCCCAGCTGAACTTGGCTTCCCTGGCAGCAGTCACTGTGACTCAAAGGGGCAGCAACTCACACCAAACTGGTTTGATGAGAGCAGCGAGCCAGCCCAACTTGCAGGAGCAAGGAATAAGGCCCAGAGCCAAGCTCAGCGCCTACCACCTCTCTAGTATTGTTGGTACTCCTAAAACTTCCCCTGTCTTCTCCTCCCCCAGGACTCTAATCGCCGACGCCTACAGCACTACGTCCCCTTTGCCAAGGGCTCCGGCCAGACCCGAGGCCTGTCTCCTCTGATACTTCGGGAACCAGAGACAGAGAAGAGGCATGGAAGCCATTTTGGGGTTGGCCCACCTTACTCTCCCAAACTCAAGGTTAGGATTCCCTTGATGTCTGTCCCCTTGCTCACAGTCCCAGCCATGATGGCCTCTAGAGAGTCGAGCCCAGAAGCTCCATGAACTGAACGCTGCAGGGAGCTTCTGACAGCAAGCACCTTTGAGAAGCTGGCAGGTACAGCGCTCTGCAGAGGTGAGCACAAGGCTGATGTGCTAGATCCCATGAGACTAAACTGTTAATATTAAATTCTGTGCTTTGGGGACTGGAGAGATGGCTCAGCAATTAAGAGTATGGGCTACTCTTCCAGAGGACCTGAGTTCAATTCCCAGCACTGACATGACGGCTCACAACTGTCTGTAACTCCAGTTCCAGGTTCCAGGGGACCTAACACCCTCACAGGAACATACATACATACTGGCAAAACACCAGTGCACGTATAATAAAAATAAACTCAAAGCTTTTGGAAATTACTAAGTAGCTGGGCAGTGGTGGCACACGCCTTTAACCCCAGCACTTGGGAGGCAGAGGCAGGCAGATTTCTGAGTTTGAGGCCAGCCTGGTCTACAGAGTGAGTTCCAGGACAGCCAGGGCTACACAGAGAAACCCTGTCTCGAAAAACAAAACAAAAAGAAAGAAAGAAGGAAAGAAAGAAAGAAAGAAAACAAACAAAGCAGGAAATTACCAAGTAATATGTGACCTAGGGACAATCTCTTCATCCGTACTCTTCCGCAGTCTCCTTCATCCTAGCTAGGAGCTCTACCACTTTCTCCTATGTCACAAGAAAGTCAGAGTGAATGTAAAAATTGTTCGTCCCTCATTATTTGACACCAAAAACACAACAAACAATTTTAAGGCATGACGCTTCATAAATATCTCTACTTTGAACCAAGCATGATGATGCATGTTGACGGTCTCAGCACACAAGAGGCTGAGGCAGGAGGGCTGCAAGTTCCAGGTTAGCCTGAGCTGCATAGCAAACCCCCATCTAAAAACAACCCAAAATGTGACCATTTTATATCATTATGTTACCCAAGACTGTGCTTTTTTGTTTTATTTTGTTGTGGTTGTTTTGGTTTTAGTTTTTTTTTTTTTTTAATTTTGTTTTTGTTTTCAAGACAGGGTTACTCTGTGTAGCCCTGGCTGTCTTGGAACTCTGTAGACTAGGTTAGCCTCAAACTCATGGTGATCCACTTACCTCTACCTCCAAGTGGTGGGATCAAAGGTATGCGCCACTACCACCCGGCAAGACCATGATTTTTAAGTCTAGTCCTGGTCCTTACTTGAAGGCCCCTCAGTCTGGGGTGTATATCTCAGGGATGGAGGCCTTACCCAGCATGCAGAAGGTCCTGGGTCCCATTTATAACCAAAACTGAAAGGTTTTTCCTTTTATTCTCTCTCTCTCTCTCTCTCTCTCTCTCTCTCTCTCTCTCTCTCTTTAAGTAAAGAAAATCAATTCTTCAAGACCACTCTAAGAAGTCTGTTTCTGCCCCTCACCTCCATTCTGAATTAGGAAACTTCCAGAAGGAATTGTTCTGATCAGGAGGTTCCCTCAAACCCCTCTATCCTGGGATCTTTCTGCAGACAAAATTGTAACTTCATTTCCTGGGCAATAGCAAACCTATTCATTGCCCTACCAGGCACACGTGTGTGTACGTGTGTGCGCACACAGCCCTTCCAGAGCTTGGACACCAGATGTTGAGGGCGTGTCAGGCTGACTAATCATCTCTCCTGCTGTCCTAGGAAGTCACCAGAGCCCATGAGCTAGAAGTGAGACTGCATACATTCAGTATGTTTGGGATGCCCCGCCTGCCACCCGAGGACCGGAGACACTGGGAGATAGGAGAGAGAGGTGACAGTGTCCTGACCATGGAGAAGTCCTGGAAGGAGCTGGTGCCAGGACACAAGGTGGGCTTGAAACTGTATATGTCCCGATAATGCATCAGACCCCCCCCCCATGCACACATTCATATATCTCAAGACAAAGGCCTCGGGATACAACATTTAGAGGGAAAACCCTTCAGTGATCTTATTCAGATCCCAGCTCTGCCACCAAGCAGTGAATCCTTGGTTGGGATGGATGACCTGCCTCCCACCCCCTCCCCCTGAGCCTCACTTGCTTTATATGGAAAATGGGGGTGATGCCTCCTACAAACTAGAGGACTGGCTAAGATGAAAAGATCCTGGGTAAAGGAACCAGAACCCGTGGCGCGGATCTGGCACTTAACAAATGGCTCCTGGTCTCATCAGTGTTCCCCAAGTGAACCAGCACTGTCACCCTCAGGAGATGAGCCGCGAACTTTGCCACCAGCAGGAAGCACTGTGGGAGCTCCTGACCACTGAGCTGATCTACTTGAGAAAGCTCAAGATCATGACTGACGTGAGCCACCTTCAACCCCATCTCCTCCCCACCTGGGTCCTTAGTACTATCTCCATCTTCCCATGGCAGAAGGGTTGGGATGAGGGCTTGGAGGCAGGAATTCAAGCCATGGTATCAGACCTGCTCAGGAGAGAGGAGACTTAAGACGGCAGTGCTGGGAGGACCCTGAAGGAGGAAAGTCAGGGCCTGAGCTCGTCTTCCTCCCTGCCTCTAGCTCCTGGCAGCTGGTCTGCTGAATTTGCAGCGTGTGGGACTATTAACTGAGGTGAGTGGAAGCATAGAAGGAGGCAGGGCCACAGCGAGCCCTCCAGGCTACACAGTCTAAATTCCTACAGCTCTGTTTTCTGGGATGCCCCTAGTTTTCCTATATTTCTCATTTGCATTAGACCCTCAGCTTGCCAAGGCCCCTAGCTCCCCTGGTGTCACAGGACAGGCGTGGGTGGGTAGAGGGACTCCCTCGGATCTTCCAGGACACTGTCAGACTCTTCCCCTCCTTCCCAACCCTGTCACTGAGGCTGAAAGTCTACATGTCCCTTCCCGACTGTGACAAAAGCCTGTTACTGAGTTCTGCTCACTCCTCCAGGTGTCAGCTGAGACCCTGTTTGGAAATGTCCCCAACCTGATTAGAGCCCACCGGAGGTTTTGGGAGGAGGTGATGCAACCCATCCTGGAAGACACTCGCACCTCTGGCCAACCTTTGGACCCTGTCAGCTTACAAAATGGCTTCCTGACAGTGAGTCTGGGGAAACCCAGAAAAAGCAGGACGAGGACAACCCAAAAGAATCCACAGGGCACAGCCCAGTCCAACTCTAAAATATAACCACGTCTCCTTCACTCCATTTCACAAGTGTGACCTGTCCCAAAGACTCTTTGGTCTTCTAGGAACTCTTATAAAATGAAAATATACTTAGGGGGGGGATGCTCTCATTAGCTCTACAATTTGTTTCTGTGTTCCTTTTTAATTTTTATTTATTATTACTATTTTGGGGATTTTGTTATGGTTTTGTTTTTTGTTTGTTTTTTGTTTGTTTTTGTTTTTTTGGAGACAGAGTCTCCTATGTAGCCCTAGCTATTCTGGAACTCACTCTGTAAATCAGGCTGGCCTCAAATTCACAGAGATCTGCCTGCCTCTGCCTGCCTCCTGAATGCTGAGATTAAAGGCATGTACCATCTCCATCTGTTTTTGTTTTGTTTTGTCTTAAAGACAATGTTGCCCAGGCTAGCCCCAAATTCAAGCTCTTCCTGCCTTAGCTCTTCAAGTGTTGTGATAACAAATGTGCATCACTTGGCAGCTACAATATTTCATTGAGACCCAGCAGCAAACAGCTAAGAGCAAGAATGAGGTCTGAAGGACTAGAGAGGTGGCTCAGTGGTTTCAGACACTTGCTGCTCTTGCAGAGAACCTGGATCTGCTTCCCAGCACCTGCATGGCGGCTCACAACCATCTGTAGCTGGCTCAAGGGGACCTGGCCTGACCTCTAAGAAAACAGAAAGGACATGGTGCACATATACACATGCAGATGAAACACTCATACACATAAAATAAGTACATTTAATAAAATGTCTCTTAAAGAATGCTGCCTAAGTAAGGAGATCCTGGGTTGAATTGAATGTGGGGCTAGACTTTCTTCCATAGTGTCTCCGGGTCAGCAGGAATCTTTGGGATGGGGTACAAAACTAGTTCAGGCAGGTTCCTGGGAGCCTTGGCACCTTCTTCCTTCAGAGCAGGGCTTCTGGGCAGCTCTCAGGTCATAGAAACAGGAGCCTCAGTGTCCCGAAAACAAGTCAGGTTGAATTATTGATGGTGAGTGAGTCCAGAGCAGCAGACACAGTCAGTGTCACAGAGAGAATGAACTCCAGGGGTGGCCAGGGTCTGCCTCTCAAGGTGTGGGTTCCTCTCTGGAGGGCAGAATGAGGGGTCTAGCTGTGGGAAATGTCTTGGGAGGAAGAAGCTAACAGAGGCTTCACTGAGGGGCTGCGTGCGACTCTCTCCTCAGCCTGCAACATGTTCTACAGAGTTTATTCATGGCACTCTCCTGCTTGCCCTTTATGTGTTCCTCCAGTTTGGCCAGCGGTTCCAACCTTATGTCCAGTACTGCCTTCGAGTAAAGCAGACCATGGCTTATGCCCGGGAGCAGCAAGACACGAACCCTCTGTTCCACACCTTTGTGCAGGTGGGGTGCTGTGGCTGGCGCACAGGGGCTGCAGGGCGGGGGGGGGGGGGCTGGGGGGGGGGGGGGGGGGGAGGGGGGGGGGGGGCGCAATTGCACAGTCAGGTCGTGCCAGGCTTCCGTTGGGTGCAAGGCTGAGGCGGTTACTGGAGGTGCAGGCAGGAGGGACCCTGCAGACTCCTGAGCTCTACCCTGTCCCCTGCAGTGGTGTGAGAAACACAAACGCTCGGGAAGACAGACGCTGGGTGACTTGCTCATCAAGCCTCACCAGCGCATCACCAAATACCCGCTGCTGCTGCAGGCTGTGCTCAAGAGAAGCCCCGAGCCCCGCGCCCAAGAGGCCCTGAATGCCATGGTAGGTACTTAGGTGGGACCTAGGGCCCTCGTGTGGTGGGGCTGGCGGGAGACTGGTAAGAATTGATCTCTAGAGATCCCCAAAGGTCTCATTCCTCCTACAGTGCTGACTGACTAGACATATTTCAGAGTGCTGTAGATTGGGTTGGGAAACCGGGCTTAGCTGTACCTCCTTCTGCTTCTCACACCCCAAGATCGTAGCTGTGGAGGCCTTCCTGCGACACATAAACGGGCAGGTCCGACAGGGTGAAGAGCAGGAGAGTTTAATGGCTGTGGCCCAGCGCATAGGACCCTATGAGGTGCTAGAGCCCTCCAGCGAGGAGGTGGAAAAGGTGAGGAAACCGACTCCAAAAATGCAAGGCTCCAGGGAAAGGAGATGGAGGAGAAGCCTGGCGGGAGAGGACCGAGGTACCTGAGTGCCACAGCTGGGTGTGTCCATCACTCCTTCCTGTGGGAGGAGCCCAAAGGGCGGATGGGAAGAGTAAAGAGGGGACCCTGGGGTGTCTACTGTGACTCGGGGCACAGAAAAAATGGACTGGTCACAGCACAAGGAACCACCATCGTGGGTTGGGATGGAGAGGCTTGCCTGCACGATGCCCTAATCCCCTTTCCGCTTGCTCTCTGTTCCCTTAGAGCCTGCGTCAGTTCTCCACCCTGGATCTGATGACTCCTATACTAGGGGTTGCCCCTGAGTACACCAGGCAGCTGCTGCTGGAAGGACCTGTGCGGGTAAAGGAAGGACGAGAAGGGAAGGTGAGGGTACCATGCTCAGAGGTGACAAAGGGGACATGGAAGGACACGGGATGAGAGGCAAAAGAGCTGGAAATGGGGCTGGGGGAGGTGGCTTGATGCATAAGATCATTTTTCTTTAGGCACGAGGACCTGGGGGTGGAGAGAAAGATAGCTTAGCAGGTAAGGGCACTTGCTGCTCCCGCAGAGGACATAGGTTCGGTTCTTAGTACCCACATGGCAGCTCACAACTGTCTGTAACTTCAGTTCAAGTGTCTGACATATCTTTTGGCTTCCCCAGGCACTGCATACGTGTGCCACACAGACAGATACACGAAGGCAAAACATCCATACATTAAAAAAAACAAAACAAAACAAACAAACAAACAAAAAAACAGCGTTGGAGAGATGGCTCAGCAGTTAAGAGCACCGACTGCAGAGGCAGGCAGATTTCTGAGTTCGAGGCCAGCCTGGTCTACAGAATGAGTTCCAGGACAGCCAGAGCTATTCAAAGAAACCCTGTCTCAAAAAAACCAAAAAAAAAACAACAAAACAACAAAAAACAAAAACAACAACAACAACAAAAAAACCAAGAGCACCAACTGCTCTCCAAGAGGACCTGAGTTCAATTCCCAGCAACCACATGGTGGCTCACACCCATCTAATGGGATCTGATGCCCTCTTCTGGTGTGTCTGAAGACAGCTACCATGTACTCATATACATAAAGTAAATAAAAATAAAACAAACAGTTCTTTCAAAGAAAAAAAAAAAGATCAAGAAGCTGTAACTATCAAACTGGATCCAAACATCAAACAAAACAAAACATGAGAACCTAAGTTTGAATCCTCAACACCTTCTTGAGGAACTGGGCCTAGGGGCTAGAGAGCTAACTCAGCAGTCTTGCTGGTCTTGCAGAGACCCAAGTTCAGTGGTCACCACCCACTGTTGGGGCCGCTTACTACTGCTTGTAACTTCAGCTCCAGAGGATGATCTAAAACTCTCTTCTGGCCTCACTGGGCACCTTCACTTACACGCATCTACCCCCACATAGACACACATCGCTAAATAAAATAAATGGCTTTTAAAATTATTTTATGTATATGTAGATGTCTTCAGAAATACCAGGGCATTGGATCCTGTTATATTGTAAGCCATTATGTGGTCACTGGAAATTGAACTCAGGACCTCTGGAAGAGCAGTCGGTGCTCTAAACTGCTGAGCCATCTCTCCAGCCCCCCGCCCCCAAATGTATTTTTTAAAAGAAAGAAAAAAAAACCCACAAAAACCAGGGCATGGTTGCTTGCATCTGTAGCCCCAGGATTGTTGGGAAGAGACAAGCAGATCCAGAGAGTTCTCTGGCCCGTCCACCTCATCTCAAAGCAATAACTGTGATAGAGCCAGGTAACTGCTGTCTCCTGCACATGCGCACACTGGAACATAACATCACGTACATGTACCACACACACACTACACAACACACACAAGGTAGCACTGGAAGAAAGTGAGGAGGACTGGCCAAGAGGCTGCGGTTCTGGTCCTGCCCGAGTGCCAGTTGTTTGTACGACCTTCATCCAGCCCTGTTCCCTGCTTGTAAATCAAGATATGGAACCAAGTTAACTCTCTTCCAGCTGATCACCGTGCAGTTCTGACCTTGTCCTTATGCTCACAGGCAAAAGAGCCAGAACCCCCGAGAAGCCCCTCCCCTGACTCTGGCTGACCCTGCCTCCTTCTCCTGCACCCCTACCTGCAGATGGATGCGTACCTGTTCCTCTTCTCTGACGTGCTTCTGGTAACCAAACCTCAACGCAAGGCGGACAGAGCCAAGGTCATCCGTCCTCCCCTCATGGTGGAGAAACTTGTGTGCCGACCACTGCGAGACCCCAGTATGTCTCTTCTCCAGAGGAGGAAGGGTCGGGATTGGGGTCAGATAAGGCCCAGCCCTTAAAGCAGAGCTTCTTCTCCATGCAGACAGCTTCCTGCTGATCCACCTCACTGATTTCCAGTGTGTCTCCAGTGCCCTCATTGTGCACTGTCCCAGTTCAACGGAGCGTGCACGGTGGCTGGAGAAGACCCAGCATGCTCAGGTAGGCGGCAGTCGGGCTTGGGGCGAGGGCGTGGAGTAAGCACCCCTGGAACTCAGGACTGACATCACAGAGGGGTGAAGGAAGGCAGAGAGGCTGGGCTTGGTGCAGGTGTCTTGCAGCAGGTTGGATGCTTTTCAGAGTCTGAGAAAGCCTGTGGTCATCTACCAAGGCAACTACTGAGACAACCCAACATGTGGTACACCCTAATGGTTTCCCCACACTGAAATGGTGAATTTTTAAATTTTATCTTCTGTTCAGAGACACCTATGGAGCGCTTTCTGGGAATAAGCACTAGTGCTAGGTGCCAGGGAATCAGAAAAGAATGAAAACACCATTCCTGCCCTCCAGGAATCTGTGCTGCAGCTCATTAGAGTAATCAGGGTACAAATAACAGAAACAAGCATACCAAAGATAGCAGCAGGGGCCGGGCTACGCCTTCTGTCCAGCAGGCCGCAGTGGTGCTGACAGAGGTTGGGGGAGAAACCTTTGCATCAGAGCTGAGGGTAGAGCAGACAACAGAGCAGGAAGAAGGGAATTCTAATACAAAGATCCAGAAACAGAAATAGTCATGTGTGTTGAGAGAGGCACCGCGCTGGGAGCATTAAGCCGGCCCCATCTCTCACTTTATAGGAAGGGAGCAGGACTGGATCAAGGTCACACAAACATCTAGAGCTCAGTTGGGACCATGTTCTCTTACCCTCCCACTGCCACCGTGTGTGTGTGTGTGTGTGTGTGTGTGTGTGTGTGTGTGTGTGTGTGGTGTATGCATATGACTGTGTGTATTATGTGTGTGGTTTATGAATGATTGTATGTATTATGTGTGTATTATGTGTGTGTGTGTGTGTGTGTGTGTGTGTGTGTATTATGTGTATGGTGTATGTACATGACCGTGTGGGTGTGTGCACCTGAGTGTGCACGTATAGAACCGAGCAGGATGTTTGCTTGGCATTGCCAGGGTGTAGAGTATAAGGGTGGATGCAGCCAGAAGATGAGCCCAGGAGGAGGTACCACAGGCTGGTGCCCATCTCTAAGAGCCCTGCTAGGAACTTGAACTTTGTCCTGTAGACAATATGGAGCCAGTGGAGGTATTAAACACGGTAGTGATGTAGGGCAGACTTAAGCAATAAAAGTAGAGGAGTTAAAAAAGAGAGACATCAGTAAAGCTGCATCAGTTACTGTCAATCCAGTGGCTTCAAAACAAAACAAAAAATAGAAGCTGGGCTAGGGTGTGGCTCAGTGGGAGAGTGCATGCTTAACCTCACAAGCCCCTGGAGTTGACTGAGCCACGATTTCACACAAATAAAACAAAAACATCCAGAAACAGAGTCCCTCACAATTTTGGAGGCCACAAGTTCAAAACGAAGGTATTGACAGAACGGAGCTTCCTGCCCTTGGCTTCTGTGGCCCTTAACTTGGAGCAGCAACTCCTGACCCCTTCTCTGACTGTCCCCTCTGTGCAGTGGTGTCCAGACTTCCCTCCCTTTCTTATGAAGATGCCAAGCGTCTGCTTTAGACTCCACCCGGAGTGCATGAAGTGGCCTGACTGAGATCTTCACCTTAGGTCCTTTCACATCTTCAAAGACTTGTTTCCCAACTAACGTTGCATTTATGCTTTCTGGGGATTGGGTTTCAGACCTGGCTTTCTCCAGGCAAACCCACTGTGGGAGCAGAATGGCGGAGAGAGCTGGAGGTTTGCCTGAGGGACTCTTTGTCTTTGTTGTTGGCAGAGCTGAGGGTCAAACGCAGTCTTTGCTATACTGGAAAAGAACTTGATCCCTGAACTTCACCCCCAGCCCCAGGAAGTAATACGCAGATTTGTTTATTTATTTACTTGTTTGTTTGTGGGTGGGTGTATTGTATGTGCATAGCTGCGTTGGCATCACCGCACCTGTAAACTTTCCTTTACCACACCATCCTCTCAAGTTTCTCCTCTTCCTTTGGGGTTCTCAATCTTTAGAACAAGCCTTCTCCCACATTCTCCCTTTGGAACTTCTGGGAACCAGTAAAACCTGCTACTATTCCTATGCAAAATAGCAGCTCCTGATAGGTCCTGCAGGGTGACAAGTAGGGTGTCATTTCTCCTCTGTGATCAAACTTGCAGTGAGGTTCCCAGCCATTCAAAGTCTGAAACGCTTGTGTGTGCGCGCACACACACACACACACACACACACACACACACACACACACACACACATGTGACAGAGCATCTCTTAGTCCTTTTCACTGCCCAGAGTTGAGACTTTTTCTTCTTCCCCTTACAGAAATGTTCGTGAGGCAGCTTCCTTGAGGGTTTACAGAGGTGGCTTATGCTTTAACAGAAAATGAGCTTGAGGGGGGTGGGAGTGGGGGTGGAGGTGGGGGGTGGGGGGGAGACTCAGTGGCTGGGAAGAGGAAAAGGAACTGAGAACCCTCAGAGGTAGAGACCAAGAGATGAAAGCCAGGCCAACTAAAGCAAGATTTAGAGGCTAGTCCAGAGCCCAACCTGTGTTCTTGGCAAGTTACTTGCTTTTCTCAGCCTGACCTGCATCTGGGGAGGTATAGTGATAGCCAGAAAGCCAGTGAATGGCTTGGCATGAGGCTTTGTGCTTCCTGGGAGCTTTACAAGGGTGTGTCATTGTGACACAAAGGGGTAAGCTAGTTGAGTACTCCTATAATCCCAACACACAGAACGCTGAGGCAGGAGGATTGAGTTCAGGCTAGCCTGGGCTATACAGCAAGTTCTGGATCTGACTTGACTAGAATGACCCAGTCTCAGAAAAACAAAGAAGAGAAAGGAGGAGGAGAAAGAAAGGAGAAAAGAGGAAAGAGAAGAGGAGGAAGAAGAGAAGGAAGAGAAGGGAAGGAGGAAGAAGAGGAAGGTATTGCAGGCAGTTCAGAGCTGGAAGAAGACTCTGGTGTTGGCAGCTGAGAGGCAAAGAGCATCTTCTAATGTTCTCTGCCATGCAGTGCTGGGGAGACAGGTGAACGTGGTAATCCCAGTGAACTGCTGAGAGAAGCGGCCTTCTCAGCTTTGTGGGGAGCTACACTCTAGATCTTTCTAGATCTTTCTTTCCCATACTGCTCGCCTTGGCTCTCGCTGTAGCCAAGGAGATTCCCCTGCTGAAGCTTTTGAAGCAGCTGGAAGCCCTGGGCGCTGCTGCCCAACATCCCCCCGGGGGGGGGGGTTCCCCAACTCCCGCTTTTCCTGGGGAGGGAAAAGGGCAAGCAAAGACAATGTCAGCAGATTTTCTTTAACGACTTCCTCTTCTCATCCTTCCCTTCCACACTAACCGTATCCTCAGTAGCTATCACAAAGTCAGAACGTGGGGCATGTGTGGCAAAGGGCATGGCTTTTCCTTACAACAGGCCATGCAGCCCACCATTTTCTGCTTGTACCTTTCCCAACTTCACACTGAGCATAAAGATAAAGACTGGGGAAGAGGGAGGAGATGTAGAAACTGGCCCCAAGTGCTAGCTTCCTGCTCTCATCCTCTGCTCTGGCTCAGTGGCTGGGAAGCCAGGGAAAGGAGAGTTGTTAGGACTGTCCACTTGATATCATTTTCCTGTGCCTGCCCAACCCTCCTCCAACATGTCTCGTCCTGACACAGCTGCCCTCATGCTCTGAAGCTTTGGAGAAGCCTAGGAAGCCCCAGGGCTGCTGGGTCATACTCCCCAAGCTTCTGAGAATGGACAAGATGGAGCCACCAGAATAAGCGTGCATCAGTCAGAGAGAGCATTGTATGAGGTTGGGGGACACTTGAGGTCCCTGCTCTATGTCAGATGCAGCACCTTAGCTGCCAAAGAGAGCACCAAGATCTCATTATAGATGATCACGAGCCACCATGTGGTTGCTGGGAATTGAACTCAGGACCTCTGGAAGAGCAGCCAGTGCTCTTGATCTCTGAGCCACCTCTCCAGCCCCTCTTTTTTTCTTTTTGAGGCAGGGCCTCACTGTATAAGTTCTGATGGGCCTAGAACTCTCTATGTAGACTAGGCTTGGTGCCACCATATCTTGGCATCATTGTGTTCCCTTCCTGTAAGAATGCCTCCTGTGGTAGTCCCCAGTCTTCTAGTTCCTTTTCTCAGTAGGAAAGGAAATGTGAACACCTGTGCCTCAGAGGGAGTTAGGAGAGACACCATAGGTAAACTGTGTCCAGCGTATAACTGAGAGCTCATAATGATGAATGTCTCTCCCCAGGCCACTCTGCAGAAGTTGAAGGCTGAGGAGTACGTTCAACAGAAGAGAGAGCTGCTGGCCCTCTATCGAAACCAGGGCAGGGAGTCCCCAAGCACCCGTCCCTCCACGCCTTGCCCTTCCCCAGAGGACTCTCAGAGCAGTGCCGAGGGGAGGTAAGACTCCATCACTATTCAAGGAGGGGGACGAGGTGGGGAGGAAGGAAGAGACACTTATGTGGCTGAGAAAGGGTAAGCAGAGAGCCTCAGGGGACTTGGTGTGATAACAAGAACGTGAGTGACAGATGAGAAAGGAACAGGTTAGGAGTTACCATGTGAAGGAATCCGTGGCACAGGGTGGGCATCGGGCAAAGGAAACATAGACGTAGCGTGTGAACGCCCTGTGATGAGCAGGCTCCAGAGTGAAGACAGCTATGGATTCTCAGAACACAGCAAGCTCCAACCCCCACAGTTCATCTAGTATGATGCTTAGTAACAAGCTTTTAGACAAAATGACCCACCAGTGGTCCCACTCAGCAAACATGAGGCAAGCTGCCTGATACAAGGCCTGAACCAGGTGCTATGGACTGAGTGGCTCAGCAACCGAGCTTTTATTTGTTTTTGAGGCGAGTAAGTCAGGCTGACCTCGAACTCGTGGCATTGCTCCCGAGGAACCACCCCCAGCTTACCTCAAGGCCTTTTTCTTTTTTGAATATGGAATGCTTCATAAATTTAATGGCCTTGCACAGGGACTGTACTAATAATCTCCACGTCATTCTAGTTTCAGTATAGGCGCTGTATAAAAGGATTAACCAAGGTCTTTAATGGAGCACAGTCCTAACCAGTGAGGTGGGGGAAAGCCAATCGTTGTCATGTATTGAGACAGGACAGTAAGTTTGGAGGAGGAGGAGACATTTCTGAATGGAGTAATCGGAGAGGCTTCTTAGCCTTGAATTTGTACCTCAGCATCTGAGTCTGACTTTCTGCTCTTAACTGTAGGACTTTGGAGTTCACCGTAATCCCCCGTCTGGTAGTGACTGAAGACACAGATGAAGACACGCCCTCTGTGCCCGATGATACCTCAGACTCTGGCTATGGCACCTTGATTCCAAGCTCCCCGAAGAACTCTCATTCTCCCCTGAACAGGCTTCGGTCCAAGGCTCTTCGTAGGGACCCTCGCCTCACCTTCTCCACCCTGGAACTCAGAGACGTTCCCTTGCGTCCCCAGCCTCCTGATCCCCAAGCTCCCCAGCGACGAAGTGCCCCAGAGCTGCCAGAAGAGATCCTAAGAGGAGGCAGTCTACCCAGGAGAGCCCCACCAACCTGGTCCGAGGAGGAAGATGAGACCTTGACACCAGGGAACGTGGTAGTAGAAACCCTACACAGGGCACAACGTCGTAGTCCACTCCCCCACTCTCCCACCCATACTGACTCTGCTGGGGAAAGCCCCTGGGAGTCCTCAGACGAAGATGAGGGGCTTCTATCCCCTGGACTCCGCCCCCGCCCCCTACGGGCTGAGGACATGCTCAGGGAGATCAGAGAGGAGCTGGCTAGCCAAAGAATCGAAGGAGCCTCAGAACCGGAACCGGAAAGTGGCAAGCCCCGGAGGCTGACTCGAGCCCAACTGCAGAGAATGAGGGGCACCCACGTCATACAGTTGGACACACCCATGTCTACATCGTAAGTGCAGAAACTACTATGGGACAGAAGGGCAGCAGGGCGTGAGGGGCTGTTCTAAGGGGTAGGCTGTTCAGAGCAGGGACCAACACAGGGGAGGGTACTCCACTTTGCCCATCAGCCCACTCGTTGCTTGACCTTGACCTAATACATTGTCTCCTTCCACTACAGAGAAGTATGAGGAATGCTGAAACCCTTTGATCCATCTCCAGAGGAATGGTCTCCCCAAGAGTGCTGGTCACCCCCTTCCCCTGGACTCTACCTCAAGGACCCACCTCAAACCATGCCTGAGCCCAGGCAGCACCTCCTGCTCTGAGGACTCTGGAGGTCAAGAACTGAACGTTTTGTCTCACAAACCCCCAAGCCCCACATAAAAGTGCCCAGAAACATGGCTGTTTGCTTAGCACTGGATGAGGGTGGGACGCGGGAAGCATGAGTACCCATCGGGTAGAGTCAGCTGTTAGCTGACAGGATGGCTGGACTTTGCAGGCCACTTTTTACATCACGGGCTCTCCTATCCACAGACCACTCTTTCCAGGGTCAGGGGTCATTTTTAGACTTTTTAGTGTATTTACAAGAGTCGAGGGCTCCAGCTGGAGACCCCACTGTTCTGTGCTTGCCCCTACCTTAGACAGTTCATTCATTAGTGTGATATAATTGATACGAAGATTGCTTATCTACTGTGGAAAAGGCCCAGAAATCGACTGAGGAGGCCCTGAGAAGCTTTGCTTGGGCTCTGTGCATCCCAAGTGGGCATCAGATATATTGTGCCTTCCCTCTACAATCGTCTGTTCTGGTTTTTGGCACCCTCCGCTGGCCAGGAGCAGATGGCACATCTCCCTGCCATGCACAAGTGGCTGGCTCAGGCAGTCCTCGGCGACTGAGAAAAACTATGTACACCAAGTCGGTAGCACCAAGGAAGGCTCAAGCCTGCCCCTTAGAGACCCTTGCCTCCTTTTCACCCATAGAATAGGTCCACAGGGAAGTAGAGCATTTAGCAGGATGGGTCTTCAAGTCCCTCTCTTGAGGTGGAGGGTGTGGCCTTATCCCGGGAGGACGGTTGTGGACGAGTTGGTGGATCTTTTCAGAGCTTCGCGGATGTTCTCTAGGCACCCATTCAGGTTCATTTTGCAAAGCACGCGGCCCACTACGTCTAGCGTGGCCTCGTGTCGCGGCGTGCACCGCCGCCAGGCTTCCAGCATACTGTACTGAGCCTCGCGCAGGCAGATCCCGTTCTGCATCTCCAGCCGCTTGATCTCGTGTTCACTCAGCCCCAGGAACCGCATGAACTCCCTCCAGCGCTCCGGAGGCACTTCATCCACCACAGCATACAGCATCGTAAGGTCTGCAGCTGGGGACAGGGACCGTGCACCTCCAGCAGCCGCCCAGCCTTTGCGCCCTCCACCCTGCCCGACTCCCTCCAGGAGTAATGCTCCCAGCGCGAACCCAACTCACTGTCAGGATGTGGTGTGTGGGCGGAGTCTTCCCATTTCTGAAAAGGGGTGGTGACTGGCACGGAGTTGAATGATCCGTAGAGGAGAGGGTCAGCACCCTGGGTTGGGACCACCTCTTTTACAGGTGGTATAAAGTTGTGCCAATTACTAGGACCGAAGATGGGGCTGGCGGGGGTACTGGAGACAGGAGGACTAAAGCCTGGGGTGGAGCTGAAGTTCAGAGTGGGGTTGAAGCTGGGGGTGGGGCTGAAGGCTGGGGGAGGGGCTTGAGTTAGGGGCTTAGTAACAACTCCTTCGACCTGCATCTGAAAGAAAGCATAGCATTAATGTGGGGAAGACAAGGAGTCCCTTCAGGCGCTTTATTCTTTATGGGGGTGGGGTAGAAGATCTAAGGGAGCCCGCCACCCTCATTCCAAGTAATGTGGGTATCAGGCGTTGGAAGGAGTAGTCAGGGAAGTTGGAGTTGTTTCTTCTCACCTCTTTGACAGGTGCTGAATCCCTACAAACTGAGAAAAAAAAAAACAAGGTATCATGAATTTCACTTCCCTTTCAACGCTGGCACCCCGGCCTTGGGGACTTGTGGTGTCATGCCTCAGGGTCTATGTGGCCCCAGGGACAAGAGAATTACTGATATCAGTATGGCTTCCCTCCCACCATCAAGGGCGACTCAGCCTAGATCCTTAGCCATGAACAGAGAGGCCACCCCGCATCTCCCTCCATCTTGCTCACCCAACCCCCTCCTGTATCTCCTCTAACACCCTTTATCCACAAAGTCCACACTCACTGATGGAGCAGGTGTTGGGTATCCACCGGGGATATCGTCTCATTAAAGTGATGAAGATGAAGACTAAAAGGCAAAGACCTAGCAAGATAACCAGGGGCAACAGCACCGCAGTACCTGCAGACGAATCAGAGGGTGCTCAGTGGGAGGCGGCAGCAGAGACTAGCTAGGGGGTGGAGGGGTGTAGAGGAGGGGTGGAGGGAAGCCACGGAGTCAGCCAGCCAGCTGGTGAGCATGGCACCAAGCTATTCCTCCTCACCTGAGTCCTGGGGGGCTGTGACATTTGCAACTGGAGGTAGGCACAACTTCATACACTCCTGATTTTTCTTGCAGCTGAAAGAAGAGACGGCATGGTGAGTAGGAAGGCTGCCTGAAGTTCTTTGCTTTGTAGTTGTTTTGCTATCTCTTCACAATAATGGAATTTAACCAGCCTTGAGAGCTGGCGCAGAAGAATGAAACAGTCCATCACACAACATTTTACAAAGCTGAAGAGATCAAGAAAAAAGGCTGTGACGACAGCCAGGAGCAGAAGTGGATGCATGTGACCTCAGCACTTGGGAGGTAGTGAAGAAAGGATCTGTTCAAGGTCACCCATGGTTACATAGCAAGGTCATAGTCACCCTGGGCAACAGGAGACCCTGTCCAGAAAGAGAACAGAGAAGAAAGGAAGAGGAAAGGGAGAAAGAGGGCAAGTCACTCATCTTGATAAGTTTAAAATAATCGTCGTCCCACATGGCAGCTCACAACCATCTGTAACTCCAGTTCCAGGGTACCTAATGCCCTCTTCTGGCCTCTGAGAGTACCAAGTATGTACACAGTACACAGACATATGTGCCAGCAAAACACTCATACACATAAATAAAAATAAATAATTTTTAAAGTATTTTTTAAATGCCAGACATGGAGGCACATCGCAGTGGTCAGGAGGCTAAAGCACACAGGAGTTTTAGGAGTTCAAGGCCAGCCTGGTCTACCTAAGGAGTCCTAGGCCAGCCAAGGTTACCCGGTGAGACCCTGAGTAAAAACAAACAAATAAAATAAAATGCAATAAAATGAAATAAAAATGGTTGAAAGGCTGAGGCTATTAGGACTCCATAGTAGAACACTTGAATAGCATGCAAAGAGCCCGGATTCAACAATCAATCAGGCTTTTAAAAATAAATTTTAAAAGGCATTTATAGTCAGAGTAAAAATTCCATTCTAGTCATTGACATGACAGAAACAAGTTGTTTCACTTTTCTGGCCCAGGATCTCATGAAGTTCCCAACACCTCCTTCCGGGATCAAGTACTTAGCCCTGACACGGCGTGGTAGACAGCAGCCATGGGTGGACTGAGTTTATTACTATGTTTGCCCGTGGGACTGACTGACGGCCCAGGGTATGGATCTGAAATGTCCTGCTGTGTTGAAGGCTCGGTCCCAGCATACTGGGACATGGGGATTAGTAACAGTTAGGTCCCTGGCGACTCACTTTTGACCGCACTCTACACCCTTTCTCTCGGACTCTCAGCTGCTATGAGGTGAGCTACAGTAATGCTCTGATCGTGATGCCCTGCCTCAGCACCGGCTCAAAAGCAGCTATGTCAAACACTGCAAGCTGTATGAAACCAGGAGCCAAAAGTAAGCAGGGTCTTTGCTTTAAGCTCATTAAGCCGAAGCCCCAGAAAAAGGACTCACACAGGAAGTAGAGGACTTCCCAGCCAATAGCACTGCTGCTTACAGCACCTGACTTTGGAGATGACAGCTCACTCGGGGCATGAGAGGTTTTAGGATGCGTATCCCTGGGGCAGCCATTGAGAGCTATCATTGAGAGCTATCACAGGGCAGACGGATGAGAAAAGGACACTGGGTGGGGAAAGGGAAAGGGCAGAGGAACTTGAGTTCTCAGCAGAAATCTAAGGGAAAGGAGATTTTGTCTATGTCATGAGGTCAGGGTGAAGAACATGGGATCGGGCACACAAGCTTTTTTGAAATGAAACCTGAGTGGAACAAAATAGAAAGTAGACAGCTTTGGTTCCAACAGTTTTATAGATTGTTGGTCTTGCTTTCTATTTGGTGGATCCAACCCCGAGTCTCCAATATGCTAGGCCAATGCTCTACCATTGACCCACACCTCCACCCCAACTCTCCTTACCCTAAAGGTTAAGAAACATAGAGCGTGGAGTTGTAAGAACTTGCCCAAGGTTGCAGAGCTAGGGAATGGGTAGGCTAGGATTTAACCCCAGGTCAGTTCAACTATGAGAGTCTCAAGAGTTTCTTCTCTGGAAGCAAATGGATAAGAGCAGCCTATGCGGAGGCACAGGAATGAGGAAGTCTGTCAGGGAGGCTGGGAAGGAATCACCAGTAGCAGAGCGGTCATCTGAGCCAAACCTAAGATACCATCAATAGCAAGACGCACCAGAGTGCAGTCGAGAACAGCGTGCTTGTATCTAACTGCCCAGCACCAAAGAGGCATGCATGCTATGGCGTGTGCATGGAGGTCAGAGGGTGACTTTGAGGAGCTGATAGTCTCTCCTTTCACCTTTACATCGGTTCCAGAGATTGAACTCAGGTTGCCAGACTTTTGCTGCAAGCGCTTTACCTGATGAGCCCTCTTGCCTATCCCTAACATCCTGGAGAAAGAGAGAGGGTTGTCTGAAATCTTGTGTCGTCTCATCCAGCTGTAGAATACCTCCTTAAATCCTGCTAGTAGTCTCTCGGCCACAGCTGCTCATCCACCCCCGGTCCCCAAGCATTTGGCAGATACTCACTGGCTGCAAGAGACACATTCATTTCCGCTTAGAAAGAATCCTGCATGGCAGTTACACACGGTGTTCTGATTCTCTTTACCTGTGAGGAAACAGCAAGACTAAGAGAGAGTGCCTGCAGTCTGAGGTCCAGAGGGAGGGGAAGGGTGGAATGAAGGCACCACACAGGAGCTCATACCCACAGACAGAACAGGGAATAGAGGAGCTGCTACCTCATGGGGAGGGGAGACAGAGGAAGGAGCACATACTCCTGAGGAGGGGAGGGGCCTGGATTTGGGTGAATGGTGCTCACAGGGGATTGTCACGGTGCCATTGAAGCAGGGGCTGCAGTCCACGCACTGGAAGTGCGTCTCACTCAGGTAACGCTGGAACTGGTTCTCGTTACAGCCACACACGGTGTCCTTGTCAGCTCTGCAAGGAGAAATCTCCACCTGGGACATTTCTGAAGAGGGAAGGAAATGGTGTATGAGTCTCACATCCCTTTTCCCACACAAATCTTGATGCCCCAGCTCTGCCACGTGCATTCATCTTTGTGACACAGCCACTCCTATGCACAGAGACCCAGGCCTGTAAGTACAAGCATGGTCCCACCACACCCAGGAGCAGATTCAAAATCCTGACCCCTGGCAAATATCCACAGACACACATACATGTTCACATGCCTTCCTACACCATGCGCCTTCTAGAGCCCTGGCCCAATCCCAAGGCTTGCCTTTCCGACATGTCTTGCAACTGAGACACTGTCTGACGTGGTTCTGGGAAGCCGTAAAGGTGCCTTTGTCACACTCCCTGCAGACTGTTTCCCGCCCTGGCTGTGGACAGTCACTCACCAAGTACGTTCCTGTAGAAGGGGTCGAGATTAGGCTGTAGTAGCTGAAGGGCAGAGCCCAAGTCGGGGGAGGGCGGACAGCAAAAGAAGGGGACGCCCAGGGACCAAGGTCTGGGAACATCAGAAACTAGCGAAAGAAACCTCAAGAGGATTCTCTGCTCCCACTGTCTCCTACCTTTGTGGCACTTGGTGCAGCAGATGGAATTATTCTTAGGATGGGCATACTTTCCCTGGGGACACAAATTATCCCTCTTCTCCCGGTCACCGAGAGAAGGGACCAGTCCAGTGACCCCTGGCGGGTGTGTCCCCACCAGCAGAGTCAGGAGCACCTGAGGGAACAATCAGAAAGAGGAAATACTGTCAGGGGTGGGGCCTTAAAGGCAGCAACAAACAGCACACACACACACACACACAAGTTCACATCTCCCCTGAGGAAACTCTCCCCTAGAAGGTGGCCACTGTGCAGTCTAGACTTTCCTGGCCTCTCGTGGTTCTGTATGCTAGCATTTGTTTCTACAACAGAGCAAGCAGGTCTCGAGCCCCAGCTGCATTTCATCCCGTTCATTTCCCTGAAGCAGCTCTCAATGCTGATCACAGGAAAGCTGGTCCAGGAATGTTTATCGTTTTCCCGGTGTGTTTGCAGGGCTGAGTGTGGAGCGCCGGAAGCACTGAGGTGCCCTCAGCCCTACAAAGACATGTAGCCAGACGTAGCAGGCTGTCTCAGTTATAGCCTGTTTCTCTAACAGATAATTAGTCCTACAGTTCATTCGACATTTATATATCTGGGTGCTGATTTCACACTGCCTGTTTGTGGATACTTCCTAGAGGTGAGTCATTAGGATTGGCAAACCTGTCTGGACTCCATTACAGTAACTTAAAAAGTACTTCAGGGAGGAAAAATCCAATTACAGGGAAGGCTGTCATGAAGATGGTTCAGGAAAGTATCTGCTGTGTGACACAAGGACCTGAGATCAAGCTCCATCACCTACATAAAAAGCCAGGCACAGCATCATGGGCTTGTAATGCCTGTGATGGAGAGGAGCCTGGCAGGTCCTTGGTGCTCTCTAGGCAACCTAGTCCGGCCGAGTCATTGAACCCTGATCTCAGAGAGAGATCCTGGCTCAAAACGCAAGGTGAATGGTAACTGAGGAAAACACCTGAGGTTGACCTCTGGCGTTCATGCGCACTGACACACCCAGATATTAGCTCGCATCTGGGGATGATGCTCTTACAAGCACCATTCCTGGGCAGAAACGAAAGGTAGAACTCTGTGTGTGATCTGTGTGCACTCGAGAAGGGGGAGGGGAAGGGGGAGCTGGGAGTGAAACCAAGAGCCTCTCCTGAGCCACAGGCTCAGTCAAGAATTCTAAATATCTGTTTCAAGTCTTGCTCAGCAAACTTGCCCCCACATCCATGCCTTTCACAGCTAAATTCACACCACAGCTCAGGTTGGCGAGGACAAACGGAGAGGGAAGGCAGGCGACAAGGGTTAGGTAGGAACAAAGACGAGTGTGTCCACGTACTAGAGTCAGCCAGAGCTTAGTGATCAAGTTAATCAGCAAATCAGGAGCTAAGGATATGCCAGGAGTCCAAAGCAGGGCATTCTAGAAGGCTGGTTTTATGAACCTGGCAAAGCTCATAGCAACCAAAAGGCTTTCCAGTGTGTGAATAGCTTCTGGGTGGAGAGAGCAAAGCCTTCTTAGCATCAATTTAGACCTTGCTCTTTGATCTCTCCCAGCTTTGGGTTTCCCTCAGCCTTCCTTCTTTCATCCCTCCTCTCCCTGCTTAGCCATTATATGTCCAGATAGTGGAAGTCTTCAAGATAGATGCAGAAGCAACTGACCAATCAGATCACATTCAGGAGAGACCTAACCACCCATGGCCACCTAGGCTCCCCGATGCCTTTAGGGGCCCTACAACCTCCACAGCTCTTTTGGAAGGAGGCAGGCAGCTTGCACCCTGTCAGCTGCTGTTACACAGAGTGCTACCTCCTGGGCAACAGCAGCTGCACAGGCCAGGAAGCCCGTGCCTCAGCCATAGACCGGAGAAGCCACACACACAGAAGCACACCAGCAATCTCTCAGGCAAGGGTGCATCCCCTCCCCACCCCCTACACAGAGGCTTCCAGACAGGAAGGGTTAGTTAGGATAAGAACTTCCCAATCATGAAAGTGTGGTTCCTTTCCCCGAAGAAGAAATTCTTGAAGCACCTAAGGTCAATGGTACTTCCAACCCCATCAGAGAACCTGAAGCCAAGCCAACAGGCCGGCAGTGTCAGGAAGAGGTAGAGGTGGGCTCCGGGCCAAGAACGGCTTTGGAGGGAGCCTCTCAACCAGTGATGGGTGAGCCTCCAGGGAAGGAGCCTGGTTTCTCTGGTCACGTGTCCCTCCCTTTCCAGAACTCTGGGGGTTAAGTCAAATCCGGGAAAGGGAAATCTTTTCCCAGCAGCTCCGCCCCAGTGACTCAGGCCAGGGAGGAGGAGATCTAGGACAGTGGACAGGGAACTGCAGCTTCCCCAGCTCTTCAAGGGCTGTGAGTCAGCAGAAAAGCCAAGCAGCAAGTGGAACCCCATCTGTTCCCTCCAGAGTGCAGTCCCTCCTCTCTCTCCCACCCCCACTCAGAGCCGTTCGTCCTTTTCCTTAAAACAGCCAGGCCATGAACCCCTGTCCCACTAGGTTCAGATTTCGGGGAAATGCCTTCCTCTTCCATCCCATCCCAAAGGGAAGTCTTCCTGACCCCTGGCTTCCCTGTCAGGTCAATAGGCTCCTCCCAGAGGACCAGCCTCTTCCATCTCCAACATCCTTCCTTTAGACTTGGACTGGCTTTGATTCCTCCTCAAAGTTAAACAACATGTCTTCAGCTGATAATGCCTATCCCAGGATCCCTGCTCCCTGGCTCCCTGGGCTTTCCCGGCAGCCCCCTGACACTCCGTAGTTCCAACAAGAATCGAACCCAGGGTGCCCTCCCGCCCTAGTTCACCACATTCCCATAGCCTGCCCGGTTCTGGCCAGTTACATTGGGATTGGGAGCTCCCTAGACAACCCTTAAGAAACAGGGCCAGTTCCGAGGCTTTATAGACACTCCTCAAGCCAAGTAGCTATGGAGCAAAAATCACAGCCCTTGTAAGGTTAGAAGAGATGGAGGGAGCTAGGCATTAATCCAGGCACTCTGAGGCAGAGGCAAGCTGACCACTGGGTTCAAAGCTAGTCTGCTCTATAACTAAGTTCCAGGACAGCCAGGGCTACACAGAGAATCTCAACAAAAACAAAGTAACAAAAGAGATGGAGCAAGTGCAGAAGCAGCACTCTCATCTCACAGGCTCCAGGGATTCCAGGGCCCTCTGGGTCTTTCAATAGGCACCATGTATAGCCACCCTATTAGCAGTTGCCTTATAAGGCAAATAAGAGACTAGGGTAGCCAGGTCTAGTGTCCTGGCCCAAACCTGAATGCTTTTGCCTGGAGCAGAGGAGGGGCAGGAAGCTGGGGTTGCCTGAGGAGAGATGGCTGAGGAGGTGGCAAGGCATCTCTCTAACTACCCCTCAGCTTCCGCCTAGGGAGGCCTTAAGGTGTGACTTCCTGTGTGGGGGCTGCAGTATAGGGCAGAGAAGCTGAAAGGGACCCTGTGGTCAGACTTGACCCAGCCACCTTTTGGGGACCCACTCACTAGACCCGTTCCTCACATCAATGTGCTCATTACATTAAAACGCGTTTGTTCCACTTAATGTCAAGACCTACATGGTGAGGAGCTCTTCCGTGTGACCTCCTGAGAGCGTTGACACAGTCCTACCTCCCACCCACGAAGCCCCCCACTGATGATTCATGTTCCCCCACCCAAGCTCCTCAGATACCCAGACACCCAGTTATTCTTGCTGAATAACACAAACTGCCCATATCTACTCTGGGCTCTTATCAGAAACTATAATTATTTCAAATGAATAGATACAATCTTCCCCAGACACACCACAAACCCTATGAGCTAAGAGATCAGAGCGTATCTTGGTCACATCACCCAGAGCCTGGCCTGCAGACCAAAGGGACAGACTGAGATGCCTTCCATTCAGAAGGAGCCGGTGATACATTCAAGGATGTAGGGAAGTGAATCCCCCTGCCTCAGAGACACACTTGTCTCTGGGAGATATTTTAGAAGCTATGCATCCCCCTTCCACACATGGGCACACTCGTGCACACTCGTGCACATGGCCCTGCCGTGCACATGGCCCTGTTGAAAATTCTTTCATCTCATCTCTTGCTGAGTCCCTCTGAGGGGCCAGTGCAGCTGGAATGAGCTAGAAAAAGGCTGTGAACTGCTGCTCCAGTTGGCACAACCACGCTTGCACTTAGCTAGCCACCGACCTACTTAGCCTGCCCCCAGATGAGCTCACCAGGCTCCCTACCTAGATGCCACACCACCGACTTCTTGGTACCCACGCTGCAAACTGCAACAGCCCTCAGAGTCATCAGTCAGTCCTTCTCCTGGAATCTCTCCACCCTTTACCCAACACTCGGAGCACTGATTTTTCTGCAACTGCCTTTTCTCCTTCCTGCTCCACAGTGGTGTCTCAGGGCCTCACGATGTGGCTCAGGCTGACATCAGCCTTCTGGTTCAAGTGATATGCCTATCTCCAACCCTTGCAAGGGCTGAGGCTACCTACATAGTTTCTTATCTAAGTTCAGGCTTCAACTTGTACCACTGGGGTGTGAATCTTCCTCTGCGCCTCCAGGGCCTGGCTTCAAACGTCATTTCCATGGATTAAATCCTTCCATGAGCACATACATCTGAGAAACTCACTGTTCTTTGGAACACAGTCTGGACAGACTGCTTGGAGAACAGCAAAGGAAAGAGGGAAGGAAAGAAGGAAGAGAAGAAGGGAGGGATAGAGGGAAGAAGGGATAAAAGGAGAGAAAGAGGGGGAGAGAGGAAGAGAGGGAGGGAAACAGGTCCCCACCTAGGTCCTTAAGCATGACTCTCTTTCTTTTTGGTGTTTTTTTAGGACCTGGACTCAGTAATCTAGGCTGGCCTCAAACTCCCTGTATAGCAAAACTGGCCTTGACCTGAGCTCTGGGTTCCATCTCCCAAGTTCCAGGATAACAGGCATGCACCACCATGACTGGCTCAAGGCTCTTTGTGACACACTCCAGAGTGCCTGTTCTCTTTGTCACATTCCTCAACACGGCCACTCCACCCCCTCAGCTGAGGTGTTCAGCTCCTGTGACCATTGCCTTCAACACAAAATCCCATCTCTCCATTCCCCCAACCCAGGCTCTCAAGTCCTCTGTCCGCCCTCCTCCTGGCTTCTGCATGCCAGTTCCAAGTCCCCTTTTTCTATGCAACATCTCCGCCTCCACCCCTTGCTCCCATTTGGCCAATCTCTTGTTCCTTAATCGATTAAGCCATTAGTCAGCGGTCAAAGTCTCCTTTCCATGGCCTGGATGGATGCTGGAGATGGGACATAGCTCACAGTTTCAAGAGCTCTCTGTGAGCCAAAGATAACACACTATGAGCCTTAGAGTCTACGAAGGCAAGCTCAGCTCAGCAGACAGGCAAAGGCCATTACGAAAGAAGAAGACAGTTGGCCTAGCACCCAACCTCCTCCCCCAGCTCTGCCTCCTCCAGGATGGTACAACACAAGGCCTTGGAACATCTTTTTTCGTTCCTGGATCTAAACTCTTTAAAGCAAAGTCTTCTTGGCCTTGTCACATCCCTGCCATGTCCCTAGCTGCCTCATGACTTCAGCATCTCGTCATACCCCGTACACCTCATAGGCACTATGCTCTGTACTGATAAGGCAGTAGACAGCCCTGTGTAGACCAGCCTTCCATGTTCCTTGTCTTCAGGTTCTGCTTCTGTTCATAGTCCCCCGGCCCCAACTGGGCCTCCACAACTCGATCAGCGTCTCTCCTCTACCTAGCCTGGCCACTGTACTCTGTCAGACTCGGACAGCCATTGTGACATTAGACGTCACAGAGTAGTGACATGAGCAATGACGACTAACACCACTAGAGATGAGAAAAGAGAAGTCAAACATTCTCTGAGTCCTTTCTGTTTGGGGCATACTATCCCCCTTTGGGGACATCAACTTAAACTCAGGGGTTTTATTCATATCTAATCCTAGTACCTGAAGTTGGACCTAGCAGGGTAGGAGATGAATAAACCGAATAAATATTTACCACACATCCATCTACTCAATCTTAAAATAATAACTATGAGGTACTGATCATTATAGACATTTTGAAAATAAAGAAATAAAAGCAAGGGGTAGTCACAGCTCATGTCCGAGTTCATGAGGGTAAGGGTGCTGGGCTGAGCCCTAAATCAGGTGATCTACCCCTAAAGAGAAAAGAATTAAGCAGATGCGGGAGCTGGAGGATAGTCAGAAGGGGCGATCTTGACAAGTCCTGAGGTGAGACTACTGAGAGACAGGAGAGGGAGAAGGGAGGTGACATCAGGCAGAGTGGACAGTACAGGGTTCTGGGAACACTGCTTTAGTATGGGATGAAGAGAAAGGAAAGAGAGTGGACAAAAAGGGGCCCTGGAAGGAGGCTCTGGAGACTGACTGGAAGAGAATGGGGAGAGAAAAGGGATGGAGAGAAAGGCAGGTCTCAGGGATAACGCTGGGCCCAACAACCCTGCAGGTGGTGCAGCCCACCCAGCCAGCCAGGGAGCCTCTGAGGGTCCACACAGAACGATTATGGACACAACAAAAATTCAAGGGAACACATGAACACAAGGTGGAGGCCTGAGAAAAGTACATTTTCCAGTGACAAGAACAAGCGGCTACCAACTTCCCCAATCGGAACGGTGGAATTGGAGCCCCAGAGCCTGACCTTTGGGTCTGTGGGGAAGGAACGAGAGGATACATCGGCTAGGGGAAGAGGTATTAGCTACTTAAGGAGGGTCCAGCCAAGGGAGACCTCTTGTCTGGAAGCAGAAATGGAGGCAGAAGGGCAGAGGCTGTCTCAGGGAGAAGTCTGGGACTGGAAGGCTGCCCAGTTTTGTCTAGTTTCTGGTCTACTCCCAAGCACACTATCCCAAACTTGTCCCGCCAACAGATTTTCTTCTGCTCAGTCTTCCAACATCCTGCCCAACGCTGTTCAACCTCTGTCAGAGAAAGCGGGCCGCTCTGTCTAATGCCACTGGCCTCGCAGCTGGCCTCGCAGCTGGCCTCGCCACAGGCCAGGACCTTGACTGTCAGGCCCCAGGTTTGCCAGCTTGGCTTGTCGAATTCTCTCCCTCTCAGATTTCTCCCTTCCACATCTTAGGGCACAGCAAACCTGGGGGCAAACTGAAGCACCGAAGTCCCTGCCCCCATCCCTACCCCTAGTACAAGTCCACTTCTGCCAGGCTGCGCCTCGCTAGCAGCCCACCCTTCCGTCCTGTCTCCCATCTCACCAGTGACAGCAGCAGGCCAGGCACGGTGGGGCGACCCATGTCCGGCCGGCAGTGGCCTCTCACTCCCCCATTGGGGCTGGAGACAGGGCAGCAATTGTCAACGCTGGTGAATGAAGTAAGACGGACCAGGTGGCCCGGGCGATGGCAGCCTGGGCCTCAGGTTAGAGAAGCTGAAAGTCAGAGGTAGAGAGAGATCGGGGTACGGTCCTCCAGGACCTCGTACCCAGTAGGCCCGATCATGAGCCAGAGTTCGGAAAACTCAGAGAAAATTAAAGCTGAGGGAAGAGGAGGTAGGAGGGGAAGGGAGAGTGGCGGGGTTGGTGTCGCAAGAGCGGGACCGGAAGAGCCTGGGGAGAGGCGAGGGAGGAGGGAGGAGGGAACTGGGAGGAGAGTGAAGAGGGCCAAGGTTCTTTAACGCTTTGTAGCCCGGGCCCCACAGCTTGGCGCCCCCAAACCCACTTAACACCACTTAAGAGTTTGAGAGTCCCGAGAATTCCAATTCGGATCTCTCTGTTTTTTAAGTGGGTGAGCTTAGACCTGTGGCCTAAGTCCTCCAAGCCTGTTCTCAAATTCACTGAATGAAGATAGCCCACCTATCTCATGGGATGGTAGACAATATCTGATGCTCCCTGAGCACTCGGTTCCTTTGAGCTCTCCCTCCCTCTAGAGTTTCCTCTAATCTCACTTTGTTGGACATTTACCCAGTCAGTCCAAACCGGGAGGGAAACCAAATGTACTTTTCTACCCTGCCTGGGCCCCTCCCACAGACTCTCATCTTCCCCAGCTACCCACCTTGGCTCAGCAACCAACGGTGGGGTGCAGGTGAGGGGGTGTCAGAGAGTCCTAAGCCTTGGTTGTCTCCCCAGTTAATTTGGAGTGAACATGCCTACCCTGACATAGGGAAAGAGAAACAAACCATGAGGATTCCGGCATCTGGAAATGCTTCAGGTTTGCAAAGGATCCTCAGAACCCTTTCCCAAACGTATAGTTTTGTCTTGTTTGAAATAGGGTTTCATTTAGCCCAAGCCGGCTAGCCTCAAACTCACTGTCTAGCTGAGGCTGCCCTTGTACTTCTGATCCCCCCACATCCTACATGCTGAGATTACAGGGGTGCACCACCACACCCAGCCCTAGGTATTCTGATGCATCCACTGAGACTGACTCCAAAGATAGTTATACCACATTCAGGGGTGAGGAAAAAGCCACAGGACTCTGCACACCGGGAGGTGGAGCTCAGAGAATCAGGATTCCTGGCTCCTATTGCAAGGCCCCACTGTTCTTTCTCTCTGCCCCTTCAGATAGCCATACCTCCTGCCTTTTGTCATTTGGACAGGTCTTCTCTCAAGGGAACCCTATAACACTGGGACACCACATGGTGGCTCACAACTTCTAATGAGGTCTGATGCACCCTTCTGGTGTGTCTGAAAACAGCTACAGTGAACTCATATAAATAAAAATAAATCTTTAAAAATATCAACTAAAGAATAAGAATACTGTAGGATGAAAATGGCGACAGTCGGGGCTGAAGAGACGGCTCAGCAGTTAAAAGCACTTGCTGCTCCTGCAAAGGTTCAGGGTTGAGTCCCCAGCACCCACATGGCAGCTTATAATTGCCACTAATTCCAGTTCCAAGGGATCAGACACCTTCTCCTGGCCTCAGGTGTGCATGTGGTGCACAGAGATACATGCAGGCAAAACAGCCATACATATAAAATAAAAATAGTAAATCTTAAAATAAAAAGTAACAGAAAAGAGAGTGTTTAATTTCTGACCTGGGACAAGGGACTGAGGTGCATATTTTACATACCAAAGTAGACCTGGCTTCCAGGTTCTCCCAGCATCCCTCAGTCCCTACCTGGCATGCCCTGACTTCAACCTTGAACTTTCCAGCCCAGAGGCTGAGCTACCCTTCCCCCAGACTCCTCCTTATATAATCCAGACATTTCTTCTTCTTCTTCTTCTTCTTCTTCTTCTTCTTCTTCTTCTTCTTCTTCTTCTTCTTCTCCTTCTCCTCCTCCTCCTCCTCCTCCTCCTCCTCCTCCTCCTCCTCCTCTTCTTCTTCTTCTCCCTGTGTGCATATCTCCTTCGCTCTCTCCCTCCCCTAGTTCTCCTTTCCCCATGGCCTGCCCAAGTGCAGCTTCCTAATAAACCTGCCTTTAATATAATCTAATCTAGCTTGGCTTAAATTGGCTCATTTCACCAACAGCAGAGAAATAACTAGAGAAGTGGTTTAGTTGTTGTGCCGGGCGGTGGTGGCAGAGGCAGACAGATTTCTGAGCTCGAGGCCAGCTGGTCTACAGAGTGAGTTCCAGGACAGCCAGGGCTACACAGAGAAACCCTGTCTCGAAAAACAAAAAAAAAAAAACAAAAAAAACCCAAAACAAACAAACAAACAAACAAACAAGCACTTGTTGCTCTTGCAGAAGAGTCAGATTCTGTTCCCAGAACAATCATCCATAACTCCAGTTCCAGGGGATCTGGAGCCCTCTTCTGACTTCTGTGGACGTCAGGCACAGAAGCAGACATACATTGGTGCAAAACACATATAAAATTTTTGAACAAACCTCCCCCCCCAAAAAAAAAAGAACCAACAACAAAAAAAGAAGAAAAATCCTTTTTTAAGAAAAAAGAAAAAATGTGACAGTGGGTAAAACAGGGAGCCAGAGCTGGGGGCCGCAAAGGGGGACCAAAGGACGAAGATAACAGCCACCCTCTCCCATGATGTCTGTCATGCCTCACACATGCACAGGTACCTCACACTGAATCCAAAGGCCACTGACTGGGCTCAAAGTCCCTGTGACTAGGGCCCAGGCCCGAAGTTCTGCCATTCAATACCCTGCCTTACATAGAGGCCAGGGAATCCAAGCCTCTGAAGTGAATCAGGGAAGAGGGCCTGGAACTGTGACAGTTAACAACCCAGAGTAAGTCATGTCACCTGCGAAACCAGGTAAGGAAATGGGGAGTGAACCCCTCTAACACGCTGATCCCAAGTCCCAGCAGTGGTCTTCATGGGAGAAGCAAGATAAGGGCAGACCTCAGGGAGGGACCACAGGTGCATAAGGGGGAACCTGGAGCTCAGGGAGGAGCGGAGCTAATTACAATCTCCAGAATGGATCCAGCTTGGTCCCTCTGTCCAGCAGGCACTCTGTTCCCAGCCTCTGCAGCCAGGAATGGGCTGAACAAGGCTGAGGTCAAGTAGAGAGGGAGAGGCCAGAGCAGCCACACCTGAGGCTGTGACAGGGACACTGTTGAAACAACACCATTTCCTGCCATTTGCTTGAGTCTAGGAAAGGGAAGTCAAAGCCTTCAGGTCGCATGACCTGTGGCCTGCTCCTTCCTTCTTTCTACAAGATCCCCTTCTCCACGTACCTTTGATCACAGCCTTTAATTCAAAATAGCCAAACCTTTACTACCCTATAGCACTCGGGAGGCAGGGGTAGGCAGATCTCTGTGGATTCTATAAGTTCAAAGGCAGCCTGGTCTACATGGGAGTTCCCTGAATGTGGGGAGAAGGGGGAAAGCCCTGCTTCTCCTCTGCCTACTAAGGATAGATATTGTGATGTAGAAACAGTCCCAAGTCTTACTCCCCAAACATGACAAGACAGGGTCACTTCTGGGTCCCAGGTCTAATCACTGGAGTGGGCAAAGGAACTGCAGGTCTTAAAAGCAGGACTCCACTCAGGCAGGCCCCGGCTCTTCTTTATTGGGTTGAAAGGGTTCCCCCTGCCCCTCTCACTGTGGATAAGACTACCCAAGGCTCTGCCATTCTGGAAGAACTGGTTGAGCCTCCTCCTCTTCCTCCTCCTCCTCCTCCTCCCCTTCCTCCTCCATCTGGGCAGTGGTGGGGAGGAGGGTGGCAGAGGTTAGTTACATCACAGCCGGGTGGAGTCTGAAGAAAACAATTGTTGATGACCTACAACTGTGATGAGTTTGAGATGGCTGCCTGTCCCCTCCCTCAGCTCTAAACCTCCCCCCAAAAATGTAGGCGGTGCCTCAGGGACTTGCATGCTCCTCCCTAGCCATTTCATGGGGCCCCCATCCAGAGCTGCAGACACTGTTTGATGGAACATGTATTTACTGAGTACCTGCCTACCGGATCCAAGTGGGATACTAAGCCTAGACTGGAAGGATACAAAAATGAGCAAAACTCATCCCTGACCACAGGAGTTCAGTTTACCCAGGGAGACAGACACAAAAGAATATGCACACACATTACAGTACACTGTGGGGATGAGGGGAGAGGGGGACAATTCTGGGGGAGACAGAATAGGGTAAATGAGTTCACACAAGCAATGGTGTCTTTGAGCAGGTTTCTAAGGGGTGCATAGACATGCCCAGAGGGACGGTGGAGGAAACTTCTAGGCTGAGGAAACAACTAAGAAGACAAATGAGTAAGAGATAACATAGAGGCACTGGGATATGGGGTATCAAATGAGAGAGAGTCTTGAAACTGAAGGAGAATGTCAGGCCTACCATCGTCTTACTCTAGCCCCCACCCTGAGGAGTGAGGGAAGGGGAATTGCCAAAGAACTAACAAGGGGGCTTTTGGGTGGGGTTCCCCACCCAAGTTCAAGAAGGAGAGCAGACATCTGTGTCCTTGAAGGCAGTGAGGCCAGGCCAGTCTCTCTGGTCATGGGGTAGGAAAGCTGTGGCTGCCTTTCTGTGCCTTGTTTATATTTGTTCGTTGGTCGTTTCCCAGGAAAGTTCTTTGTCAGAGCTCCAAGTTTGGCTTGGCTGATCCAAGGGAAAAGGGGACTTGTCCGTGCTTGTGTGGAAAGCCGTGTTCAGAAGCAGGGGCAGGGCAGCTCTGAGTAGCTCATTAGCCCCCGTCCTCTGGACAACTTCCTGGGCCCCTTGCTTAGCCTTTTCCTTCGGGCTCACCAAAGACAGCTGTGGAAGGCATGCTACTAGGGAGCACCGGGCTGGGTGAGAGGGAGCACTCTCCTCTCTCAGAGCGCCAGAGCACAGGCAGAAGAGTCAGGCACTGCAGAGTCCTGTGGAGGGGCAGAGGGGCCTAGGGTAGCATAGGCAGGCGGAGGGGCTGTCAGGGCCAGGGGAGGGGTCGTGCCCTGCTGGGGCAAAGAAGGTGGCGGGGATGTAGGGTGGGGACAGAAACGGGAGGGGTAGGAGGAGGCTGGAGTGGAGGCCACCTCCCTGGCACCCCTGGCCCCTCGTCCTGGAGACCAGTACCGGCTCCGGAACCTGTGCAGCAACATGATGAGTGTGATGACCAGGAGGTCGACGATGAGCTCTGCCATTTCCACCACAGACAGCACAGATGAGCCGAACCACAGGCTCCACTGGCTGCCCAGGTTGGACAGGAGGGTGACCATCTGTGGGAGAAAGTACCCATCCATCCCCTTACCAAAATGGCTCCCTCTGCACCCAGGGCCCACCTGGGACTCCAAGTCCCTCCTTGCCATGGAGGGGGAGCTCCTGATTGTCATCATCCACAGGGAAAAAAAATGGTCATGAGACCAGCAGAAACCGGGGCAGGTCTCAAGAGCCCTCTTCCAGCGGCGTGCCGCACACTCGTGCCTCCCCCACCCCACCTGACACCCCCGGGTTTCCCTTCTGATTCTCTCCCCTTATCCTGAACCCCTGTTCCTTCTCCTTGTTCTCTGCCTCTAAGGCACAAACCCTTGTGGCCCTTCAAGGTGACCCTTCGTCCTCCATCACAGCTACCCTGCCAAGCCCCCAGGAAATCCCAGCTTCCTGACTGAGGCAGGCCATACCGTGACAGAAGGAGACTCCGAATTAGTTTTATAGTTCAGTTCCTTGAAGAAGATGTTGAGTTTAGCAACTCCATTTCTTTAGGGAAGGGGAGAGAAGGTGGGAAGAAGTGGTAGAGGGTTAATGCCCTCCCATTGGCCTTCCCTCCCCCCCCCAACACCACCATCAGAACCTCTTCCCAAACCTCAAAGGTCCTGCCCAGGAGCTCAGGAACAGGCCTGACCTTTTGTTGTTGATGGTGTAATTGTTCTGCAAGGACAGCATCTCGAAGATCCAGTCCTGGGGATGGGGGATGAGGGGATGAGGAGGTCAACTCAGGTTTCCAGGGGTAGGTGGTATCCGCCAAATATACCAACATGGATAATACCCATAGGGCCACTGTGTTGTGTCCATTTGCACGTGTGTGCAACTATGTTCACATGAACATCCACCCCTCCCCTCCCTACTTTACCTGGGACTTCACAGATGGCCATCGTGAGTAACCAGCGGAGAGCTTGTAGTTGGTCACACTGCAGACAGATAAAAGTGCTCGGTGGTAGAGTGGGAATCTCCCAGCCACCTTCATCCCACCAGGCTAAGCAGCTGCTGCCAAGCCCACCCCAGGGAAAGGGCTTTACCTGCAAGGCTTCCGACACTTAGAGAAACAGCCCAGGCTGTCCAAGGAGAAGGCACCCTGCAGTTTATAGTAGCAGTAGCCTGTGAGTGTAGAGAGAAGCGCCTGTTTTCTGAGGGCATTTCCACCTTTTCCACAAGCAAGGTCTTACACCAGGCAGGGTTGCCTGGGCACCCACTTTACAAGAGCATGGTGCCGTGGGAGTGGCAACCACAACAAAATTGTTCAAGAAAGCTGGGGACCGGGAACACCCATATACATGTGTCCAAAAGGCACAAAAATTAAGTCAGAAAAAAAAATGGGAACAATGGTTGCATAACAAAGGGTTTAAACCACAATGAGATACAATGTTACACTCACTAGGAAAACTATGAAAAAAAAAAAAAAAACAACCTGCCAGCAAGAACCACGGGGGCCATTACTTACTGCTGCTGGGAATATGTGATGGTACAGCCACCTCCAAAGTATGACAGTCCCTCTGAAGGGCTGAACAGTTACCATGATGCCAGCTCCACACGAGGACATGTACACAGATGTGCACAGCAGCCTTAAGTCACAAAACCACAAACTAGACACTCCCAGATATCCATCACCAGGGTAAGTGAACAAAAAGATAGAGAACAGAGCTGGCCGCAGCAGGACACGATGGCCATCCCAGCACTCATGGGCCCTAGGCAGGAAGTCTGAAGCCAGCCTGGGTTACGGAATGAGATTCCACTTCAACAAATGAAAGTTTTATACCTATACAACCGGACACTGCCCAGCCATAACAAGGAATAAAGTGTTGACGTGTTATAATGCAGATGGACCCAGGAAACACTGTTAAGTTAAAGAAGCCAATAGCAAAGACCATCGGTTCATGGATGGTACAAGAACCATTCGGTTCAGGGGCAGTGGCTGCCTAAGGGCTGGCAGTGGAGGTTGGGAAACTTGGGAGACTACGCATAGGTAGAAAGTTGCTTTGGGGAATGACTTATAAAATTCTCAAATAGACGGTGACTATGAGGCCAGAATAAAAGTCCGACACCCAAACTACAATTATATTTACCTAAAACCATACAGTTTAAGTGAGTGAAGTCTGTAAGATCCAAATCATATCAGTAAGACCCATGAAAAGAAGAAAGGGCCCATGGGGTCTAAGGGCACTGAGGAGATACAAGGAAAAATTTTAAAAATACTATTTTGTTATAATGTAGGTGTGTGCATGGCAGTGTATGTGTGTGTGTGTGTATGTGTATGTGTGTGTGTGTGTGTATGTGTGTGTGTTTGTGTGTGTGTGTGTCAGACAGAGAGACAGACAGACAAACAGAGAGAGACAAGGGGATATGCCATGGTACATACAAGTCCTCCATTTCTGACCCAAACCCTCTACCCACCATGCTGGGACTTAGTGGGGAGCAGCCTAGCGCCTTGCCTTCTCTGGGGAAGAAGACCTAGGAAGGGCACCATGCTGCTGTTAGCTCTAGCTCATCCCCCTCACCTACAGTTTCTCTCAGATTTTCTAAGCCACAAGAACTCAGAAAGAATGCCAAGCATAGTGACCCACACTTTTAATCCTAGCACTAGGAAGGCACAGGCGGGAGGATCTCTGAGTTTGAGGCCAGCCTGGTCTACATAGTGAGTTCCAAGACAGCCAGAGCTATGTAGTGAGACCCTGTTTGAGTAAATAAATGAATATTTTTAAAAAACTTAGAATTGTTAAAAAGTAGGGAGGAAAAGAGGGAGCTGTCACCAAGCCAGCACCCCTGCTGCCCTGTCTCCCCTCCCCTGGAAGATTCTGTCTGCCCATCCAAGCAAGAAGGTGACACCAAGTGGCCTCTGAGTTCTCTCCAGTTCTGACATTCTGTGATCCTCCAAGGCAGGAGGCAAGAGGTTGTAAGGTATCGGCCAGGGCCACAGGAAGTGAGGTAGGGGGCAAGCAGGGGCAGTGGGCAGGGGGAAGCAAGCAGGGGGCAAGAGGCAGAGGACAGGAGGCAGCGGGCAAGAAACATGGGATAGGTAGCAGGGGGCAGGAGGCAAGAGGCAGAAGGCAGGGGGCAGGGGGCAGGGGGCAGGGGGCAGGGGGCAGGGGGCAGAGGAAAGGGGAGGGGGAAGGGGTAGGAGGCAGGGGGCAGGAGGCAGAAGACAGGAGGCAGGGGGAGAGGGAGAGGGCAAGGGGAGTGGGGAGGAGGGAGAGGCTGTCCTGACAAGAGTAGTGACAGAGGACAAGGTCTGTCAGAGTGGGCCAAGCAAGAAAGGGAGCAGATACCACAGACAGATGGCACTGGGGCAGAGGTGATACAATTCCACAGTGGTCTTTCTGTGTCCATGGTGTCTGGTGCCTCTCCCCCACCCCCGCCCCAGAAATGGCCCACTTCCTCCCTCTCACCCTGCTAGAGTGTGTGAAGCCCTGGGAGGAGGGGTCTGAAGGACAGAGTCTGTGCAGACAGAACCTGCAATCCCAGTTTCCCGTTAGGATATTTTTCTCCCAGCATCCTAGGATAGCTGTGCCACAGCAGAAAGGAAACGGGTGTGTTCAAGACAATGGCCGGAAAAGCAGGACGTGCCAGGGCCCTCCAGCTTGTTTTGTTGTGCCCTTCTCTGGGTAAAAACATTTTCTAACATTTGATTTACAAATTGAATCCCTGGGGGAGAGATGGCTCAGTGGGTAAAGCTCTTGAGCTTCAACAGAGTCTAACCTATGACCCATGTGGCTCAAGCACACAGGCACACACAGACACACACATATACACACATACACACATACTGACACACAGAAACACACACACACTTATACACACATATACACATACTGACACACAGAAACACACACACACTTATACACACATATACACATACTGACACACAGAAACACACACACGCCAGGTGGTGGTGGTGCGCGCCTTTAATCCCAGCACTTGGGAGGCAGAGGCAGGCGGATTTCTGAGTTCGAGGCCAGCCTGGTCTACCAAGTGAGTTCCAGGACCACACAGAGAAACCCTGTCTCGAAAAACCAAAAAAAAAAAAAAAAAAACCACACACACACACATATACACACATACACACATACTGACACATACATACACACACACATATACACATGCACATACACACAGACATACACATACACACATAGGCACACACACAGAGACACATACACACACACACAGACACGCACATACGCACACATACATATACACATACATACATATACACATACATACATATATACACATAATACTGACACACATACATATACACACATATACACATACATACACACACAGGCACAGACACACACACACACACACACACACACACACACACACACACAGGAGTGCAGTGAAGGACCAAGGAAAGAGAGAGGAAGGTTGTTTTTTAACTCACAGATAGCATACCAGAACACTGAAAGGATACAGCACACAGCTTGTAAAACGCAGAGAGATGAGACAGAAACACAGCACTTCTAATAATTTCTACCAGGGCACCAGTGAGATGTTGGCTGCTCTGCCTAATCCCCCAAGAGCCAGCCCTGCTCACCTCAAAGAATGAGTAGGCATGCTGAAACCACAGCAGGAGGGCACATCACACACGCAGGGACATAGGTGTGCTTGTATAAGTGCGCGCGCGCGCACACACACACAAACACACTTCCTTCCTTCTGCTGTAGGTTATTTTTAAACAGGACAATTCCTTCACTAACACACAAAAGCCAAAGACAGGAAGGGAAGGAGCAGGGGAAACAGAGGCAAGGACTGAGGGCAAAAAGAGGCAAGTGGAAGCCAGGTTAGGTGGGAGTGAGCCATCCTGGACAAGGCCTGCTGGGAGCCAGGCACCTAGGACAGAGGAGGTGAGCTCCAACCAGCTAGGGGTGGGGAGGGGGAGCTCCCTGGCTCACCCCAGGCGCTCTGCTTTCGGTAGTCACAGAACTCTACACCCTTGGGCTTAGGGTAGAAGATGTAGGCACAGCCACACTTCTTGATCATGTTCTCCTGGAAGCAGGAGTGAATGCACACCTGGAGGAGAGGGGAGAGGCAAGAGGCTTCAGGCCTGGCCCAACCCTGCCCTCCTCACCAGTGCATACCAAGGCCCTTTCTACCACTCCGGACCCACTTCCTCTCCATCCCTCCACCCAGCTGACAGATGTGCAGTCCCGGAGAATGGCTGCTGTGTACCTGCTGCGTGTACTTGGAAGCATAAAGGTTCTTGACAGGGACATCACTACCGTTCTCAGTGCAGTCTCCGTAATTGCCGCCAAGGCTGTCCAGGGCCTCCTGTGAACCAACGCACATCCAGAGATCACAGGTGACGGGGCAGAGAGGGTGACTCAGGCTTCACCCTGGCTTTTTAATCGTCCCTCGTTCCCAAGTTCAAACTCACACACTGCCAGCAATCCACCAGCCTCCCCATCTCAAAGCATGTTCCACACCCCAGACACCCCTTGTACCACTTTCAAGGCCGTGCATGGGTTTAGAGAATCCTCTGAAACCCTAAGGACATCCTGAACCTCTCTTAGCACCTGAGTTCTTCTCAAAGCCTTGCTTCCCAGGGGCCCCTTGGCTAGCCCCTCTATCCAGTTCTGCTCCCAAAGACCTCTACATCCTGGAGAAGACTCAACGTGACCTCCCTTCAGTCTCCCGATGTCAAGTCTACCTCCCATTTCCCAAGTCTTCCTCTCCCTCCAGTGTAGTTCTCCTCCCTGGTTCCCGATCAGAGCATCCTTGCCTTTCTCATGCTGATGGAGGTCTCCACACCAGGTCTCAAGTTGAAGCCACCATCATCCATAATGGCAGGCTCATCCTGACCATGCACCATCACCCTGGCCCCTGTCACTGTCGACAGCAGGGGGATGAAGTCATTCTGCTCTGTGCGCAGTGTCAGGGACAAACCTGAGGATGCAGGAGGAGAAGAGTTGGGGATGAAGACCCGCCCTCCATTTCCTGGTGGAACAAGGTGGACTTGGCAACCCAGAACTGGTTTCTGGGCTAGCTTAAAGGACAGAATTCCTTCCATGACTAGAATGGATTATGGGGGACTTTGAGGGAAAAAGGACAGAGCAGACCCTTCCAGAATAGCGAGAGGCATATCAAGGTGAGACCCAGAAGGTACCCAGCATCTCTAGAATGGAAGGCTGAGGTAAGTAAGGGCGGGTGAGGCAGGTCAGTGGGAAGGACATCATGGGGACGGGAGCTGCTCACCATTGTTGACTCCAGGCATGGAAGACATCCAGAGATTGGAGTTGTTCTTGTCATTGAAAGTGTAGCAGTTCCCGTACACAAGGTGGTGGAACTGAGAATAATTCCTTAGTAAGCAAGGGAACCAGGATGACAGAATCAGAGAGGGGAGACGGGAGTTCAGTGGAGCATTAGGTGAGGCAGAGGAGATTCCCCTCCAGACCCAAGGAGCATCAGTTTCCTGTAACCTCCAGCGCATCTGCACAGCACTGGGAGGTAGGCCTGTGCTCCTTTGTCACTCCAACAGTCCCATTCTACATCATACAAGACCACGCAGACAGTGATGGCAGGCCTGGGATTTACATACGTAATCTTGTGTGTTATTCAACTTATTTTAATCTTTTTCTGAAAAACCAAAATCAAGCCCTCCTAAAGTCTGTTTTTAAGAACCATCCACGATGCTTCATTGTGTCTGCTGACATCTGCTATACGCCTTCCATGATCAGACTCCACCGCACTGTGCCCTTCTCCTCTCCCAGTCAGCGGGGATCCCAAGCCGCAGGGACAGTGATGAGGGGCCAAGCGTCTACCTGTTAGACCGGCTTCCTCTCCTCTGACCTCACTGCTGGACTCCTTGTGTCCTGTAATGTTATACTAAGACTCGTGCAATGCTCCTAACTTCCCAGCATCTAAATCTTGGTTCTTGGTGCATGAGTGAGGGAAATGGAGAGATGGAAGAAATAGGAGATCAGCATTAAAGGAAGGAACAAAAGCCACAGTGAGCATGGGACTGAAGGGAAGACGTTCAGAGCTCAGGGCAGAAACGAAGCCAAGCGTTCTCCCCAGGCCTCTGTGCCCCAGATTAACGGGTCCAGTATAACAGCTGTCTCTAACAGGCTTGGGAATCAAGAGGAAATCACACAGCCACGATAGTGCAGCAGACAGACAGATTGACAGCAAATCACAGGTTCTAAGAGCCATGTGGGGAGAGGGGACCTGTGTTCTACTTCCTGCCAAGTGGGGGATGGCAGTGAGAACTAACCGGACAGGAGGAAAATGAGGCTCTGGCCTGTGACCAGTAGAGGAGTGAGAGGGGACAATGTCAGAGGTGAATGTGGCTCTGCTCATGTGGCTTTGAACTAGCCCCATTTCCCAAGGTCATTCTCTCCCTCTGTAAAATGAGGAAAGCAAATCTAGAAGATCCAGGAAAGTCTACTGGCTTTGAAAACCAAAAGCAGGCCCAGAACGTGAAACACTGGGGCTCATATTAGGCTGTACTAGAAAGTCAGCATTTCTAGAGATGGGCTGGACGGAGAGAGAAAAGCTCTATCTTAAAGGGCCCCTGATCCCTACTCACTGGGAGGGGGGAAAGGCACACTGTGGTGGATTCCCACAATGACGGATACTGTGTAGCAGGTGAAGTCGGTGGGTCTGGTGGAGCATCATGGATGGGTCTTAAATACAGAGCTCAGGAAGGTTTTATTTTATATTTTAGGAGAAGATAAAATAAGACCTATAACACCCCAGATCACTTACGTAAATAAAATATAAACTTTGTAAATGCACATACACGGAAATATACATTAAGCGCATTAGTACAGCATCCACTGAGAAGCCAAGTCACGTGATGGTTAAGAGTAAAGCCTTGGACCAGCGAGATGGCTCAGAGGAGAAAGGTGCTTGCTGTCAAGACTGACAACTTGAGTTCACTCCCCAGGACCCACATTGTGGAAGGACAGGACTGCCTTCCACAAGTCCTCTGAGCTCTACAACAATACCACAGTATGCGTGCACATGCGTGTGTGTGCAGAAGTGTGATAGTAATAATAAAAAGAAAGCCCCATCTAGGATGGCGATGCGCTCCTGTAAATCTAGCACTTGGGAGGTTGATACGAGACCACTGTTGCCAGTGTGAGTCTACTGGGAGCTACACGCTACATGGTGAGTTCCAGAGTAGCCTGGGAAAAGAGTAAGACCTTGTCCAAAACAAGAAAAGGCTCTAGAGTCCAACTCCTTATGAGGAAATGCTAACTGTAGCAAATATCAGAAAGAAAGCCAACCAAGTTTTCCACTCTCCTCCTCTGTCAAATGAAGACAACAGAGACAGGTAGGGCAGAGAGCTGAGGACTAAGTTAAAGTACTAGTACTCAGTGATCTGTATTAGCTTCCCACTAAGGTGGGAGTGATCAGTTACATTGCCTAAAGCAAAAATAGACCCACGGACTGGTGAGATGGCTCAGCTGGTAAGGGTGCCTTGCCATCAAACTTGCTGCCCTACGATTGAGAAAACCGACTCCCGAAAATCGGCCTCTACCCACTCACACGCACAAATACAAACAAGCAAAGGTAGTTTTGTCTGCTGCTTGTTCGTTTTTGAAGGCAGACAATAACAAGCAGAGGATGTGAAAAATGTAGATCCCGCGGGGCTGCTGCAGGGAATATAAAGACCCGATTCCCTGGGTAAAGTCCAGCAGCTTCCAAATGCTAAACAGCTACGTGACCCAGCCCAGCACTGCAGATGCATTGCAAGAGACACCAAAACATGACCAGTATAAAGCTTTACTCAGGAACAGCCACAGCAGTGTCCTTCATAAAGGCCAAAGAGTAGGCACGCTCCATATCAGAAAGGTGTGATATGTCTATACAGCACACCAATATTAATTGCTCATACATGAGTTCTGACATGTGCTACATACAGCACAGATAAACCTGGAAAACATATGCTAAGTGAAAGAAGCCACTGGTCACAAAAGATGCCGTGTGTGTGTGTGTGTGTGTGTGTGTGTGTGTGTGTGTGTATACACATATATACACACATACATATATATGTATATACACATGTGTATATGTATGTATATATATGTATCCATCCCAGAACCTAATAAATAGTAGATGATCAATCTACCACTGAACTACATCCCTAGCTGTTGTGTGAAATCTCCACAAAGAACAGCGCACTGAGATGAGAAGCAGATTAGTGCTTCCCAGGGCTTGAAAGGGATGGAATGGGGAACTGCTAAAGAGTAAATGGTTCCTTGGGGGTGGGTGAGGAAAATGTTCTAAAATTAGATAATGACGGTAGTTGCACAACTCTAAACATATTTAAAAACCACTAAACTGTACATATGAAAGGGAAGACCTTTTACTACGTGTTATTAAGGAGAAGATTAAGTCTGAGGACGGAGCTCAGTGATGGAGTGCTTGCTTGCATGTTGTGGGGGCCTGGCTTTGATCTTCAGAACAAAAAAAAAAAAAAAGGAGAAAGAAAACCAAAAGAGAAGAGGAAGGAGAAGGGGAGGGTCCAGGAGGCCATGAAGGAGCCAGTCCAGGAGGCCATGCTAAGGAAGTGCAGTTAAACTCCACAAGCCACAGGACACTGCCGAGATTTTATTATACTGATTGTAAGTGTGTGAGTGCTCTGCCCACTTGCATATCTGTGTTCCAGGAGCATGCCTGGCACCTCTGGAGGCCAGAAAGGGTGTTGGATCCCGTGGATCCGAAGTTCAGGACAATCGTGAGCTGCATGTGGGTGCTAGGAACAGAACCGGGGTCCTCTGCAAGGGCAGCCAGTGCTCTTAACTGCTAAGTCTCTCCAGCTCCTGCTTCAGAAGATTTTGAACAGGACTGACTGGAATAGTTAATATAACAAACTTGAGCTCCCTGCTATGTATCAAATGTGCCTCTCCATTCTTGGGTCGGAAAATCACTTCCCAGTGTGTAGGAGATAGGATCTACTAGGAAGAGACAGGACCATGGAGCAAATCCTCCTGAATTGATCCACAGTGTTACCACAGAGATCTAGAGAGGGTTGGCTATGAACACAGGACTATTATTCGGTCGGGCCCACCCTTCCTGACTCTCACATGCTCAGTTTCCCTTCCCCTTTCTGCTATGTTAAGCTGTGGGAGCCTTCAGGTTCTGGCACCAGGCTCTTGGACTTTTCAACCTCTAGTACTGTAAGAAACAAACTTCTTTTCTTCATAAACCAACCAGTCTGTAGCATTCTGTTACAGCAACAGAAATGGACAAAGACTTCCTGTAAAGAATGACAGGAGAACTTGGGGGCAGAAAGTTAGACAGTTTACAGAGTTGTCCCAGCAGTCCTCGTGGGAAAGGATAAGCTCATGAGCTGAGGAAGGGACCTGCATGCCAAGACTAAGATGGATGGTGGATTTGTCAGGAAGGGCAAGAGCTTGGAGTGGACAAAGGGAGAGGGTTGGGACAAAAACTCCAGGTGGAAGGTGACGGAGGAGCTTGGCGACAGGTGTGGCTGGCCCAGGCTTCGCTGCCTCACTTCCCAGCTGCTAGTGTTTATCCCTAACCAAACAAAGAGCACAGGCAGGGCAGAGGTGTGTGAGCACATGAGCACACAGAGGGAGAAGCCGGAGAAGCAGGTGACACTGGAGGGAAGGGTCCCCTATAGAGACACTGCCTCAGTGCCACTCCCAGACAACCAGAAGCAAGAAGGTGGCCCTTGAAAACCAAGGAGGTAGAGGAGAAAGCAGGAATAGGCAGCCAGAGGCTACAGAACAGAGCCCCCCTCACTTCCACCTTGTACCAGCTCTCAGAGAGCTTGAACTGGTGGCTGTGACCTCTTCAGAAGGACATTATGACAGGGGCCCTAACAGAAATTATCCCTGAAGGACAGTGGGCTGAGGAGAATCCTTAGGCCAGCCTGGTCCTCCGGGCATGTTACTTCAACTGTTTGGGTGCAAGAGGACTGACCGCCACCATGCTCTAGAGTGTATAAAGTAACCCCATATTTGTCATCTCCTGCATGTGACATGACTCTTAAGGTGAGTACTAGCATTGTGGTCATCATCACTTGAGTGGAATGCCAACTGGGCAAGGACTGAGCATAGTTTTTCCTGTAATATATACCACATGCCTACCGCAGAGACTGGTACATGTCTGTATAGTCAGAAATGTTTACTGAATAAACCTTCTTTCTTGTGTTTGGATTTGTTTCCATTTTACAAAGAAAAGACTCTGAAGAAGGATGTGAAATGAAAGAGTCACCAGGCCACAAAGAGACAGAACCGTAGTGGGAACTTCGGTTGGGATCTGCCGTCTGTGGATCTCACCACACTCCTGTCTGCAGGCGACATGCTGGGCATAGACTTGGGCACCTGCATTACATCACTTCCTCACCTAACCACCAAGAATTTCCTGAGCCCTCAGGAGGACCCAGGAGAGGAGAGTCTGAGGAACAGTTGAACCAGCAAGGCCTACTCACGCCTGATTGCAGGGGGCCTGGTTGAATCGACAGGTGAAGATGAAGTTGCCCAGGGCTTCTTCCTCTTTAACAATCGAGGTGTCGGGCAGCCTGGACAGAATGTTGATGTAATGGAATCGGTACCACTCCCTCACAGCATCCACCCCAGATGAGTACGTCTGGTAGAAACAGTCCGATTTGTTCTGGTTGCACTGCACAGAGACAGGAATGTCGGTGCACATCAGAGAGCCACCAAGGTCAAGGACAGAGAGCTGAGGTGTTTGGAGGGCTGACGGGCAGGTAGCTATAGGGAACACGATGTGGGTAGGACAGAAGGGGAGAAACAAACTCTCCTGGAAGCCACTAGGAGAGCTGGCCAGAGGACCCTGGGATTGAGGCAGTGGCTCCTCATTGTACTTATACAACCAGGCAGGAAGAGAAGCAAGAATTCTCCCCTTCCACTGGTGTGAAAGCTTCTGAGATCAGATGTTTGTTCCTACAACAGAGGTGGGCCTATAACTTCCAAGCTGGTGGTACAGCCCATCTCACCTGGGCCTCCTCTTCTCCTCCACTAAATAACCCTCTGTCCCATTTCCTCCTACCCTTCCATTTTAGTCTACATGCTGAGGATGTAGGGATGTAATTCAGCAGAAGAATGCTTGCCAAGCATAGACAAGGACTTAGGTTACACGCACGCATGCACGCACGCACGCACGTGCGCGCCTCATTTTACTGTCTAAGTATCTCATTTACTTACCCTCTGTTACAGCCTGGAAGAACCTCAGTTCTTCACGGGAGGGTCTCAACTGAGTCCCATCAGTAGGGACTAGAATTCAGAAATGTGTATTTTCTGCAACAGATTTTACTTCTTGCCACTTATCCTCTGGCTAACATTCATTCATTCGTTCATTCATTTATTAATTCATGTATTGGTGCTACTTGCTGGAAAGTCCATCAGGTGGTACATGGGACCGTGCAAGCTCGTGGGCGGGCCCTGGACCGAGGGGCGGGGCTTACCAGTTGGAAGCCGATCTTCCAGTCCTTCCTGTCTACTTGGGGATTGTTGTCCCGTACACTGGAAGACGCGCTGCGCGCCAAGAGGGCGGGGTGCGGCGGAGGTGGTGTGCGCAGGCGCTGCAGGGGGTGTGGGAGAGAACCCCGGAGGTCGCGGGTGCTGCGGCGGCGGCCCCCAGCCTGGCGAGTGTAGGAAGAGTTGTATTTGTACAGGTCAAAAAGCGTCTGTTCCGTGATGCGGTCCAGGTCTTCCAGCTCCTCTTTAATTTCAGTGTATCTGAAAAAGCCGATTGAGGAGGTCGGTCCAGGGGCGGTCCACCGAATCCCTGACCTCGAAGAGTCACAGTATTCTCCATAAACACCGAGGGATCAGTGATCCCTATCAGAGCTCCAGGGCTGTAGGCTGGGTAGTGTAGAGCGTAGTTGTATTTGCACAGGTCAAAAAGAGTCTGTTCTCTTAGCCCAGGTTGCCCTGCCTGATCGATGCCCTTTGGGGACAGTGGCCTTTGGGAATGCCTGTTACCAGTGCCTTCAAATCGAGGCTTCTCAGTAACTGCGCTTTCAGAATCTCCCTGCACTGCTCTGAAAATACCAGATGAAGTTTCCACCTTTGTCCCTTCTCCAAAGACTACATTTTAATGAGATTTGGAAGGGACCCAAACACTATTCCATATAAATCCTTATATTATTCATTCTTAATACTGGCTGTATCACCATCTGCATGATGGACATCCTTAGAATTACCGTCTAAGAAATAAAGTGGAGATGATCAATTAAAACCAGGCTGCAAGATGCAAAACCAATACACAAATATTAACTGCATTTCTAAATACTAGCAACAAATGGAAAATATGTTCAATGACACCACACTGGGGCTGGAGAGATGGCATGCCGTTGAGAAAACCTGATGCTCTTCCAGAGGATCCAGGTTCCTTTCTCAGCACCCACATTCGAGCACTCACAACCCCAGCACTCCAAGTCCAGGGAAATCTGACTCCCTCTTCTGGCTTCCAGACACACATACGTGGCTTATACTCACAGACCTTCTCATGTACCTATAAACAAAAGGAAGGTTTTTTTTTTTCTTAAAATAATGTCTTAAGTCTGATAAATTTAGGGATAGACCTGATAAATATAAGCAAGATTCCTTACGCTGAAGAGCACACTGGAACCCTGCTAGAGGCCAAAACATACAAAATCATACAGCTATTCGTGTTGTATATTTGGTTTTAAGAATATATACAGTCCAGATCCCAAATTCGGCAGACATTTTTAAAGAAAGTGACAGGTGCTTCTAAGATTTCTACAGAATCCAAAGAGTTTCTAGGAAGCTCAGGCTGACCTCAAATGTGAAACCTTCCTGCCTTAGCCTCAGGAGCAGCTGAGCTTCCAGGTATAAGCCACCACACCACCTGTTTGCGAAGAACCTGCTGTCACCAAAACAGTTGTGGAAAAGGAAAAAGCTGGGGGGATTTATACTGAGTTTAATGTTTACTATAAAGGAGGATTGGAGGGATGTCTACAGGCTAAGCCCCAATGCCTGTTCAATTCTCACCACCTGTAAGGTAGCTCACAGCCATCTATAATTTCAGTTCTGGGGGATTCATCCTCTTTTTTTTTTTTTTTTTTTTTTTAAGATTTATTTATTTATTTATTTATCTATTTTTTAAATATGAGTACACTGTTGCTGTCTTCAGACATAGCAGAAGAGGAAGGACATTGGATCCCATTACAGATGGTTGTGAGCCACCATGTGGTTGCTGGGTATTGAACTCAGGACCTCTGGAAGATCAGTCAGTGCTCTTAACCCCTGAGCCATCCCTCCAGCACCAGGATTCAACCTTTTTTGGCCTCCATGGGAACTGCGTACACTTGGTACAATGACATACATACATTCAAGTGTATTCATTTTATACATTAAAATGTAATCGTAATCGTAATAGTAATCATTTAAAACTATTTGCTGTGCCAGACATCTTTAATCCTCGCATTGGGGAGGCAGAGGCAGGCAGATCTCTGTGAGTTCTAGGCCAGCCTGATCTACATAACAATTTCCAGATCAGCCAGGGCTGCACAGTGAGACCTTGTCTCAAAAAATAACACACACACACACACACACACACACACACACACACACACACACACGGAATTAGCTGGAAATGCCCAACATCTTGACTATTAAATGCCACTTAAAGAAAAATCCAAGAGTCAGGTGTGGTGGCACACACCTTTGATCTCAGCACTTGGGAGGCAGAGGCAGGCAGATAGATCTCTGTGAGTTCAAGGTCAGCCTAGTCTACATGCTGAGTTCCAGGCCAATCAGGGCTACAAGACAAGACCTTGTCTAAGAATAAAAAACAAACAGACTTTGAGCACTAGTGGAGCATGCTATTGCCAGAGATGTGGGGTTAGTGCATCTGGGGTCTGACACGAGCACCGAGCCTTACAATGCTAGGCTCTTCCTCCAGCCTCCACCACTGAGCCACACTTGCAACCCAAAGTTACTTAAAATCTCATGGTCCCAATGTCCCGCTGTCCAGTTCAGAGCTACATGATTCTCTCCTTTTGGCTCTACTTTCATCCTGAAAATCTAACTGGCTGGACTCTAGGCATTCCCTCTTTGTAGCCAGTCCCTCATCCCCTCAGAGAAGAAAACAGAACTCAGGTCCAAGGTGTGTGCTCAAGGCCTTCTGAGAGGCTGATTCGGTATGGATGATCCCAAGAATGGCCATGCCAGCTCCTATGAGCCCTTCTGAGGAGTCAGGTACATCCATTACATATATAGCTCAACAATCTGGGCTAATACCGTTGTCATGGCCTTTTCCAATACAATGTGGCCAGGACATAAGTCAAAATGTGCTCCAACTTCTCAGTGTCCTCTAGTCTGTCCCAGGAAGACCATTAGAGCTCATACACACTGCCCCCTGCTGGAAGGGCACTCGAGTGCCCCGGCTATGTAATGTTGGGTAAGGCATCCAACCTTTGCCCATCTGTAGAATGGATACAACACTAGTTCAGCCTGCCACATAAAGCTCTGAAAAGATGAGATTAGGGACACTAAGTAAAGAAGGTCAGGCCTCAGGAAGACACAGACAGGAGCTGGATGCCCAGAAAAGTGTCACTTCAACTCTCTTAGCGTCATACAGGAAGAATCCAGGTCCCCAGTTCTGCTGGAACGATTCCTATGACACAGGTCACTACTGTCATCTCCCTTTCCCCCACCACCACATTGCTACCTCTCTGCCTTCATCACGCTCTTCCCCACTGAGCCTACATCATCCCTGGACCAAATTCTTCTCAGTGACAACCCAGGCAGTCAGCTTCCTCCTGCCTCTTCTGGACTGGATACCAATGAGCACATACTCCCGGCTGGTCTCCCAACCCTTGGTCCCTGCAGAAGTCAGGTTCCATGCAGGGATCTTTCCGACCCCAAGGACACTTCTCTGCTTTTGTCTGACAGGATTCAGAACCCTTGACTGACCCTAGTGCTGAGAGAACTGACCGCTGAGCAAAAGCACAGTAAAACACTCAGGTCTTGTCTTGAGACCAGGAGGTAAACAAAGGACCAAGACTCCTTTGATGGGATGCTAGCAAGATGGTCCACCTCATGCAGCCTTGACTTCCTTCCTGGGCCCTGCTCATGGCCCTCACCCCTGTCTGTCTGGCACATAAACCACCTGCGGGAGGTGGGTGATTCCCTCCTTCCAATATAATCCCATCAGGACTTACTGTCTTATTCCACAACTCAGGATTCCGAGATAGTTACAGTAGGCAACTACCCTAGGGTCATTCATGTGGGAAATAATGAGTTTTGAATAGCTTTGAACCCAGGCTTGTTGGACTCCTTGGATTTTTATTTTTCCACTACCCCTGGCCAAGGCTAAGGACTGTTTGAAACTGGCTATCAGTATCCTCTCTGAAGCTAGCCTCCCCTCTGACTCTCCTCTGTACAAGACAGGCTGGCAAGATATAGGAATCCTAAGAGGTTTGGGGGCTGATATACATATTTCCCCTCTGTGTCTACTCCTCCATCCTTGATATACTTGATGGGCTCCCAAACACTCGCTCAGGGACCTCTGGGGCACTCTCAGCCGGCATTCAGGAAGACTTGGCAGTGCTGAGAACAGGAAAGAATTGTTCCTGTGCACTTGGCCCTACTCTCTGCTTCATCCAGGCCACACTTGACACTCCTCTCTTTGATCAACTTCCCGGCCCCTTCTCTCCCAAGCAGCTCTGAACGATGCTAATGGGGGACACACACATGGACACACACACACACACACACACACACACACACACACACACACACGTTACAACTTCAGCTTGTTATCACAATACACTCATATGTAGATACCCAGCAAGTAGACCTTATCCGGATCTCTTTTGTGGGTTCTGAGCTCTCATGGTGATCTGTCCCAGTGATGGCAATTTAAGAGCCAAAGGTTCTTTCTCCTGAGCCTGTTGAGAGTAAGGACAGCCGGGTATCATGCTGAGACACAGGGCTGTGCTGAGTTCTGGCCTCACTGACAGGACTGTTATTGCCTCTGGGCAGGCGGGGCTCAGGGCAACTGCTGTTGCCTCTAAGCAGAATTCATTATTTCTTTAGGAAGTTAGTAACAACAAACCCTTGCTGCAATCTGTCTTAGGCTGTCAGAATGATGCTGTGTTCCACTTTTCTTTTTCTTTGTTCTCTCTCTCTCTCTCTCTCTCTCTCTCTCTCTCTCTCTCTCTCTCGGTATAATCCTAGAACCTGCTCTGTAGACCAGATTAGCCTCAAAAACTCACAGAGATCCACCTGCCTCTGCCTCCTGAGTGCTGGGATTAAAGGTATGCCCAGCTTAGAAGTCCATTTAGTGGCCCAGGCTATGTAGAATGTGACCCCTAGTGACTTAAGACATCTTTTATGGATAGCCAGTCCCCCAAATAAATAACAACTCATGCTGTAAAACCCTTTTCTGGGTTGAAGAGATGGCTCAGCAGTTGAGAACACTGGCTGCTCTTCCAGTGGTCCTAAGTTCAATTCCCAGCAACCACATGGTAGCTCATAACCACCTGTAATGGAATCTGATGCCCTCTTCTGATGTGTCTGAAGACAGTGACAGAGTACTCATATACATAAAATAAATAAATAAATCTAAAAGAAGTATTTAAAAAGCAAACCTTTTTCCTTTGCAATACAATGAGATGTTCACCTTGTCATTGAAATATGACACCCCCCCCCCATGGATGGCAAAGAGTTCCTGCTTCCCAGTGGGCTAACAATATATGAAAAGGGCTACACCTCACTCTTGGGAGAGTGGGTCCCATGAGACTGTAGCTGGTGCTTAATTATCATGCGCACCCACCCATACACAAAGCACACACACAGCTTTGCCTATCCAAGAAACTCTTGCCCTGTGCCACCCTGACCCCAACACCAGACTGCTGAGCAAAGGAGGGCCTGACCACTGGCCAGCCCAGGGTCTCGGCCCTCAGTCTGGCCTCTCCCTGCCAGACACTGAGTACAGCCTGGCATCCAGACTGAGATGAGAGTGACGGTCAAGGGTGAGTTTCCAGCTCAGAACCACACCTCTCGTGGCTCTCTGAGAAAATGGCCCTCCCTTTGTTCAGTCTTGCTGCCAGGCCCTTACTCTGCCATCTGCAGAAAAGATAAGCCCCGTGGTCTTCACTGTTCAAAAGCTCCGTGTCCCCTCTTGGTTTTATTTGTTGTTGGCACAGGGTCTGATGTAGCCTATCCAACCCCAAACTCAAGTTGTACCCAGGGCTAAACTAACTCTGAACTTCCAATTCTCTTCTTGTCTTTACTTCCTAAGGGCCAGGATTACTGGTATGTGCCAGCAGGCCTGGCTAAATTCTGCCTGGGGTCCAGCCCTAAGTTCCATATATGTTCAGGGTGGGCTCTGCTTCCCATGGATATAGCCATGAGCAGTGTTCTCCTTTGAGTGACTAGAAACTGTAAAGCCACACAGAGCTGCCATCAGGACCTCCTTTTCACAATCCTCTGCTGGCCGTGCCCCTCAGCAGATGGAAACCCCAGCATGACTTTGCCCCCCTCCAGCCCTTCTTTGGCAACTGGATCTTCCATCCTGGCCTCCTCTCTCCCCAGATCTCTCCCTGTGCCAACGACCATGATTCACACTCAGGGCAGCAACCACCTGGCTGCCCCAGCTTGTCTGCCACCTCCACCTCTCACTGGCCAGTGGCTCCCCACCCTTGCACTCCTAACTAGGAGCCCCCTTCTTTCTGCTTCTCTTCTGTCTGGGCTCTTACCAGCTGCCCTACCTTGGGAAGCTTTGCTGTCACAAGAGGAAGCTTTGAAGTCACACCTGATCTGGGACCTCACTGCTAACCTGAGAGGCTCTAGCTCTTTGTAGGAAGTGGTTTTTGCATCCCAGTTTCACCACCTGCTAGGTGTCTGAGTTTAACTCTCTGGGCATCTGTTTCCTTATCTATCAGATGGATGAAATAGTGGTACCTGTTCCCCAAGTTTGTTATGGGGTTAAATGGTTTGATAATATTTCTTTTCTTCAAGGTCAGACCCCTGAGCAGGTGGACAGGGTATATGAGCAGGGATCTCCTACATTCATTCAGTCTGAGTTTTGGTTGTTTAGAGCTAACAACACTATGTAGCTCTGGCTGTCCTGGAACTATATAGACTAGGTTGGCCTGCAGCTCACAAGAGATCTCTCTGCCTCTGCTTCCACAGTATTAGGTCTAAAAGCATGTGCCATTACACCTGGCCCATTTAATAACATTTAATTCAGATTTAGATTCATCTGGTAAACCATCGGGGACATAAATATGCATTCGCTATCGTTACTGTTATTTTTCTTTGTTATTAGCTATACAGCTTGGGGTCTAATTATTTCACTTCGGTGAATATCAATTATCCTTATCTGAAAACTGGAAATAACACAGGCGTGATAGTAAGTGCTCCTGTAATGCCAGGAGTTCAAGGCCAGCCTAAGCTGCACTGAGATTCTGTCTTTAAAAGAGGAAAAGAAAACAGCAAAGGAAATATATAAAAATGCCCACCTCTCTAGACTTTGCAGGATTACAGAGTTAGTGCTTGAAAATCACCCAACACTGAGTCAAGTACATAGTAGGTCTTCAGTTTCCTCCTGTACTTAGGGACACCCCCCTCCCTTCTGAGTCTCTCCTTCCTCTGCAGCCACCGTCTAGTAAGTGGGAAATTTTCTGTACAGACAGCTGCTTCCCGGTCGGGGGCCCCTAGGCATTGTAATGTCCACTCCTCGGCGTTTTATCCTGGCCTGTCCAGGGTCATGCACCCAGCAGAACCTTAGAAAATATGCAGACTTCAACAGACTCACCCCAGCCCTCCCCATATCTCCTCATCTTTGTGACCACAAATATTTATGGAGTGCCTGCAGCCTACTTCCAGGCCCCGGCCCCTCCCCTGCCAGCACCTTCTGCCTGCTACGTCCCTCACCCTGCCTGGTCTCCGGTGAGAAAGATCCGGAGGAGGGATGAGGCTAAGGGAAGGAGCTATCCCAAGGCTTGAACTGGACAAGCGGCTGGAAACTTTACTTATTCCAAGTGGCACCTCTTGAGAATAAGAGAAGGCTGGGTTTGGGGGGCCCAACTAAGGGATAAGTCAGGCCTCAGTTTCCTATACATAAATGAGGATAACACTGGTTCCTGCCCCAAAACTGATAACAGCACCAGGAGGTGGCAGATGACCTCTAAGGGTGTGATGTGTTCAGCTCCAGTAAGTGACACCTATCTTGTTCATTCTATGGGGGCAGTTTTACCTTTCCAGAACAGGACTTCCCAACCTTTGTTAACCATGACACATCTTTGGACATGACAGGCTACCAGAGGGAGCCTCCACCCGCAGCGTGTGACCAATCCCAGCCATCCATAATTGCCCGCATTCCTGAGGGTGTGCTCACACGCATTTACCCTCATTCAAACCCTCCTGAGAGACCTTACACTCCTTGAAGGCAGACCAACTTCAGTTTTTAACTGCACTAATCACGGTGCGCTGCAGTATTTGTTTACCGCCTACCTCTCCTACCTCGTAGCTTTCCGCTCCAGGACCCGGTAAATACCTGGACCTCGATAAAGCTCGCAACACTCCTCTTCTGCTGGGTGCCCAGCACCATCTGGCTTGATGTTAGTTTTCAATGTGTGGCATAGCTGAGTGCCGACGAAATGGTATGTACAAACACCCAGTCCTGCCCTCCTCTCTTCTCCATGGTAACAGCCCAGTTTCCAGACCCAAACTGGCAAAGAGCATTGATGGAACCCAAATCTTCAGAACACACCAAAGCCCTTGAAGGTCAGAGACCTGGGCAGGTGGGTAGGTCAGCTGAGCAGAGATCCCCTGTGCAGGTCAGCCAGAGACTTTGAGGACAGCGGACGCTGGGCCTCTTTCTCATTCCACTTTCCTACTCTTCATCCCACCCCCATGGTGCCTACTCTCCACCCCCCCCCAACCCCCCAGCACAGCAAATATCTCCTCTACACAAGATCTTATCCACCTCCAAGGCACCTGCAAGGCCTTGACCTCTCAGCTCACTGGTCCCCCGCTCCCCCGAGCTCCATGACCACTTTTGTTTGCTCTCCGGCTTGCTTGCTTGCTTGCTTGCTTTTGTGCTGCTGAGTGTAGAACTGGGGGGTGGGGTGGGGGCTCGTGCACGCTAAGCACATGCTTCAGCACTGAGCCACCCCTCCCCACGGTACCCGGACAGACTGACCTGTAAGGATTAAGGGTGCACACAGTGACGGCAGGGAAGACCAGTTTGTCTGAATTGAGGTTGATGTTGAGGCTCACGGGGTAGCTGAAGTACTCCTCGAACAGCAAGGCGAACTGCCAGTACATCATGCCGAAGGTGCAAAGCCACAGCACTGCCCAGAAGGCCGTCTTCATGCGGTTGTGCTTGGAGCACACCAGGCGGATGGCCCCGTGGATGGTGGTATTGTTGCAGAAGAACTGGAAGAGCTCCCGGTAGGAGCGGTGGAACTCGATCAGTGCCTCCTCCTCCTCGGTGGGCTGCCGGGGCTCTGGGGGTTCCGGGCCCAGCCCCTGCTCTTCACGCTTGTCCCCCTTCCCCAGTCCTTGCATGGTCAGAGGAGGACAAGGGTCTTGCTCCTTGAAATTGTTGCCCTTCATGGATCCCTTAGGTGAGTTGGGGACGTGAAAGTCTTGGTCAAAGTTGAGCTCAGGGGCTCTAGTGTGGTCCAGCATCATTAGTATGAAGGCAGAATGGAGCTGCCACTGACCGTGCCCGTATCCCACGCTGAGATCACTCTCCCTCAGTCCTCCCACCCCCCTCCACCTCTCCAGGAGCCAGCTGACCTTCTGGAGTTGGGGCTAACTAGGCAGTACTGAGCTTCACTGGAGTGGCCACAGAGCTTCACAGCGAAGGCCACCTTCGTTTGCCCGCTGGCGCCTCCCTGGGTCTCCACAGCAGGCACTCTGCCTGGCTTAGCGCCTCTCCCTCTTGCCCTTTTTTTTCCTCCCGGACTGTTTGGCTCCAGCTTTCACGCCCTCTTGGCCCAGCTGACTCCTGCTTCTCTTTGGGTCTCCCTCTCTGTGCCAGGCTCTCTGATCCTGCCTCACTTCCTCCCTTGCCTTCCCTGTCTCCTCCTGGGTCCTCTTCTCTAGACTCTAGCCCTGGCCTCAAGCTCCCTGCTACCTCCTTCTCTGCCTCCGGGACCGCGGGCTGCAGGAGGCCGGAGCTGCCTCCTGCTCCCGGCTCCCAGGTGTGGCTGGGTTGTGACTGGTTCCTTTCCAGTTAAATCTGGCAGCGGAGCCTCTCCACCCTCTCACCTGACAGGTGCAGTGCCTGGCCCCAGAGACCGCCCGTCGGCCGGCCACAGGCAAGGATGGGAGCGACAGAAGCCTCATTAGCATCTCAATTAAAGGTGAGCAGGGCAGAGGGAGGGTCGGAGGAGGAGTCTGGTCTGGGAGCTTTCCAGGGAGGAGGGCTCTTAGGGACAGGTGAACCAGGTACCTGCTGAAGAGTTTCGGCCAGGGGATTGATGGCGAACTGACTGGCAAGGAGACTAGGGACAGAGGACTGGTGAGACTTAGAGAACCTGAGCAGGGAGGAAAGATTCTACACACAAAAGCCAGGAAGGCAGAAGCGGAAGGAGGATCGCTGAGAGTAGGTGGGGAAACCAGGAGAACAGGGAAGGGAGAAAAGGGAGACAGACTGAAGAGGACTGGGCAAGGAGCTTAGGGAAGATTGAGGAGGAGGAAGAAGAGGAAGCCAGCCCCAAAGGCACTCTCCTGTCAGGCAAGATGGCCAGGGGAAAGAAAAACTTAAGTGGACTTTCAGAAACCAGGGTCCCTTCTGATTGAGGTCCCTCAAGGTCATCCCAGGTCAGCCTCACACCAGGATCCTGGAGGAAAAGGAGAATAGGTCCCCCCAAAACTGGGAGCACCTGCTGGCCCCACCATCTTCTTCCCCATCCTCTTCCCTCTGAACTTCTCACCTCACCTACCTGGCCCTGTCCAGGCCTGGGAGGGGCCCAGGGGAAGTAGGGGGCTGGGCCAGGTCCTAGGACATTCTGTTCTTTTTTGACACCATTGGCTGATAGGCCAGGAATGTGTAATGTCCCCTGTTGTGGTCACAGGGTTGCAGGAATGTGGGCACCAGAGGTAACATGTGCGTGGGGGCCAGGTAGAGCTCTGTGGGACAGACCAAGAGTTCAGGGAGAGGCAGGGATGGCAGACACTGGAAGAGAACATGAGATATGATGCTGGTATCTGGGGCAAGGAGGGTGGGCATACTGTCCCAGAAAGGAGAAGAAGGTCCTTCATCCAGGCTGTGTTTTTCTGCAAAATCTCCCTCAAGCTACCCCAGCTAGAGGAGGCAGATGCCAACAGTGACCACACAGGTGTGAGAGCCTCAAAGACTCACACCCCCAAAAGAAAGTGTGAAGAGTCACTGGGAGAGCCATTCACACAGCCCGAGCCCTACAGAGCTTGCTAGAGGTAGCTTCACTTGAGCCCTGGAGAGGGCAGCCACGGAGGGCTCTGGGGTGCTTGCTCACTGGCTCTTCCTACCAGGTACCCTCTCTCTCCAGCAGCAGCAGCAGCAGCAGGAGCAGACAGACAGACAGACAGACAGACAGACAGACAGACAGACAGAGGTGTACTCTGTGCCCCGGACCTGCAGACACAGACCTAAGCAGCCATAGAGGAGCATGTTGCCATGGAAAGCAACAGGCCTGCATAACAGGCAGTTGAAATACAGAGAGATAAGGGTTCTGGGGGCAGGGATAAGAACCAAGTGCTGGGGGAGAATTGGGGAGGCAGCAGGAGGAACCCATTTCAAGTGACACCCTGGAGGGACTCATTTCAAGTGACACCCTGGAGACTGGCATTGCAGCTGAATCTTGCAGAATAAGGTGTTTACCAGACAAATAGGAGAGTCCCCTCTAAGCTAGTGTCTCAGCTCATTCTTGAAATAGTCAACCTGGGTCCCATCCGCTAGCTAGGCTGTCTAATAGATGCCTTGACACACATCCTTGAAACCTTCCTTCTCCACTTTTCAGACAAGGAAACTGACCCTCCAAAACAACAAACCAGTTTTCTGATGTCACAAAGCAGAACAGCACCAGTTGTAAACAGCAAGCAAACAAACGTCTTTTCCTCTGATGTTGCCTCCTGAGACAGACCAGTCATAACTCCTGGGGAACCAGCCCAGCAGGAGGGGCGTGGTCCCTCCCACACATAGCCCAGGGATTCATCCTCGAGGTAATGTCTCCTTGGCTGTGTGTCTCTGAGCTGTTCCTACCTCTCCATATCCCCAGCCACCCCTATGCTCCCTTGAATCAAGCAAGTCCTTAAACTAGCGTCCTACAGGCAAGGTGCCCGGCTCCCCTGACTGTTTAGTCTGTGAGGTTCCGAGAATCTGGCTCCTCCCTGCCTCTTCTGTTTGCTAGCTGGGCCTGAAACCCAAGTACTGGCTTAAGGCAGCATGACAAATAGTTTTCATCTCAGCGACTCTGTGAGAATGCCTAGCCCAAAGAGTGTGGTGACTCTGGCATGTCTTGACAGAGTACGAGAGAGTGGCTTGGCTTAGCTTGGTGACCACTGCTCTAGAGATCTGGAATGGGCTGGCACAAGCCCGCTGTGAGAATAGATACTGGTACTTTGGTCAGAGTCCTATTTGAAACATCACAGACACAAATATACATGCATATACACAAACATTCAAATACATATATATGAACACAAATCTCCTGCCCACTCAAACCAGGGGATCCTTCTGTAGCCCAGGCTGGTCTGGAACTCACAGTAGTTCTCCTGCCTCAGCTTTCCGAGTGGATACATTTTTTGTCATAGTATAGTTTCCCAGCAATGCAGAAACATGAAACAAGAAAAAACTTCCTGTTATCTCCACAGCCCAAAGAGAACCACCATGATGTGTTAATCAATCCATCTCTTCCTGGGTGTCTTTCAGACTTACATGTTTTGTTGTGCCGTACGCTAAGACAAGGCTTCAATGTATATTAATTAACCTTAAACTTGCTTCATAACCGAGGCTGGCCTTGAACTCATGATCCACCTGCCTCAGCCCCCCAAGTACTGCGATTACAGATACGTATGGCATTGCTTACCTGCATTTCCAAAAAGTAAAAAATAATCATAAGTGGGACCACTTAATACATATTACTCTATGGTTTCCAATTTTATTTTTATTTATTTATTTTTTTAAGATTTATTTATCTTATGTATGTGAGTACATTGTGGTTCTCCTTGTACACACCAGAGGAGGGCATCAGATCCTATTACAGATGGTTGTGAGCCACCATGTGGTTGCTGGGAATTGAACTCAGGACCTCTGGAAGAACAGTCAGTGCTCTTAACCGCTGAGCCATCTCTCCAGCCCCCATTTTTATTCTTAAACTGTTTGCCTTTGAGAAAGCATTTTTAAGCCAGGCGTAGTGGTGCATTCTTTACTCCCAACACTTGAGGGGCAGGCAGTTCTCTATGAGTTCAAGGCAGGCCTGTTCTACACAATGAATGCTAGGACAGTCAGGGCTGCATAGAGAGATCGAAGGGGGAAGGGGGGAGGGAAGACAGATGGACATTTTTACCTCTCTGAGCCCCAGGACTCTCATTTAAAAAATGAATGAGCAGGAAGTGGTGGGTAAGGCTGCCTAAGGAAAAGGCTTTGCTAGGTGACTGCATCTAGCTCCCTGCTCAGAGCATGGAGGAGCTAAGGCCCAAGAACAAAGCCGCTTTGTCAGGGTTGGGATGGATTATTTCCCAAGTCTGATGCTGCTTTCCTGACTTCAAAGATAGTAGAGTCCTGTATGACATTTCAAGGGCATACAAATTCAACGACATTTTGTCTGAGAAAGGCCCCCTACCCAGGGCTTCCTGTTGCTGCCCCCAGAGCCCCAAGCCATCTCTTAAGTATGGGGCTGCCTTCTCTGCCCCATAGCAGCCATCCACTAACCTTACTACAGCCATAAACTACGCAGTGACTCTAGGGAAAGAAGCTAACCTTCAGGGTCGCAGTGGGGTGAGCATTAGGACTCCAGGTCTTCCCACCTCTTCATTACAGAGTTGGTGGCAGGAAGGTTCCCTTTCTCCTCCACACTCCTGCTGTTGGCTGTTAATGATGGGGCCCACATTAACACCTGCGTTCTCATCCACATGCCTACTACATGTGTGTAGACCGTATTATGAAAACTCTGATGACAAGCACCAGGCTTGTTTATCTCGGTGACTTTGGTGACTCGTGGCTACTATTTCTGTTTTGTTTCTGAGATACTCACTCTATGGCCCAGGCTGCTCTCAAATTCCCAATCCTTCTACCCCGCCCTCCAAGTGGCGAAGTCACAAATGTATGCCACTGGGCCCAACTTAATGGTCATTACTTGTTGTGGGCCCACTCCACAGACAACAGAATCTCACATTTTGGCTAGGATTCAAGGTTAATCTTTTGAAAGAGTGGAGTGTGCACCAGAAAAACATCAACCATCTCGGCTTCCTCCGATAGCACGTTGATTTGGGGGGGGGGGGTCCTGTTAATTTATCAACATTTTCTTTCACATTTCCCCTTTTCAGCCTTTATGCTTTCTAGAGTAAAAATGAGTCACACAATTAAACATACCCCCTTACTCTTATACTTAGCACTAACTACGGGGCAGCCTACTGTGTCTAACAGCATCCTTGTATCTTTCTTTAAGTAATATAAATCTAACGGGATAGACCAGGAAATTTCTCTCTCCCATCCTCAATTTAGCGACGTGGAAAGATGCTTAGGAGTCCCCATTAGAGACTTATTCCTTTGCTTAGTAGAGGGCTTAACAAGGTCTTTGCTGCTGCCATTCCCAGTCAGACAACTCCCTCTTGTCTGGGCCTGTCTTGCACTGCAGGTCACAGCAACATCCCTGTCTTCTGTGTACTAGGTGACACTGGGGATTCCAAGCAGTTGCAGCCTAAAATGTCCTAAGATATTTCCAAATGTCTTCTGGGGAGCGAGGTTATCAAGATGGAGAATAACTTGACAAGTCTTTGCTCTCACTGAAACTCCAAACACTCATCTGTTCCGTCCATTTCTCGGTCTACCAGCTCAGCTGGGCTGGCTAGTAAGGGGATCAGTTGGTCAAGAGAAATATAAGGAAGAAGACAGGAGTATTTTAGAGTGATCCACTCACATCAGTTCTCTTTGGGAATTAATCATAGGCTGTGGGGAGAAGGGTATTTCAGCAGTCCCCTCTGAGGGAGGCCTGGGAAAAGAGCCCTTTACATCTCTGGGAGTCTGGGGGCACTCAGTCCTGGTCTGGTATTGCCCAATGGACATTGATAAAAGTTGGAAAATTTCTCACCCCAAGTCTCCATCCCCCAGAAGAAGGTTAGAGAGGCGTTATATTAACCATTTCATATTGAATTGTCTGTCCGCAGTCTGTAAGGCTATCAGGAGGTGGGTTTGGTCTCCCCACCTTTCTGAGTCCTGACTCAGCAAGTGCCCACACTCATATACTTATTGCATAAACATACGAACACATAGGTGAAAAAAGTTAATGAGAATCCACTAATCTACATGTGAAAACTCACAAACTTTAAAATACACATTAAAGGCAGTGGTAGCCAACACCTTTAATCCCAGAGCTTTGGAGGCAGAGGGAGGGAGTTCAAGCCCAGCCCAGACTACAGAGAGAGTTCCAGGCTAGCCAGAGCTACACAGAAAAACTTTGTCTTGAAAAAAAAAAAAAAGTATATGAAGAAAAAAGACTGGTCACAAGCAAAAGCTAAGTAAGACAACATGGTAGCCCCCAATATTTTACTATTTCTTTTTGGATAGTACATGTGAATTTTCCCTAATAAAACATAAAAAGAAGAAATAGTAAAATTTATCTTTAAAGCTGCTACCCACCCACCTGCTCCTTTATGTTTTTAAGAGATCCAAGTGAGTCTAGCCCCTGCCCCAATTCCCTGAGCCTAGAAGGAGAGAAATCAGAGAAAGTCTGCTATTCAGGAATCTCTACCCTTGCCAGGTGGCCTTGGACGACTGATACAGGCAGTTGCCAGCAAGAGTGGAGCTGCTGGGCTGGCACCCAGTGAGGAGACAGCACAGAGCGACTATCGAAAGCCCGGGCAGGTCCCCCAGCCTTCTCTAAAACTCACTCCCTCCACTGAGGGAATCTGTCTGGCTATCTGATCCACCATGGAAAAGACCAGTTCTCGGATGAGCTATTACAAGAGACTTCCCCTCATTCCAAAGGAGACTCCCCTGAGTCACAAGGAAGGCAGGACAGATGTTGACACGGGCTGGGATTTGAAAAATCAGATCTGGACTGCAGTTAAGTTCTGCTAGAGTGGCTAAGTGGTGTGGGCAGCCTTCATTTACTCCGTGAATATGTACCTGGCATGTGGCATGAGCCAGATCATGCTAAACTCTGTGAGCCTAGACTAACTATCCAAGCCAGGCCATGGGCCAGCCCATAACCTAGTAAGGAGCACAAGGCAGACATTAGGCTTCTTTGGAGGCTTCATGGGTACTTTCTGAATTGAAATTTGGAGAGGGGGTTGGGGATGGCAACCAGTGGAAACGGAAAAGATGGGTATCACACACTTCCAGCAACTCTGGGCTATTAAAGGCAGGAAGAAAAAGCCCATCTGCCTGAACAACCTTGGAACCCTATGCTCCTCTGCCTGGCACCCTGGGCAGGTCTTCTCTAGAAAGTAAGGTACCTACACGGGCTGGGTTCTCAGGTCCCTCTGTTTAAGAGAGTTATAGGCCTATGTGTACACGAGCTGGAGCTAGGCTACCTAGCCCCAGCCCAGAGGTCCCCACTCACCAGGACCTGGGTTTACACACACACACCCTTCTAGAGAGAGGTCCCCAGAGGACGGGACAGATTCACAGCCAGCTGAACTCTCTCCAGTGTCTTGTGGTGTGCCCCCTGATGTGTGGTGTGGGTGGGCTTGTTACCGTGGCAGCTTCTTTTTAAAAAATCACCGAGTGGAGCAGGCCCTCAGTCTCTGCCAAGTAGGGTGACTGGCCAGATGCTGCATCTGCTAACCACCTCTCGGTATCTTGGCTGGGTGCACTGTCAATCCCTGGTGCCTCCGCTTTGCAAATCTGGCACCCAGCTGTCCACTGTTCTGCCTCAACATCCATGTCAGGTCAACCAGGTCAGCTCTGCCTCAGGCCCTGGGAGGTCAGCCTGACTGATGGCTAGCCACCGGCTCTGCTGTCCCCCCACTTTCCACCAGCAGGTGGTCCTAATCCACAGCCCCTCTGAGAGCCAGGCTTCCGAAGAAAGGTGGAGGCCGGGTTCCGGGCCTGCAGCTCTCACGTGCTTTCCCGGCCACCCCTCCCGCCCTGCGTCGAGGCGGCCAAGCCTGTTCCTCTTCCCCCGTCTTGATTGCGACAGGCCGGCCTCTGCTCCCAGAGCTCCCTGCCCCCGCCCCCGGCCGGCTCTCTCCACTCCCACTTCCTGAGCCCGGCGCTGGAGCCCTGGAGGCCAGGCCCGGCCGCTCCCGGCCCCCGGGGGGCACGTCGGCCCAGCCGCCAGGCTTGGGAAGTCGTGGCCAACGCTGCTCAGGACGTCCGGGCTTCCCACCTTCCTCCTAGGCCTCCACCCGGTCTGGTCAGCCGACCCGAAAGGCCGCCATGCGCCTGCCCGGGGCCTCCTCTCCCTGCGGCCTGGCCTGGGGGCTACTCCTGCTGGGACTCAGCGGGCTTCTGGTGGCCTCTCAGCCCCAGATGGTGAGAGAAGGGCTAAGTGGGATGGGCAAGGTTTCCCTCTAGCCCTTCGGCCCTCCAGAGCTGACCCTGCCTCATTCTTCTCTGTCTCTGCCTCCCCTGGAAGGTGCCCCCATATCGCATAGAAAACCAAACTTGCTGGGACCAGGACAAGGAATACTACGAGCCCATGCATGACGTCTGCTGCTCCCGATGTCCCCCAGGTGAGAACAGTGGCCCCAGGACGCTTGGGTGGTAGTGGTGAGCCAGAGAGATGCCGGCACTGGTAGAACAGGCTAGGAAAGAGAGGCTGAGAAGCAGTCTTAGCACTGTCACACGTTCACTGAGATTTGAAGAGGTAGCTGCATAGCTATGAAGACAGGATGGGGACAAAGAGGCCAAGGAGAGGCTCCATGGCATGCAGCAAGCAGCAGAGGCAGGGGTAGACTCCTTGTCTCCTGATACCCCTCTTCCCCCATTCGCCTCATAGGCGAGTTTGCCTTTGCTATATGCAGCCACATCCAAGACACAGTTTGCAAGACTTGCCCCCATAATTCCTACAATGAACACTGGAACCATCTCTCCACCTGCCAGCTGTGCCGCCCCTGTGACTCTGGTGAGTGGAGAGGATGCACCGGGATGATGGCTACTGCTGGGAAGGCCAAGTCCTCTCTGACTCTTCCCTCTCCCCCCCAGTGCTGGGCTTCGAGGAGATTGCCCCTTGCACCAGTGATCGGAAAGCCGAGTGCCGCTGTAAGCCGGGGATGGCCTGTGTGTATTTGGACAATGAATGTGTACACTGTGAGGAGGAGCGGCTTGTACTCTGCGGGCCTGGCACGGAGGCCGAGGTCACAGGTCAGAGGTCACTGAAGGCAGCCAGTGAAGGGAGGCTGGGCATCAAGGGCAAGGAACATGGTACTGTGCGCATGGTGCCTGTCCCCACTGGAGTTCTCTTCGGCATAAGGAAGCTGTCATTCCTTGAAAGGGGTTCACAGGAGGGGGTCTGCCAAGGCGTGAACTGCTGTGTGGAGCTTAGAAGGCAGTCCCTATCAGCACTGGGGAAGCTTGGGCAACACGGCAGGCTGCCAAGCCAAGCCTGGAGAAGGTAGTAGCTACAGAATGGAATGGCTGGCAAAGAGGAGACATAAAGGAAGCCCACCCTAGTCTCACACTGATCCTCTCACCCTGACTGGCCTGCCTTTCTTTTGCCAGGTGAAATTATGGATACTGACGTCAGCTGTGTCCCTTGTAAGCCAGGACACTTCCAGAACACTTCCTCCCCCAGAGCCCGCTGTCAACCCCATACCAGGTGAGAGGGCCCCTTCCTGTATTCCTCTCCCTTGCCCATCTCCTCCACCCTTGACTTTGGGTCCTCACCTGGTCATTCCCTGACCATGTGTTCCTGGAGCTGCACCAAGGGGAGCGGGAAGAGCTCACAGTCTTGTTTCTCTACAGATGTGAGAACCAGGGACTGGTAGAGGCAGCTCCAGGGACCTCCTACTCTGATACCATCTGTAAAACGCCACCAGAGCCGGGTAAGATGCTGGGCTCGGGAACACAAGGCAGGGTCCAGGAAAGTGCTTCAACCTCCCTCATCCACAGAAACATGGAAATGTGCGTCTTTCTTCCCAGGATTAGACAAAGTAAGAAACATTTCTTCTGAAGGAATTGGAAGGAGGTAGCGTGTAGTTCTGTAGTAGAATGCTTGTTTGGGATACACAAGACCCTGAGTTTGAACCTAGGTACCACCAAAAGAAAAAAAAAAACAAAAACTTGGAAAGCCAGGTGTGGTGGCATACCCATGTAATCCCCAGCACTTGGGAGGCTGAGGCAGAAGAAGCAAGAGTTTGAGGCCAGCCTGGGCTACAGAGTGAGACTGTCTCCAAAGAGGGCCTGAAGATTAGAATATCCCTAGACTCTTTCTCACACTTTCAAAATTATACATATTATGCCAGGAAACATTCCTGTGCTGTGACGTAATTCTAACTGGCTTCGTCATTATGCTTGGATGCAACTCCATTATAGCATTCCTTTACTAACTGAATACCTCATTGTTCAGTTACACACGTCTTTCATGCTACCCCATGGGGCTCTTTCTAGGTTTTCTTGTTTCTTGGTTTCTGTCTTCGAGGAAACCCACTAGTTTCCCAGCCTGGTGGTTGACTGTAGGTTGTTTCTGATGACTATAATCATTACTAATTGGCAGAATGTAGTAACATTTTTGAATGACCAGACTTTTGTAATTATAGCTTCCACGTCCTGAGAACTACTCTGAACCCCTCAGTGATCTCACTTAAGCTCCCCATGATTCTATAAAGTGGGATTATTCATCTTCACTGATGGGGAGAGAAAACTGAGATGTTAAATGATTTGCCTGAGATCACCTGTGTGTGTGTTTGTGTGTGTGTTTGTGTGCATGTGTGCATGTGTGTGTGCATGTGTGTGTGCATGTGTGTATGTGTGTGTGCATAAATCACATTATTACTGTCTGTATCTAGGTCTTCCTTACTTGGGGCTCATTTATAAGGGACACAAGCTATAAAGTGTTTTAAAAATCCATAGCAGGTGTGGAAGCACATGCCTGTCATCCCTGCATTTGGGAGGTGTAGCCAGGACTCAGAGGCTGGGCTGTATGAGATCCTGTCTCTGAGAGAGGGAGGATAGAAAGAGGGAATGAAAATTCAGCTAAAATCTCCCCCACTGAACGTAGAACCTTCCCACTCTTACTATTTTGGTCTATCCCTTCCAACACACTCCTTATGAATATTTCTATTCATATAATTTTCTAAACTAAAAGTGGAGTGATAGGAGTGTTTTATACTTGACATTTTTTGATGGGGAGAAGTTGGCAGTAGATGCTGAACCACTGAGTTGTCCCCTTATATACTAGCTTCCCTATATTCGTGTGTGTGTGTGTATTTACATACTATAGTATATAACTAGTATATATAATATATTCCCTTATGGACTAGTTAACAGTGTGTCATAAATATTTTCCCATGCTCTCTCTGAAACTCTCAGCTATGCATCAAATATAACTGGCGTGTAAGAGCTAGGATTTTAAAGTCTGTTAGCCTGCTTGTTTTAAGTATGACAAACTGATGCTCAGATAAGTGAACAGACTTAAACATGGACCTAGGTGTCCAGACGCCTGGTCCAGTTTCTCTCCATGCCTTGCATTCTGTACTTTCTTAGACCACAGCTGTAGTTGAATCACCAGGGCCAAGCCTGGGGAACCAAACTCCCATCTCTGCGTCTTTCCTTCTTAGGCCCTGTCAGAGCAAAGGGCTGAGCAGTTTGCAATTCCTACTCTCTGAAGTTCTCACAGGCACAGAGAGCCAAGGGTCCAGTGGCCCCTCTGTAAGATAGCCAGGTCACAGAAATGGGGCTCTCCCTATAGGCTCAACCACCACCTCCCCTCCTCCCTGCCTTCTACCTCCATCCAGCCTTGGGAACCAGCTTCCCAAGATCCCTCACCCACTGACTGTGAGAGGTCCAGACACCACCACTCAGGGCAGAGTCTCCCAAGACCAGCCTCAGCCCAAGCCCAAGGGACATGGCTCCATGACTTCTGGGAGAAGCTCTTCCCCCTTGTCCTTTGGTGCCATCTCTCTTATCTGCTGTCCTGGCAGGAACAATGCTGCTGCTGGCCATCTTGCTGTCGCTGGTATTCTTTCTGCTCTTCACCACCGTCCTGGCCTGCGCCTGGATGAGGCACCCTTCTCTCTGTAGAAAGCTGGGTAAGAAGGAGCCTCCACCCCCTCCCCCCCATCCCCACATGGAGGTGGTGGTGGTTCAAGGGCAAACCCTTGCACACAAGACTCTCGGGGTACTGGACACCATTCTCTCTCCTAGTCCTCATTCTGACGCTAGGGATAAAGGTAACAATATCATCCTGTGCTGGGACACTAGGGTTGGCAGCAGCACATGGTGTCGGGATAGAAGGTTGGGAACCACAGGCCTCTCAGCCCATTCTCTTTCTCCTTTCAGGTACTCTGCTCAAGCGGCATCCCGAGGTAAAGGAGTGGAAGAAGCCACCCAGGAGGGGTGGCGCTGTGAGGTCAGGGAAGGCGGACTTAGCTTCCATTCATTCCACTGATTGGCTGCTGAGTGCTCCATGTTCCAGCCGCCATTCCAGGCACCAGATATAAAGCCTTAGAAAATGCCCCCCCCAACCCCGCCCTGGGGTTTGCACATGAGTGGGACGACAATACAGTGCAAAGGCTGGGGATGCTAGAGCCCTTGGCTAGCATGTACCTGGACTCCATTGCAAGTGCCATGGGGGTGGGGGTGGTATCCGGGGTGGTGGCTCCATCCTGTAATCAAAGCACTTGGGAGGCTGAGACAGAAGGCTCACCATGAGTTTGTAGCTAGCTTGAGCTATTTAGTGAAATTCAGGGTAGCGTGGACTAGAGTAGGAGAGCCTACATCAAATAAAACAAAACTACTGTGCGCGCTTACACACACACACACACACACACACACACACACACACACACACACATCGCTATATATCCGGTAACAACTATAGCAACCATAATAAAAATGAGATGGACAGAGAGTTTTGGGGTACATTCTTTTAGATAGGGCCTCTTTGATACACTGATTATTTGAGCAGTGAGTTGAAGAAATGAGAAAGCCAACCAGGGTACTCTTAAGAAAATGATCTAGGAATTGGAGGAGCAGGGGGTGCAAAGGCCCTGAGGCAAGGAGCATGGTGAGGGACAAAGACAAACGATGAGTCACCAAAATACAAGGGGTAGGCCATGGAAACGAAGGTCTGATGAAGTCTAGGGCCTTTGATTCTGGATGGTTCTCACTCTACACCTCTTCTACAGGGAGAAGAGTCTCCCCCGTGCCCCACTCCAAAAGCCAACCCACATTTCCGCGACCTGGCAGAGCCACTCCTACCAATGCCGGGAGACTTGTCTCCAGCCCCCGCTGGACCCCCAATGTCCCCCTCCTTGGAGGAAGTAGTGCTGCAACAGCAGAGTCCCCTGGTCCAGGCCAGGGAGCTGGAGGCTGAGCCTGGGGAACATGGCCAGGTGGCCCATGGTAAGCGGGGCAGGCCATAGACAGGAGTAGGGGAGGAAGGAAGGGATGGTGGCTGGGTTGGCAGGGAGGAAGAATTAGGTCCAGATGGAATAAAAAGATACGGAGGCAAGACAGAAGGGAAGAGTCTGAAAGCAGAGCAGTGTGTTCAGAAGCAAGGCTGGGGCTGGGGCTGGGGCAAGCTGTAATCCCAGCACTGAAAAGCTATCCTGCACTTCCCAGCCTGGGCCATGTGAGACCCTGACTCAAAGAAAGGAGTGACAAATGGGAGGCGGGGCTGGGAGGAGAGAAGAGAGTTCTGGAAGCACCTTCTCTCATCCTACCTTCCCTCCCACAGGTGCGAATGGCATTCATGTGACCGGAGGCTCTGTGACTGTCACTGGCAACATCTACATATACAACGGACCAGTGCTGGGGGGAACACGGGGCCCTGGAGACCCTCCCGCTCCCCCTGAGCCACCATATCCTACTCCTGAAGAGGGAGCCCCTGGCCCTTCTGAGCTGTCTACACCCTACCAGGAGGATGGCAAAGCTTGGCATTTGGCTGAGACAGAGACACTAGGATGCCAAGACCTCTGACAGGGCCAAGGAACCTATTTGCCACCCCTGCCTGATGGCATCTGGGAAGGGCAAGGAGGAGAGAGGGTCCAGCACCTGAGGCTGCTCTACCCACCAGGACTCATAGAGTCTGGGTAGGCTCTGAGAAATAAAACCCCAAGGAACTTGGCCTCAGACACCTCTTCAGAGCAGAACTGGACACTAGCAGGCCACAGTGCCCGCCCAGGACTCTGACTACCGCCTGAGAAAGCCTGAGGCTTTGTTGCAGACCCACCAGCTCCCAGAGGCGTCAGCCATTGAGCCTCAGACACAAGCAAGGCTTGTGACCCCATCATGCCTCTCTGTACTCTAAACATGGCAGAGGAGGGAGCTGGTCACAGGGTCACTTGCAAGGACATCTGGGGACCTTGCAGGGCTTCATGGTGCTCATCCCCAACCTTCAGAGGCCTTGGGGGGTCATACTGCGTGGACCAAGATAGACCCTGGGTGAAGATAAAGTCGCATGGAGGAGCATCCCTCCCTTGCTCCTGGGGGAGAGGATAGTGAGGAGAGGATGGGGGCTCGGATAGCATTACCACGTGTGGAGGAGAGTTTGGGAACAGGAGAACAATGACAAGTGTATTTATGAATTGTAACCACATGCGAATAAAGACAAGATTGAGTTCCTTTACTGTCTTGGGTTTTATCTGGAATCACTAGACCATTAGGACAAAACCAAAGGCAAAGGTGAAAGCACAAGAATAGAACCCCTCAAAGGCGCTTCTGGGTGGGTCCCCAGGTTCCATTTAGACAGCATCCCAACTAAGCAGCAATGGCCAAGTGCTTGCCAGGAAGTACTCTTCACACCTACACTAACGACCTAGGCAGTCCTCCCAACACCCACGAGGCAGGCACGCTCCATAAATGAGACCGAGGCACAGACAGAGGAAGTCATTTGTTCAAGCCAGTTAGCCCAGCATAAATGACTCTTCCACAGGTGCTGTCTCAGGGCACCCCCAAACATCCCACTGCCCTGCACAGTGGAAAGCAGGGTTGTCTGGAAGGAGTAGTGGGTGCTCAGTACCTACCATATGAGAGGGCAACTTCCATGCTACTGGAGAAGAGAAACCTAGGCTGCCATCAGCCTTTCAGCTCAGAAGGAGCAGTCATGACTGTGTGTGTGTTATTTTATCTTTATCTAAAAGCAAACAAAAGAGTCTTTACTATGTCTTTGCCCCTTGCCAGGTGATTGTGGCATATGACTTTAATTCCAGCACTTGAGAGGCAGAGGCAGGCAGATGTCTGGGTTCGAGGCCAGCTTGGTCTATAGAGTGAGTTCCAGTGCAGCCAAGGTTACACAGTCAGTGCACAGTGAAACCCTGTCTCAGGGAAAAAGAAAAACCCTCTCTTGTCCCTTCATTAGTAAATGTCTGCTGCTCACACATTTATCCACCATACTGCCCAGCAGAGGCAACCAGAGCTTGAAGGATTGTTCAGTGCTGACTGTTCCTTCCATAAAAGGCAATTAGTATGGATCCAAGTATTATGGGCTCGATAGCTGGCCTTCATCAAGACGGTATGGCAGGAAAACACATACCCGGGAGTCTGCCAGGCCAACTGACTGGATGGGTTATTTAAGGCTGACTATGAAAATCAGATTCCAACTTCCTTCTGTACAAAGTGATGGCGGACTGCGTCTTCACAAACATAAATCTTGGTCATGCTAGAGCCAAATAACATGAATCTTTAATAATTATTCCAATGTGTTTAGATTTTTTTTTAAATTACATTCTGCTCAACAAAATAAAGGAGGTGGCAGGGAAGATCAACGAAAATGGTGTTCCAGGGACATCAGGAAGGCTCGGTAGGTAAGAGCCGGATGCCAAGCCCAATGACCAGGTCTGATCTGTAGAGCCCGCTTGCCGAAAGTAGAGAACTAACTCCTGAAAGTGCTCTCTAATCATGAGCGTGCGCGCGCGCACACGCGCACACACACACACGCGCACACACACACACACACACACACGCGCGCACACACACACACACAGAGAGAGAGAGAGAGAGAGAGAGAGAGAGAGAGAGAGAGAGAGAGAGGGAGGGAGAGAGATGCTATAAATGTTATTCACGTGCAGCCCTGGGTGACACTGTACTAGTCCCAAGCGAGCTCCAGTCTTGTCTGCACTGAGTATACAGATTAGTTAGGAAAAGTTGACATCTTCCTGTCAGAAACATCGCTCATCTGTGTGTTGGCAGTGCATCCGTGTGTTGGGACTTTACAGCTTGCGTCCAACAACAGCATCTCAATGTTTTCTCACCTTTTCTTGTCAAGTTGACTCCTAGGTGTTTATCTTTATTAGGTGCTACACAATCAAACCATTCAATTTGCTTGTTTGTTTGTTTTGTCATGCTTTTTAAAAGACAAGATCTCACTATGCAGCCCTGGTTGGCCTAGAGCTCCTATGTAGACCAAGCTGCCCCCTTGAACTTGTGGAGAACCTGCCCTTCTTCTAGAGACCTGGGATTAAAGATGGCCATCACCAAGCCCAGCTGAGGACCTCATAATTTTAACTCAACTACTCTTTAATTCTTTTGTCTTCTATAATGATTTCCAGTTAGTTCTCTGAGATTATCAGCTCTAAGTAATATGAAATTTATCTCTGCTGTTTATTATTTTTTGATAGGGTCTCAGTATTTTATTCCAGATTGGTCTTGAACTCAGTATATAGAGAGGGATGACCCTGGTGTCCTGATCCTCCAGCCTCTACCTCCCAGCTGCTAGGTTGTGCACCTGGCTTCCACTGTTGAGTCTTTAGCCTTTCGGTAGCCTTACTATCTAAAAGCATTGTCCAGACCTTCCAAAAGAATGTAAAACAGCAATACACATTTCTATTTCAGTCTTAATTTTGGCACATTCTCTTTTTAAACATATTTTTAAGATTTATTTATTTATTTTATATGAGTACACTGTAGCTGTCTTCAGACACACCAGAAGAGGGCATCAGGGCCCATTACAGATGGCTGTGAGCCACCATGTGGTTGTTGGGAATTGAACTCAGGACCTCTGGAAGAGCAGTCAGTGCTCTTAACCACTGAGCTATCTCTCCAGCCCCTCCCTTTAAACTTTTTTAACCTGTTCTTTTAGCTTGCATACAAGCAATTGGTTGCATTATGTCATCTGAGTACAAATTGCCAGGTACAATGACACAGGCCAGTATTTCCAACATTCGGGTGGCAGACAGACGAGGATCACTTCAACTTCAAGGTCAGCTAGTTAGTTCCAAGCCATCAAGGACTACAAAAATCCTGTTTTAAAAAAAAAAAAAAAAAAAAAAAAAACTAGAAGGGCTGGAGAGATAGCCCAGCAGTTAAGAGCACTGACTGCTCTTCCAGAGGTCCTGAGTTCAATTCCCAGCAACCACATGGTGGCTCACAGCCATCTGTAATGGGATCTGATGCCCTCTTCTGGTGTGTCTGAAGACAGCTACAGTGTGTCAATATACATAAAATAAATAAATAAATAAATAAACCTAGAAAACCCACCACAACCACAGCGTGCTGCTTGGTCTCATCACTGACACAAACCTGGACATACCTGGGTAGAGGGAATCTTTCCATAAAGAAAATGTTTCCATAAGACTGGCCAGTAGGCAAGTCTGTGGGATATTCTCTTAATTAGTAATTGATGTGGGATGGTGCAGCCTATTGTGGGCGGTGCCACCCTTGGGCAGGTGGTTCTGCTGAGCATAACGAACCACAAGCCCTGGAAACAAGCCAGCAAAGCAGCACTCCGCCCTGGCCTCTGCTTCAGATCCTGCCTCTATGTTTCTACCCTGAGTTCCTGCCTCGGCTTCCCTCGGTGACGGATTTATGAGCTGTAAGCTGAAATAAGGACATAATGTTTTATCACGGCAACAGAAATCCTAACTAAGACAAATAACAAGAAAACAACAAGAACATAGACCAAAACTAACAAAGTATACACTTTGGGGTCCAGAGATGCTTTGCTGCTAAGAACACTTGCCACTCTTAGAAGATAGAGGGGTTAATTCTCAACACCTCCACCGGCAGCTCACAACTGCCTGTAACTCTTGCTCTTGGATTGGATTTCTTCTTTGGCCTTCATGGACACTGGCATGCACATGGCACACACAGACAAGCAAAGGCTCAGGCATATATGTAAATAAAAATAATTTTAAAAAAATATGTAAGCACATATGTAACATCATACCTCGATCATGTTTCTTTCACCACGACCATCCCTTGCCTTAAGCCTAGAATTTAAATAGATGTATTGATTTGTCTATATTAAGGAAGTATCCACGCCTAACCATTGCGTGCAAATCAGATTGACAGAGATTAGAGACCTAAGTGGAGAGATTGGGCAGAGCTCCTGCAGCTGGAAGACGGGGGACAAGGATGATCTGGAATGGACCGCACAGCGTGAGTCAACAGGATGTGTTGATCGGCTGGGAGCCCAGCTCTCATTTCATGGACTTGGCCTGGTGGTTTGTTAAATTAATCTGAGCCACACTTTCAAAGTTCCTATTTGGAAACCATTAAATAAGTATTTTCTATGTAGCAGTCATTTTCAGATAAAACAGCATCTAAAACTTGGCTGAGAACTTCCTGGAGTTTATGTACTGATTACAGAGAGAAAAGCGCTAAAAAGCACGGAGCTGGGAACTGGGGGCTGGTCGAGGCTTGAAGGTTAGGAAATGCTTCCTAGAGAGCGCGACCTGAGCCGCAGTGAAGGGTTACCACGGGGAGCCCCCCGGGAGCCCCCCCCCTAAAGATGTGCAAGTGATCAGATGCGCCAGTGGTCTGCGCAGAGGCCCTGAGACAAGGAACCATTTGCCTCCTGCTAGAGAGCTTGGTTCCAGGGAGCGGAAGCAGGAGAGGTAAACAGGAAGCAGGTTGTTCAGTTGAACAAACTTACAAACTGTAAGTTTGTAAAAAGTTTGTAAAGTTGGAACTTCACCCAGGGGAGCAATAAGAAGCCACTAAACTTTTTTTTCCAGTGCAGTAAAATGTATAAAGTCAGAGACTAAAAGACTGGTGACAATTCCAGGGACTCTAGTCAGCCCCAGGGTGGCAAACCTGGCTTTGGCAGGTCTTGTCCTTCTCCCCTATTCCCTCTGCCTTGTGTGTTACCACATTCCTAAAGCTAGCCCCCTCCTCCCCCTCCCCCCAAGGTCTAGTCCTTTGGCCACCTCCTCCTCCTGAGGCCAAACACTGAGGTGCAGATATCAAAGTATTAAGGTCCAGAAATCAAAAGTCTCCTTTGGATCACCTAATTAACCTGTCAAATCAAAATTAAACACCTTATCCATAACACGGGGTAAATACCTTTTGTTGTGTTTTAGAAAAAAAAAGAAGCAGAAAGAGGCACTGGAGTGCCTCTTAGGGCCCATGCTGAGACATCCTGAGAGTTTATTTAGGGCATGGAGAGAGGAGTTAAGGGAGTAGAGACAGACTAATAAAGACAGAGAGAACGAGGGAAGAGAGAGAGACAGAGAAAGAGACAGAGAGAAAGAAAGAGGGAGAGAGAGAGAGAAGAGAGGAGAGGAGAGGAGAGGAGAGGAGAGGAGAGGAGAGGAGAGGAGAAAAGAGGAATAGAGGCCAGCCATGAACATGTGGAAAGAGAGGGAGGAGGGGAATGGGGAGAGAAGAGGCAGAGAGGGAAGAGAGTCGGTAACAGCCCCTTTTGTACTGAGTCAGGCATGCCTGGCTGTTGCCAGGTAACTGTGGGGCATAGCCTAAAAGGAATGCTAACACCTTTGCCTTTATAAACTGCCATTTTCCTAAGGGCCATGTCTGTCTCCTCTCTATCCAGAGGATCCTTTGTTCCTCCCCACTTCCCACCCCTATTCTGGGACAAATACCCCTTTCCCCTCTTCTTTATCCTCTTATTCTCTCTCTCTCTCTCTCTCTCTCTCTCTCTCTCTCTCTCTCTCTCACACACACACACACACACACACACTCCTGTGTTGGCTATCCTGGAACTCTCTACGTACACTAGAGATCAGCCTCTGACTGAGTGCTGGGATTAAAGACTTGTACCAACACCATCCAGCTCTCTCTATCTTTGTCTCACTCTTTTTTGTTTGTTTGTTTGTTTTTTAAATTTATTTATTTCATGTATGTGAGTACACTGGGTATACTGACACTGTCTTCAGACACACCAGAAGAGGACATCGGATCCCCATTACAGATGGTTGTGAGCCACCATGTGGTTGCTTCGAATTGAACTCAGGACCTCTGGAAGAGCAGTCAGTGCTCTTAACTGCTGAGCCATCTCTCCAGCCCCTTTCTTTGTCTCTTATTGCCTGCACTTTTCTCTTCTGGGGCAAATAAATCTCCTTTGTTCTGAGAACTTGGTCTTGGGGCTCCTGATCCTATACTGGGCCTTTTCAACAATGGTTTAGTGACCCATATTTGGGCACCAGGTGTCCATGCGGGTCAGTCAATAGGGTCTGCAAGAAAGAGAGTGGGGATGGAGGGGCAAGAGACTGGAAGAATGGAGACAAGACAGGGTGTCTGATCAAGTCCCGTTTATTGAGAAAAAATCATGGGTGTATGTACAAGCACAAGCAGGGGCATGCAGCTGAAGACACTTTACCACGTGGGCCTTGCAGCTGTGGACACTAAACAACAAAACAGAATATGTGAGAAAAACAAAATGTTTATCAGAGTGTGCTCAGCTGTTGTGGGCTGTTGAAAAACAAGTCTCTTATCAGATTATGTGGCCTGAGACGCTACAAAGATGATAGCCGCTTTCTGCTAGGACTTGGCTCCTAACAGTTTAGGGAGTTTAACCCCTCGCTACTCTGTGTACTCTTAACTGCAGAGCCATTTGCCCAACCCCTCACAAAATAAAAAATTTTAATGTAAAAAACTATTATAAAGACTGTTGCAAGCTTAGACTCATATAACTATTCCAGAACATATGACTTCATGTCTCCTTAAGATTTTTTTTTTATATTTTATTATTTTAAATTATGTGTAGGCTATGTGTCTGCATGTGTATATATGTGCATGTAAAGGCAGGGGCCCACTTCGGCCAGAGGCAACATATTCCCTGGAGCTGAATTGTGTGATTGTGAGCTGCCTGAGGTGAGTGCTGAGAACCAAACTGGGGTCCCTGAAAAAGCAGCAAGTGCTCTTAACTGCAGAGCCATCTCTCCAGTGCCATTGCTCAGTCATTCTCTTTGCTGTTTAGATTGTAGGAGACACCTGGAATCTGGGGACTAGGGTATCCCACGGAGACGTTCACTTTTTCTCTTCATCTGGTACTGAGGATGGTATCCAGGTTGCATGCTAAACAAACATTCTACCACTGAGTTACAACCCTAGGACCCTAGTGGTTTTAAAAATTTTTTAATATTGTCATTCATCTGCCTAGACTAGCTTCAAATGTGTGATTCTCCTGCCTCAGCCTCCTGAGGAGCTAGAATTCAAGGTGTGCCACCACTTCAAGCTTTCACAGTTTATTTTCTTTATGTTTTATTGTCTTTGCACTTAGCTTCTAATGTGGTGGTCATCAGACAACTCTGGGGAGCCGATCCTCTCCTTGTTCTTCTTTATGTGGGTTCAAGGCATGGTACTCGGGTTGTCGAGCACCAGGCGTGCACAGCCAGTGCCTTGGCCTGCCGAGCCATCCTGCTGGCCCTTTATTTCTCACTACTTCAAAAAAAAAAAGTGTGTATTAAGGGACAGGGAGATGGTTTAGTGACTAAAGGCACTTGACCAAGACTGACAACATGAGTTTGGTCCTTACAGAGGGAAACAATTTCTATAGGTTACATTCTCTCGATACATGCACATACACACACATATATCAAACAAGCAAACAGATATGTACTGTGATACTGGGGACTAAGCCAGTCCCCAGTCTCATCATCACACAACACACACACACACACACACACACATACACACACACACACACACACACACACACACCATGGTGAAACACACAAACCTATAGTCCCAGCAGTCAGGAGGAAAAGTCAAAAAAGGGTGGCTTTCCATGTGAATCTTAGGCCATGGCTAAAAATAAAAAGTAAAATAATCGATCTGTACTTTATGTGTAAGCAAAACCGATGAGATTGCTTTTTTGCATGCACAAGATTCTATAAGTTAGGGTTTTATTGCTGTGAAGAGATATGACCATGGCAACTCTTACAAAAGAAAACATGTAACTGTGGCTGGCTTACAGTGTCAGAGGTTCAGTTCATTATCATCATGGCAGGACATGGTGGCATGCAGGCAGACATGGTGCTAGAGAAGGAGCTGAGAGTTCTATATCTTGATCCATAGACAGCAGTAGAAGACTATGTGCCATACTGGGCATAGCTTGATCATAGGAGACATCAAAGCTCGCCCACACAGTGACACACTTCCTCCAACAAGGCCACACCTCCTAATAGTGTCACTTCCTATGGGCCAAGCATTCAAACACATGAGTCTATGGGGCCATACCTATTCAAGCCACTACAAAGGGTGAGGGGTTACTTACAGGAGCAGAGATGACTCAAACATCACCAATGCCTACCCCAGCATAGGTGACAACTCACAAAGCTGAGGACCTGGAGTACACTGCACAGCTGCAGGCAGCTCAGCAGGTTGGAGGGTTGTGTGAGAATGACTTCCAGCGGGCTTTATTGTTTACTCTGGGAAGGAGGGGGCCTAGTGATTCTGGTCAGTTTCAGGGACATCCTGAAGCTATTTTGAGTTGTTTACCTTCCAGTTTATGGAGTTTAACCTTTGATTCAGTCTCATAGGAAAGTGTTACACAAGTGTCTTGCATGTCACAGTGCACACGTGGCAGTCAGCCAACAACTAGTGGGAGTCAGCTCTCTCCTTCCACCATGTCAATCCCAGGGATAAAACAGATCGTCAGGCGTGGCAGCAAGCTCCTCTACCTGCTGAGCCAACTCACCGACTCAATCTTCATTGTGGTCATTATTTAGCTCTAAAGTCTTCAAAATAGGAAGGGATTTTTACGATTTATTTTATGTGTATGAATATTTTACTTGCATGTATGTCTGTGTACCATGTGCATACTTGGTGGCCTCAGGTCAGAAGAGGGCACTGGGTCCCCTGGACCTGGAGTTATAGGTATGTGTGAGCTACCATGTGGATGCTGGGAATCAAATCTGTGCCATAAAAAAGAACAATATGTGTTCTTAACTGTTGGGTCACCTCTCCAGGCCCTATTATTGTTATTATTATAATTTTTTTCCAAGATAGTGGTATTTTTATTTTAGGGGTACTGGGACAAAACCAAGGGACACTAGGAAAGTTTTCTACCACTGAACAACATTCCTAGCCTCTTTTGTTACTTCCCTCTCTTGCATGCACATATATATTATATGCACATAGATATTATATATATATAATATCATACAAACTATATCTATGTAGATATGGCTATAGATATGATCTTGCTGTGTAGCTCAAGCTGGCCTCAGACTTCCTATGCTGCAGCCTCCATCTCCTGAGTGCTGGGATGAAAGCCCTGTCCCACCAAGCCCAGGGTTTTGTTCCTCTTAGGTAAGTTTAACCTTTGGACCCTGGCCAGAAAGCCAGATTAAAAGAAAAATATTCTTTTTTCTTCCTTTATAGAAGGAATACAGAAAAGAAAATATACAGTATAGTTCCACTCATAAAATGTTAAAAGCCTAGACTACACCGTTTAGAGGCACATATGTAAGTGATTCTAACAACACCCCAGGGAATGAGAATCCCCCAGGCCTCACGGCTTCAGGAAGGAGGAAGCTAGTTATGATCACAGAGGGGTGTGTGGATGACTTCTGAACTTCAAATAATGCTCCTTTCTTGGGCTAGGTGGTAATTACAGTTATTTCACTTTTATTCAGTAAACAACAATAATCAGCACATTTAGGCTTTCCACTAGGATATATATTTCTTACCATAAAATAAAAGACAGACTTGAACCCAAGTAGAGAGAGATCTGAATCAGTCACTTCGGAGCATCTTGAGATGAAGAGACTCGAGATGCACCTTCAGAGTCTTAGATGTCTAGATGATAACTGAAAAGGACCATAGGCCTGAGCCAAGCCCACACGGATTCCCACATTCAACAGACAGGCAGATGACAAACTAACAAACAACCCCAAGAAGCAAAAGCCAAAGATGGAGGAGGGAAAGTTAATTTCCAGAGAGAAAAAAAAATGCTTTTTCAGAAGAGAGTGGTCAACATCCTAAATGTAAGTGTTACAGCTCTGAGGAGAAGTGTTTCCCCGGTGCAAGTGTTGAGGCTATGAAGGGAATGGGATCCAGGTTGTCAGGAGCCAAGGAATACCACAAAGTCACACAGCACAACAAACCTCACACAGATTTATTGGGAAAGACACAAGTGGGTGGCTGCCTCTGTTCTGGAGGGATGCAGCAAACTGAGTGAAAGGCAGGATTATGTAGGGTTGGGGGTGGGCTCCAGGGTGGGGGTCGGTGGAATTTCAAGTCCTGGGGTTCGGTGGGCTCAGTACTTGGTAGGTTTTTTGAGCTCAGGAATTGGTCGGTTTTCAAGACCCAGAAGTGAGTTCAGACTCTTTATTATTAATAAATATCCAGAGGTTGGGAAAAGGGCCAGCATTATCATTAAACTACTTCCTGCAGGATAGGAGCATCAAAGTCCGTGGGGCAAGTTTGATTTTCACCATCAGGGTGTAATTAGGGGGTTATAGACCTCTGGTCCCATAATTAGGGGCTGATAATCTTGTAATGGCAACTGATTCAAGATCTACTTAGGAATCTTTTGAATTTGTTGTTGAAGAACACTAAACAAGAAGTTTATAAGACAGGGTGCAATTAAGTAGAATTAGAAAAAGGAGGAGGAAGGAGCTTAAGAAAGGCAGTCTCCAGTTCCATACTGGACTGCCAATGATCCACCTGCCAGAGGCATCCAGCTATTTATTACAGTATTGGAAGTCTGTCGGGAGTTGTCAGATCTTACCTTTTACTATACCCAACTGGTTGACACAAAAGTAACATTCCTCCCGGAGAAAGAGACAAAAAACGACCTCTCTCGCCGTTAGTAAATCTAATCCTTGCCGGTTTTTTAGTGGTGGCCAGTGAGTCACCCTTGAGGGCGAGGACTCTCTGAGCTATCCATTGAGGTCCTGGATGAACTAAGAGGAAAACATAGTCGATAGTTAGGGAAGCAGTTAGTCCTGCTCTTCAGTGCTGACACCAGCAGTTATACCCAGGATGGTGAGAAGGGTTAGGACCTGAACCGTTCGTTTTCTCATGTCCTGCCGCTGTAAACTCTGTAATGGAAACGGGAAAGGGTTCTTCTCTGGATGTCACTCCCAATTTTAGGAAAAAGAACATCAGGGCAGCAAGCATCTTAATAACTAGCAAGTTGCCCATGTGGTAGGGCCCCCAAAGGGTGTAGAAGGCTCCAGGAGAAGACACTTCTGAGTAAGTGAGGAGAGCCAGATGGGTGGACTAGGTAGAGGGAAGAAGTGGTTTATTGAGATTGGTCTTTTGCTATGCATTGTAATGCTGAATACTGGCCCAAGTCCTGGTTGCCCTCAGGGACGAGAGAATCCTAACTACACCAAGTAATGCTTTGTGACCTTGCTCCTTAATTTAAAACTACTGGTTAAATAAAGATGCCAACAGCTATTGCTGGACAGGAGAGAGATAGGCAGGGTCTCAGTTCCCAGCCTTGGGGTTTGAGGACAGTCCAGGTTGTAACTGCCTGTAGCCACGATCACTGGGTTCTCCTGAGACGCGAAGTCTAGGAATTAACGATCACTGGGTTCTCCTGAGACGCGAAGTCTAGGAATTAACGGGAAGGAGGGCGAGAGAAACGTGGGGCCAAGACAAAGTATTCTGATAAGGCCCCAAGTTTAATAATTTGCTTTCACATATAAAGGGGAAGCCCCACCCCCAGAGTCTCAGAGTTCAGCCCAGGGGCTGGGTAAGGAGATCACAGTCCAGAAGATGTCAAGGCTAGCTCAGCAGGCAGTTCATTCTTCTTAGTTCTGTAGCAGACCTCAGGGCGCCAAGACTGGCAAGGCAATGCCTCCTTCTAGGTCCTATTGTTGTTTGGTCTTGTTGTGGTCAATGTCTTGCAGGCCTGCTCAGGCCTGGGGGAAGGGCACACAAGGTGAGTTGAGTGGAAAGGTGGGTGTCTGGGTCAGTCCAAGTAAAGGCACAGATATTTTGTGACTTGGGAACAAAAGGTACCTCTGCCTCCAAGAGTACCGGAGGGGTACCAGATGTTCAGTGGGGACTTCTTTGGACTCAGGGAAGTCTTTACCAACCTAAAGGGGAACTTACCAAATTGTTGATGGTAGATTGGGTACCAAGCTACCAGTAGGCCAGAAGGTAAGTCTGTTGTGGTGGTCTGGAGATGAGGGAAAGAGTCCTGGTACAACTTACACAGGAAGGGGAAGCCCAGGCCCCCGAGAGCCTATCCAGTTAAGGCAGCAATGTCTTACAGGTCGGAGGATAAAGAATTCCCCAGCGCAAGTGTTGCAGCTTTGAAAGGAAAGGTATCCTGGAAGTCACAGCCAAGGACCACCACGAAGTCACATAGCACAACAAGGTTCACCCAAGGGATCTACTGGGAAAGACACAAGAGGGTGGCTGTCTCTGCCTGGGTGAGAAGCAGGAGAGAACGGAGCAGCAGGCAGGTTTATATAGGGTTTCTTAGGAGCAGAGTTTCCCAAGGTGGTGATTTCCAGAGTGGGGATTGGTGGGATTTCAAGTTCTGATCTTGGGTAGGCTCAGAGACTGGTGGGTTTTCAAGCACAGAGATTAGTGTGTTTTTGTGCTCAGGGATTGGTGGGTTTTCAAAACACAGAAGGGAGCTCCAACTTTTTACCTTTTACCAAATGCTGCTGAGAGGACTACAGGGTTCAGTCAAATTGGCCTTAGCCAGAGGACATCAAATTTAAAGATGGAGTGAGGTGAAGATTTGATGGGAGGCAAGCTGGGCTACCATACTGCATAATAACATAAGGCATCTTTCAGATTATGGCCCGGAAGACACCATAAAAAAGTGTATCATCCCTTCCCCTTCTCCTTTGAGAAGGAGGAGGGGCTACCTGAGGGGGGGCCTAAAAGAGGAGCTTCGATCAGGATGTAAAGTGAATAAATAAATTAATTAAAGGGGAAAAAAAGGATCATTCAAGCATGGTGACAAATGCTTTTCATCCATATACTCTGGAGCCAGAGGCAAGTGGATCTCTGTGAGTTCGAGGCCAGTCTAGTCTACAATAGTGAGTTCCAGGACAGCCAAGAGTACATAGAGAGACTGTCTCTAAATAAGTAAAATTAATTCATTGGTTAATTAATTTAAAAAGACTGTAATGTCCCAGAGGCACACAAGGAAGAGAACCTGGTGAGGACACAATGTCTGAGTATAGTGACTTAGTAGCACGACTTCCAGAATGTAATTGCTTATGCTCAGACTCTGGTTGTGTTTTCAGTTGACAGTGTGCACTCAGGGCTGAGGTTAACTCAACCTCAGGGCAGAGTGTTTGCCTAGCAGCGTGAGGCCCCATGTTCCATCCCCAGTGCCTGCAAACCATACAAGAGGAATGAGCTTCATCAAGTAACTCAGGCCTTTTACATGTCATCATCCAAATCTATAAAAGCAGGACTTCTTATTCTCTTTTAAGATTGTGTGTTTGGGGGCTGGAGAGATGGCTCTATGGTTAAGGGCACTGACTGCTCTTCTAGAGGTCCTGTGTTCAATTCCCAGCAACCACATGGTGGCTCACATGGTTATCTGTACTGGGATCCGATGCCCTCTTCTGGTGTGTCTAAAGACAACTACAGAATACTCATCATTATGTAAGATAAATAAATCTTTTTTAAAAAAAAGATTGTGTGTTTGTGTTTGAGCATGTGCGTGCCTGCATGCATGCGTGCATGAGTCCGTCTGTCCACCCAAGGAGGCCAGGATAGGGCATCAGATCCCCTGGAGCTAGAGTTACAGGTCATCCTATGTAGGTACTGAGAACTGAGTCCTCTGGAACAACCACAAATACTCTGAACCCTGCCCCCACCCCACCCTCTTTTTTTGAAGATAGAGTCTGTCTGTGAAGCCCAGATTGGCCTTGGACTCATGAACTTTCTGCCCCGAATCTAGAGAACTGGGATTAAAGGTACATGCCACCGTACCCAGTTTAGCAATAATAGAACTCTGGTGAGCAGCAAATAAAAGCAGTCTAGCTGAGGCTGGTGGCAAGGGGATTACAAATTCAAGGTCCACCTGGGAGACTTAGTAAGAGGTTCTCAAAAGAAAATGTAAACGGAAGGCAGGGATACAACTCCGTGGTAGAGTACGTGTTAGCATGTACAAGGCCCTAGGTTTCATCACCAGAACTATATTAAAAATCTCCATAAAGTTTATGATGCACAGTAGGCATTCAATAACTACAAATCATCTATTTCTGTTTGACTTAGATATTTCTGTTGTTCTTAGTTTCATTTTTATTGCTTCTGTATTGTTTTTTTTTTTTTTTTTTCCTCTTCTTTTGAGACAGGGTTTCAGGGTTTCAGGGTTTCGGGGTTTCAAAGTATCTTACTAGGCAGATCAGGCTGACCTCACACTCAGAGAGATCTGCCTGCTTCTGCACTCCGAGTGCTGGGGATTAAAGGTGGGCACCACCATGCCTGACTTCGGTACTTCTGAAAAGCAGTCTAGCAAACAAACCGACCAGTATTTACTCTGAGTAAATAGTAAGAAGTTTGATTATGAAACAGGAGAGAAATCAGCAACAGGCTGTGGGATGGAAGCAAAGTTACACTTCCTTGTGTTTGTTGTTTGTTATTGAGTTTGACAGTGTAGCGATCAAACCAGGACCTCCTGTATGCTAAGCAAGTGTTCTTGCCCTGTCTATATCCTCAGGCCTAGCTTTTCATTTGTTTGTTTGTTTATTTATTTATTTATTTATTCATTTATTCATTTAATGCATATGAATACACTCTTGCTCCTTTCAGACACACAAGAAGGCATCAGATGCCATTACAGATGGTTGTGAGGCACCATGTGGTTTCTGGGGATTGAACTCAGGACCTCTGGAAGAGCAGTCAGCGCTCTCAACCACTGAGTCATCTTTCCAGTCCAGTTTTTCTTAAAAGACTGTGCCAGGTGTGGTGGCCAGTCTGGTCTACAGAGTGACTTCCAGGACAGCCAAGACTACAATGAGAAACCCTGCCTTGAAAAACCAGAGGGGAAAAAAGAAAGACTGTGGGGTCTTTTGTTTGTTTGTTTTTAATACAAGCTTTAGACTCTTGGAAAATACACACAGAAAGTACAGTAATCTCATGCACTCTTCCTGCTCCGTCTTGCACACAGCTTCCCCATTTATTAACATGGTCCATTGTGCAAGACATTTGTTCTAGCTGATACATGGCACTGCCTAACAGAGTTTACATTAGGGCTCTTCTGTTGTGTAGCTCTATAAAGCATGATAATGTCATGAACCATCAATGTAACGTAGGCACAACTTTTTCTCAACCTACTTTAATAAGGGTTCAACCTTCCCTCTAGCCCGTCATCCAACCAGAGGTAGTGGAAAAGAAAGGTTACTAGGATACAGGGGAAGTGGACCTGTTCAGAAATAGTTCTTTGGGGCAATTCCAGTCTTTGAGTTGTTTTCAGTCCAATCCACTAGCAAACCACCAAACACAAATCAACAGTCCGCCCGGCAGACACCACACGTGAATCTGCAACAGCAGGTCAAGCCAGAAGAAACCCCGAGGCCCACCAATCGGCCTGGGTCTGCAGAAGCAGCAAGAAGCCACAGGAAGCTCAGGAGAAGTTCTTTGGCAAGTCTCTCTGTATGAAGTCACCACAAGTGAAGCTAAGCAATGAAAGGTGAACCAATACGCGTGTGGTGTCAGCAAAGACGAGCAAGGTAGAGCAAGGCAGACCACCGCTCAAGCTCCCACTGGCTATGAGGTCATATTTATATTCTTTCTAAACATTACACGTCCTTTCACCTGTGTCTGCTTCAGCAAAACATCCTTTCACCTGTGTCTGCTTCAGCAAAACAACCTTTCACCTGTGTCTGCTTCAGTAAAACATCTTTTCACCTGTGTGCCCCACCAAACTGAATTTCCAAAGAAACCAGAAGTTTCTATTTCAATATAACATCACAGGAATAATTTCGCTAACCCTAAAAACTCCTTCTAGCCACCTATTTACCTCCCCCTTTTAAAACGTTTTTATTTATGTGTATATGTGTGTCAGTATACACATATGCAGGCAGGCACTCTTAAAAGGCCAAAAAGAGGCCTCGGCTCTCCTGGAGCAGGTGCTAACTGGCAGTTGTAAGCCAGCCATGGTAGCTGCTAGGTAGTTGCCGAAAGAACAGTTCCAAGGTCCTAATATTTTTAATGCTTGTGTAGCTTTGTTGTTTCCAGAGTGTCGCCAAGTTGGAATCGTGTCGTATATAGCCTTCCACTGTGTTGACATATCCATGCGTTTATGGTTTCTTTCTGATTTGCCATTGCTTGTCAGCTCGTTTCTTTGAGCGGAATGACACTCCATTTGGACAATTCACAGCTCATCCATCGGAGGCATTGGCTGCTTCCGTGTTCTCAAAATTATGAGTAAGTCTGATGAAAGTAAATAAACCGGATAAAACTTGTACATGCAAGTTTTTGCTCTGGCTTAAGTTTTCAACTCACTTGAGTAGATTCCAAGTAGCGTGGAGGCGGAGCAGAGGGGACGAGGATGGTACCTGGCGAGCCGCCTTCCAGAGAGGCTGCAGTCAGTCTGCACTGCCACAAGCAATGGATGAGAGTCCCTGTAGCTCCACACCCCTGTTAGCTTTTGGTGGTGTCAGCACTCTGGACTTTGGCCTTCCTGATAGATACGCTAGGGGTGTCTCGCTGCTCCAATTTGTATTTCCCTGTGAAGGGTCTTTGGTCCACTTCTCAGTCAGGTGTTTTGCTTTTTATTTTTTTTTCTTTCATTTGTTTGATTTGGCTTCTGGGGTTGTTTTGGATTTTTGAATTGTTTTGGGTTTTTGTTTGTTTGGTTGGTTGGTTTGGTTTCTCTGTGTAGCCCTGGCTGTCCTAAATTTAGCTCTGTAGACCAGGCTAGCTTTGAACTCACAAAGATCTATCTGCCCCTGCCCCCACACCGCCCCGCACCCGCCCCGCACCCGCCCCTGCTTCCCAAGGGCTGGGATTAAAGGCTTGCGTCACCACTATCTGGCTGTTTTCTTATTGTTGTTCTGAGAGGTCTTTGTCTATTTTATCTCATGTCCTTTAGCAAGGTACAACATTTGCAGAGACTTTCCCTCACCAGTGGTTCACACTTTCATTTTCTTAAGTTTCTTTCAAAAACCAGAAAATGTTAATGAAACCTGGCTTGCCAATTATTTCTTTGAGCCCATGTGCCTTCGGTGTGAGATCTGGAAAGTCATCACTAAGCCAAAACTCATCCAGATTTTCTGTGTTGTCTTTGAGTTTTATGTTTTGCATGGGGATGTTGGTTTTTGTGCCTACATAAGGGTTTTCATTGAGAATGGATCTTCACAAGTGCGTCCCCAGCTGCTCCAGCAGCCGACAGGCCACCTCCTCCGCCATGCTGCCTTGCTCCTTTGTTAAACCGTGCTTACGTGAAGTCTATCCCTGTGCTCTCGGCTCTATCCCATTGGCTCATCGTCACTTCTCTCACCACCTACATGCTGCCATTTTGATGGCTGTATTTGCTTTCTTCAAACCTTGGGTCTTCTTGGTCCTCTGACCTGTTCTTTGACGCTGGCTCTGCTCTTGTGCTCATGACTCTTCTCCCTGCTAAGATAAAGACACCTGATAAGAAGCAACTAAAGGGAGGGAAGGGTTTGTGCAGGCTTACAGTCAAGGGGTACAGTCTATCATGGCCCAGGAAAGGCAAGAAGGGGAGACAGCTGACCACAATGCCTCCAGTCCGGAAGCAGAGTGATGAACACCAGGACTTGACACACTTTCCTATGTCTGTCGTCCAGGACGCTGGAATGCTCACATATAGGGAAAGTCTCCCCACTTCTTTACCGGAGACAATAGGAGAGGGCAGAGCAGAGGCCTGAGCTAGAAACTTCAATGCGTGAAGATGCAAATTTATTTGGAAAGGAGAGAATCTGAACTAAGAATGAACTGAGGGGCTCCCTGCTTGGGAACAACTACCTCTTAGGAATGTGACTTACCAAAGGAAAGACTGTAACAACCCTAGTCTAAGGTAGGCAGGGTCCATCGGGACCTGGCAGAACTTGGGAGTATCAGTCACATGGTACTGAGTTTGCAGGCATAAGGGACGCATGCTTCAAGGGATCATGGACCACAATTCCAGAGAGGCACCGAAGCCAAGCAATAGGCAGGCAGAGTTAGAATCCCTCCAGAGAGGCCCTGAGAGGACACTGCATGGGCCTATGAAGGCGAGGCTCCTGGAAATTCCAGGACTTTGGCGATTCCAAGAGCAGGAGATAGCCATCCAAGAAAGCACCTAGCAAGGATCGAAGCTGGCCCAAGAAAGAGTCTCTGTATGCTATAGGTAGCAGACCTGGATGAACAAGGACATCCAAACCTTGCGGTAGTAGAATCTAGGAACCAGTGACTGCCTGCTGGGTTTCAGTCTTGTTTTAGTCTGAAACCTGACTCCCTCGAACTGCAATTGTATCGGTTTCTGTGAAGTGATTCTAGAGGGGTGGTTCTCAACCTTCCTAATGCTGCGACCCTTTAATACAGTTCCTCACGTTGTGGTGACCCCCAACCATTGATTATTTCATTGCTACTTCATAACTGTAATTTTGCTACTGTCATCAATTGTAATGTAAATGTCTGATAGGCAGGATATTGATATGTGACTCTTCCACCCCCACCCCACCCCCGCCAAGGGGACATGACCCACAGGTTGAGAAGCACAGCTCTAGAGACCCACTTGCCTGGGAGCTGCTTTCAAACAGGGAACCTCTTTAGCAGCATTTTCAAGTCAGACTCTCACTTTTCAATGTAATTTGCATTTTCACACAATGGTGCCTCTGATTTCACAGAGTGCCGCAGTACCAGGCCTGTAATGATGAGGTTTCTACACCCGTCCAGTAGAGGGCGTACTCTTGCAAGAGGCTTTTGAAACCAGTTGTTTCCTGGCTGTTTTACCACCGGTGGATTTGCAGGCAGTCTGCTTTGTACGAGCCATGGTCTGGGCATCTCCTTACTTACCCCCACTTCTCCTTCGGCTGGAGCATGGCAAAAGAGAGGCAGCTCTGGTGTTAGAGATTGGTGGCGGCACGGCGAAGGCTGCAAACATAATTTGAGCTCACATCCCTTCCCACGGCCGACTGCGTGGTTTCCATCTTCCTGTTGCATTTATTCTATTTCCCTCACCGCAGATCTGGATGAGAACAGAAAGCAAAAGCCACGACCCAGTCCAAATGCTATAGCCTGTCTCGAGATTTCCTCTTCCAAACAAGGGATCTAACCTGTATTCAGCCTCCCTTGGATCTTCAGGACACAGGCAGAGCCGCCTGAAGACTTTGCCAGAGCATTGCAGGCACAGCCTCTAGCCGATTTTGTACCAGAGTCTGTGTTCTCTTCACAATTTCAGGAGCTGGGCCTCTGCTGTCCACATCCTGGCCTTCCAAACTCCCACCAGAATGGCCCTGAAGCTCTGCTTGCTGCATTCTCAGCCTTTTTCAACTTGAAGTTCCAAACTCTTCCACGTTCCCCTTGCAGCCCAATTCCAAATGCTTTTCAGGTCAGGTTTATCACAGCAATGACCCTACTGCTTGGTACCAATTTTCCATGTGAATTAGTTCACTGGTTATTACAATAAAGATACCTGACTGATGATGATGACGACGATGACGTAAGAGGCAACCACTGTTTTAGGAAGTGTAAGAGATTGAAAGTAATAAAAGGCAAGGGAGCCGCTGTAAGGAAAGGGCTGGAACTGAACACATGCTAGTAGCTGATTTGTGTTTTTAGAATGTGGTGAATTGAGTATACCCATACTGAGTGGAGAAGGGGATGGATGGATGGATGGATGGATGAATGGATGGATGGATGGATGGATGGATGGATGGATGGAGAACAGAAAAAAACAAAGGACCAATGCAGAGAAGGGTCCTGAAGGGAATTCCGGTATAAAAGCAACACTGAAATGCCCACAGCTGTAAAATCAGATAAGACAAAGCTATAGCTGTAAGGCGGGTACAAGGTCCACATGCTCACGGACAAGCACCAGATTAACCAGGATTGTTGAAACATGAGCTTTTCTTCTTCAACGGAAGAAACTGATATCTGTTCACCCAGAAGGCTGGAGTTGGTGCTGTTTAATATCCTGGTGATCGACGGTATTCTGTGGAGCCAGGCTTCACCTGAATTCCCCAGCCGCCTGAGCACTGTTTCTCAGTCAACAGAACCCAGCCTCATGCTACCCTTCCTCCCGAGGCCCTTAGCCTGAGCCTGGCTTTTAAGTCAATAGAACTTGCTCTTGTGGAAGAGGTCGTAGGTGTTTTGCAAAAGACAGTCACTTTGCAAGGGAGTTTCAATGCCTGGAGCTTTGCTGTGATAACTGTCAGGAGGAAACTTCTCTCCAAAGTTGTCCTGTGCTTAAATATGTCAAAAGTAAACTGCTTGTGGTCGAATTCCAGAAGTTTGAAGCAGCCTGCCTAACTAGAGTCATCTTGAATTGAGTTTCGTTCTTGCTTCTCTGCAGGCCATTCCGCTGCCAGCTCTGACACTTGTAAGGACCGCCACACAAGGACACACCAAGTCCTTATGATGACACAAGCCCTTGCAGAACCATGATCCTTCAACATGAAGATTCAACGAGGTTCTTCTGGTGGCAGCAGCAGCTGGCTTGCTGTAGCTTTAGAGGGGTCCCTTTGGGGGACATTCAAGGTTCTGTGACCTTGGTGGACAAAATACTAAGAGATTTGCAACTGGCAATCCCAGACTCTAACTTCAAAAGGCAAAATGTAACATAATTTTTGGAAGATAACTTTTCTTTATGCACTAAGCAAGTAAACTGCCTGTACTCTTTGGTCCAATCAATTGACTTACTGTCTACAGAAATAACCAGATGCACAGGTTCATTCTGTTGCTGAGATAAACACTAAAATAACCAAACATAACTAACAGGAAGAAAGGATTTATTGGAGCTTATACTTCCGGGTCATAGTTCATTCCTAAGGGAAGTCAGGGCAGAACTTAAAGCAGAGACCATGAAAGAATGCTCCTCACTTGGCTTGGTCATGCTTTGCTCAGATAGATTTTATTATACAGCTCAGACTATCTGTCCAGGAAACAGTGTGGCCTACAGTGGGTGGGGTCCTCCTACACCAGTCATGTTCCCTACATGACCTGTTCACAGGCCAATCTCATCTGGACATTCAGTAAATTGAGACTCTGTTCTCAGGTAACTCTAGACTGTGTCAAGTTGATAGTTAAAGCTAACTAGTCTACATGGAAAAATGGGTGCCTACTTGTGGGTCCCTTGTTCCAGAGGGCACACCACGATGATCTCCCGGCTGGAGACAGGGTGAGAGTAGAAAGGGTTCGCTACTGTCTCTGCTGCTGCCTCCGCCCATGTCTCCACTGTCCATTGGTCTCCAGTGGCCAGCCTGGTGCCGGAGGTCCAGACCAAAGGGCACAGAGTGAGAACAGGGAGGGGAGATTGCCTGCCCCTGCTGCTGCCTCTGCTCGCTCGCTGCTGTCAATGCCAGGTCACTCCCAGGTGCTGCACTTGTCTCTCCGAGCTGAGCTGGCCTGGGCTGGGCTGGGCTGGGTTGATAAGAAGCCGGCTAGCTAGCAAGGAGGCAGCTTGTTGTCCCAGACAGGTTCCGAGAGACCAGATCTCTCCCCAAGTGTTACAGCTCTTGTGACAGAAACTCTCAGACACCAGGATGATTCTCCAGCACTTTACTTCCCCTAAATAGAGCCCTTATATACAGTTTCAGGGTGGGTTAGGGTCTGGCAGCAGATAACGCTTATTGGCTTGGTCTGAGAGCTTGGAGATACTTCATCTGCATGTGGGAGAGCCTGAGGCCCATTCCTCGTGGCTGATGACCTCTCTGTGGGAGAGGCTGTGGAGGGCTGAAGCTAAATGAAAAGAACCAGGACCTGGGAGCAGAGCCGAACTCCTGCTGTCCAATAAGAGTCTTGGATTCTAAGCTTATGCTCAACCAAGCACCCAACTGCTTCTCACAGCCCACCGCCCCACACCTACTGACCTGGAATATAGTTCGGATGGTAGAGGGCTTGCCTGCCATGCATGCTGCCCTGGGTTTGGTCCCCAGCATCACATAAACTGAGAAAAGTTACAAAACTATGTATTACTAGCACCTAGGAGGTAGAGGCAAGAGGATCAAAAGTTTTAGGCTAGCCTGGGCTACAGAACAAGTTCACAGCCTGCCTGGATACATGTAGGAGAGCCTGAGGCCCACAAATAACTTTTCTTTTTTTAAATCCTGCAGCCATGGCTTCCCCATCATGATAGACTATACCCTCAAACTGAGTCAAAATATTCTTTTTTCTATAATAAAGAACAAGCAGGGCATGGCGGTGAACACCTGTAGTACCAGCCACTCAGGAGCTCAGACATTCCTGAGTTAACAAAATCACACACATTAAAATGATTAAAGTCTCAGGAGCTGGAGAGATGGCTCAGTGGTTAAGAGCACCATCTGCTCTTCCAGAGGACCTGAGTTCAATTCCCAGCACCCACATGGTGGCTCACAACCATCTGCAATGGGATCTGGTGTGTCTAAAGACAGCTATAGTGTACTTGTATACATAAAACAAATAAGTAAATCTTTTTTAAAAAGATAAGTAAATCTCAAGAAAGTGGTTTTTAAAGTCACGTTGAAATTGTCCACATAGACACTGTAGATAAAAGGCACGAAGAACCAGCAGATTAGGGAAAGTATGAAGCAGATTCAGCCTTCACAATACCCAGGAGTTGGAAGACTCAAGGAGACTGTAACTGTCTTCACCCTTAGAACTAACGAAATGAAAAGTCTGCAGCTGGAGGCAAGCACAATACACCACAGCCAGGCGCTCCTCTGCAACCAAGCCTCCCTTCCCTCCTGGGATCCCAGAGGAGACAGAATACTAACAAAGCCAGCAGGCTGTCTCATGCCATTGCTCATTGCAGGTAGACGAGATTGCATTCTGTATGCTGAAACCAAAATGTGTGAAGGAATATATTTATTCCTGTGATATGGATATACATTTCCCTGGGTCTCAAATGCATAGTTGACCCGGTCCATTCGGGTCAGTCAGCAGGGTCTAGCAAAAGAGACTGGGGAATGGAGGGGCAAGAGACTCGAAGAATGGAGATAAGACAGAGTCTATGATCAAGTCCCCTTTATTGAAAGGAAATCCTGGGTATTTATATGCTTTTCCACGTGCCTTGTTGCCGTGGACAAGCAGGGGAACACGGCTGAAGTCACTTTATCACGTGCACCTTGCAGCTGGGGGCATTAAACAGCAAAACAAGGAATGTGAGAAAAACAAGCTGTTTATCAGTATGCCCAGCTGTTGTGGGCTGTTGAAAAAACAATTCTCTTGTCTCTTGTATATGGTCCAAGATGGCTGCAAAGATGATAGTCGCTTTCTGCTAGGACTTGGCTCCCAACACATAGTGACCAAATCAGATACCCAACAATAAGACTACAGCAAGGAGATACTGTTCAAATATGTTTATTGTAAAAATTTAAAAAAAGAAAACTGTTTGATTCTAGATACAAAAAAGTCATGAGTGTATGCACACCGGGATGAAAGAGCAACAGCTGGAATGTGTTTCTCTAGACACATGTGCGGTTGTCGGTGTTCCATTTTATTCCTGCCTTTCCCACACTTCCTTCTCTGAATGTGTTAATTTCATAATCAGCAACACAAATGTTTCTTAAGAACATAGCACTGGGGATTAGGGTTGTAGCTGGGTTTGGTGGAGTACTTGCCAAGCATGTCTGAAGCCATGGGTTTGTTCCCCGGCTTGCAAATCTGCAATCCCAGTACTCAGAGGGTGGAGAGTGGGGGATCGGAAGTTCAAATCCATTCTTGATTACAGGGGAATCAAGACCAGGGTGGGATACATAAGACTAAACCCAAACAAACAAACAGAAACACCATGGCACTGCCTACAATTCAATTATGTGCAGTTAGATATCATGAAGAAAGAAAAGTATGTTGACTAACTTAGGTTCCCCACAGATTGCAGATTGAAGGTCTTTAACATCTATCGCCCCAGCTCTGAGGGAGGCTGAGACAGGATTTCAACTTATGCCAGCCCAGGCTACAAAGCCTTGGAGGCCAGCCAGAGCTGCATAGCCAAACCCTTTCAAGACCTTCCTCCCAGAGAAACTAATGTCGGAATAGACAGCTGCTCACACAGACTTGCAAAACTTAGCTGGATCCCAACACAGGACTCGATAGGTGCCTAGAAACTCACGTGTCTCAGAAGAAGCACGATCTGGTGCCTCACCCCACCCCCAAGGCAAAGCTGAACCAGGTGAAGTAAGGTGGTGTGAGGTGAGGTGAGAGGATGATAGTATTCGCCACTGCAAGGACATCCCTCCATCACGCATGCGCAGATAAGCAAAGCCTCAGCTCCCCACTCGTCCTATGCTATGCTGGTTTTTGGGGATGTGTGCACAGAACCTCAGTCTCCAGCTGCTCCTCAATGCTTGTCCTCCTCCAGCCACTCCAGAGCCTTCCCTCCAAAGCCAGATCCAATCAGAAAGTGCCAGCACTGCGAATTGCGTCACATCCAATCATTAGTGGGAGATGGGGTCTAAGCCCGCCCCTAAGGCGTTGTGAGCCAATGAGCTCCCGCCTGGACTGCATATCCGTCCTGGAGTGTTGAGCGCGCAGGAGAGAGGCGGTTGAGGACCGGTGGTGAGGAACGGCTACGGCGGTGTCTGAGCAAGTCTCCGGAGTTCAGCATGGTGAGAGCATCCTGGTTGGTGGGAGCCGTCCCAGGCCCGGGTGGTTGGGTTCAGGGCCTCTGACGGTCGGCCCCACGGAAGGTGACCGCCATCACCTCAGAGTCTAGGGCTTCCTCAGAAGCCCAGCTCCTGCTAGGGTGAGCGAAGGCAGCGCAGCCCAGGAGGCCGCAGTTTCCTCTTGACCCCTCACAATGCAAGTGCGTGCCAGCGAGATGCACCACTTCTTAGCTCCTATGAAGATCCGGGATGCAGTTCCTGCCTGGAGTCCCAGCCCTGCAGAAGCTGGTTGAAAGAGGCTCGGGAGTTCGAGGCCAGCCTCGGCATCATAGGACTCCAGTCTCAAGAAAATGCAACAAAAGAGGGTGGCAGATAGGTTTTTGGAGAGGGAGGTTTTGTTTTGTTTACTGGTACCAGTGCCCTTGAGTGAAAGAACAAGTAATGACGTTGGTTCCAGAAGATCCTAGAAGCCACCAAGCTTTCTGGTCTACTGTTCATTCACCTAGGAAAGTGAGCCCAAAAGAGCCTACCTTTGGAATTTTAAGACAGTCTCAAAGCTCATGTGGGTCTCTCATGTGGGTCTCAAGCTCACTGTAACATGAAAAATGCCCTTGAGCTCCTGGTAGCCCTGGCCTCTGTGCCTCCTCTGTGCCAGGATCACAGGCCACCAGCTCCGCCAAACTTCCCAAAGAACTTTTATGTTTTGTGGCTTCTGCAGCTTTTCATGTCACATGGTTTATAAGTGGGATAGTTTGCTGGCGTTAGAAAGGAAATCTGAGCTGTGTGCTAGGGCACACCACAAACCCAAGCATCAGGTGACTAAGGAAATTTGGGTTTCGAGACTGTTTGGAGTACATTTGAAGCTAACATAGGCTACAAAAACTTGTCTTAGGGAAAGAATAAATTAAGCCGAGAACCTGTTTTACATGTTTTTCTCTGAATTCATCGTGCATGTAATGTGCGAATTATGCGTTCGTGTGTGCAGTTTCCTAGAGAGGCCAGAAGAGGGTGTGGAAGACCCACTTCTGTGGAGCTGGAGTCATGGTAACTAAGCCTGATCCTCTCTGCAAGAGTGCTCTTCTGACCACCACATAAGCTCTCCAGCCCCAAGCAGAGAACTTCTTAAATACTTGTATTCACAAAGGATCTGGATCTAAACAGCCAGAGTGTCTTTGTGTCATCATCCGAGCTAGCCTCAGCCTCCTCATTGAGCTGGTTCCTGTCTGTCATGTACCACCACTCCTGACTTAATCATTAAGACTTTGCTCTAACTGTTGAGGGGACAGTTTATTCCCAGTATTTGGTTCTCATGGCACAATCTTTGATATGCATGGAATGTGGCAACGTGTTCTAGTTTGCTTTCTGTGGCTTCGATAAAACATTGACCAAACCACCTCAGGGGAGGATTCATTTGGCTGTCATTAGGAAACCTAAGCAGAAACTGAAGGAAACCGTAGAGGAACCCTGCTTGCTGGCTCGCTCAGCTTGCTTTCTTAACTAGCCCAGGCCTCGCACTGCCTATTGTGGGTTGGGTCTCCCACACTGATCATTAATCAAGAAAATACCCACAGACAGGTTCATGTTCGCTCTTTCCAAGCGAGTAGTTTGTGTCAGGTGGACCAAATCTAATCGAGCACAATGTTTTTGCATGTGATTTTTCAAATTAACCTTCAGGGACTTAAATTACCTACAAATTAAGTAGAATCTTACGATTTGCCTCAAAACCCATCTGTTTCACCGAAGAATCTTAGTGATTTTTTCTTTGGAGGGGGAGGGGGTCTGTTTACTTCTGAGACATGATAGAAGCCTTGCTGCACCTTAAAAATGAGATAAGGTAAGGGACTATATTTACTTTATTTTTTTTATTACATTCGTTTGCATGAAGGTGCATGAACAGCTGCCAGTGGAGATCAGAAGACAACTGGCAGGAGTTGATTCTCTCTTGCACTGAGTGGGTCCCTGAGATGAAAACAGGTCCTCGAGTTTGGCAGTGAGCTTTAGTCACTGAGCCGTCTCAGAAGCCCTGTACTTACTGTCGACAAACCTGTACTCATAGGCGCTCCCTGGGACCAGCAACCAGGGAGCCTGTATGGGTCTAACCTAGGCCCTTTGCATGTATGTTACAGTGGTGTAGCTGGGTGTTTTTGTGGGACTCCTAACAGAGGGAATGGGGGCTGTTTCTGATGCAGCCAGTCCCTTAAATTTTAAATAAAATTTAAAATCAAATTTAAAATCTTAAGATTTCTTAAAGAAAAAATTCAGGATAATACAGCATCTTAACAATGTCTGGGATGTTACATTCCTAGTTCTGAACGATGAGTGACTGCCCTGAGTGGAAGTAGTATCTTTGTGAAGGATATTAACCTGTTAATATTAACAGATGTACTTGAGCCAGCTTCCTGGTACCTAGAGTGGGATGGAGAGTAATGGAAAGGTTGATCTGGATGGGCAAATAGAAGACACAGTGACTGTCTAGGTGACCTGGCAGGGTGACCTGGAACCTATCATGTTATTCCTTGTTGAATTATATCTTACCCCTTTGTTGGGCCACAGTTAAAACCTGATAGATTTTTCTTAGAATTACTGTGACTATCCCTGCTGAGCTAGTGGTTGACATTGCATGGCTTCCAAGTCTCGAAGTAACCATATTTTTAAAGAGTGGCAAACATTTATCTCTGGGGCTGACTGCTGCTTAACAGCATGGTTAGCCTGCTGTGGTGGCTTAGATCTGTAATCCTAGCACTTGAGAGGGTGAGGCAAGAGGATTGTCACTAGTTTAAGGCTAGCCAGTGTTAGTAAAACTATATTAAAATAGGGCAGATTTAGAGTCGACAAGCTGTTTTATCTCTGTGTGCACGTTTGTGTGTGTTTGTTTTGAGATAGGATTGGACTTGAATTCCACTTAATCTTTCTAAGTACTGGGATTATGGACCTGTGTAACCATACCTGCTAGCAGTCAGTCCTGTGTACCCATACCTGCTAGCAGTCAGTTTTAACAGAGATAAAAGGAATCCCTGAGCATTGTTGTAAATAATGTTTGAAAATAGACACTGAGGCACTACGCAAAATTGTATTTGTGTGTCACGCAGTTTCATGTTTCTGTTCTGGTTTCCAGCGTGAGTGCATCTCTATCCATGTGGGGCAGGCAGGTGTCCAGATCGGCAATGCCTGCTGGGAACTGTACTGCCTTGAACATGGTATTCAGCCTGACGGGCAAATGCCAAGTGACAAAACCATTGGCGGTGGGGACGACTCATTCAACACATTCTTCAGTGAGACTGGAGCCGGCAAGCATGTGCCCAGGGCAGTGTTTGTGGACCTGGAGCCCACTGTGGTCGGTAGGTGCCTGGGCCCTGGGTGGAGGCTTTCCTGGGAGAGTTGGGTGTATGTAGAGTAGACAGGCTGTACACTGAATGCTTATAACTTTGAGTAAGTAACTGAAAGAAAGGGTTATATGTAGTATATGTGTAACCAAAGAGTGGGAGGCACTGTTGACATACATATACAGTGGAATTGAATGGCCCTTGCCTGAAAGACTCACAAGGACATATGGTCTCTTTCTCTAGATGAAGTGCGCACGGGAACCTACCGGCAACTTTTCCACCCAGAGCAGCTGATCACTGGGAAGGAAGATGCAGCCAATAATTATGCCAGAGGTCACTACACCATTGGCAAAGAGATTGTCGACTTGGTCCTGGACCGAATCCGAAAACTGGTAAGAGGATTGCAAGAGACTTCATATGGTGGTTGTCCTTGTCAAGAGGGTCATTGTGCATGGTGGTGATGGGGTCATTGTACTAGTTGGGGTTACTTGACATTGGTGTGATAAAACACTATGACAAATGCATCTTAGGGAGAAAGGGGTCTGTTTGGCTTACACTTCCACAGCGCTGTTTATCATTGCAGTTAGCCAGGGCAGGAACCCGGAGGCAGGAGCTTATGTAGAGGCCATGGAGGGGTGCTGCTTACTGGCTTGCTCCTTGTGGCTTGCTCAGCCTGCTTTCTTACAGAATCTAGGACCACCAGCCCAGGGGTTGTACCACTCACAATGGACTGGGCCCTCCCCATCAATCACTTAATTAGGAAAATACCTTACAGACTTCCACAGCCTGATCCTATAGAGGCATTTTCTTTAATAAAAGGATCCCTCTCAAACTTTAGCTGGCATCAAGTTGATATAAAACTATCAGGCACAGTCATTTTGGCAAATCTCTTAAGAGTCCAGAATCTATCATGAGTTTACCGAAAATATCTTACTACAGACTCTGGTGAGATGCATCTGTAGGACTTCAGTGTATTCAAAGACGGTATGTATGTATGGCAGACAGTCTGGGTTTGCATCAGCTGTAGAAATGGAAGTCATGAATGCAGGGTGTGGAAGTCGGAGTGTGGCTTTGTAGGCATTGGCTTTCACACTCTGGTTTTACCGCAGGCCGACCTGTGCACAGGGCTGCAGGGCTTCCTCATCTTCCACAGCTTTGGAGGTGGCACGGGATCTGGGTTTGCGTCTCTGCTTATGGAGCGGCTGTCAGTGGACTATGGCAAGAAGTCCAAGCTGGAATTTGCCATTTACCCAGCACCCCAGGTTTCTACAGCTGTCGTGGAGCCTTATAACTCCATCCTGACCACACACACGACGCTGGAACATTCCGACTGTGCTTTCATGGTGGATAACGAAGCCATCTACGACATCTGCCGCAGGAACCTGGATATTGAGCGCCCCACCTACACCAACCTCAATCGTCTGATCGGGCAGATCGTGTCCTCCATCACTGCCTCCCTGAGGTTCGACGGGGCCCTGAATGTGGACTTAACAGAATTCCAGACCAACCTGGTGCCGTACCCTCGCATCCACTTCCCCCTGGCGACCTACGCCCCAGTCATCTCGGCTGAGAAGGCATACCATGAGCAGCTGTCGGTGGCAGAGATCACCAACGCTTGCTTCGAGCCAGCCAATCAGATGGTCAAGTGTGACCCTCGCCATGGCAAATACATGGCCTGCTGCATGTTGTACAGGGGGGATGTGGTTCCAAAAGATGTCAACGCGGCTATTGCTACCATCAAGACCAAGCGCACCATCCAGTTTGTGGATTGGTGCCCAACTGGATTTAAGGTAGGACTGGGTGCTGGGACAGTTGTACCTGCCAGTAAGCAACAGGTTCTGCCCTGGGGCTGTAGCTTTGAGCAAAATTGCCCTTTCTGTATTAGGCTCCAAAGAAGCCTGTGCAATAAGCAGTTTGTGACACTTTTCTAAATAATACTAGGAGCCCTTTTTCTTCAAACCATCAATTACCAAATCTTTTTTTATTAATTTGTTGTTGTTGGGATTGATTGGTTGGCTTTTCAAAACAGGGTTTTCATGTATCCCTGGCTGTCCTGGAACTCTATAGACCAGGCTGGCCTCAAACTCAGATATCCCCCTGCCTCTGCCTCCTGAGTGCTAGAATTAAAGGTGTGCAGCAAAACTGCCAGTGCCCAAACTTTTTCTTTTTTCTCTTTAATGATTTGCTTGCTTTTATGAGTGTGTGTGTGCGCGTGCTCAGGCTCATGGTGGAGGGCACTGAATCTCTTGGAACTGAAGTTTCAGACAGTTGGGAGCCACCGTGTGGTTGCTGGGAATTGAACCCTTGTCCTCTGGGAAAACAGCCAGTGAGTGCTCTTAACAGCTGAGCCACCTCTCCAGCCCACAAACGTTATTTCTTAAACCATCAATTACCAAACGTTATGTAGATGAATTTTTCTCAGGAGACACTAAGAAGGCGAGGACTTCCAAGGGAGGGTGTGTCTGATAGCAGGTGCCGGAATGCTGTGCCCTGCCCAGGTTTCCTCCCAGCTGAAACTGTTTCTGCAGTAAAGAGCTGGCCTACAGGGAATACAAGTTAGGGGCTGCCCCACAGAGAGTCTGCCAGCACCATATGGACCCTGTTAGTTTGCTTGCCTCAGGTTCCCTTTTGTCAGCATCAGCATGGTTTATCACACCTTCTTTTACAACCGTTTTCTGGGGCAACACTAGTTTTTGTGTTGAAAAATAAGTGTGAATTGAGCTGGACATGCATTAGGGCCTCTAATCCTAGCACTAGAGCGAATTCAAGACCATTCTTGTCCACATTAGTGTGTTTGCAGCCAGCTCTGGCTTTTAAAGTAATTTTTAGAGCCTTTATATATATTAAAACATAGTAAAATATTAAACTGTGGAAGACTGAAAAGCTGAATTCTCTGCCCTGAAAACGGCTTGTCCTTATAAAACAAGAGGCAATCTCTGCATATTCAAGATCTGTTAATGCCTTTTATACAGGTGACGTTGGTTGGCAGGCCAGCAGGGGAGCAAAGGGTACATGTTCCTTCTTAAAGTGGGGGTGTATTTCTTGATCTGAGGAGGACCCTTGTGTGTCTGTTTCCACTCCAGTCCGGCTGTGCTCCTAGCTGCGGCTCACAGCCATGTGTTCATCAGGGTGGATAAAGGACACCTGAGCATCTTCTCCTTGCCAGAGTTTACTACTGCATGCGTGTTTTCTACAATAAAGATTTCAGTCCGTTCTCTTGTAACTAAGCATACAGTATGCCTTGGATACGGTTCTCGTTCTTTGGCCTTTGTGTACTGTGTGAATGTATGAAGATCCAGTGTGTTGGTCTCCAGTTTGGCCATTAGTGGTTTAAGTAAGTCCTTACAATTTTTATACATGTTGCTTTGTGTAGGTGATTATTCATTCCCAAAAGCATGATGTGAGTAGTTATTTTACACAGGGTCCACAGTTTCCAACTTGTAGTGAACTATCTCTTCTGAGGTCATTATAAATTTCACTGTTTTCTCCTTCTCTGGCAGGTGGGTATTAACTACCAGCCTCCCACCGTGGTCCCTGGGGGAGACCTGGCCAAGGTGCAGCGGGCCGTGTGCATGCTGAGCAACACCACCGCCATCGCGGAGGCCTGGGCCCGCCTGGACCACAAGTTTGACCTCATGTATGCCAAGCGGGCCTTTGTGCATTGGTACGTGGGAGAAGGCATGGAGGAAGGAGAGTTCTCAGAGGCCCGGGAGGACCTGGCAGCACTGGAGAAGGATTATGAAGAGGTGGGCGTGGATTCCGTGGAAGCAGAAGCAGAAGAAGGGGAGGAGTACTGAGCACGCGCATGGGTCTGGCTGGCTGCCCTTCGTTTCTATCCATTAAAAATAAAGGATATATTTACTGAGGCATTTCTGTCTTGTATGCTGTACTTCCCAACAAAAGTCCTTTCTGGATATCTACTTTTTCCAAGTAAATTTCTCTGCAGAAAACGTGTTTTTTCCTAAGAAATGATAAACAGGCCTATGTGTTCAGTTTTAAGTTCTGTTTAGGGACATTAGGATAAAGTATTGATTGGCTGGTACAGAAATGGCTTTACCCAGTCCCGGGCTGCTGGGGAGGAGTCTCCTGGAAGCTCCATGTCTGATGCTTTGTTTCCACTGACATCGTTAGCTTTCTTCCCTGCTAACATAACTGCTGTTGGAGGTGACCCAGAACTACCTACAGTCGCATGGGCCCGTGTATACTTCAGTCACCTTCTAAGCTCCTGGTGTAGAATTAAGTGATGAGCACTGGTCTTAAGTTCTTTCAGCAAGAACCAAGAGTTCTTAGTGATGGGCCTTCTTCAGTCAGGGGCTGTCCATGGTCATATCTCAGTGTTAAGGTTCTGGACCCACAACATGTCAACCCACATGCAGTGGCTCCATCCTAGTCAGCCAGTCGATATGCTCAGGTACCCACATGAGCCACACATGTGAAACATGAATCTTCCAGAACGACTGGTGCTTTCTTCAAGTCAAAATGACACTTCTGCAAGGGGGTCCAGGTAGTCCTGAGTACAGCTGAAGACCTGACATCTCCAGGTTCAGGCCATTTTCACATTTTCCTGCTGTTGCTGGCAAACTGCTTTTCCTTCTCCAGGCCTCAGTTTCCCCTGTACTCAAGCCCGTAGTGCTTATCTGAAAGGACTGCAGGAGGTTCACCTGTCTTCTTTTTACAGCACAGATTTGTGCCTCAGCAGACTTCCCAAGAAAGAACCCAAGGTGTGGCTCTTGGCTGGCAAGCCGTCAGAGGTCAGGGCTTGTGGGGCCTGGTTTTCAAGTACGTCTACTCAGCACTTTGAGAGCCGCTTTAAACAGATGGGCACCCAAGCAGGTAGAGGATAGCAGCTCCATGTCCTGATGGGGAAGCTTTGAGCACACAGTGTGAGCACCAGCTGACTTAAGAGCCAAGGGAGCCCTTTAGGGCCAAGTACTCAGTGAATACCTAATCAGTGTCCTCTCCCTTTCCTTAGCACAGCACCACTTGGCTCCATGGAGCCATGCTGTAGAGCTGAGACAAAGGGTCTACCCTAGCCACATCATCCACAATGACCCAAGGTGTTGCTCTCTGGCCTCATGGAGCTGGGCCCACCCTTTCTCTCCTTCATCCACTTTAATGAAAACTAAGAGGTTTTGGGTTTTTTTTTTTTAAGAACTCAGTTTTAATTAGATACCTGTTTTCTGAGTTTTATATAACAGTGATTTTGATGACTAAAATGTCACAAGGTTAATACGAGGTTTAAGTTAACGTAATAGAGATGAATGTGGAGAGGTGACTTGGCAGGGTTTCCATGGTGACTGCTGTGTGACTCCCTTTCACATTCATTCTCCTCCACAAAAAGAGCAGTTGCATCCCGAATCAGAAAAATTTCTGAGAAAATGTAGAGTCAGCTGTAGAAAATAAATATGGCAATGGAGTTCATAAACAAATGAAAAAAATGATTTATAAACAGGGAGGCAGCCCCTGTCTTAGGAAGGATAAGAAGCTGGAAGTAATTAGAACAAAAGTCAGGCCCTCATGGGGAGAGCCAGAACTGCGAGTGGGCTGGAGACTGATTGTTTCCTAGAATGTGTGAATTGAGGATGCCTGTATCAGGTGGAGAGGGATGGACGGACAGGAGGACCAGAAAGGATAAAGGACAGATGTGAGAACAGTCCTGAAGGAAATCAAGTATAAAAGTAACACAGAGATGCCTATGGAACCAGCTGGAAAAGAACGAAGTTCTTTTGGCAACCCAACCCTAGCAGGACCAGGGTCTTCCTGATGTGAGAGTCCACTAGGCTCCTCTGGAGCCAGCAGCACCTAACCTAGCTACGGGGGCTCAGGGAAGACTCCTCTTGGGACCCCTATAGCAACAGCCTTTCCCTATTAATATCCAAGATGGCAATCTCTCCTTCCAGCTAGATGCTGAGATCCATATAGCTTAACAAAGAAACTCGTAATTTAGGAAATGATACTTTCCTGGAGCCTGACGGGGTGACCTCTAAGACAAGAACAATGTGCCCACATTGTAGAACGGTAGTTGGTGGGAGTGGTCAGTGGGGAGAATGTGCAGGAGCCACTTTATGGGATGTTAGAATAATATAATATGCCTAGCTGCTTGTCGTTGAATAGTTTTGTTTGCAAAACCTTTCGGCACGCTTAGAACACACGTAATACATACGGTGAGCTTGCAGAAATTCAGGCTGTCGTCGCTCTCATGGTATTCCAGGTCTTCTGTTCCATGCACACCCGAGTTCGTTACTTTTTCTGATGCTGCTACAAAGCACTTGGCAAAACCCATTTTAAGAAAGAAGGATTTGTGCTGGCTTACAGTTGCAGCCAGTCCACCATGCCAGAGGCATCATGGCAGCAGCAGGAGGTGTCTGGCCTCACTTTGTTCATATCCCGCGAGTGGAGAGGATGAATGCTGTGTGCAGCCCATTTGCTTTTCTAAAAATTAATTTTTGAAGATTTATTTTTAGGGGGCTGATGACTCAGAGGTTAAGAGCTGTTCTTCCCAAGGTCCTGAGTTCAATTCCCAGCAACTACATGGTGGCTCACAACCATCTATAAGGGGATCTGATGCCCTCTTCTGTCCTGCAGATGTATATGCAGCAGAGAACTCATAAATGACATCAACAAAATTTTAAAAATTGTATGTATGTATGTATGTATGTATGTATGTATGTATGTATGTATGTATGTGTGTCTGTGGGTACATGCACTTATGTGTGGGTGCCTAAGGAGGCCAGAAGGCATCAGAGCTCCTGGAGTTCAGGGTATAGGTGTCTGTAAGCTGCTTGACCTGAGCAGTGGGGATCAAACCCAGGTCTCCTGAGGGGGCGGTACAGACACCTAACCACTGAAGCATCTTTGCAGCCTCTCACTTTCCCCTTTTCATTCAGTCAGGGACCCCAGCCCGTAATGATACTGTTCACATTTAAGGTAGGTCTTTCTATCTCAATGAAACACATCTAGATAGCCCTCACAGTCATACCCAGAGATCTGTTCCATGGTGATTTGAGTGTCTACCAAGCTGATAAAATTACCTTTGATGGAGAAGTTCCCTGAAACATATCATTGGCATCGACTAGAGAAAAGGAGGCCATTTTCATTGCTAAAGATACCTCCAAAAATCTTCACTAAGACTTTGGTGCCAGGTTTAAATCAGTGTGATCCATTCCCAGCATGAGAGTTATTTTAACATCAACAAAAGCACAAACCCAGAAATTCAGAGGCAAAAAGAATGTCACTTCAGAAAGCAATTATTCAGAATGTAATTACAATGTTGCTATCATCATTCATTTAGCTAACAATTTTAATTGGGCCATTCTCCAATATGAATATATTTTAGCAAGCTGGAGAGATGGCTTAGCAGTTGAGAGCACTGGTTGCTCTTCCAGAGGACCCAGCTCCAATTCTCAGCAACCATGTATGTGGTGGATCACAGGAAGTCATAGCTCCAGTTCCAGGGAACCTGATGCCTTCTTTCAACCTCCTCTGGCACCATACACACACACACAGACACACACACACACACACACACACACACACACACACACACACATTAAACAGATTTTTTTCTTTTTTTAGAAAGAGAGAGAGGTCTGGCTGTGAGACAGCAGCTCTGGCTGTCCGGGAATTCACTATGTGGATCAGGATGTCTTCAAACTCAGAGATCTGCCCTCCTCTTGCTTCCTAAGTGCCAACTTTAAATGTACCACCATGCCTAGCAACATTAAATACATCTTTTTAAAAAGATTTATTTATTTATTTATTTATTTATTTATTTATTTATTTATTTTATGTGTAAGTGTTCTATCTGCATGTACACCTCATGCCAGAAGAGGGCATCAGATCACACTATAGATGGTTATAAGCCAGCATGTGGTTGCTGGGAAGTGAACTCAGGACCTCTGGATGAGCAGACAGTGCTCTGAACCCCTCAGCCATCCCTCTAGCCCTAAATAAATCTTTTTAAATGTACTTATACTTGTTTATTTTTGAAAATGTATAAAAATTATTTATATATTAAGATAATATATAAATAAATATTTATATGTTGTTATATATAGGAATATATAATATTTCTCTGTGTTAATGAATATAAAATTAATATAAGGAAATGCCAAGGTGTCTTTAATTCATTTTTTATTATAATTTTTTCTTTATTTATTTTTTTATTAGTAATTTTTTTAAAAAATGTTATTCAAAGGCTTTATAAGTTTGGTAATGCTCAATAACAAGATGCCCATATAATTAGAAGTGTAACCCAATACCCAACCTAGATATACCAACTACCTTTGACTGGTGGAGACATGTGAACATCCACCTCCATGTCCCCCCCACTCTAGTCTCCCAGCTCCTCCTCTCCTCCTCTCCTTACTCCTCTTCTTCCTCTCCTTACTCCTCCCACCTTAGCTCCTTCTACATAACACCCTTCCTGTTAAAATTAAAAAAAAAAACTTTCTCTCAAAATACAATTAGAGCATAACTATACCAATTTGTATCAGTAAGGTACAAGATAGACCTAATACCCAGTCCATCATTTTGTTGACTAAACAAACCTCTGTCATCTCTCCTAACTAGAATACTTAGTTCTGAATTCTTAGTTCTTTTTTCTTGGCTTTAGAATGAATGTCAGCTGAAAACCATCCTCTCAAATCTTTTCTCTCTAAGTAAATAGCAGTGATTGGCTATGAGTCTATAAGTCTTCAACCCCGTCAGAAATCCAGAATGACTGAGTTAAGTGTAATTATGGGAAGCACAAAGCATAGCTTCTAAAACTTAGCCAATTTATAGAGACCGCTGAACACCTGGACAGTCCCTACACTACAAGACGTTGGAGCATCCAATCTTCAGCCTTCTGGCCCAGGATCATCTGACAGACCTAGTGATGCAGAATTGTTAAGGGCTGATTACTCTATCTAGGCAAATATAATCAGTAGACTATTCCCCAAGTGTGTCCTTTTCTGGACAGTGATTTGTCTGTAGATGAAAAGAGGCAATTCTTGTCTAGTGGCTGTCTCACCACAACTGGAGTAACTCCAAAGATGCTCAATTTCTTTTTAGAATCCAAGACAGGAAGCTTCAGGAGCAGACAGGTCTCTAATCAAAATGAACATTAATACAGAAATGTTTGTAACGTCAATTCTGTGGACTTCTGACATTTTGAAAACCAACTATCCATGTAAGGTAATCTGGACTGTTGTCTGTTAACTCCTCTCAGATATTTCTAAATAAAATATAGAAAATACTCTAGCAATAAACTCAAAGACATGAATATGCTATAGGCCCTTGACTCACAGGCTAACCATCTCAAATCAGTTAAAAAAAAGTTAAAGAAGGACTGGGTCTAAGCCTTGTATACTTAAACGTGTTATATAGGCACATGCCTATGAGAGTAACAATATTAATCTCACTTTTATATCAATAAGAAACTCATACCAATGAATACCTTAACTTTGAAATCAAAGTAAATTTTGTACCATTTAAGAAATTATAACTTTATCTTAATAACAATTATACAGATTTCTACCAATAGGTTATGGCTATGCAATAACTCCTAGCTATTCCTCCCTGTTCCAACAAAACCACTACTTTTTCCCTAGAAAGACAGCCCAATATTGACCACCTCAGTCCCCAAGCCCAGGGAATAGGGGCACCGACTCCTCATTAACTTCTTCAAGCTGATTATGGGTGTTGAGACATTAGAAGAGGGGTAGAGGAAAAGAAAGAGTAAATTGAAAAGCCTCTGATGTCTGTGTCTTCACTGCATCCAGCTGGAATTCCAGGACATCAGAGATTCAAGCAGGTCTGCTCAGCTTGCTTGATGAGTAGATACACCAAGGCTGCGTATTCTGCAGTATACAATTCTCAAAACAAATTTTAGTATCAAGATAATTTTTTGTTTGAATCTGAAATCTAGTCTTCTGGTGGCCTGCCTCTGTCATGTCTAATCCATATAATTCTGGGAGTTTCTATGAGGATGTGCTCCCACCATCCTCCCATTCCTGCCTCCCTGCTTTTGAATTCCCCAACACTAGGGAATCCAAAGTTTCAAGCACCAAGGCCCTCCACTTCCACTGATGCCTGACAAGGCCACCCTCAACTATCTATACGGGTGGACTCATGAGTCCCTCCCTTTGTGTTCTCGGGCTGGAGATTTTAGAATGGCTACTCCAGCTTGTTTCTTAGGACCATTTGCTTGAAAAATTGTTTTCCAGCCTTTTACTCTAAGATAGAGTCTGTCTTTGTCACTGAGGCGGGTTTCCTGTGTGCAGTAAAATGCTGGGTCCTGTTTGCGTATCCAGTCCGTTAGCCTATGTCTTTTTATTGGAGAATTGAGGTTATTGATGTTAAGAGATATTAAGGAACAATGATTGTAGCTTCCTGATATTTTTGTTATTAGAGGTGGAATTATCTTTGTGTGGCTATCTTCTTTTGGATTTATTGGAAGAGGATTACTTTCTTGCTCTTTCTAGGGTATAATTTCCCTCCTTGTATTGGAGCTTTCCCGCTATTATCCTTTGTAATGCTGGGTTTGTGGAAAGATATTGTGTAAATTTGGTTTTGTCATGGAATATCTTGGTTTCTCCATTATGGTAGTTGAGAGTTTTCCTGAATATAGTAGCCTGGCCTGGCATTTGTGTTCTCTTAGGGTCTGTATAACTTCTATCCAGGATCTTCTCGCTTTTATAGTGTCTGGGGAGAAGTCTGGTGTAATTCTGATAGGTTTGCCTTTATATGTCACTTGACCTTTTTCCCTTAGTGCTTTTAATATTCTTTCTTTGTTTTGTGAACTTGCTGTTTTGATTATTATGTGACGGGAGGTATTTCTTTTCTGGTCTAGTCTATTTGGCGTTCTATAGGCTTCTTGTATGTTTATGGGCATCTCATTCTTCAGGTTAGAGAAGTTTCCTCCTATAATTTTGTTGAAGATGTTTACTGGCCCTTTAAGTTGGGAATCTTCACTCTCATCTATAACTATTATTCTTAGGTTTGGTCTCCTCATTGTGTCCTGGATTTCCTGTATGTTTTGTGTTAAGAAATTTTTGCATTTTGCATTTTCTTTGACAGTTGTGTCAATATTTTCTATGGTATCTTCTGCACCTGAGATTCTCTTTTCTATCTCTTGCATTCTGTTGGTGATGCTTGCATCCATGATTCCTGATCTCTTTCCTAGGTTTTCTATCTCCAGGGTAGTCTCCTTTTGTGATTTCTTTATTGTTTCTACTTCCATTTTTATGTCCTGAATGGTTTTGTTCAATTCCTTCACCAGTTTGGTTGTATTCTCTTGTAATTCTTTAAGGGATTTTTGTGGATCTCCTTAGCGCTACCTGCCCTGTCTCTGACTGGAACCTGTCTCTCCTATTATCTTGGTTGTTTCAGAACTGTGTGTGGTAGGTGTTACTACTGGGGTTAGAGCTGGGGCCCAAGATCTGCTCAGTGCCCAGGCCCAGACTGGAAGGAATCAGTGCTCCAGGCCAGGAGTGACTTCCTGGGTCCTAGTGGGTCCCAGTTACTCCCTGTTTGGGATGGGTGTTGCTGACTCCTTACCTAAGGTACTGCAGGGGTTAGAGCTCCTAGGAGGCCCGCTTCCTCTGGGTTCTGTGAGATTGGGAGCAGAGCTGCCACCAGGGATCTGCTCCGTGTTTGGGCCCAGACCCTCTTTAATTCATTAATACTTGTATTTTTGTACTACTTTTCCATAAAACTTCACATTTCACTGGAAAAGGATAAATTCAGCATATTTGTCCATCCTAGCTACATGTCATTTAATAGAATAGCAAAGAGCGAATCGAAGGGGTAGAATGTACTCAGCTGGTAGAGTACTTGTCTAGAACTCACGAGACCCTGGATATGATCCCAGCACTACATAAAGCAAGGGTGGTGATGCACACCTGTGATCCCAGAACTTGGAAGGTAGAGACAGACAGTTCCAGCCTGGAGTAGAGAAGAGTCCACAAACAAATAAACAAACAACTGAGGTTCTATAGACTTCCAATCATTACAAGTTGTGCTGTTATCATCCAGAACTTGACAGTAAGGCACTATGGTCGAAGATACTACGTATATGAGTGGAAGGACAGGAAGCTATTAAGCTGGTACTGACCTGGACGTTTCATCCCTACAGGTAGCTTTTGTAATGTTGGAGAGCGCTATGCATGCTTTCATCCCTACAGGTAGCTTTTGTAATGTTGGAGAGCGCTATGCATGCTAACAGAGGAGAAAAGCAGTTATGAATCTTATCCAGCTGTGAACCCTGCATGTTACAATAGTGACTGGCCTAATGAGTCATGCCCCTGTGATAGTGGCATGAATAGGGGGTGTAACCAATCACTTTCTTATTGGATTTAAGTTTAAGTCCTGCTGAATAAAAAATACAAAACAAAACAAAAACCTTCCCGATATTATGGGCTGGGCTAAGAATCTACAGCTAGACAGGTCAGACATAGGCTCTAGGAGTGAACTTCCTCCTATTATTCTGCTAAATGGGCATGCTGTTAAACTGACTTCTGATGACTTATATCATATCCTAGATTAGTGCATCCCCCAACCCTCCCCTGAGAGGCTTCTATTTGCTGCAGATGGTGATTACCAGAGACCCACAACTGGCCAGAGTGCAGAGAATGAGACTCTGGAATGCTCAGCCGGGAAAGAAACATCAATACCGTCCCCTACTTCTTAAACTCGGAGACAACTGCAGAGGGGTGGAAAGAGACCAGTCAGATGCGGTAGGTGAGTACAAAGAAACTGCCCTCAGCATGCAACAGGACAACTGCGCAAACGAACTCACAGCGGTTGTCGCCACATAAGTCCCGCGCATGCTCAGACCGCGTCAACCCACTCCTGGCTGTGGTAGCTCCGCAATGGATAGCTGCTGAGACGGGGAAAGTCCATTTCCTTCGAGAGTGTTGCCATGTGTAAGCTGACCATCCTCCAATGGAAGGCCAGACAAGTTGGGCTTGATGGGTAGGTGGAAGAGGGTGAGAGGGAACAGTGTTGGGCAGGGAGGGGGTATGGAGCTAGGAGGAGTTGGGGGAGGATGAGTTTATAAAAGCTGGAAAATCTCAAAAAATAATAAAAACATGCAATTTAAGAAGTAAGGCGGGGAGGATATGAACATTTTCTTTGCTGTAGTAGAGGAGCAACTGCCAGACTCAAACGTTCATGTCTACCTCACCAACACTCCTGTAGGGAACCCCTAGGCCATGTGCTCGTAACTCCTCACCCACACTCTATGGGTATCTCCTTAGTTATGCTCCTGCAGGTAACCCCAAAACACTCATTAGTTCACCAAGCGAGGCAGGTGGAACGTTCCTTTGGCCTGTCACTGCCTAATGGAATGCCACACTGGAGATGGAAAAAAAAAAAAACAGTGTCCCTCGGAAAAGCTACTCAGTAGCCCTTTGGGAAAATAAATCATAGCCAGTCTTTCTAGTGAGGGACCCTGGTGGGTCACCAGCGTGGGACAGAAGGGAAATTGTTGGGTTGAAGCACTTTGAAGGCACTGACTCTATGAGTTTACCAGCTCTGAACCCACACACCTGACCTTGAGTCCCGGCTTGGGCCGCATGGCTCAGGCAAGCGCCTCTAGTTCAGAGTGTGCACTATGAGTTTCCCACTGTTCAGTTCCTCTCCACATTCTTCTCTACTCTGTTTATCTCCAGGCCTTAATCTGTCCTGTAAACTCAGCTCCCAGGCTCAAGGCAGCTGGCTCTGTAGAAACAGGAAGGAGGGACCCAGGTTTCATTCATTCTTAGCATTGTGCTACAGCTGTTAAAAATAAAAATTAAAAAAAAATTTTTAAGCCCTGTAGGACTTGGGTTCACCTACCTACTCCAAACTCATCAGCTCCCCCTCTGTCCCCAGAACTAAGGGTTCTTAAAATGGTTCTTGTTCCCTGTATTCCTGTGCAGTTTCTCTCATCTCAGAACTGGCAAATGAGAAAAGGATGCCACATCTTTTGTCTTTTGCTAGACAGCTCCCTCTCCTCTCCTCCTCCCCTCTCCTCCCCTCCCCTCCCCTCCTCTCCTGTTTTGCCCAGGATATCCTGAACTTATTTATAACTCATTTATAGCCCAGGTTGACCTCAAACTTGTAAGACTCTTCCTGCCTCAGCCTCTCCAATGGCAGAATTCCCAGTGTTGGATCTGATATCCATTCCTGCCTCTGGGCCAGCAGCATCTGCCATGCCTGGATACCCCTTACATAGCCCGAAACAAATAGTGAGCCAACCTGGTAAACCCAGACTCATCTACCAAGACACAGTTCACTGCCACCACCTGTGGGAAGTCACCTCCAAATAAAACCGTCAAGCATGGTGGCACACACTTGTGATCCCAGCACACGGAAGATGAGGCAGGAAGATTGCTTTAAGTTCAAGGCCAGCCTGAACTACCATAGAGACCCTGTCTGAAAAAAACACAAAAGTTTCCCTAGTAGAAATCTTGGTTCCTCTGCTTTCTGAAGAGCTTCTATGTAAACAGTTGTCTGTATACACATTCTTGTTATTTTCTTCTCTGTTATTCCCAGTGCTGCTGCTAACTATGACTTTCCTCCCTTCCCCTTTCCCTTCATCCCCCTCCCCCTCCCCTTCCCCTCCTCCCCCTCCTCCCCCTCCTCTCCCTCCTCCCCCCTCCCCTTCCTCTCCCTCTTCCTCTCCTCCCCTCTTCCTTCTCCTCTTCTCATCCTCCTCTTTTTCTTCCTCCTCCTTTTCTACCGATTCCTCCTCCTCCTCCTTTGATTTCACATACAAACCCCAATTCCTCACACACAAGAAATGATGACTAAACTTGGATGAACGAATGAATGGATGAATGAATGCTGTTTAGCTCTCTGGTCCTCACGCTGCTTTCCTGAAAACAGAGGTAACAGAGTAAGGGCTTCCAACTGTAAAAGTCTCCTTTTCAATATTTATTATGTAAGCATTTGTTGAGTTCTTGAATAGTATTTGACCAAAAGGAAATCCTTATAGTAATTTATTTCTTTATTTTTGTGTCATGTGTATTGGTGTCCTTGCCTGCTAGCCTGTCTGTGTGAGGGTACCAAATTGCCTGGAACTGGATTACAGACAGTGGTGAGCTGCCATGTGGTTGCTGGGAATTGAACCCCAGTCCTCTGGAAAGAGCAACCAGTGCCTGTGTCCTTCCTCCCTCGCTAGGGAACTAGCATGAAATATGTCTGATCCACCTCAGAGAGCATCAGACACTGAGAAACTGACAGCAGTCGAGACCTAGAACGGGAGATGTCAAAACGCATGGGTTTGTCATCAGATGGTGGTGGTGTAGGCCTTTAATCCCAGCACTCAGGAAGCAGAGGCAGGCGGATTTCTGAGTTCGAGGCCAGCCTGATCTACAGAGTGAATTCCAGGACAGCTAGGGTTACACAGAGAAACCTTGTCTCGAAAAACAAAACAAAACCAACCAGCCAACAAACAAAAACAAAACAAAAAACCATATGGGTTCTGGTCCCCAGAACCAAAATCCTAGTTGCAATATTCTAACTGTGCAAATTTCTAAATAAAAACCCTAACATCCATCTTAAAAGGGACCCCTGACCTCTGACCTCCCACAACAAAAACCCACCCTAAGAATCCCTGGCCTAGAGTCTAGGCTAGAAAAAAACAGAAAGAAAACCCTTGGCCAGTTCTTTTGAGTGTGTTACAGACAGCACAGACAGGCATCTTTCAGACCAAGCACTCTGCCTCCATCGGTGGCCTTTCCTCCCTGTTAGGGACATCCCCCTACCAAGCGCTGAGAGACCTGGTTCTGGACCCAGAGACTCACATTCTTTTCTATTGAGTTACACCCTCAAATCCCTTGCCCTTCCGTTTTAACAGCAATGACCTTGAAGATGGTAGGATTCCAGAGAGGGAAGGCGAAACTGTGAAAACCCAAAACCTATATTCCGCCACAAGAGGGCACCCTAAGCCCAGGCAACAGGGACGTTCTCCCTCCTGCTTCCATTCAAATCACGTGGAAGAGGAGCGTCTGTAAACCAAGGCTCCGTGCCAAGTGAGGCAGGTTATGCAACTGACCCACAAAGACCCAGCTCCTCTTCCCCCCTCCCCCACTTTGGTTCGAACTAAAAAATCTGCCTGCCTCTGCCTCCCAAGTGCTGGGATTAAAGGCGTGCGCCACCACTGCCCGGTGCCCCTGCTCCTCTTAAACAGACTTTGTCACCACAGGCTTCCCTCCTTCCTGGGGAGCATCTCCACCCCAGATGCGTCAGCTCCTGGCCCTGGGTGAATGAAACAGACTTATTGCCTTCATTCCCAGGGATATTCTCGAACTGCCCACAAGTTCTGTCCCCCACTCGGGGTCATTAGCATAATTTCAGCGTTTGGAATAGTCTTTCAGAAGTTTGCTGGTACCTAGGAGACACCAGCAGATCTAAGCTCATCGTGAGTGCAGACTTAGACATCAGAACTACTAAATGTTGTTAAGTGCAGTTTAAAGCCTTAAGAAGTTCTATTTTCTAAAGTTTTAGGACTCACTATGCTGGCTGTGTTTTGTCAAGCAGACACAAGGCCAGGCATATATGGGAAGAGGGAATCTTACTGGGGGTGGGGGGAAGCCTCCATAAGGTTGGTCTGTAGGCAGGTCTGTGGAGTACTGTCTTGATTAATGTCTGATGTGGGCAGACCCAGATCCCCGGGGGCTATGCCATCCCAGCACATAAGGCCCTAAATTGTATAAGAAAGCACTATGAACAAGGCATAAGGGACTGGTCAGTAAACATGGTCTCTGCTTCAGTTCCTGCCTCTGGGTTCCTGCTTTGAGTTCCTGCCTTGACTTCCCTCTGTGATGGATTTATAGGATGGAAGCTGAAATAAACCCTTGCCTCCCCAAGTCGATTTTGGTTGTGGTGTTTTATCACAGCAATAGACACTAGGCCACTCACATAGCACATAGATGTACATGGCTCAAGTCTGGGATTGAGGCCTCTTACCTCTGACACGGAGAGCACCCAGGCTTCCTGGGGTGATAACTGTAGATTACAGTCATCCTGTGAAAGTGTTCTCAGTGGGCAGAGTTGAGAAAAACTGGATCCCTCTTGTTCGAATACCATCTCAATGAAGATAAAACCATTATTTCCTGGCGTTTCCTCCTCTTAACGGTTCTGGTTAGGGTTGGCCACAAGAGTCATGTGCGGAAGCATTGGGAAGTAGAAAACAGGATGGAACCAGTGGCCACGCTGCTCTGAAGGCCAGTGGCCCAGATGATGCTGGCTTCTTTCTCACTTACTACTGACTGACAGTGGCTACACCAAGCACAAGCAAGCCAGACCTGTATCTCTCCTGAGCCCAGTAACACTTCCTTCCCTCAGAGGCTCTGGGCCACTGTGCGTTAGTAGTTCCCTGGTAAAGAGGACTGGGTTCTCCACAGACAACTTAACCTTCTCAGAGTGGAAGGTGGTGAGGAACAGGTTACAGCTGGTTCTTGATTTTCTCCTCTTCACACCCAGCGAGCGTTTCTCCTCCCCTGACCTACAGTGGTCCTCAGGCTCAGCACAGACACAAGCAGAGGTGTCAGCCCTCCTGGGCCCCTTGCAAGATTACATAAGATCTAAAACAAGCTTCAGAAGTGAGACATCTCATGCTAGACTCTGGCTCTCATTCACTGGAACAGCCGGTATGTTTGTTGAAGTTTCTGCAAAGGTTTTATAAAAGACTTGTCCTGGAGAGCTATAGATTTGCCTCATTGAGCTTTAAAATGTATAATTTTATAGATATAACCCTTTTGATTAATGATTGTACTGGCTAGTTTTATGTCACCTTGACACAATCTATTGGAAAACAGGATCCTGGACTGGTGGGTAGTCCTGCGTTCTATAAGAAAGCAGGCTGAGCAAGCCAGTAGTAAGCAGCACCCCTCCACAGCATCTAAATTCCAGAATAATAAAAAAAAAATACTAACACACTGGATTGGAACGCAGGATCCATCTTTCTGCTGCATCCAAGAAACATCCCTCACATAGGATAAAAGGATAGAAAAACTATTCCACACAAGTGGAACCAAGAAGCAAGCTATTTTATTAACTGACTAACTAGACATCGAAAACCACAACTAATTAGAAAAGATAGGAAAGGACCCTACATATTCATTAAAGAAAAAAATATACCAAGAGTATATTAAAAATTTAAACATTATGCATCAAAAATGACATCCAATTAAATAGAAGAAACAGTGCTGCCTTTAATCCCAGCACTTGGGAGGCAGAGGCAGGCGAATTTCTGAATTCGAGGCTAGCCTGGTCTATAGAGTGAGTTCCAGGACAGCCAGGGCTACACAGAGAAACCCTGTCTCGAAAAAAAAAAAAGGAGAAGAAGAAGAAACAGTGCTATAGCCAAGGTAACATATCACCCCAACACAGTGAGAGTGAATGACATTACCAACTCCTAACTCCATAACTCAAATGGACTTAAACATCCATAGAACATTCCACATGAACACTAAAAGACTTACTATGTTCTCGGTCTCTAGTAGAAGTTTCTTCAAAATTAACCACATTTAGGATATAACATGTGGTTATAATATTTTAAGAGCACTGACTGTTCTTCCAGAAGGTCCTGAGTTCAATTCCCAGCAACCACATGGTGGCTCACAACCATCTGTAATGGGATCCGATACCGTCTTCTGGTGTGTGTCTGAAGACAGTGGCAGTGTACTCACATACATAAAATAAAATTTTAAAAAATCCAGCTGTAAGGCATTTTATTTATTTATTTATTTATTTATTTATTTATTTATTTATTTATTTATGTCCCAAGTGCTGTGCCCCCAACCAGTCCCCCACAATTACCAATTGATGGGGAGGACCCAGCCCATTGTTGTTGTTGCCATCTGTGGGCTGGTGGCTCTGGGTCCTGTAAGAAATCAGGCTGAGGACGCCAGTCAACAGCATCCCTCCATGGCCTCTGCATTTCTCCTGCCTCCAGGATCCTGCCCTGCTGGAGTTCCTGTCCTGCCGTCCTTCAGTGAGCGACTATATTGTGGAAGCCCCTCTTCCCTAAGTTTCTTTTGGTCATGGTGTCCATCACAGAAACATTAACCCAAACGAGGACCATGATTCTAGGTTGGAGATGTTTACACACTGACTGTGAACAGTTATAATATTTCGAGGAACCATGACGACTAAATGTAAATCTTTCTTAGACTTACAGGAAGTGTTAAGTAGTTAGGGAGTTTTTCTCGCTAGAGTTAGATGTCTGACGAATGGTAATACACTCTTATAATACCAGCATTCAGGAGGCTCAAGCAGGAAGGTCAAGTGTTCACAGACAGCCTAAGCTGCCCAGGAAGTTGAAGCTAACCTTGGCTACATTGCAAGACTATGTCTAAGAAGATACCGCCCTGTCATGCACCTAAATGCTTAAAAAGAAAGCCAAATATATTGGATGTTATATTTAGATGAGCGATTTAAAATATTTAAGGGACTATATTTATAGTGGAGCTTAAGCTGTTTAAGCTGAGTTAATAAAATTTTAATTTTAAGAAGGACGAATGGGAACAAAGCATGGTGGTAAGCTGTGGAGCCAATCGGGGCTACACAGTGAGACCCTGTCTCAAACAAGAAAGAAAAGATGGCTAGGTGTGCAGACATGGCTCAGTGGTTATGTACAGAGGGTGTTACACAGCCGTCTGAGCCTGGGTTTGAATCTCCAGCACACACGTATGCAGAGCTTCATAATAGAATAACAAGATGCGTAGTTTGAACTTAAAAGGCGTAAGGAACAGTAGAATGTTTAACCGGTGAACAATAACCTATCATTTGTCTACAATGTCAGTAAGTACTCACAGACCATTCTTCTGTACTCTCTAATCCCAAACTATCCAAACGACTGGGCGCAGTGGTGTGAATCTGTAGTCTCAGCACTTGGGAGGAAGAGGCAGGAAGCTAAGGAGGCAATAAGTACTAAGTCACTAGACTACACAGAGAGCCCTGGTCTTAAAAATAAAAAGGATCAGAAAACACACAGAAACACACGTCATCTCGTTATTCGAGTCCCTTGCCAGTCTGCCACATCCTTTAGCACAGGAATGTGTTATTCATGTCTCGGCCCCAGAAGTCTCCACACAGCTGCCCCTGAAGGTCCCACTTTCCCGCTCGGAACTCCAGGACGGGTGATGTTCTGTTCCACCTGCCCACTCCGTGCCTCGACCTCCCGGGTTCCTTTACTCTGCCCCACATTCTGCGTTTGGCTTTGCCTCAGGAACCCTGACTTCTCACGCTGCTCTCCTGCCTGACGGAGAAGGCAGGAGCTGGTGACTGACTCGGTCTGGGACACATTTACCAGCACTGGCCCCCTGTGCAGCTCACTACCTGACACCGTTGCTCACATGCTCCCTGGGAGGTGAGCATCAGCACTGATTCAGCCATCCTCCCCAGCCTACACCCTCCCTGTTCCTGCGGAGACAGACTCATTCAAAGAGCTTGAGCAGCTAGCCCCACTAACGACTGAAGAAGCAGAGGGCAAACAGACATTTACCTCAAATGGTCCAGGATTTCTTCAGATCTTTGCCATCTGACTGACCCTTGGTTCTTTCCTAGGGACTCCCACCGCAGCCTCCTCTGACCTCGCCTTGCTTGTGTCTACCATTTACAAACCTTCTCCCTAGGCTCAGGAAAATGCCCGTTCTGGTCCACCTTGTAGGTGAAAGGGAAGAGTTGGTTATCCAGTTTTGACATGAGCAAAGCATGAATAAACAAACCTCCACGAAGTAAGTATTGATAAACCCAATATACGTCAGTAGCCAGGCACGGTGGCATACACCTAAAGTGTCAGCACTTGGGCTATCCTCAGCTCAATATACTGAGTTTGAGGTCAACCTAGGCTACCTCAAAAAAGAAAAAAAAAAGTTAAGGAAATGAGAAAAGAAACATCACCTCAGTTTGTGCCCTCTATGGGAGTTCCTGTCCCTTCAGAAGGAGCTAGCCAAAATTCTACAGGAATGAAGGGTCAGAGGTGCATCTAGAAGGAATGAGAGAGCTCTGTAAACTCAAACTTACACTTCTACTCAAATTTCCCTGGGGCCAGGGAGCCCTCAGAAAGGAAGGCCGTGTGGGGACAATTAGTCAGACACGTTTCCCTCTGTGTCACAGGATCTAACTTGCCATCTATGACTTCAGAAGTTATGTGACAGCAGCAGCACTCGGGTGTCACAACAACACACCTACGCGCCCTGCTGCTACCTTCCTGCCCTGTGGAGAAAACAGCTGCCTTCTTCAAAAGTCAACATGCAGCCAGACACTGTGCCGCTCCCCGGCCACCTCAGTGCTTGGGAGGGAGATGGAGGGAATTAAAGGTTGTCTTCTACTACACAGTCAGGCTGAGGCTAGCCAAAATGACAGGAGACCTGTCGAAATAGATAGATAGGCAACATAAGCAGTGGATAATTTGAAATTAGCTGGGTGCAGTATCACATCTATAACCTTCATGCTTAGGAGTAGACACAGGAGAATTGGGTGCCCAGGGTCATTCTTAGCTACAAAATCAATTTGGGACCATCCTGGAATACATGAGACACTGGTTTTTAAATAAATAAATAAATAAATAAATCAATAAATCTAAGGAACCAGGCGTGGTGGAGCAGATCTTTAATCCCAGCACTGGGGAGGCAGAGGCAGGCAGATCTCTGTGAATTCAACATCAGCCTGGTCTACAAATGGAGTTTGAGGACAGGTAGGGCTCTGTCACACAGAGAAACCCTGTCTTAAAACAAAACAAAGGAGATAAAACTAGAAGGGGGGTAAATTCCACTTACAATAGCATCAGAAAGATTCAAACCTTACCAAGAAACTCAACAAATAAATTGTAAGACTTCTACAGTGAAAAAAAAAATCACAAAACATTGTTTAAAGGCACTAATAAATATTAAACCAATCAAGATTTGGTATTCATGGATTAGAAAACCTAACAGTGTTACAGTGGTAATTCTGCCAAGTCCCACCTGTGGATCAAGGAATAAAAATTCCAGATTCCCATTTCTGAAGAAATGAAACTGATCCTAAAATTTATATGACAATTCAAGAGGCACAGAATATCATAGAAAATTATTTTGGAGAGACCAGAAAGATGTTTCAGCAAATAAAGACATTTGCCACCAAGCCTGACAACCTGCATTTAATCCCCGGGACCCACAATGGCAGAAGGAGAGGATCTATTTCTGTAAGTTGACCTCTGGCCTCCACATACGTGCCTTGATACACTCCCACACACAGAATGAATGAACAAATTAGTGTAAAAAAAATGTTATTTCAGAAAAGACCAAAAACCACAAACTCATACTTTCCAGTTTCTTTTCCCTTCTCTTTTGAGACAGATTTCACTATGTAGCACAGGCTGAACTTTTACTTACAGTAAACCTCCTGCCTCTGCCACCTTACTGCTGGGATTATATAGGCATGCAGTACCACCCCAGTTTATACTTCTTGATGTCAAAACTTACTATAAAACTACAGTGATCAAAACTGTGGGACCGACATAAAGATGAACACAGATCAATGGAATAAAACTGAGAGTCCAGAAATCAAGCCATAGGCTAACTGATGGTTACCAAGACTCCTCAGTGTGAGAGGGTAGTCTTCTTCTTCTGACTTGAGCACTGAGACAACTGCGTGGCAGGGAAATACAAGAATTAAAACTACAAAGCCATGAGAAGGAAACAGGTGGCAACCTCTGTGATCCTAGATTAGGCAACAGTTTCCTAAGTGCACCGCCAAAAGAATAAGCAACAAAGAAAAAATATATCACTACAACTCGAGATCTAAAAAGTTCACACATCAAAAGATAGCCCCTGAGGGAGGATGGGGAGAGGACAGAGGGGCTGAGTGGTAGGAAGTATTCATTTAGGGGTATTATCATTATCATTAGTGTGGGGAAGGTGTTGGAGTGCTTATACACCTGGACACATACACATGTGCATTTGCATGCTGTAACATGCATGTGAGGTCAGAGGACAACTTTTACACTGTGTGTGCCGCCACAGCCAAGCTTTAAAATGTGTTCTTATTTATGTGTGTCAATGTGTGCCTGCTTATCAGTATGCGCCCCATGTGCATGCAGTGCTCACAGAGACCATAAGAGGGCATAAGATCCCTTGGCACCTGATGTGGGTGCTGGGAATTGAAGCAGGGTCCTCTGCAAGAGCTGCAAGCACTCTGAACTGTTGAGCCTGTGCTCCAGCCCTGAGAGGACAAGTTTTGAGAGTCAGCTCTCTCTTCACCTTGTTGCAGCAGGATCTCTTTTGTTGTTTCTGCTGTTTTGTGAACTCCAGGCAGTTGGCTGAGAGCTTCCAGGCAACGTCCGTCTCTCCTGCCATTAGCAGCAAATGCTGGGATCACAGACATGTGCACCACGTCAGGTGTTTTTATGTGGCCTCCCAGAGTTTGTTAGATTTGTGTTGAGTACCTCACCAGTCCCAGTTCTTCCCTTCCCTTCTTCATACTCAATAAGGATTTAGTACTTAGCATACATTAAGGAAAAAAAACCTTTTTGTCACAGTTATGAAAAAGACAAATAATCCAATTTTTTAAATGATCTATTAACAAAATATTAACAATATTTATTGATAATACTAATAATTAATAACATGTTGGTATCATTTTAAATAATAATATATAACAGAAAATATTATTAACAAAAATAAATCAACAAAAATTCAATAAACTTTTTCAGAAATACATACAAATGGCCCCTAAGTACTTAGGACTATGCACATTAGTAGACTCTTAGAAAAGCAAATCAAAACCAAATTGGCATACTACTTATGTCACCGGGGAACAGTTGATATAATTCTTTTCTTTTTCCGTTTTTGTGTGTGTGCTGTGCGTGTGAATGTTTGCTTGTGTGGCTGCACGTGCGTAGGCGGCTGCAGGTGCAAAAGGGTGTGTACGCATTAGGAGGCCTAATGATAATGTCTAGAACCACAATCATTCTCTCACCTTGTTTGTTGAGTCAGGGTGTCTCAGTCAAACCCAGAATCCACCAAGATAGCTAAGCTTGCTCGCCAGCTTGGTCAGGGGATCCTGTGTCTCTACTTTCTAAGGCTGGAATTATAGGCAGGCCATAGTGTACACCTGGTATCGACCTGGTGCTAGAGATCTAACTCACGTCCTCACCCTTGAAAGGTAAGCACTTTGACCACTGAGAACCACTCCCCCAGCCCCAACGGCTATACATTTTGAGTGACATAAATTAACGTGTTGTCAAGCACAGTAGAAAATGGAGCTCTCGTCAGCTGCCAGTGAAGGCGTAAACGACACAGCTGCTGTGGGAAACCCGGCTATCGTATTGGCAAGAGTTCATGACATCAGCTTGACAGGATGTGAGCTCACCCATGAAACAAACCTTTAAGGACACTTCTGAGTGGGTTTCTAGATCGGGTTAGCTGAGGTAAGAGGACCAATCCAAATGTGGATGGCAGCACGCCACAGTCCTGGGTACCAGAAAAGGGAAAATCAAGTGGAACAACAGCATCCAACTCCCAACCTCCCGCCTTGATGGACTGGACCCCTCTTGAACTGTGAGCCAAAAGAATCTCTTCCTCCCTTCTGCTAATTTTGGAAAATATCACATCAAAGCAGTATGAAGAAGTGGACTGCTGCCATGACAAAGCTCACCACCTGGTCCGTTGTAAGCCCTTGACTCGGGTTTGCCAGAAGACCATGGGAGAGTTTGCAGCTTTACACTATAGAAACTCTAGAATATTATAAACAGACTTTACTGCGCCATCCTGGCAGAAGTTCCGAAGACAAGAATACCAAAAGAAATCCAGACAAACAGAGGCCCAGTTCCGGGGGTTTCAGAGGGAACAAGGACTTTATCAGAAACCGAGCAGGAGTCCATTTCTGATCCATTGTACAAAGAACCTGGGCTGTAATCCGCCCGTGCCTTGAGGATATGAGTGAGGCTGAATTCAAAAGTAACTCACTAATCTGTTTGACAGAGGATATTTCAAAAACAGGATAACATTCAGACTGTGCTGTGCTTACCGCTTACCGCCCTTATCCAGTGGGAGAGGCAGAGGTAAGTGGAAAAGAAAGACACGAAGGTGTGGGGAAAGAAGAGAGTTTCAAGCTGCAGACAAGGTAGGTGCTGAGAAAATATCTGTGATGGTTAAAGAGACTGGCACCATTAAAGGGAAACCTTGAACAGCCAGGAGGTGATGGTGCACGCCTTTAATCACAGCACTTGGAGGCAGAGGCAGGTGGATTTCTGAGTTCCAGGCCAGCCTGGTCTACAGAGTGAGTTCCAAGGCAGCCAAAGCTATACCTTTGCCCCTTTCTCCTTGCTTCCTGGCCACCATGAGGTGAGCAGTTCTGATCCAGCATACCACATTTATCACAATGTTCTGCCTCAGAGAGCAGAGGCCCAGAAACAACAGAATCACACTGTACCTCTGATCAAAGCCTCTGAACTGAAAGCTGAAATAAATTCTTCCTGATTTTCTTTTTGGCATTGGGAATTGAACCTAGTGTCACAGGTGAGGATTTGAGTCTGTAGTCATCCACTCAGGTTCCCAGATCTTTGTGTCTGAGGGCAAAACATTGGGCTAGCAAGGAGCACATGGTTAGAAATAGAAACAGAGACTGATTATTAGAACAAGAAAGCACTTCTGTGAACCAAGCTGGGCCGGTGAATGGAGGGAAAGCTTGTTCTCTGAAGCACTGGGTCATGAAATCGGTGGCCATTTTTAGGTCATCTACATAGTTCCTACCTGTCCCAATTCACATACGCGGGCTTTCTAGGGATGCTCTGTTTGTTGTATGTAGCCCAGTGGGGAAGGACTTCCAGTGTTTGTCTGACAACTGGCTTCTTTCCTATGTTAATCTTGATGTAACTTTCACCAGTCCCCATGCATCTGAGACCCTTGGTGCTAAAAATTTGGGGGTGAGGTGGGAGTGGACATAGAGGGTGATGATGAATTAATCTTCTACAGCTATTCATGTTGGATGGGGATGAGGATGTCCCTCACTGTTTAAGAGGGACCACAAGATCATCTGTCTACTGCTAAAGAGAAGCACTCTTCAGTGGTAGGCGCTGATTGGAACCCCTGCATGGTAGGGAGATTAGTTTCAAGTTGTTACATGGCTTAGAAGACACAAATGTTATAAAATCAGGAATACAAGATGGAAGCAAGAGTAAGGATTATATCAATGGAAGAGCGCAGAAGGCCTGAGAACCAGGGAAGCCATGCTTTTAACTTTAAATTTTTTTAATCTTTATTTTTAATGATGGTTTTAAAACATTTTAACCTCTCTTGTAACTCACCTCCCACCAGAAATGGTGGAAAAGAAAGGATGTGGGGGTGGGGGAGGAAGGACCTGTTTAGAAAGGTTTTTGGAGCAACTCCCATCTGTGTTGTCTGGAAATCAGCAGTTCAGTTCACAGGTCAGCAGCGGCAGCTGGATCCACTTCGCAAACACTTCTCCAGTTGCTCGAGTCGGGATAGCAAACATGAATCAGCAGTGGTGGCACGACCCAGCAGAGACAGCCAGGCCTCAGCCTCAGCTCAAGTCAGCAAAAGGGACCAGAAGGAAGACCAGGAGAAGTTTTCAACACACACACACACACACACACACACACACACACACACGCACACGCACACGCACGCGCACGCGCACGCGCACGCGCACGCGCATGCGCACACACACACACACGCATACACACACACACACACACACGCACACGCACACACACACACACGCACGCACGCACACACACACACATGCATACACACACACACACACGCACACGCATACACACACGCACACGCATACACACACGCACACACACACACACATACACACACACACACGCACACACATGCACACACACACACACACACGCACACACACACACACACACACACACACACACACACACGCCTTGGTAGAAATCATCTTTACCCACTCTTGCTGGACCTACTTCTTATTTTATTTTTTTGAGGTTTAGGTTAAACAGAGAGCAGAAGCAGTTACGTGCTCCTAACTGCTGAGCTAGTCTCTGCAGTCCTACGGTGGCCATTTAAAAGACTTTAGCCCACAGAGACACATAAATGAACCTTGACCTTGTTCTCTAGGTAGTCAAAGTCTTGAAAAGAAAAGCATCAGAAAGAAAGCATAAGCAAGTATCTTAGTAAAGCTTAGAGACTTGATCATTTAAAACGTACATACGCTTTCCCCACAGGGGCCTGGTGTGCAATGCTTGCAAACATGCCTTTTTGTAGTGTATGCGGTTTGTTGCCTGTATGGGTTGCCCTAAGAGACCTTGGAGACAATTTTCAGGCAGTCCCAATTTTCTGATCTCAAAGCTGCCCTGCCTCAGGCTCCAGACAGGTATGTGTGGTGCCTTTGGGAAGCCATAGGGAACTGTGGCCAGGGTTCACACTGGCCAGGTCATCCTGTCTATCTGCACCAAGCTGCAGAATAAGGAACATGTGACTGGGCTGCTCAGAGAGTTCAAGCTCCCTGGCCACCAGAAGACCCACATCTCAAAGAAGCGGGTTCACTAGATTTAATGCAGGTGAATTTGAAGACACAGTTGCTGAGAAGCAGTTCAGCCCTAAGGGCTGTGGGGTCAAATACATCCCCAGTTGTGGAGTCCTGGACGAGTGCCGGTTCCTGTATTTTCATTCCTGATGTTCCTCATGTCCTCATTATCCCACCAAAACATGTCAGTAATAAGTCTCACATCCAGTCTGGAAAAAAAAAACTGTACACACACACAGAAACCAGCTGTTGAAATGCGCAGTGTCTTAACAGTACTCACAACAGACTATGTTATTAATTACCCCATGAGCAAAGTTAGGCCATCCGAACGCTGACAAAATGTATGAATATTTCATATGGACAAAGTAAAGAAATCCTACATACAGGTCACAGGCCAGTCATCTTTTAAGTGTTTGTCTCAAGCTTGCCCAGCTAGGACAACTCAGTCGTCTTTGAGTGACAGCCACAGGCAGCCCCTCCCACTGTAGGAGGCTCTGGTGGGTCTGTCCACCTTTCAGTGATATTTCGTTTTTTGGGTTTTTTTTCTTTTTTTCTTTCTTTCAGAAGTTGCCAGAGCCCGAGTCGCTCTTTGGTACTTGGGGCTTCCTTGTTCTTTCTCTAAAGCTCCCTGCCTGCCACATAGTCACATGGTCATGCAGCCACTTGTCTCTCACGTGGCTGTCTGTCATCTGCCATGTGGCCAACCTCCATGCCAGCTTAACCCAGACTGAGTGACTTTCTCTTTCCTCTCTCCATTGCCAAGATTTACACTCCGCTCACTCTGGGGTTTTTCTTTTAAAGTCTTAATAAAATTGTCCTGGAGCGTCAAAAAAAAAATGTTTTTTTAAAGAAAGAAATGAGCTATCCACCATGTAAATCCTGTAGCAAGAGTTCCTTGGCCTCAGTTTCCAGAATTAACAGTTGGGAGTGTCCGACTCTGCCACACCCTTCTCCACCTGGGTGACTGTGAATTAGGTCAGATTGGGTTGGACCACCCACCAATAAGGGGAGACACAGTTTCCACCTACACAGGACAGCTGTACCGTGACCTTCTCACCCTGCTGGGCTCGCTAACTGGTTGGCATTGCTGCACACCTTTTGCAAAACTGGGCAAGACATTGCCTTGCACAATTACTTTCATTTGGACATCTGTCGCTAACTCTTTTCCAACAGTCAACATAATCTGGCCTGACTTAGGTAATGTCCCAGCTATTTTGGGGAGTTGGTTCTTTTCAGTCCCAAATTTACAGTTGACTAATAAATTTCTATATTTTTATTAGCTTCCCCACCCCCAAGGAAGAGAGAGAGAGAGAGAGAGAGAGAGAGAGAGAGAGAGAGAGGCACCACTCTCATATGTTAGAACTCAGATGCTGTTCAGGTCATGCCATGTGTCTCTCAGCTCCTACATAGCTGCTCCTGCATGCTAGCCCCAGGTTCACAGACAGCTGTCGGGGGCTACCTGTGACACGCCGAATATGGTGACCACACGTTAACTAAATGGGTCTCCTCTTTCCTACTTTCTCTACATTCTCAAAGTCCTACTTGCCTTTCTCAAATACAAAGCTCTCTCTCTTTCCCCTGGCTTCCCAGGAATGAGAGCCAGCCTGTTTACAGCTGTGAGCTATGGGTGAGTCACCAACCACATGACAAGGAACCTCCTCCCCTCCCAAGAAAACTAAGGAAGCCTCTGTTCTTCTACCTGAACTACTAGAGTACTAGAGTACTCCCCAGAACGTGTGTGTATGTGTGTGTGTGTGTGTGTGTGTGTGTGTGTGTGTGCGCGCGCGCGCGCGTATGCTATCTATCATACACCAGCTATCTGTCTGTCAAAGCCTTTGCCATGCTGTCTCCTGTGTCATTTACTTATCTTCTAACAAAGCTCTTACCCAAAAGTCAACCTGTGTCAGTATCCCCTTGAACCCCAAACCCAAGACTTTTCACCCTATGTATTAATACAACCCCCAAAACATTCCTAAGCATTTGTGTTCATGAATGAATACACGTCACACACATTTCAAATTAACTATGCCAAGAATAGTGATTTTACTGTTCAGTGAGTTTGAAAATATTCAAGAGGCTGGAGAGATGAGGTGGATTTACTGGTTAACAGGGCTTGCTTGTCTTTCCATGGACCCAAGTTCTGGGCCCCACATCCATACAGGGCACCACAAAACCACCTCTATCTTCAGCTCCAGAGAGTCCCAATGCCTTCTTCTGAACTCCGCGGGTGCCCACACACCCACAGTACAGCCATACACACATATACATGAATAAAAACAATTATTTTTTAAAACTCCAAACTGAAGTGACCAGAGGTTTGCAACTCAGTTGTTCTCAAAAATACTAGGAACAATTGAATTTTTACCCCATGCTAATTAGTTAGCTATTCTACATTTAGAAAAGATAAGGCCACTAGAATTCTCTCTTAGGCAGCATCCGATGATACAGACATACTGTTTCCCATGGTTACAGAAATCGCAACAGAGAGCACAACAGAACCCCAACGGTTCAACAGAGGAGAACCCCAAAAGACCAACTCATTTCAACAGTCCCTGTAATGTGGTAGAAATGTAATGTTCTAAAATAGCTCAAGAGGGCTCCTAATTTGTTCAAAAGAGCTGCCAGATTAACAAGGATTGCCATACACAGAGCACAGAACCCCCAAAGATCTGACCTCAGTAACACAGAATTAAAGACAAAGCAGAGGCTGAAATGGTACCAAAACCAAAAAAAAAAAAAAAAAAAAAAACCCAAAATCCAAACAGCTCAAAGGGGACCCCAAACTATAAGAAGACAAACACCTGAGAGAAGCTTACCAAAGGTCAGACTTTCTCAAGCACCCAAAACAAAGTCCAGATGTCTCTTTTTCTGCTTTACCAAATTGGAGGCAGGACACCTGAGAGTAGATGAAGTGGAAAGGTAAGAAAATAAGATGGTGTCAGTCACTGGGTGAGACTGGTTAATGTTTCTTCTCCATCTGAGGTCAAGTGGGTAATGCCCATAGTATGTCTTTTCTCCTGGCCATAGTTTAGCAGAGCCTGAGCCCGAACAGCCCTAACAACCTAGGCTTGGCCACCCACCCTCCACAGGCCAATTAAACTCACAAGTAATAGTGAAAAGCAGAAAAGGGACATTGATTCGGCAAGGCCACATTAGGAAGAGCAAAGAGTTCCAGCAACACCCTGGTCTATTTTTGTGGTCCTGATGTGAGGCTCAGACTTAACTAGAGAAGCAGGTCCTGAGCAAGATACTGTTTCATCCATCACTGACAAATCATTGTCTCCAGTCTCCTCTGCAAGATGGTCTGATGAGTTCTCAGAATTGTGTGAGATCTCTTTCCCAAAACCACGTTCCTCTTCTGCCTGGCATCAAGCTCCACTCTTTCTTCTCAGGCATAGGATTCCTGGGAAATTCCAGTTTCATGGGGAGCCATTATTCATAGTCTGGTAGCCAAAAAGAGGGGGAAGGGTGTGTGTTTCCTTAGAATATCTTTGTTCATATCAGGAAGAGCACACAGACATGAGGAGAACTGGATCAAAAAAGAGACTATCTGTGCTATGCAGTGCTGGGACTCATGGAGGCTATCCAAGATGTTCAGAGCCTCGTGAACCCTTGATGCCAGGTATAGAGAGACAGGAGTTGGTGTCCGACACTGCCACGGATCACCCCAGTCAGGTATGGGAGTCCCTGAGATGAGGGTCCTCGAAGGCTAGGTGGGTAAGGATTCAACAAACAGAAACAAACACAGAGGCAGTTTGAATCTGAGTGCATTTTATAGCTCTCAAGCAAGGGTTTTTATACATAGAAAAAAACAAATATTACAGCTCCTAGGAGATGTATTCAGGAAAGCAATGATCACAGTAAAGCACAAGAATCACCCAAGCATATCAACTCTGAAAAGGTATGTTCAATAAATCGCAAATAGAACAGGTAACATCATTATTATTTGACACAATAAAAATCATTCAAGTGTCACAACTCTGAAGGGGTGTGTCCAGTGCGGCAGTCATCCAAGGTTAGTGGCAGAGCTCCAAGAGCAGGTTAATCAATCTTTATGATCAACTATTATTTATCATCTGATACCTGATTTTTTAATAAATCTTCAACGCATAAATTTAAACTATCTTAATTCTTTCTATTTAAGGCTTTTTTTTTTTTTTTACCATATACCAAAGTCCTTCTCTAGTGACACACGTGTAGCCATATGAAATTTTATTGTTGGGGAATTTTTTATTTATCATAATACTACTATGTAGCTTTACTGTAAATGATTATAAAGTAAAGCGTTGGTTTCCCCAGAGGCAAGGGCATGTTAGTGACCCCCATCTCAAGGGATGGTTTCCTACCCATTTTTCTTTGCTTAAGATCTTAGCCTGGTGTGCTGGAGAGATGACTCAGTGGTTAAGAGCACTGGCTACTCTTCCAGAGGTCCTAAGTTCAATTCCCAGCAACCACATGGTGGCTCACAACCATCTGTAATGGGATCCAATGCCCTCTTCTGTTATGTCTGAAGACAGCAACAGTGTACTCACATACATAAAATAAATTTTTTTTATTTATTAAAAAAAAAAGATCTTAGCCTAGGCTACCAGGAACATGTCATAAATAAGAAAAGGAATAAAAGAAAATAAAACACATACGTTGCCACGAGAACTACAGCTCAATGGTTTGTTCCAGGCAAGAGTTCCACAACCGGCCCCAGGAGGCCTCCTCAGTCTGTGGAGCTTGTCATACAGATTCTCCTGGGGTTGGTGTGGCATGCCACCATGCTGCTCCATGCTGAGCTTTCGTCTTGCTTGGCCTGATCATTTCTTGCTATGTCCCCATTCCTCCTTGTGAAGCGGAATATTTCTTATGTGTCGTTGTATACTGGAACCTTGTAACTTGTTTCTTTATTATACAGGAGAAACTTTGGACTTTTGAAAAGTGTTGGGGCTCCTATAGAAATGTTTAGTGATAGATGAAATTCATCTTATAAAATGGCTTTGTGATTATAGGGACAAAAGAGGGAAAGTTTTGGCTTAAAAGTGATATAACTGGGTGTCATTTTGTCAAGGGCTGAACTTGCAGTGGCCGACACTGAACTTGACAAGATCTAGACTCCCTTAGGAGGAGAATCTCTGAACACGTTCTTGAGATAGTTTTTAGGTTGGATTAACTGGGGTGGTTTGAATGAGAAGCATTCCCCATAGGGTTAGGTGTTTGAATACTCAGTCTCCAGTAGGTGGTGCTGTGTGAGGAAGATTAGGAGGTATAGTCTTGGTATAGAAAATATGTCATGGTTGGAGGTGAAGCAGACTTTGAGGTTTAAAAGCCACCCTCCCTTCCCAGTTCTCTCCCCACCCTCTTCTGACTGCAGTTAGTGAGTCCTTGGTTCTCAGCTCTCACCTCTGGCTGCCAAGACCGCTGCCTGCTGCCGTACTGTCTCCATCTTTATGGGCCCTAAACCTCTGGAACCACAAGCCCCAATCAATCCCTCCTTCTAAAGTTCCCTTGGCCATGGTGTTTTATCACAGCTATAGAAAAGTAGCTGATACACGTAGCCGTGTGGGCGGCACCATCCATGGAGTCCTGAACTTTGTAATAGGGTAAAGCGAGAGGGTCACAGCACCTAGCTTCTGCTCACTGCTCCATGCAGTGGGACTGCTAAGTATTTGATCACGGCAATGAAAAGAGTGACTCACACATCACATGAGCCAGCAATTCCTTTAGGCAATCCCAAGAGAGTTAAAAAGACATCCACACAAAAACCTGTGCATATTCTCATAACATGGTTTTCTTTTTTAAATATTTTGCTCAGCAGTAAAAGAACTGAATATGAGGCCTCATGTGTGCTAGATGTTAAGGCTGGTTTCTGTGAACTTGACACAAACCTAGACATACGGGGGGTGGGGGGGGGAGGGGTTAAGATCTCAACTGAAGACTTGCCTCCATCAGATTGACCTGTGGGCGTGGCTGTGGGACATTTTCTTAAAGGCTGATGTAAGACGGCCCAGCCCACTGGGGGAGGTGCTATGCCTGCCAGTGGATTGTATAAGAAGGCAGGCAGTTGAACAAGCCATGGAAGCAACCCAGGAAGCAGTGTCCCCCTCAAATCTCCCCCCTCCCACCCGTATTTGTTTCTGTTCCTGCCTTGAGTTCCTTCCCTGGCTTCCCTTTCCTCCCCCAAGTTGCCTTTTGCAATGGTGTTAACCACAACAACAGAAAACAAACCAGGACATGAAGCAAGCAAGAACTCTTCCACTGACCGATAACCCCAAACCCTCTGATAGAATTAAGGGTAAAAAAAATTAAGTATCCACACAACGGAATATTACTCAGACATAAAAAAGAATGAGATTCTGAAATGGAATCCAGGGCCTGGAGCACATTAGGTAAGTATTCTGCTACTCAGCTGTATCCTTGGACCATTAGCTTAGAAATACAAGGCCCTAGGCTCTGTTCTAATAACACACACACACACACACACACACACACACACACACACACATGCAAACACACATATACACACACATACACACACACACAAACTCACACATATACTCACATTCAGACACTCATACTCACTTTATCTCAGTAAGAAAGCATGCAGAGGAGAGCCCTCCCATCTGAGCTGGAAGTTGGTACAGTCTTAAGGAAGGTATCAAGTGCTCAAGCAGGTGCTGGGAGCCACCCAAGTCCCAACTGTCACCTGTCATGAGGTGAAGAACACACCAGTCAGAGCTGAAGCCTCCGTGTTGCTAAGAGAGAAAAAGGACAGGTCCATTGCTTCTCCAGAAGCTTGTCTTGGACCAAGAGCATAGGTATCTATGAGACTGAAGCCCTGATTCCTGCATCAGGAGAACAGGACTTTTGTGGAGAAAGACCTGAGTCAACCTCAGAATGCTCAAGGTGACCCAAGGATAGAAAGACATCAATCACAACAAAGGAGCCACACACAGCCTCACCAGGAGCATGTGCCAAAACAAGACAGCCTTTCCCTCCTATTGAGCTGCTGGGAAGCCCTTTTAATATGGAAAGTTGAGAGACACTGAGTGCTGTCTTTGTGCAGAAGGCAGGAGGGAGCACTGGCAGAGCCACTTTGGGAGGCAACTTGCCAACGTCTGTTCAAGAGTGGTGCCTAGCCTGTGATTCAGCAAGTCCTGTGCCCAGTTCTCAGACAGACACACTCCGGACTGTATAGGGAACTCAGTGTTCTGAAGGAACACCATATTCTGTGGTGAAAGGCTGGGAGAGGCCTCAGTGTTCGTGAAAAGAGCCTCTACACAGTAGGTAGGATGGCACATTGTAACCCTGCACATGGGAGGTGGAGGCGTGAGGATTAGAGGTCTGTATTAGAGGCTCATAGCAAGTTTGAAGCTGGCCAGGCTCCGTGAGACCATATCTTATACCCCAATCTCCCAAAAAGGCTCAATACAAATATTCTCTAGCAAAATGAGTAGTTCTGGGTATAAAATGAAGTGAATTATAAGACATATAATCACATTTAAAAGGCAAATCTGAAGAGTATATGGTATGCATCCTTCATGATAATAAGATTACAAGGGCTGGGGCCCTTGAGCACCCCACTTTGCAGATGAGGCGCTAGATCAATAAAAGACTTGTTGTTGTTGTTGGTTTTGTTTGTCCCTCTGAGCCATCTCTCCAGGCCCACTCCCACGCATGTTATTTTGTTTTGTAAAGTCTTATTTCTCAGATAAAGAAAACAAAATAAGCACATGCGTGGGAGTGAACCTGGAGAGATGGCTCAGCCATTAAGACACTGGCTGCTCTTCCAGAGGAACCAGGTTCATTTTCCAGCACCCAGTTTTGGTTCATAACCATCTAATAACTCCAGTTCCAGGGGATCTGACTCCTCTTCTGGCCTCCAAGGGCACCAGGCATGCACATGATGTACAGACATACATGTAGACAAAATACATATACAATAATAAAGTAACTTATTTACAGACAAAGAGCCTGTGTCTGTCAGTCATAAGCTGTTTTGTTTCCAGAGGGAAATTTTTAAACAGTGGAAAGACCCACGTCGGTTTTGTTTCTGGTTCTGTGTTCAGAGACTAACAACAGCTTTATTTGATGGTTCCTTCAGAGAACAGAGGTGACTGTCAGGCCTCAAATAAGGAAGGGAAAGTCAGTGCGGCATGCTGGCACACCCTTATAATCCGAACACTTGGAAGGCAGAAGTCAGAAGAACAAGAGTTCAAGGTGAGTCTTAGTTATACAGCAAGTTGTAGCCAGCCTGGCCTACATGAGACCCTGCCTCAAAGAACCAAAACATAGGCTGATGAGATGACTCAGCTGAAAAACTGCTTACTGTTAAGTCTGACAAGCTGGGCTCAATCCTTTATTTTTAGCCAAGAATATCCCTAAAATAATAATTTTTGGCAGACAGGTTACCATGTGACCCAGGCTAACTTTGAACTTGTTTTATAGGCAATTGTGACTTTGAACTATCTATCCTCCTGCCTCTACCTCCCGAGTGCAGACTATATATAGGCATGTGTCTGTGTGCCTGGACACATGCCTGGCTGGCTTCAATAGTCTCTAAAGACATGCATCTGTATTTATGTGTGTCGAGAAGTTCTGGGTGAATACTCCTGAGTCAGGGCTTCTATCTACAGAAGCAGACCGAGAACCCAATCTGAGAAAAGAGACAAAGGAGACTAACCAAAGGGAGCGAGGCAGGCATGGCAGCACACACTCATAATCCCAGCGTAAGAGAGCTGCAGGCAGAATGATGGGGAGCTCCAGGTACTGACTGGAGCTGACTACATAGTGAGTTCAAGGCTAACCTGGGCTACATAAGAGCCTAACTCAAAGGAAAAAAAAGAGAAAGAAAAAAGGGAAGGAAGGAGGAATAAAGATACTGAGTCTTATCTATAAATTTTATCTTTTTTCTTGATGGCTTGATGCTTCTATTTTTTTCCCTCAAGTTTTCAAGAATAATTTTTAGGGGCTGGAGAGATGGCTCAGCAATTCAGAGCACTTGCTGCTCTTGCAGAGGACCAGGGTTTGATTCTCAGCACCCACATAGCAGCTCACATCCATCCCTAACTCCAGTTCCAGGGGACAGACACTCTCTTCTGATATTCAAACACACAGGGCATACATGTGGTGCACAAACATAGGTGCAAACAAAACATTCATACAAATAAAATAAATGCTTTAATATTTTAAAGGATATCTTTTTAAGTCTTTGATAATTTAATAAAATATAGGCTGTATCTTACTCACATCCACCCTTACTTACTTACCCCTTCCCTCCACACATTTTCACATCCTTTCTTTTCTCCTAATTGTTTTTAAACCCACTGACTGGAAGGCTGATTAGTCCCACAGGTGTGATCTTATGCAGTGAGCACATGGGTGCAAAGACCATGTGTGATGGTTTGAATAAGAACGGCCCCTGTAGACTCATATATTTGAGGATTAGAAGGTTTAGGTTTAGGAGGTGGGGCCTTGTTTGAGTTGGGTTGGTCTTATTGGAAGAAGTTTGTCATTAGAAGTGGGCTTTAAAGCTTCAAAAGCCCACACCAGGTCCAATCTCTTTCTCTGTCTCTTTCTCCTCCCTGCCCCCCTCTCTACCTGCTGCCTATGGTTCAGGATGTAAAGCTCTCAGCGGCTGCTCCTCTAGTGCTAGGCCTGTCTGCTTCCCACCATGGTGATCATGGACTCACCCTCTAAAATTGTAAACAAGTTACCAATTAAATCTAAATACACAAATACACACACACACACACACACACACTCATATAAAGTAGAAACACACACACATATGAAGTGGAAACTTAAGGGTTCTTTGGAAAATTGGTTGGATGGTGTTTTGCTGGGGCAAACACATAGACTGTTTTCTTGAAGCAAGCACGGGCGAAGGCAGACTCATGGAGGAGTGTTCCACTGAAGCAGACACAGGAGAGAGGATGTTCTGCTAAAGCAAGCACGTGAAAGGACACGTGATGAAGGATTCTTTGCTAATGATACCCATGTATTAGCTCACATTACATTGCATAATTGAGCTACATTTGCCAGGACCCCATAGAGAGAACCGCACCAAAAAAAAACTTCTGGTGGTGTGCTGCAGTTTCTTGTGGCTTCTGCTGACTAGGGTTGATTGGCAGAGTGATGTCAGCTGAGACAGATGCACGTGCTGAGGCAAGGCCCGTGGAGAACACTTGTTGGAGAGAGTTTAAACAGAACTTGATGGACAGTGCTGGAGGCTGACCTAGCTGTGCCACACTTGTGGGTCTTGCATCTTCTCTGATCTTCACTTCCCTGAGAGAGTCACAGCTGAAAACTTCTGGTGTTCCTGCTGGTCCCTCCTGCTGACTTGAGTCAAGGCTGAAGCTGACTTTGTGCTAGGTGGTGCCACTGCTCCTGATTCATGGTTGCTATCCCGACTCTATCAAAGTGGACTGCTGGCGCATCTGTAAAGTGTCTGCGAGTGGACTGAGCTGTCACTGCCAACCTGTGAACTGAACTACCAACTTCCAGACAACACAGACAGGACTTGCTCCAAAGAACCATTTCTAAACATTCACTTCCCCATATCCTTTCTTCTCCACTACCTCTGGTGGGTGGTGGGCTAAAAGGGAGGTTAAAGCATTTAATAACCATCATTGAAAATAGGTTTTGAAAAACTTAGTTTCACACACACACACACACACACACACACACACACACACACACACACATATATCCTTGGCCATAATAACAGCAACAGACAGTAACTAAGACACTACACCATGTCCAGAAGTCAGTATTTCACAGCCCTCCCTGCATCCTCCAGCTCTTACTCTCTTTCTGCCCCTCCCCCATGATGCTCCCCGAGCCTCTGTGGGGAGAGTGACATAGCTGTCTCATTTAGGGCTGAACTCTCAACTGTCACTCATTCTCCACACTCTGACCACCTACCCGTCTCTGTATTAACTGTTGCCCACTGCAGGTTGAGAATGGCAGTAATCCATGGGTATAATTGCAAATATTTATCATTTTAACAGCATCTCGTAGGCTGTCCCCTGGAGTCTATGACCTCCTAAGCCACAGGCTTTTGATCTTTTAAATTTTATTTTAGTTTTATTATTGTGTGTGTGTGTGTGATCTTTGTATGTGAGCACAGGCACACAAGAGCACAACTTTTGGAAGCGGTGTCTCTTCTACCATGGATTCTGGGGATTGAACTTAGGTCTCTAGGCTTGGTCTGCAAGCACCCTTACCAGCTAAGCCATCTCACTAGCCCTGGCTTGTCCTCCCACTAGATATCTCCTAACTTTACATATTCCATACATTTACTGTTTAATTTGGATTATGGTTTCCCTAACAGCATATGGGAACCCAAGCACAGAGCTCCCTGACTGTCTTGACATCTCAGGAAGCAGACAGTTAACAACAGATAGTACAGGAGGAGCAGCCACAGAGCGTACCCTGCTAACGGAAGCAGGAAAGCGGCAGCAGGCCTGCAGGGACCACCAGAACTGATGGGGAGATAGCAACAGCAGAGACAGGCTCTCACACCTCACTGTAAACGCTTAGCAACTTTGGGGGCTGGGTCAGGGTCTCCCTTCTTTATCACAGTTGACCCCTTCCACAACTGGTTCTAGTTTTCACCATATTTTCATGCCCACATCCAACCTGTCAGGGCACCCTTAAATCTAAGCACAGAGTGCATGTTTGAATATGCTTGGCCCACAGAAAGTGCTACTATTAGGATGCATGGCCTTGTTGGAGTTGGTGTGGTCTAGTTGGAGGAAGTGCGTCACCGTGAGGGTGGGCTTTGAAGTCCTAGACTCAAGCTCCGTCCAATGAAGGAGAGCCTCCTCCTAGCTGACTGCAGAAGTGAGAATGAGTTAGTCTCCTCCTGGCTGCCTGTGGATCAAAACGCAGAACTCTTGGTGTCTCCAGCACCATGTCTGCCTGCAGGCTACCATGCTTCCTGCCACGCTGATAATGGACCAAAGCTCTGAACTGTAAGCCAGCCCCAATTAAATGTTTTCCTTTATAAGAGTTGCCTTCATCATGATGTCTCTTCATGGAAACCCCAACTAAGACAGTACATTTGAATTTGAAGGAGGAGAAAGCCCTTAGCTTGCCCAAGCTATCCTCCCTGACTGATTCCACCTCTAGACTCCAAGTCTGGCAAATGAAAGGAATTCCAGCCTACAGATACCAGACGACACACTTCTCACAGTCACAGATTTATTCGGGTGGCTCTTGATTGGCACCCACACCTTGCAGGGCTTTGTATGTAATCATTCCAGGCTGGCAGCCCAGAGCCCAGCATGACTTCCATCCCAGGTTGCTATCTACTTACTCTAAGGTGTTCTACCCAGTTTAAGTCAGTCCTGAACTGTCAACAAGGACTGACAATAAAGTAACTCCTATTTGCTGTCTGCCCACTCCACTCTTAGAGGAGGGCTGGACAAGAATCCAGTCATAACTGACTGCCTCAGTTAAAATATATCAGTTAACATACATGGTATGGTATCGTGGTGACCCAGGCCTTTGATCCCAGCACTTGGGAGGCAGAGGCAAGTGGATCTCTGTGAGTTTAAAGCCAGACTTGGTCAGTTTAGTGCCATCCAGGGCTACATAGTGAGATCTTGTCTAAATTAAATAAAATATATATATATATATATTATATATAATATATAAATATATATATATAATATATAATATATATTATATACACACACACAGCTACACACTTAGAAATGGTAAATATGGCAAGCATTATATGTATTTTAAATGCAATCAGTGGTTCAGATACTGTAAACAGGGGGAGATCCCTCTGTCCAGTTCTACTAATTGAGGACCCTTGTCTGCTCAGGCCAGGAAAACAAGAGCTTCTCACGGGCACTTTCAGCTAGGTCTCTCTATGATCCAAACAATGAAGAAGGGTGGCAGTTCTCACCCTCACCCCTGCCAGCCCCCGCCGGCCGGCAGTTGGGACAGGAAGGCCAGTGTTTTCCAGCTGCCTCCGGCTGTCCGTAGCCCTTCATATATAGCATTTGCTCACTCACACTGTCCGCCACAAGCGGCCCATCATAGCCAGTTTGATGCTGCGGCATGTCATTGTAACATTCCTGAGAACGAAACAATCTGGCTTCGGCTGCACAGACCTGCTCTTTGCAATTTACCCCTGCTTTGGATGACACTCACAGGCAGAGGGGGAGAAGGAGGCATGAGGTAGCTGGTAGGACCTGCAGTACTTTAGTCTCAGAGAGAGCTGGGAGGTGAGGCAGCAACTAGACCTGCTGTGTGTTGCCTACATTCATCATCAGCAAGAGGAATCACTCAGACACAGGAGTAAGTAAGGAATCCCTGAAGCTCTGTCAAAGAGGCAGTCCTACCCCTCCTCAGATCCCTTGTCGGCATTGTGAGGAATGAAGAGAGCGACACACAGGGCCTGAATGCTGCACATATGAAGTGTGTTCAACGCCATGAGCCACCTCTGCTGCCACCATCCACCATCAGTCCAGCGCCCAGCTAAACTCCACCATCAGTCCAGCGCCCAGCTAAACTGCTGCTCCTTTACCCCCACTTCTTGAGACTTGTAGGCTTAAGTACCAATGAAAGGTAAGAAGCATAAGTATCCTTTGAGCACCTAAATGAGGTGTCTTAGTTTGGATTTTATTGCTGTGAAAAGACACCATGTGCCCAGCAACTCTTTTTTGTTGTTGATTGGTTGGTTGGTTGGTTGGTTGGTTGGTTGGTTTCTTTTCTTTTTTCCAGTCAGGGTTTCTCTGTGTGGCCTTGGTTGTCCTGGAACTCACTCTAAAGACCAGGCTGGCCTTGAACTCAGGGATCTACCCACCTCTGCCTCCCAAGTGCTGAGATGAAAGGTGTGTGCCATCATGCTCAGCTCATAATAACACTCATAAAGGAAACTTTTAACTGGGGCTGGCTTACAGTTCAAAGGTTTAGTGCATTATCGTCACAGTGGGAAGCATGGCAGCCTGCAGGCAGACATGGAGAAGGAGCTTGTCCGCAGGCAGCAGATGGAAACTGTGCCACACTGGTACAGCTTGAGCATTGGAGACCTCAAAGCCCAACCCCACAGAGACACACTGACCTACTCCAACAAGGCCACACCTACTCCAACAAGGCCACACCTACT
>JANHMN010000008.1:53089684-53115080 GCA_030674055.1 Rhabdomys pumilio
AGAGAGAGAGAGAGAGAGAGAGAGAGAGAGAGAGAGAGAGAGAGAGACAAAAAACCAAAACAGCCACAACCGCCTTCAAAGGTCGGTTTACCACCCAAGTGGAGTCGCAGTGGCTGCTGCCCAGAGCACACAGGAGCCACCGGTGACTCGGTACAAGCAGTTGGGGCTCAGAAAAGATCTCCCTGGGCAGAAGCTATGGCATGGCCACCTCCCTACTGGCTCTGCATGTTGGGGACCTTGGTAGGGCTCTCAGCTACCTCAGCCCCAAACAGCTGTCCGGACAAACACTACTGGACTCAGGGAAGACTCTGCTGCCAGATGTGTGAGCCAGGTAAGAGCCTCAGCAGGGCTGGGGGCGGGCGGGTGGGGGGACTGCTGTTTTAAGATGAGGGAGGTGCTCAAAATAAGGCCCAAGCAAAGCCAAGCAGCCTGCAGGGCCTAGAGCCATCACCTTCCTGGACTGTGATTCAGGACCCTCTGCTCACAGGTACATTCTTTGTGAAAGACTGTGACCGGAATAGAACAGCTGCCCAGTGTGACCTGTGCATACCAGGCATCTCCTTCTCTCCGGACTACCACACCCGGCCCCACTGCGAGAGCTGCAGGCATTGTAACTCTGGTGAGAGGGGCAGCATGTGCAGAAGAGAGAAAGAGTCCAGGGAGGCAAGACTGGTGGGGATGGCTGGGGAGTCAGAGAGCTTCAGCTGTTTCAAGGCTCGTGGGAAGTGGAGCCATGCTGAAACACGGTGCACCTGGGCAGGGCATGTGGGAAGAGATCTATTGTTTCGTGGAAGACACTCAGAATTTGAGGGATGGCTGAGAAGGACTCTATGGATAGGACTGAGACAACAGAAGGATGAGGGGCCTCCGTGCAGTCACACATGTCCATAATCCCAACCACAAGGCAGGCTGAGGTGGGAGGATCACTGGATCACAGGAGTTCAAGGCCAGGTTGAACAATATAGCAAGACCCAGTCTCACAAAAGGGGGGAAAAAATCAACAAGATGGCACAGTAAGTAACAGTACTTGCACCATCAAGCCTGGCAACCTGAGTTCATTCTCTGGGCCACATGGTAGAAAGAATCAGCTGGTAAGTTGTCCTCTGAGATCATATGTGTCCATGAGTACACTCAAAAAATAAAAAAATAAAATATAATTTAGAAAGTGCAGCGGGGGAGGGGGGAGCAGGGGGCAGGGAGGACGGAAGTTCCAGAAACCCAGGTTCCAAAAAAGCAGCTTCCAGCCAATGACCAGCCTGCATTCCCTCCCATAGGTACATTTGCAGGTCAACTCTTTAGAGGCTGGAGTTGGGGAATAACACCAGAAACCAGGGCATAGCAACTTTTTTGCACAAAAGCCTTTTGGAGGGGAACAAATAGATCTATCATTTCTCTTAGTTTATACATGTTTAATTTTTGCAAAGGAAGAGGTAGGATATCTGCAGTCTCTTTTCAAACTCCCCTGCCGCTTTCCCACCTAGGCCAGGGGTTCGGGATGCCTGCATCATCGTACGCTAGAATAGCACAATTTAAAGATGCCCCTTTGAATAATGGTTGCTGGTGAGACACTTTGTGTCTAGGGGAAAAAAGAACTCTTTAACTGCTGTTGCAAAAAAACAAAACAAAAAAAAAAAAAACAACAACAAAAAAAAAAAACACACATATATCTATATATTAGAAACTGATTTAATAATATTAATAGAAAATATGTTCTGGAATGTGGAGGCAATTGGTTAGTAAGTGGTAGTAACAGAACCATCCAAATGGTTAGGCTAAGGCAAACACCTAACAACAAAAGCCTTGTTTTGTGGGACTTTCAGATAAGTCCTGCAGAAATATTATACTGTGCCTAAACCAAATTGAATGATTTTCCAAGTGTTAAAGGTTTCATATACATAAGACCAGGTGGTGGCACACACTTTTAATCCCAGCATTCGGGAGGAAGAGGCAAGCAGGTTTCTGAGTTCGAGGCCAACCTGGTCTACAGAGTGAGTTCCAGGACAGCCAGGACTGTTACCCAGAGAAACCCTGTCTCGAGGGGGTGGGTAGTATATTACATGCCAATAAAAAGCTGTAAAGTAGCCGTGAGTAGGAAAGAAAAGCATACAATTTTTTTCTACTTTCAGTTTCTGTTTCTGAGCCTGGGAAAGATAGCAAGTGGCATCAAGGGAGGGGCGGGGGGGGGGCAGTGAGGGAGGGGCAGGGGGCAGTGAGGGAGGGGCAGGGGCAGTGAGGGAGGAGCAGGGGCAGTGAGGGAGAGGCAGAGGGGAAATGGGTAAGGTGCTGGGAATGGAAAACATTCATACCCCGTGGGTGAGTCTCAGGGTCTCAGGAGAGGATCAGGGGCAAGTAGGCACCCCGGTCTCTAAAGACCTGTAGTATCCTGTTTCTCCTGGCTCTCTTCTCTCCCAAGGTTTTCTCATCCGCAACTGCACAGTCACTGCCAATGCTGAGTGCACCTGTTCCAAGGGTTGGCAATGCAGGGACCAGGAATGCACAGAGTGTGACCCTCCTCTAAACCCTGCACTGACCAGCCAGCCATCTGGAGCCCTGAGCCAACAGCCACCATCCACCCACTTACCTTACACCACAGGTACGTAGGAGGCTGCTCCTTATCCAGTCTCTTGGGAGCCAGAAGGCTGCCTGCCCAGCACTGCCCACTCGTGTTAACCCCCAGCTAGGATCTGGGTCAGCTTGTCTTCCTTCTGACTCCTGCAAAATCACAGGCTTTCAGCCCAAACATCCTGGGAGGTTTCCTGCTGTGACTTGTTCTGTTTCTTCCAGAGATGCCCCTACAGAAGGAGCTTCCCGACTCAACTGTCTATAGCCACCGGTCATGTGAGTTGTTTTCCTAATCCCCACCCCACAGAGAAAGCACAGAGGAAAGAGGCCAAAAGAACAGCCACCGGGAAACCCCTAAGTACTGGGTGAGGGACCGGGTTATCGAGCTGGGGAGAAAGTTCAGTGGATAACTTGCTGTGCAAGTGTGACGTAATACCCAGGGCCACAGGGGAAAAGAAAAAAAAAAAAACTGAGTATAGAAGCGCGAGTCTGTAGCCCTAACACTCAGAGGCAGAGCCAGTAACAAGCATAGCTAAAACAGCCAAGCTTCTAGGTCGGAGAGGAGCCCTGTCTCAAGGGACTAAGCTGGACTCTGTGTGTCCTCACACATGTACAAAAGGAGGAAGACACAGAGACAGACAGAGCTGGAGGTAAAGCAAGAAGAAGCAGAATCTAGTTAGAGATTAGGAGAGAGGGTCCAAAGGGAAGGGTGACTCAAGAAAAGGGGCTGAGGGGTTCATGGTTAGGTGCTCCTCCAAAGCTTCTCCATGTGCTCTTGCCTACCACAGCCCAAAGAGCCCTGTGCAGCTCAGACTGTATCCGGATCTTTGTGACCTTCTCCTGCATGTTTCTTGTCTTCATCCTGGGTGGAATCTTGTTCTTCCATCAAAGAAGAAACCATGGGCCAAGTAAGACACAGGCCTCCCCTCCTGCCCTCTCAGCTCTGCTACCCACACCTAAAGCCCCCATCCCTCCCGACTCCACCCACCTACTCTGGCTCCTCAAGTGTCCTTCCCACAAGCTCCCCACCTCCCAGCCCTTCACTCCGGCTTTTCTCCTCTCTTCTCTCCACCGCTGACCCACACTTGGCTCGCTCTGCACAGATGAAGACAGCCAGGCAGTGCCTGAAGAGCCTTGTCCCTACAGCTGCCCCAGGGAGGAGGAGGGCAGCACCATTCCTATCCAGGAAGACTACCGGAAACCTGAGCCTGCTTCCTACCCATGATCCGTGCTAGGTGGGGCCCTTTCCGCTGAGGCACCATCCAGAGAGCTCTGCTCTGGAAGGTGGCCTGCTCCCTACCATGGTCATCAGAACCTTTTCCTGTGTATATGCAAACTGTCCTTCTGAGACTGACAGGGACAAGAGCAGGACCCCAGTGTATGGTCCGGCAAGCTGGGGGAGACTCAGGCTCTAGCTGTAAAACACACTTACTCTAAATGAAGCCTTCCGGAAGGCACCTCCTACATGGTGGGGGTGAAAATGGCCCACCAAGGGTTCCAGAGAGGGCTTGGCAGTGAGGAGTACATCGTGTTCTTCCAGGGGACCAGAGTTTGACTCCCAGCGCTGTCAGAAAGAAGGGTTAAAACCAGCTGTAACTCTAATCAGAGGACCTGACACTTTTGACCTCCTCTGGCACCTACACCACACACACACACACACACACACACACACACACACACACACACGATTAAAAATAAAATTTTAAAAAAAATGTGATGGGCCACCAGCAGGTGCCCTGGTGCCAGAAGGACTGACTGCCACGAGTGACACTATCTACAGACACACAGACTTCCTGGCTTTGGTTCTGTCTTCTAAGTTGTGACAATACTATGGGAAGCGAAGGACTTTCTCTCAGTTGAGCTAAAACTATAAATAAATTCATTTGTCTACTTCTATACACATTGTCCTCTTCTCTCTATATAGGCAAACACTGGAACCCAGAGCCAGGCCTTATGACCCAGGGACTCTAGTAACAAGATAGCTATGGAAATTCTCCACATGCTATTTCCCTTCCTATAAAATTAGGAGGGAAAACAAGAGGAAGAAAAAAAGAAGGGTGACAGGGAGCTGGGAAGATGGATGAAGTGTGAATGCTAACTTCAAATACCCATGTCTATATATGAAACAAACAAACGACCCCTCAGTGTGGCCCTGTGTGCTAGTAAGTCAAGGGGTTAGGGGTGTGGCAAGGGCGGGGCTTGGAGTGGAGACAGCAGGAGATCCCTGTGCCTGTTGGTCACCAAACAATTCCAGGTTCAAGGCGAGACCCTGTCTCTGAAGAATAAGGTGGAGTGACAGAACAAGACACCCAGTGCCCTCCCTGACCCTCCACACACAGGCGCGGCTGGGCATACTCACCCCCACACAAGTGTATACACTGCATACACACAAATGCAATTTAAAGTAGGCTTCACGGTGTAGCTGTCCAGCCTCCTAAAACTCCAATCCCACGACCAGGCCACACCCCATCTCATCCATGGGATCATGGATCCGAACAGGGAGTTGTCACCAGGGCAGACCAAAAGGATTCACATGAACTGAAAGGAAGAAGGGTCCAGACTACCAGGCAATCTATCCTCTGGCTCCACCCCCTCTCTAGCCTTCTCATAGTTGGGGCTGATGGGAAACCTGATGTGGTGATACCAGGTTTTGAAATCACCTGGGGATTTCTTGGGTGCAGGGTGGACAGAAGGGAGAACCAGGAGCAGGGTTCTGGCTGCTGCTGTTACTGGCCTTGGGCCACAGAGGCAGTTAAAGTGAAAGTGAAAGAGAAACGGATACAAGAAGAGAACAAGAGACCACAGGTGCTAAGTGAGGGTGCTCAAAGAGCCCCCTCTTCAGCCAGAGATCACAAGCACGGGAACTGTGGAAAAGGCAGCCAGCCTGAGAGGAAGAGCCTGAGAGGAGCCTCCATGGGCTCCGAGCCCATCTGGTGTCTGCTGCTCTGTTTGGCTGTCTCTGGGGCGGCAGGGACTGGTGAGTGTGGCGACCTGGCTGGGGCATGGGGGAGGGGGAAGCTCTGAGCTAAAGGAGCCCCAGGAAGCCACCTACTCAGAACTGCACCATCTTGTCTACTAAGCCTGGCAAATGAGTGTGGCACTCACAAAGTGTGGAACCAATTTGGAGACGGGTACGGCAGAGAACTTAAAGAGAGGCTTCCTCTGTGGAAGGGCAGGGTGTTACCATTCTGTGGGAGAGCTCACTGCTCTGAGTTGAACCCTTAGAAGAGGAAGGGGCTCCCAGTTGTTCTAAGAAGTCCGACCGCAGCTCAGAACAGAACACTCCAGACCACATGGTTCCAAGGGGGAGGAGGTTTATTCAGGAGATAGGGCGAAGGTGGGGAGAAGAAGGTGGAAGGATAAGAGATCGAGTCAGGGTGTCCTGCCTGTTTTATATGGGCGGTGATGTAGTATCTCCCAAGTAAAGGTGAGGTAACCAGGTGGATTCTGGGAGTGTATGGCTGTTGCCTTGGCAACGATGTGGGGGTCACCTAGATGTGATGTCACTGGGTTTGGAGCCTGATACCAATATTCCCTAGGCTAAGAAATCACTTGGGAGGTGACTCCTGGAAGGCGTGGCTATGGCAGAAAGCAGAGGCTTCTGGGAAGGTTGGATGATGAGAAAATAGTTGTCGATATCCCTAGGAACAGCAAGTGCCCTCCCCCATGGCAATATTTCTTATTCCTTTTTTTTTTTTTTAAACCTGAGGATTTCTTTCAAAAAATTCCCTTGTATCCCACAGCTGAAATCCAGAAATACAAAAGGATAAATCCCTCTGGCTTTGAGCAGGACAGATCTAGCACCAGAAAGAATTCAGAACAGCTGTCTGAGTAGCAGGTGCCTCACCAGAATCTGGGCTTATAGATGACATAATGATGACAGTGGGACCCAGAAGGCAACCTTACCTGATGATCAGCCTGCTGTCTGGTGAAGGGTGGGAAGCAAGTGTGGAAGAGGGTCCTTGTTTCACTTTCCTGCAGACCCCCCCACAACCACCCCCACAGCAGAAAGACGGTGGCAGCCCACGGACATTGTCTTAGACTGCTTCTTGGTGACAGAAGACAGGCATCGAGGGGCTTTTGCCAGCAGTGGGGACAGGGAGAGGGCCTTGCTTGTGCTGAAGCAGGTACCAGTGCAGGATGATGGCTCCCTGGAAGGCATCACAGATTTCCAAGGGAGCACGGAGACCAAACATGGTTCACCTGTTATCTTTGAGGCCTCAGGTAAAAGCTCCCCATTCTAGGCTTCCTCCACAGGGACAGCCCCGTTCCCAGTCCTATCTACCCACACCTGCCTCCCATCCAATGTCACTTCTGTGTGCTGCCCTTCTCCCCAGTGGACTTGGTACAGATTCCCCAGGCAGAGGCTTTGCTCCATGCTGACTGCAGTGGGAAGGCGGTGACCTGTGAGATCTCCCAGTATTTCTTCAAGGCTAGACAAGAGGCTGCTTTAGAGAAAGCACATTGGTTCATCAGCAATATGCAGGTATCTAGAGATGGGCCCGGTGTCTCCATGGTGATGAGGACTCTAAGAGATGCTGAAGCTGGAGCTGTCTGGCACCCTACGCTGAACCTACCCCTGAGCCCCCAGGGTACAGTGAAGACTGAAGGTGAGAAAACAAAATGCACAAGGAAGATTTCTTATTATAGTGTGTGTGTGTGTGTCTCCCATGTGGGTTCCAGGGATTGAACTAGTTCACTAGGCTTGGCATCTTTATACACTGTGCCATCTCAATAGCCCCAAGATGGTTTTGGGGGGTTTTTGTTTGTTGTTTGGTTGCTTGTTTGTTTGTTTGGTTGGTTGGTTTTTGGTTTTGTTTTGTCTTCTGGTGAGAAATAGGATAGAAGGAAGAAAACAAATATCACATAGGTCCTCCTGAGGCACCCCATAGACTTTCATCTTTTCTTTCTAAAATATCCTGAGTCAAGAAGAGGGAATGTAGCCAGGCAGTGGTGGTGCACGCCTTTAATCCTCGCACTTGGGAGGCAGAGGCAGGCGGATTTCTGAGTTCAAGGCCAGCCTGGTCTATAGAGAGAGTTCCAGGACAGCCAGGGCTACACAGAGAAACCCTGTCTCTAAAAACAAAAACAAAAGAAAAAGAAGAGGGGATGCTGGGAGATCCTTACTCAAGCAAGCGTCAAAACATAACAATCATCAGGTATTTTCTCCAAAGTAGTGATGCCTTTCATCTCACTGGGCTGTCATGGGGAAGCAATGTATGAGGACACTGTGTCTACGCATGCTGTCACTGCTCTCATATTTCCTCCCAGGGAGAGCAAGTCCAGTCTGATGCTTGTGGCAATTACAGCAGAGTGCAGAGAGACAGATACACTCCGCACCATTTATCCATGAACCCAAGTCCACATCCTCTCCCACTCAGGACCTCCTACCACGTTCAAAACCAACAGGGAACATGATGACAGGCACCTGGAGAGTCCAGTTCAATATTTTACCTCCAAAAAGGAGAAAATCAAGTCCACAGAAGATGGAGATGAGGGGGCTCCTCTCCCATCCCTGCAAACCCCTAAAACTTTAGCTTTGGTATTAGTTTGTCCCATGCTGAGGATTGAACCCAGAGCCTTGTGTTAAACACAAGCTCTACCACTGGGCTGTAGTACTCCTTTCTCAGTTTTACTGTGAAGCAGGGCTCTCACCTAGGTGTCCAGGCTGGCCTGGAACCTGTGATCTTGTCATGCCTCCTCAGTAGCTGATGGTACAGGCATGCACTACCATACCCACTGGCTATAAGGCCCTTTCTAAATGTGCCTTACCACATCAGGAAAGATGTCCAGCGTCTCCTATCCTAGGCTATGGGTGGCTTAGTGCTTCTCCCCTTTTGAGCTTGTTCAAATCTACCAATCAATGAAATAACATACACCCACACAGCCTTGATGTATTTCTGACCTATTTCATCAACTGTCATAGCTCCCCTCTGCCCTGAACTAAGCTGTAGGTACCACAGCACTTCACCCCCTAATGCTCCCATGTGCAGTCAGAGCCGACAGCTGACAGTCCTGGCCATTCTGCTTCACAATCACCAGTGATCTCAGAAGCATATCAAGGCTGGGGAGTGCTCTGCTCATAGTAACAAGGGGGTCCAGTGCACATAGGACTTAAGAATTGACCAGTAAAGCTGGAAGTGGTTGTATACATCTGCAGTCCTAGCACTGGAGAGACTGAAGCAAGATCGTGGGTTCAGGTTCTCATGTGTGTCACGCTGCCCTTGTGGGGCACCATTAATTTGTGGCTCCATTGGACAAGCAATGAACTCAGTCAGTACCACTGTCCAGGGAAGGGAGCTGGAGAAGCTGTCTAGCCACAGCTCAGAGGCCAGGTGGCCTTAAAGAAGAAACAGTCTGTAAGTCGCCCTTGTTTTCTCTCTACAGTGGAGTTCCAGGTGACATCAGAGACCCAAACCCTGAATCACCTACTGGGGTCCTCTGTCTCCCTGCACTGCAGTTTCTCCATGGCACCAGGCCTGGTCCTCACTGCTGTGGAGTGGCGGCTGCAGCACAGAGGCAGTGGCCAGCTGATATACAGCTGGAAGACAGGGCAGAGGCAGGCTAAGCGCAAGGGCGCTACACTGGAGCCTGAGCAGCTACTCACAGCTGGAAATGCCTCTCTCACCTTACCCAACCTCACTCTAAAGGATGAAGGGAACTACATCTGCCAGATCTCTACCTCTCTGTACCAAGCTCAGCAGATCATACTACTTACCATCCTGGGTAAGGTCAGGCCCTGGTTTTTCTGGGATAAGGAAGAGGGAGGTGCCTATGGGAATGTTTCCCAGACTAGAATCCAAACCCAGAGATAATTTCCTGAGAGAAGGAATGCATACCCACAATCCAAGAACCATTTTCATTTTCGAGGCACAGGTGGCATCAGATCAGGAGTCTCACTGAATGCCAAGATAATTCCCCCCAAGAAATAACTAGATCAGAATCAAAACCCCTGGGCTGGCCATCTGTAATTTCAGTCCCCTAGACCATTTCCTTAAGAGGGACCCTGCAGGTGTCCAGGCAGGGAAGTAAATCACAAAGAGAAAGAAACCTTGATATAGACTTTTTCAACCTGGATCAGACTTGGGAAGTCTGATACAAGGTGGTTTATCCCCAACAAATTTAAACACAGTATAATTTGGAAAAAAGATTCTTGGTATAATACAATCCCCTGTAATTACATCAAAACTAGACTTAGAGTACATGTCATTTCTTCCAAGAAAATGGGTTCTAGAGATAGGCTACGTATGCTAGCTTAAGGGCCCAGGGAAGGCTCTGAGATGTTCTGTCATACAGACAGTGAAGAGGTCATTTGGGCTATTAGCCACCTCTGGTCTTGGTTTTGGGAGCTTGGGGGGGCCCTGGTTATACAGATAATGTAAAGTCATTTAGATTACCAGCCACCTCCAGTCCTGGTTGGAAGAGCTTGGTATGGCCTGGCCCAACAGATAATGCATATCACTAGGCTATTAATCACTTCCAATTCCCAGCTTTCTGGATGGAAGAACCGATTTTTGTTCTTACCTCTTTCCCTTTAGAAAGGCAGACCTACGTGCTTCGTTCCTGGTTGCTCTGGAAACCTGTGGCCACAAGGACCTTCATGTTATGTTCTCAGAACTTCATGAAGGGGAAACAGTCAATTAAGGACAGGCAGAAAGAACAGTTCTGATCACAATAAGCAATAACTGGCTTACAGAAGTGATAAAGAGAAAACGAAAGGATACGTGGCTCAGTGATACAGCACTTGCTAGTACTTGCAAGGCCCTAGGTTGAATTCGCATCTCTATTTTTAAGAGGGGGGGCATACTGGCCAGTTCCAGCAAATGATTTCTTTTATGACCTGTGTCCAGGAAAAGCCATTAGCCCAGCATCTTGAAACACTGAGAAGTTTCAATCTCCATAATGTACCTTCACTCTTAAGAGGCGTTGGGCTCCTCTGCAGACTCTAGTCGGATACCTCTAAAATCTTACTCCTTGTTCTTTCTCCAGCTCCCCCCAAAGTACAACTGAACTTGGCAAACAAGGACCCGCTGCCCTCCCTCATCTGCAGCATTGCTGGCTACTATCCTCTGGATGTCGTAGTGACGTGGATTCGAGAGGAGCCAGGTGGAATTCCAGCCCAAGTCTCTGGTGCCTCCTTCTCCAACATCAGAAAGAGCATGACGGGAACCTACAGCATTTCTTCCATAGTGACAGCTGAGCCAGGCCCCACAGGTGCTACTTACATCTGCCAAGTTACCCACGTCTCCCTGGAGGAGCCCCTTACAGTCAGCATGAGGGTTTTGCCAAACACAGGTACTGGGAGTGTCTTTTCTCTTCCCCCACATTCAGGCTGGGACTCCCCTACTTTCAGGTCATCTTTGGCTTTGTGCGGATACCCATGCACTTCCTCAGTTCCACTTCTGCACACTCTTGACTTTATCTTTCCCAGAGTGGCAGCCTCTACCACTATGAATCCCCAGCCTGCAAATACTGAGATGAGTAAGCTTGGGCTGGGGATCAGGGGTGAAGGAGTGCTATCCCTTCCCACTAGGAGCTGCAGAGACAAGCTGAGGCAGGTAGGGAAGAAGACCCAAAACGGACCCTCAAGCCCTACTCAAGCTCAGCAAGAAGGGAGCCCTTAAGGCTGGAAGCACAAGTCCATGTGAAAATCGAATGTCACAAGAGCCTCCAGAGAACTTAGGGGGCGTGGCTGTAGCTGAGGGTATGTGAGAGAAAGAGCAGCACCTGAGCACTGACATGACCAAGCACTGCCAACTCAACTTTCGAGATTGATTTTAACATTTTATGTGTTTGAGCGGTTTGCCTGATGGAAGTGTACCATGTGCATGCAATGCCCATGGAGGACTGAAGGGGGCATCAGACCCCCACAGCACTGGAGGTACAGATGCTTGTCAGCCACCATGTGGGTGCTGAGAACGGAACCCAGGTCCTCTGCAAGAGCTCTTGACTCCTTAGCCAACTCTGCTCCCCCAATATACTCAACTTTTAAGGATTGTCTCACACATCACACACCTCCTGTTTATTTTTGGAAATGGGTCTTACTAAGTAGGCTGGCCTCAGACACCCCTGCCAAGCAACCCTCCTACTCAGCCTCCCAAATGGCTGGGACCACGACACCTTCACCATGTCCAGAACTCATCTTACAGATGAGTAAGCTGGTATTTGCAGACAGCGAGCAGTTTGCCCAAGGTTCTCTACCAATATACGGTATAAGAGAAACTGTAACCAAAAGGCAAGCTGAATGCCCTCAAGTGTTCACACCCTATATTTTCAACGGGCCATACACTTCATCCCAAAGGCCACAGAATGTTGCAGTTTTAAGCAAAGAAAAAAAAAAAGAGAGAGAGATGTCTACAATGAAATATCCAAGAGCTCAAGACATCCTTTAGTTGCTCTCTAGACTATGAGTTTCTTCAAAGCTTGCCTTTTGCCTTTTGTTTTGGCACACATCATTCCCCAGCTATCTGCTGATAGTCACTGGGATAACCTCATCCTCTTCCGAAAAACATTTTCAAATGTCCTGAGGTAGAATAGGGTATAGTGGGGTGTGCCTATAATCACAGCACTAGAAGGCTGCGGCAGGACTCTAAGTTCAAAGCCAGCTTAGACATCATGAGACCCCATCTCAGAACAATGAGGCCCTGATGCTAGGCAGAAAGGCAATACATAAATTTGACAGTCTTGAACAAGAGCAGGTGCTGCTGTGTACACGGCCCATGTCCTTCCGTGAGGATTCACAGCACCCAGGCCAGAGCTCCCCTCCTAAGGGGAGGGGTACTGTAGGGTGAGGCCTCAGCATGTGGTCTTGTGCTCACTTTCACCCACAGAGCAGAGCGGCGCCTTCGGAGTCATCTTTGCCAGCATTGTCTTCCTTTCTGCGCTACTGTTTCTGGGACTTCACAGACAGCAAGGTGAGTTTGTAGATCAACCCACTCCCAAGCACCTGCCCACCCAAACCAGGGATGAAATTCAGTGTGCTGAGTTCCAGATGTTTCTACCATACCCCCAACATCTACTTTTGGAATTATCCCAGTTGAAAACGATCTTGTTCTGTTTTCCCTCAGCTTCTTCATCAAGGTCCATCAGGACTATGAGGCACTCTGGGTAGCTGCTGGCCTGCCTCGAGTACACAGTAAAGTACTCATGTTCTGGCTATCTAAAGGATTCTGTGTTAAGGCGTGGAGCTGAGGCGGGCCTGAAGGCAGTAGCACATTAGGAGTGATGTACTGGCCCTGGTCTATACACGTCTCTGCCTTCCTGTACTACTGAGAAAAGAACCCTGAGCTGATGAAAAGAGATGGGACAAGAGGAGGGCAGAATTATCAGAGTGGAGGCTAACGCCATCTATGTGAGGTATTAAGAAATTGGGGGTGGGGAGGGGTCCAGGGGAAAGTTACCTAGAAAAGGCTCTCTATTCTCAAAGAAGGGGAAGGAGGAATTGGGGGTGGGGAACGTTCTTCATGAGGATGTACTAGAAGGAGAGAGGGAGCTGACATTGGAATTTAAACTAAATAAACTAAAAAAAAAAAATCAAATACAAAAAATTATCTTAAAAAAAGGATCAAAGAAGGGGCAAGTGAGGGGAAGAGAGGCTGCCACCACTCCTGAATGCTAATGTCAAAATAAAAACATGCTGTCTACAGAGCACTTTCTTCTCTTTCTCCCTGTTGGTTCCAAAATGTTCCTAGCTGCTCCAACTTGTAGTGTCAAGGTATGAAGCAGAGGCCCCGAGAGGCCTCCCAGAACTACATCTGCACTGTTCCATCATCAGACATTAGGGTTCTGACCTTTCAGACACTTGCCAGTTTTGGGAGAGTCAAACAACACTCCCTCAGCTGCAGGAGAGGTTCCCTGTGCTCACTACTATCAAATGCCTTGCCGGGCAGTGGTGGCGCACGCCTTTAATCTCAGCACTTGGGAGGCAGAGGCAGGCGGATTTCTGAGTTCGAGGCCAGCCTGGTCTACAGAGTGAGTTCCAGGACAGCCAGGGCTACACAGAGAAACCCTGTCTCGAAAAACCAAAAAAAAAAAAAAAAAAAAAAAAAAAAAGAAATGCCTTATGGACTCAATGTACCCGAGCCTAAAAAGACTAAGGATTATGATATCTGTTATTAAAAAGGAAAACTGGGGGGCAGGGTGTAGAGGGGAGATAGCAATCAGTGGCTAGGAACACTGGTGGCTTTTCTAGATGGCCTGGATATGGTTCCCAGAACCACATGGTCGCTCATAACCATCTGTAAATATTTCCAGGAGATGGAGCACCCTCTTCTGGCCTCCTTGGGCACCAGGCATGCATGTAGTACACACATACATGTAGAAAAACAAGTATACACATAAAAGAAAAACAAATACATCTCTAAAAATATTTGTGTATCAGTGTGTGCTTGCATGTGTGTATGTGCACCACAAGTATGCAGATGCCTGCGGAGGTCAGATGATTGCATGTGTGCTTGCATGTGTGTATGTGCACCACATGCATGCAGAGGTCAGACAAAGCACTGGGTCTCCTGGAACTGCAGCTACTGCAGGTGTTAGTGGCTATGTGGGTGCTGCAAACTGGACCTGGGTCCTCTGAAAGTTCTTTTTAGATTTATTTATCTTACCATTTCATATGTGTTAAGTGTTTTGTGTGCAAATGTGTACACTTCCTATGTGCCTGGTACCAGGAGAGAGCATCAGATTCCTTGGGACTGGAATTTCAGGTGGTTGTGAGCCCTCATGTAGGTGCTATAAACTGGACCCAGGTCCTCTACAAGAGTAACAAGTGTTCTTAACTGCTGAGCCAACTCTGCGGCCCTAAATAAAGATTTTAAAAAATAAGTCGAGAATGGCGGTGCATGCTTTAATCCCAGCACACAGGAGGCAGAGGCAGGGGGATCTCTCTGAGTTGGATGACAGCCTGATCTACAGAGTACATTCCAAGGCAACCAGAGCAACAAAGAGAAACCTTGTCTCAAGAAAGAAAAAGGTTTTCTGGGTTTGGAAGCTAGTTTTTACAGACACTATTAGGAACAGAACAATATCTTAAAAGGAGCTGGGGAGAGGCTGGAAAGGTGGCCCAGTGGTTGGAACACTGGCTGCTCCTGCATAGGATCTGGATTTGCTCCCAACACTTACACAGTGGCTCACAATCACCTGTAACTCTAGTCCCAGGGGAACTGGATGCCAGGCACACATGTGGTGTAAATACATACATGCAGACAGACACCCACATGCATACAATAAATACGAATAGATCTTAAAGTGAACTTGCTATTTCACAAGAATTAGTATGGAGAGTCCACGAATGAGGCAAGCACAATGGGCACACTGGAAATCTTGCCTTGAAAAACTAAAGAAAATAAACATTAAACTGAGGAGGGGTGTAAACCACGCATGAAAATCAAGGAGGTACGGGCGGAAGCCTCCCCCAGGTTCAACCTGTAAGATGTGACAAGCAGGTGGAGGCAACTAGGAGAGGCTAAGAAAGCCTGCAAGTATCTGCCAGCATGTGGTGCCCACTCAGCTTCCTGTCAGCACTTCCTGTCACCAGCACCAACAAGGCTGGCTGCTTCAGGTATGAAGGCTAAGACACAGACCACTTCCGCTGCCAACACAGAGACTTTAATCTCCAGGGAGACCAAAGAATACACACATCAGCCCTTCTGGCCTAGAGCCAACACAGGACAACACCTTCTCCCCGTCCCAGCACAGCCCAAACAACAACCAAGTCGATGTTGTGGTAGGAATTTGTATTTTTTTCGCCTTTGTTGAGAATACATGAGATTGGTAAATATGTCACATGCCTTTGGTGGAAGTACAACTCTTACTACTATACATAAACTGTGAGACTGGGTTAGGAAAGAGACAGAGGTAATGACAGACACGATGGAAACCCCACATCATCTCATGGCAAACAAGAAAGAGATGTGGGAAGCTTGGCTTCAACTGAGTGCAGAGTCGCAGGGTTAGCTGCATACTTGCTCATGCACATGGGTGGGAAGGAAAGAAGACCGCAGAGACACAGAAAGGGCTTCAGGGCGAGGTGAGAAAGAAAGTAGAAGGACTAACACCCTCAGCAGAACGAAGCCAACTACACCTGGTAAGCCTTAGATGGACAGAAACCCAGGCAATCATGCCCGTGCTGGGGCTGGGTGGGCCAACAGGGTAAATACGCTCCAGGCTTGGGACACCGAGGACAATGTTGGTTCTTCTCCAGCGGTGACCCCCTGCACTAGGCAAAGGGCCGCCCAGAGGACTGTGGAGACCTTCGGGGACGTTGGGAGGGTACACTGACTGCTTTCTTCCAGCTCTTCAGTCCTGCCCTGAGGCAGCACGAAGGGAACGTGGGAAATGGGCAAAGGGAAGGGAAGGATGGCTCTGCAGAATGAAATGCTGCTGCGTGGGCAGTGGGCACCCAGCCTAGCATGGCCCCCGCCTCCTCCTGCTTGTGGACCAGAGGACAGAAGAAATGAAGGTCTGAGAACATTCCCCTCCTCTCCCTCCAGCACCTGGCTTTATCCGATGCAGCAGCCTATCCTGAGGCTCAGCAGAAGCTCCCGAGACAGACTGAGCAGCTCCTATCCTCACTTCCAACATAGAGCATGCAGGAACAAAAGGAAGGAGAGATGCAGAATGGGTGGGCATGGTGGCTATAGAGAGAGAGCTAACAGGAATGGCAGGCAGCTGCGGATGCGAGGCCCTATGCCACATAGCAGCACAGCACACCAACACAGCCTGAAACCTCCTATCCAAGACTGAGCTGTGGGGTCTGTGGACTTCTTTAAATCTGGAAAGGTCCTCCTGCCTCATCCCTGTCTTACACACAGGGTAGTGTAGAGGAAAACGTTCTATGGGAGCCTGGGAGTCTTACCACATAACTCTCATTTCTCATAATCAACAACAAGGGAGCTAAAGGACTTTCATTAGTGACATGGCAAGAAGCATGTTCCTGAAAGCTTGTTATTTTCAAAACCCCTGATTCACTGAAATTATTTGGTGCCTTCATGAACAACATCAATGCTTCAGACAACATGAAGAGTTAGCTTCTAGTCAGAAGCATGTGGGGCAGCTTCTAGGAGAAGGTAAGAGTGTCACGCCGTTTTTAAAACCAGAAAGTACATCTTTTCTAGGCCTGCAGAGAATGAAGCGAAAGGCTGTAAAGTTCCCCAAAGACACAGAAAATCTTGTACTGACAGATAAATAGTAACTACAAAATACAAGTTTGACTTTTTCGAAAAGGGATTCAAAGTTGGTCTTTAAACAGACCTCTGGGACCCAAGACAGGCCTGGTACGGGAGGAAAGTTCCAAATGAGGACAGCAAGTAGTAGTTCCCAACTAATACATATACATATACATATACATATACATATACATATACATATACATATACATATACATATACACTAGCAGCAAGCTACTACTTCCCAACTATTCTTGCTCCCCTCCTGACAAAGGCCAGCCTTTCTCAGAGACACCATGGACACAAATACCCTTCTCCTCCCCTCAGACATGCTAACTCACAGACACTTCACCTCTGCCATTCCTGTCCCCTCCTTCACTTGGCTACAACTCTTTTAAGCTCCAGGATACATGATAAATGGGTAAGGAGGAGATGCCAGCTGTTCTCTCTGGGTAGTGACTTCAGGACTGTGCCACGAGCAGCATTTCGAGTTTTGAGGAAGAGTGCAAATGAATGCAACAAAAAAGGAAGGATCATGGAGAAGCCTGGGCCAGGATGGAGAACAGAAGATGGAGGAGTTTGTTGAGAGAGCAAACAGAGGGGAAGAGACATGAGCTCGGATGGCAATGGAGAACAGGGAAGGGATGGCACATTCTCAAGTAAAAAAGTAGACTGGACACAGGAATCAGGAAGTCCCAGACGGAGAAGAAAAAGAGAGACAGGAGAGAACAAGAGGGCAGGTTACGGCACATCACTAGACATTCAGGTCTCTCAGTAACAGGCACCCCAGCCCCAAGGTCTCCCTTGGACCCAAGCCAGTGACAAACAGCACCACCCCATCTCCTCAGCAGAAGGGGCAGTCTCCCCATAATTCTTTACAGGGGGAGGCTTGTCCATCAAGGGAAGTCCTTGTTTTTGCCCTTCTTCCCACCCAAACCAGGTGACAGTCCCCCAACAGCTGTCTCCATACCTCTGCAGAGCAGCCCCACTCCCCAGGCAGCAGGCAGGCAGGCAGGGCTGGGAGAAGACTCCAGGGCCTTCCCACCTCTTCACCCCATCAGCAACCTCAGCAATACTTACTTATAATTACTACCACGATGATGGCACAGATAGCTCCCAGCATGATCATCATCTGAGGGAACACGGCAGAGCATGAGCCTTGCACTCAGGGGCACAGGACCTGCTACCTCATCTTGTTTACTTCCTGTTGCCTGTTATTTCCCCCCCACCCCCACCTCCACCCCCTTGGAATTCCAATGGATAAGCAAACTTTGTGAAGTATCTTCTGGGGCTACAGAAGTTGTGGATATTTAGATACATATACTGAGCCAGGGTATGGCTTCTGGGGGGGTCTGAGGAAAGAGCCAGGTAAGCCACTTCACTAGTCTAAATTCTAAATTCCTCTACATAGGGCTTTCTCAGTGGTTCTGAGTACTCTAGCATACCCTGGTGGCCAATACAGGTAATACATATGAAGGAGGCTTCCAGATTTCAGAGGAAAGAAAATGAGAAGTTAGTGGTTCTCTTGCCTCCTAAGAGCGGAACGGGGAAGGAAAAGCTGGAGAGGGCAGGGAACCTCACCTTGCAGTTTTTCCACCAATACTTCCTTTTTAGCTTGGCAGCACTGCTCTCAAATACTGAGGCTCCAGCCTGCAAGGCGTCAGCTCGGTCATCCAGCTCTGACAACTTCTGGTCCCTCTCCAGGACCTTGTCCACATTCACACGCATGATGTCCACCACCTGAGGAGATTGCAGAAATAAAGATGCTGAGATTTCCCCCGTAGAGACAGAGAATACGAATAATGACTGGGAGATCACAAGCCAAGGTCTTTGAATCCATGGGATGCTTTGCCCCACCCCCACCCCCAGCTTTTCTATTAAAAAAAGAGGAAGACAGGTAAGCCTGGACTCAGACACTCTCATGGAGTGTGCCAGGTACCTACCTCCTCCACTTGTGCCTGGGTTTGCTGTAATCGTCTGTTACTGGTCGTATTGGGAGGAGGACCAGGAGGACCCCCACCTGGGGCAGCCCCTTCGGTCCCTTCAGCGGGTGGCTGAGCTGGAGCAGACCTGTGGAGAGAAGCAAAGAGTACACAAAGTAACTGAGACAAGAAAAGAATCAAATGTGTCCTCACACTACCAAAGCAAATGATGAACGAAGATAGAAGGCGCCTTCGCTCCTCAGCCATCCCAAGTACTGAGATGCACTCACACATCCTCTGGCACAATGACCACAGTGACCACAGGTTCAGATACACTAGCCTTGACATACATAGAACTTGCCTGGCTGTTAGAAGCTCTTCACACGAAATAAAATGGGACAACCCAGCCCAGGGCAAGAGAAATTTGTAGAAAACACTACATTGTAAGGATGCTTGACCTCTGAAGTTTGAATATGAAAGGGGCAAGCTCATGATCCTGGTTATGAAGGGGGGGTCTGGTTCCCGGTTACGCTTCACACTGTAACTGGTACATTACAGCTGCTGCAAAGACAGTTTGGAGAATCACCTAAAGCAAAGTCTGTAGAGGTGGAGAGAATCAGGGCTGTTCGTGTTGTTCTTGACAGAGAAGATAAGAGTCTCATTTAAACTGAATATGAGGCCTAAGACAATTATACTAGTTGTTCCAAAAAAGCACAGAGCAGAAGCAAAAATGCTAGAAACAGTCCTCCGTGTGCACGAAGCAGACACTCTGTCCACTTTTCTTCAGACTAGGTAATGTCTCAGGATAGTCTCCTAGTCCCGTGTCAGAAAAGGAACCTTGAACTACATGGCTGGGCACGTGAGGACCAGCCTCTCTTCCAGCACCACTGAGAGCAAGGTGTTACCATGGCCTCAGAGAGGAATAGTCCAGCGTAGTTTTGCTTTGGTTTGATTTGTGTTTTGGTTGGCTGGTTTTTTGTTTGTTTGTTTGTTTTCTTTTGTTTTGAGATGAGGTCTTACAAAGCCTTGGGTATACTGGAACTCTCTATGTAGACCAGGCTAGCCTGAAATGCAGATCCACCTGCCTCTGCCTCCCATCTGCTGAGGTTAAAGCAACTGTGGGGCCTTGAAGATAAACTTCTCTCTGACATTCACCAGCTAATGAGTTCCCAGAATCAAACTTACGGAAGATGCTTTTTCCTGCCATGATGGGGACCACACAAGCAAGGTGAAGAGAGAAATCTAAAATTTGATGGAGACTAGAAATTTCTTAAATGCTAAAAAAAAATATTTGTTATTAAAGTCCAAGAATAAGTACAGTAAAGGTTAAGCCACCAGAAAGTTGCTGAAAAAGTAAATTCCTTGATTAATCACAACAGAATTAATATGTGGAATCTCCTTTTCCATAACTAAGTGAAATGTTCTAGACAAGATGTAATAGCCCCGCACAGAGACTCCACCAGCAGATTACACCGCAGCTTCTACTTTAAAGGGTCGCTTTCCCATTTCCTTCCTAGACAGAGAGGAAGATGCAAAGCCATGGGAGCCACAGGATCTGCACTGCTACTGAGCTAGCTAAGCAATCTAGTTCTAGACCAGAGGCAGAGAATTCAATGAGTTGGTAGCAGCGAGTGTTGGAAGGAGTCCAGGATGGTGGCACCAATGACAAGATTAAGGTCAGAGACCTCGTGATTCCCTGCTAGCCATCATGCTTTCTCCACCTCCTTCCAAACATCACACATGAAACTACCTGATCACACATGAATCAGCCAGTCAGCTAAGATGGACCCCTCCCCCACCCCAAACACCTAGTTCTATGGGCTTATAAACACTGCACACAATGTTAAAACCATAGTACTCAAGGAGAAAGGAGAAAATGACTGTAAAGCTTTAGAGGGCTCACTTCACATACTATTTGAGAGATAGAAACACTCCACCCTAAGCTATCCAGGGAGTTATAATCCTTATGTAATACAAAACCCTCACCCCTCCCTTTGTCAATAGAAGCAACACAAGCAGAGTGTGGTGGTGCACACCTTTAGTCCCAGCACTTGGAAGACAGGGGCAGGTGGATCTCAGAGTTCAAGGCTAGCCTTGTCTATAGAGGAATTCTGAGATAGCCAGGGATACACAGAGAAACTCTACAAGGAAAAGCCAAAGGAGAGAGGAAGAGAGGAAGAAAGAGAGAAAGGGAGGGAAGGAGGGAGAAGGGAGAAAGAGGGAGGGAGGGAGAGAGAGAGAACAAATACAAATGCATCTAGCACCAGGCAAGAGATCCAAATAATAAATGAAAAGGAAGAAAATCCTTCATTGTGTGTACGTGATCCTAAAGGGAAGTTCTTAATTTATATAGTCACAGATCTTCAGAAGGGGATGATGCTGAAAACAGCTAAAGACTAAACTATGTGTTTTGGATAAAATGAAGAAATTCACTGTTCTCCCTATTTCTCCTGCAATATTTGGCTAGGACTTGATCACTGGAAATCACCTTAGCATAAACGGCTGCACTAGGGTCTCATACCACTGTCTCTTGAGACTTTCTGAGCTGCTCACAAGGCGCTACAGAACTAGCAAGTAAGTTTCTGCAGCTTTGCTCACAGCTATGAGGCAGACACAGCACACTTTGGGTGAGGGGCACGATCAAACCCAGAGATGGGCAAGTGCCTATAAGTCTTCCAGAGGCTTTAAGAGGGTCTGTCAAACAAGAAAGGGTCTCTGAGTTCCCTGTCTGAATCTATACCTCCCCCACTTTTCCCCTTGGGGGTTCCACAATACAAAGACAAGAGGGAGGGTGCAATAAGCGTGGGACCCCCGCGCCCTCGCCCTGCCGTGGAGTGCCAGCTGCAGCTGCTGGTGCGGGATGGGGCGCTGCCCGCATTCCGGGGTGGCCCGGTCTGGGGGCGGCGCGAGCTGGTGGTTCCCGGCGTCGCCGCAGCTGCTGCAATGCGCCATTTTCCGTCCCGCAGAGTCGGACACTGCAGGGGGGAGTCGGTAAAGAGGTGTCGAGGACCCTAGACTAGAGTCAACTCACATTTTTCTGAAAGAGGAAGTGGAGGTCCGTCCCCTCTCTGGAGAATGCAACGAGACAGGCAGGGAGACGCTGCGGCTGAAGTAGACGGAACTGCCGAGCTCCGCCTCACACGAACCACCCGGAACTCTAACTGCGGTGGAACTTACTGCAGGTGCAGCGCCGACTCCCGGCTTTATTAGACATGACCCCGCCTTTTGGATGACGTCAAAACCTCCAGGTCCAATCCACGTGGGGTATGTTCTGCTAGTTCCGCCTCCAGACTACAGCAATTACCGTTGTCCTCTTATTTCTATTTCTTCACTGACCAATACAAAAGTGGCTTGCTTAATGTCCAGCTCAAGCTCTGAGGGCAGTCTCCGCGGTTGAGTTAGACCTTTTACGGTGCCTACTAACCAATCGCTGAGCTGGAGGCTGCTGTCACTCTTACCGCTCCCGCCCACAGCACCTGGCGAAAGGAAACCCAGGTGACCTAGACGCTGGAATCCAACTGGCCGTGGAAGTTCAGCAGTGTATGCATATTCATGAAACCCTTGGCCATAAGGCCACGCTGTCCCCCATGCCTGCCAGAACGGGTAAAACCCACAAAGGCATCCTTCATCTCTTCCAATGTAGCTTGCTCTATATCGAACTTCGTCCCTAAACCTGTTCTTTCTAGGTTACCACAGCGACTTAGTTAACTCAGCCCAGAAACCTGAATTAAACTAGACTTCCCTATTTTCTGTTTTTGCTTTTTTGTTGTTGTTGTTTTTTTTTGAGATTTTTTTCTTTTTATATTTTTTCACTTATTTTTATTTTATGGTACAAATTTTTGCCTGCATCTATGCATGCCTGGTGCCTATGGAGGCCAGAAGAAGACGTATTCCCTGAAATTTCAATTATAGATGGTTTTGAGTGCATGTGAGGTGCTGGGAACCAAACCCTCTGCAAATGCAATAAGCTCTCTCCACTACTGAACCATCTCTATCCAGCGCCACCCCTTTCCTCCTTACCCCTTCTCCAAAAACTAAGTAGAATCGATTTTTTTCTTCTCAATACTTAAAGACTTTTCTTTCTTCCATTAGTATCACTTTCCTAGACACCAATTGTAAAACTCAACATAATTTTATGCCTCACATCTTTAAAGGGAATCTATAAATGTGATTGCATTGTCTTAGCCTTAGAATTTTCATTTTACATTTAGTGGAAGCTTAAGTTTGGATGCAGTGTAAATTTTTATATCTCACTCTTGGGCATTCATACAAAGGGAAAATAATAACATTAATAGAACAGTTACAACTTGACATTCAGAGACTTTTTTTTTCCCACCAGAAACAGGGACTTGTGAAGTCCAGGCTGAAATGTAGTCAAGAATGACCTTGGAATTCGGATCCTCCTATTTCTGCTTCCTGAATGCTGGGATTGCAGAAGTATACCACCATGCCTGGCTTCTGCAGTGCTGGCCATCGTACTCTGTTCCTTTTGCATGCTAGGCAGTCACTCTGCCAACTGAACTCCATCCCCAACCCCCCAGAGACTATCTATCTCTCAGGGATTCATGTGTTTTACTCAGATGTCCACTTGTAGTCCTATGTACAAGCCATTAAGTCTTCGGTGAGGCAGCATTTCCTGAGAGACAGAAGACACGCCTTGTCTTGCTCTGGAACGTCCTTTCAAGGGCCTGGCATTCACTCTACAAGTTTGGACATTTTGATGCCCATGAGCAGGTATGACAAATACCTGACTAAGAGCTACAGCAAAATTTCTGCCAAATGGCAAAAGAAAGACAAGGAAACAGAGGACATCCTAGACTCAAGCCTGTGTCCAGTCTTGTTACCAGGGATCTATCTAAATACCATAATCACAATACATGCATTTATTTTTCATTTCTAAAAGTGTTACTTTAGGTGCCCTCACCTTTTTTTTTTTTTTTAATTCTGTTACATTTTACAGTTGGTTTTGGTTTTGGTTTTCAAGACATGGTTTCTCTGTATGTCCTGGGTGTTCTGGAATTCACTCTGTAAATCAGGCTGGCTTCATACTCAGACATCCACCTGCCTCCCGAGTGCTGAGATTAAATGTGTGCACCACCACTGCCCAGCTTTTTGATCACTGCTGCTGCCCAGCTTTTCGATCATTTTGCCTCATGGCAAGTATGACTTGGTTTGGTTTCCTGTGGTGGATCAAGCAGTATTCCCACCTCAGACCCCCAAGTGCTAAGCATTTTAAAAGTATGTTCATGAGCTGAAAAGAAAGTAAACCTGGACTAAATACCAAACAAGTGAAAGCTGATGCCCAGAGAGGCAGCTGAGCACATGGTAACCTCATGAGATACCAGCGTGGCATAGGAGACAGCATGACAGTCTTCTTCAAAGTTCTAAACCTAACAGAAAGCCCCTACATAAAACTGGAATCCCTATATTGGCAATTAAGAGCGTTTTTTAAAGTACTGGCACCCACGTGCTCAGCAAGTGAAATTATTTGTAAACTATGTGCTTGCTGAAGCTCTCTTTGTCCTTGTAAATATTTGAATTCATAACCTCGAGCTGGGTGTTTAATACTTTGCCTAGAATCGTGGTTTTATTCATTTCTGAGAGCTTTTAGCATCTCTTCTCCCTAAAATCATCATGGCAAGAATTTCTAAGTGGTCTAGCATTGACAATAGCAGCCAGCACCAGGAGGAGCAGCCAGCACCAGGAGGAGCAGCCAGCACCAGGAGGAGCAACCAGCACCAGCAGGAGCAGCCAGCACCAGCAGGAGCAGTGCAGACCTCCCTGGTGAGCTCCTCTTCAATGGAGACCTTGGGGAATTTCCACAGAGACGGTTCCAAGAGAAATAAATTATGGTCAAATGCCGAAAACAAATCAGGGAAGAAATGCCAAGAACCAGAAAGACAGAGACACGAATTAAGGAAATTAAAAAGTCACGCCAAGTAGTTCACCGTCTGAGTAATAAGGAATATGAAAGGGAAAAATGGGATGTATGAGAAAAGGAAATGTGTGGGCGGAGAACTAATTATAAAATAAATGCAACAGAACTTTCCAGAACTAAATGAGCTTGTCCAGACTAACTTGTGGGTTCTAGCTACCACAATGAAAGAAAAGGAATCACATTAAAGACACGCCTTTCTGTAATCTCAGAACAGAAGAGAAAAACAGAAAGTTTTAAAGTTTTTCAACAAAAGAATATACATGGAACTGGAGAGAGAGAACAGCACCATCAATACAGGAAAATAGGTCAATGGCTCCTAAAGAACTTTCAGGAACTAGACAGGCTCAATGGGATAGAGAACTGGCTGCTCCTTCAAAAGACCCAAGTTTGGTTCCCAGCACCCAAATGGTGCCTCACAACCATTTGTGCCTCCAGATTTTTACCTGGGCAGAATGATTATTACCCTGGAATTTTATAACATCTCAAATATTAATAAAGGTGAGGGGAAACTGGAGCTGGTGTCATATAACTGTAATTTTGCCACATGGAAGAGAATGAAAAAGAGGATCCCTTAAGGCCAGAAGATCAAATCATAGCAAGACTCAGTCTCAAAAAAAGATGTAAATAAAATAAAGACATCATTTAGATATGTAAGGAATCAAAAATGTTGCCAACATCTCCCCATCTAAACTGTCCACTATGCAATGTCCTCAGGCAACAGCTCTAAGGCATGGAACAAAGGCTTGTAGCATATAGTGTGTGTGTGTGTGTGTGTGTGTGTGTGTGTGTGTGTGTGTGTGTGTGTGTGT
>JANHMN010000008.1:53118476-53199359 GCA_030674055.1 Rhabdomys pumilio
GTCTAGAAAAACCAAAAAAAAAAAAAAAAAAAAAAAAAAAAAAAAAAAAAAAAAAAAAAAAGAAAAGAAAATAAAAAGGAAAAAAGAGATGGCTCAGCAGTTTAAAGCACTTAACGTTCTAGAGAATCCGAGTTTAGTTCCCAGCATCCACACATCAGGCAGCCCACAACGGCCTAACTCCAGCACCAGGGGAATCCCTCAGCCTCTTCTGGTTTCTGCCAAGAATCACACAGGAATATGCACAGTTGACTCTCCCAAAGACACACACACATATACAAAAATAAATGAAGAAATATTTTTAATTATATCATTTATGTTTTAAAAGTAAATAAATAGGGGCTGGAAAGGGTTAGCAGCTAAGAACACTAGCTGCTCTTCCAAAGGACCTAGGTTTGAGTCCTAGAACCGGCATGGTAGTTTACAACCAACCCTTTAACGCCAAACCCAGGGGATTCTATGTTGCTTAAATGATAAACTGCTTCCTTAGCATGCAGGGAACTGAGTTCATTCTGCAACACTGAGTTAATTGGACATTGGACATGACGGTGCACATCAGTAATCCAGCACTCAGGAGGTTCTAGGGCAGCCTTGGATACATAGTGAGCTAGAGGCCAGCCTGAAACACTGACTCAATATTAATATATATATGAATTCACAAACATAAGTATATTCATAAACAAAATCCTTTCTAAAAGTTTGACTATACACACAGTAAATAAATAAATAAATAAATAAATAAATAAATAAATAAATGGTGTATGTATATGTATATGTATATGTATATGTATATGTATATGTATATGTATATGTATATGTATATGTATATGTATATATACACACATATATTGGTTTGAATAAGAATGGCCCCAATAGGGGCTGGAGAGATGGCTCAGCGGTTAAGAGCACTGACTACTCTTCCAGAGGTCCTAAGTTCAATTCCCAGCAACCACAACCATCTGCAATGGGGTCTGATGCCCTCTTCTTGTGTGTCTGAAGAGAGCAATGGTGTACTCATAGACATTAAATAATAAATAAATCTTTAAAAAAAAAAAAAAAAAAGAATGGCCCTGTTGACTCATCAGGGCCATGTTTGACTGCGTGGTCCCTAGTTGGTGGAAGTGTTTTGAGAAGGATTAGGAGATGTGGCCTTGTTGGAGAAGGAGTGTCATGAGGAGAAGGGTGGGCTTTGAGTTTTCCAAAGCCCATGGCAGGCTCTGTATCTGTTTCTTGATCTCTACCTGCTATCTGTAGGTAAGACGTAAACTCTGCTCTGCTGCTCCAGTGCCATGCCTGCCAGCTCCCATCCTCTGCTGATGGGCAAGCATTCTCCCAACTAAATGACTGTTTGCCTTGGCCATGGTCTCTTCACAGCAAAAGTAAGACATATATGTAAGATAGTGTTCAATTTAGCCATTTATTATTATTTTTCTATCCTCAGCATATACATCTTTAAGACATCATACAGTTTATCATTTAAGCAACTTCTCCAGCCCAACCTAACATGTTGGGGTTTGTTTGGTTTGTTTTTGTTTTTTGTAGTTAGAATGTAAAATATTCTCTTAGCAATCAGGTATGGCGGCACAGCTGCATAATTCCAGCACTTGGGAAGCAGAGAAAAAGGGATCTGGAGTTTAAGGCTAGCCTCAGCTACTTTGTGAGTTCAGAGTCAACCTGGGTCACATAGACCCTCTCCTTTAAAAAGCATATCGGTGTTTTGAGCTATGCAGATTTGCAAATCAACACTACAGGATATATTATGGCTTCTATAGCCTCTGATGGATTGAATTCCTAACCACTTTGCAGAAGCCTCTTTATTCCTACACAAAAGGCACTATTAGCAAGTCAATTCTCCAATACCAAAACCCCTTATCTGATCTAGGAGTTGTCTGAAGGCACCATTACCTAAGCGATTCTCAGCCAAACAAGGCTTCCTGGTTTGCCAAATATGTCTCAGGACTAAGTTATGCAAAGGCTCTGTGAATCCTTAGGAAGAACAGCTCCATAAACCTCAGATAACAATCACTGACTAGTTACAAAAGCCTAGGTGTTATCACTCGGGAATTCATGCCAGATAAAATAGCTCTGCTAAATTTCTGCTATACAAGTGTTATAATCTGTTGCTATTAACTGATTTCCTGTTGCTCGGAAACCCTGTGCTCTCTGACTAGCACCTACCACTACCAGGGCTTCTTCACACAATCCCTGGAGAACCCTGTACATGCTAAAGCCACTCCCCAACCTTTATCCCACCCAAAGATTAGCAACTAAACCAGCTCTGCTTCTGTAGACATGTCTACTCCACACATTTCAGTGAGACAGAATTATACAGCATTTGGCACTTTGACTGGTTCTTTGATCTAGCATGTTTTAAATATTCATCTGTGTAGCATGTATGGGTACTCCATTCTTTTGGTAATTGAATAATAATTCGTTGTTTGGCTGTACAACATCTTGATTACCTTTTTTTAATCAATTGATGGACATTTGTCCTTTTAAAACATTCCATTTGTTTATTTGGGGGCAGGCATGCATATGTAGAAATGGGACCAGTTTGCAAGAGTTGGTTCTCTCCTACCATGAGGGATTAGTTCTGGGGACCAAACTCATGTATCTGAATAACTTGAACTCCTGGTCCGCCTGCCTCTTCCTCTAGGCACCTGGATCACGGGGCTCTGCTATCAGGTAGACATTAGTTGGGTCTGGCTCCTCTTGAGGTTCCTTTTCTCTTTTGGCCACCATGATGAACTGCAGTGTCGTGAACCTTTCTGCACTTGCTGAACAGATGCTTTTCCATTCTCTTGGATGGCACCTACGGGTGACATTACTGAATCATATGTAACTCTGTATTTAGCTTTGGGGGCAACTGTGGATTTTCCAAAGAGGCTACATCGGTTTACTAAATGTAAACAGGTCTGTAGGTTTCTTCGTGGCCTGACTCTTACTTCTCAGCTTATCTTTTAGGCACACAAGGTAGGTCCACTAACAATTACCACTCATAGCTTTGCTGTGTGCTGGCTCCATGCTATTTCTCATCTCTGCGCCATTTTGTTCTGCATCATTTACCTGAAAACCCAGTTACCTCCCTCCGCCCCCCCCCCACTTTTAACATTCCTTTAAGATAAATTATTGATGGTCACCTTCAGGAAGCCTTCCCGGCCCTTTCCCTGGACCCTCAGGGTAGGTTAGGGATTCTCTCCTGCCTGTGTCTATAGAGTAATTTCTCATTGAGTTCCTAGCACTGGACCTTTCCAAGACCTACTTCAAGCACCTCAGTCTACAGTAACTCACAGGAGTGCATGTGTGCACACACAGTTTTCTCACCCATATAAACAAAACAAACAAACAAAAAAACATTTCATGTGAGGCTAGAGAGACGGCTCAGCATTTAAGAGCTGCTCTTTCAGAGGTCCTGAGTTCAATTCCCAGCAACCACATGGTGGCTCACAACCATCTATGATGAGATCTGGTACTCTCTTCTGCTGGGTGGGCCTACATGTAGGCAGAATACTGTATACATAGAAAACGAATAAACCTAAAAACAAACAAACAAAAACTCATGCAACAATACTTTTCCCACGCAATTGCCATACTCCAATGTGTATCTTGATTACACGCACACCCTACACCAGAAGGATGAAAGTGTTTTACAGGCAGTGATAGCCCTGGTGTGTTGTATACACTTTCAACGTCCTTCCACACAATGATTTGGTGTTTGTTGAAGGGAAATATTGCATTCTTTTTCATTACAAAAACAATACAGCTCTGTGCTTGAAAAATAACTTTTTGTATCTTACAGCAAGAAGAATTTTATACAAGCTTCTGGAGCTGACTTGTTAATTCCTTCTTCAGCAACAATCATAGATTTCATTAAAACATCTTCCTCTCCCTTTTCTACTGTTTTTCATCCCCTTTGTGTTTTGTTTGTTTGTTTGTTTGTTTGTTTTTGAAACAGGGTTTCTATGTGTAGTCTTGGCTGTCCTGAAACTTGTCTGTAGACCAGGCTGGCCTCGAGCTTATAGAGAGATATACCTGTCTCTACTGCCCCAGATGCTGGGATTAAAGGCATGCACCACCACTGCATGGCTTTTTTTCTTTTTTCTTTTTCTTTTTTAAAGATGGGATTTAACTGTGTAGCCCAGCCTGGAACTTGATAGGTAGATCCGCCTGCCTCTGTCTCCTGGGATAAGCACTGGGATCAAAGGAGTTTCCCACTATGCCTAATGATATCATGACTTCTTAGCCTCATTTTATTGAGCCTTGTCACTTGCAATTTTGCCCTTTGGGATCAAGTCTCTAAGTAACCAAGCCCCAAGAGAGGCTGAATAATCAGATCATGTGCAAAAAGAACCTTAGCTGGGGCTGGGGCTGACGAGACGGCTTAGAAGTACAAGCACTTGCTGTTCTTGCAGTGGCCCTGGTTTGGCTCTGGGGGTGGGGATGGGAAACCTCAACTACCAATCGACTAAGTAGATGTGAGTGAAGATGTCTTAGACATGTTAACCCACTGCTGAATATGGCCTTATGACAGCAAAACCAAATTAACCATCTAAAGAAGAAAACCCAGGGAAAATGAATTAAACTTGTTTTCAGTCATCGAATTTCAGAATAGACGGTTATGTAATGGAAGACCATCGACACAGAAAGGATTTAAATCACATAGGATAGTCACCCAGCTCTTCTAACCTCAGAGCTCACTGGCATCTACACGCAATTCATTTTCTGGTGTTTGCAGTGCTTTCACATTTTTGAATTTTAATTTTACATCCTGACCCCTCCCTCCTCAGTTTCTCCCTCACACTTTTCTTCTCCACACCCTGATCCCCACTCTTCTCCCCTTCTCCTCAAAAAAGGTTAGGCCTCGCTGGATATCAACCAGCCATGGCATATCAAACGCAGTAAGACTAGGCATCTCTTTGATTAAGGCTAGGCAACAAAGCCCAGTTGGGGAAATGGGTCCTGAAGGCAGGCAGCAGAATCAGACAACTCCTGCTCCCACTGTTAGAATTCCTCCTAACCACCATGTGTGAAGGGCCTAGGTCAGTCCCATGCAAGCTCCCTGGTTGGTAGTTCAGTTTCTGTAAGCCCCAGTGGGCTCAGGTTAGTTGATTCTGTGGGTTTTCTTCTGATGTCCTTGACCCTTCTGGCTCCTACAATCCCTCCTCCCCCTCTTCCAAGGGAGTCCCAAGCTCCGCTGACTGGCTGTGGGTCTCTGTAATACTTATTAAAAAAGAGATAGGTATTATATAACCTTGGACATGGCCACTGAATGTGAAGATTAAACAGGAACTTGAGTCTGAACATGAAGTCGTACATATAATCTTGTCACTCCAGAGGCAGGAGGATGGGTCCCAGCTTGAGCTGTAAGAGTTTTTAGGCCAGCATGAGCCTGAATTACAGAGTGAGAGACTGTAGATTTGTTGTTGTTTTTTCAATTTACTATTTTTATTATTTCATGTTTTACATGCAACTATGTCTGTGCACATGTGCATGCCTGATCTCCATGGAGAGCCCAGAAACTGGAACTACAACCAGCCGTGAGTCACCATGTGAATGCTGGGAATTAACCGGGGTCCTCTGGAAGAGCAGCCCTGGAAGATGGCTCTTAACTATTGAGCCATCTCTCCAGCCCCAAGACTGTTTCAAAAACAAAACAAAACAAAACAAAACAAAAGATGCAAGAAAAATCCCCTGGATTACCTTTCTGTAATTTCCAGACTTCTCACTGAATTGATCTTTATTTAAACATAAATTTAAAAATGTGTGGAAAACGTGGTGGTGTAAGCCTTAGATCTAGCACTAAGGCAGATCTCCATGAGTGCAAGGCTAGCCTGGTCTACGTCTACATACTAAGTTTCAGGATAGCCAAGGCTATACAGAGAAAACCTATCTCAAAAAACCAAAAGAAATAAATAAAACTGTCACAGTAAAACCTATTATTTTTGCAATTAATATATACTAACAAAACCAAAATGCAGGCAGAGGGTATATAGCTCACTATACAATAAGCGCCTGGTATATTCAATCCCCCAGCACTGTGTCACATATAAGAGTCTCTTACAGAAGCCCACAGTCATGCTTACAAGTGTTTTATTTCATCTGAGCATCTCTCTCATAGCCCTGGTGCTTAAGCCTCTTTTAAAATATCTTTATTAAATGATATTTTTCTTTTCTAAAAAAACAAAACAAAACAAAACAAAAAAACAAACCCAAGCATGGTAGCCCATGCCTGTAACCCCAACATTGGGAGGTGGAGACTGGAGGGTCCAGAGAACTAACTTAGTCTCAGCTATGTAGGAAGTTCCAGGTCGGTCTGAGCTATATGAGAACTTGTATCTAGAAAGCTAATTAAAACTACACATGAAGACCAAGACTCATTTCATCTCTTCTGATCAGCCTTTGTAGCTAGGGAGGAGATTCTGGTGACAAATTCAGCTTCCTATCCCATGTGAACGCTCACATGACACTTGACATTTCTATTAAAAAGTTGAGAAAGGGCCAGGTGTGGTGGTACACACATTTATCTCAGCACTGGGGACAGAGGCAGGTCCATCTGAGGCATAAGGCAGACTGTTCTGTAGAGTAAGTTCCAGGCCAGAGTTATTTACTGAGACCATATCCCCTTCCAGCTCCCCCCATTTTGTTTTTAAATGAGGTGCTCAGTTGGTCGAGAGCTTGCCCAGCACAAGGGCAATCCTGGGTGTGATCTCTAACACTTTATAAAACTGGGCGTGGCCCAAGGTTATCCTCCCCAGTGCTGCTCTACTCAAGAGAGTGGGAAATGCTGTTCTACTTAGAGGGCCCTAGTTTATTCTGATGAGAGCAGTACAAAGTGTAATTTCACTTTCCCAGTTTCTTTTGGTGTGACAGTCTTTAGGAACAACAACTACACTTTCAAGGACTCCGGGCAGCTAGTGGCAGAGCATTTCTCTAGAATGAGCAAGCCCCTGGATTTCATCTCCAAGATTACAAAAAAAAAAAAAAAAAAATTTTAAGAACACATGAAGGGCTAGTGTCAGAAAGTGCCAGCAATAAACGATTATAACTATTATAAAGGCCACAAGTATAACTGGGCTGTAAATAAGTAATCTTAATAGAAGATCATGTGACTTAGGGCTGAGACAGACTTCAATGAGTAAGTAAATGTAGCACTGTGCATATCAGATTCCAGAGAAGCCCCATTTTTATTAGAGAGCACACAAAGCTCTGTCCTTGCCAGGAACAGTCCTGTTCCCCTCCTCCAGGATGACAAATGTATCTCTCCACTCCCCACTCCCTTTCCTATCTGTACTTCCCGTGTCGGTTAAAGTGTTTATAGAGATAGCTGATCCGTTTGTTAAGCTTGTGCAGGTCCTCAACGAACATTCTGTTTCCCACCATTTTCTTCTTTCGGATACAACGCTGCAATTCGTTTCCTCTCCAGCCTCGAAGCCATACTGGGCCCTTGATCAGTTCTTTTGGATGCTTTTCAAAATTCCCTGTAATGTGACAGAATAAACTAGTTTCAATAGAAGAGAAGGCAGCCTAGACCAACTAGGCCTTCACCACACTTTCATCTCCCTGAGCAGAACTACTCACAGACAAGGCACACCAGCTTAGTACAAAGTACAGAGTCTTTGTAACACTTGCTCTTCCAGAGAGTTCAACTGCCAGCACTCTCAACTGAAGGTTCATGGCTGCCTGTAAGGCAAGTTCTGGGGAGTCTGACACCCTGGACCCACAGGCCTTGCTTGAACAGCACGTGGTACACATTCAGAAAAACACACATACATAAAAATCTTTAAAAAAAATAAAGAAAGAATAAAGACTTTGCAGCCGGAATGTTTGGGTTCAAATACTGATAGCTTTGGCACTCAAAACACTTCACTACTAACTGTGTTTGTAAGACTGAGTACCAGACTATTCACTAACTCAGACTGATCTTGCTTGCTATCGTCTCCCAGGTAACCGATTTGTGTCACCAAGCTATCCCTGGGCACATTACTATTCTAAACACAAATAAAGCCAAAAGAGTCAAGACAGCATACTAATCCTTCTGAAACTAGGAATCAAGTCCTACCCAGGATTCCAATGTTGTCGTATACACCAAACAGAGCCCTCTTCTCGTTCCAGCGATCAACCACTTTGGGAGGCGGAAGAGTAAGCCTTACATGGGCCAATAGTGGAACACCTAGGGATGGAAAGGAGAATGAGTCAGCACTGCCAATTAACAAGCAGTTAGCGGGCTGTCCTACCTACACATTAGCCACTTACCCAGAGAGAAGCTTCTGCATGCCGAGGGCATCCAGCCCCATAGTCTCCTACTTGCCGCCCAAGGGACACACCCTGCCATTACTCTAGCCTGTTCACCTCAGTAGGGATAGCAAACCAGCCGGAAAAAGGGGAAGCAAGTATAAATGTCAAAGACACGACACAGGTTACAGTCCCAGGCGGGACTCACACGACAGTGACAGTAAGAGAAGCCATTTTGGGCCTTACCCAGGTAGCTTAGGGAGCTGACCCGCCTTGGCCCGCACTCCCACAAGCCCCGCCCTTCAAGTTCCGGCCTCTCCGGTGCGTCGAGTCAAATACTTCCGGTTTATCCGCTGGACGTATTGGACCGCTGTGGTCTCTTGTCACAGAAAAGGACTCGCCCAATTGAGACTCCGTTAATAAGCTCGATCCTATTTCCTTGGGCGTCCTCTGTGAGGGAAGTAGAGGACGGGAGCCCGGCGCTACCGCAAGGTCCTCTTGCGCCTCTCAACAGAGGTTTGCTGAAGCAGTATATTTCTGGACTTTACAGGGTTGGGCGTCACATGGTTAAAACCTGGACTGGACTGGGCAGCCTGGCCCTGCCTCCCGGCCTGCAGAGGGATAACGGGCCATCATTCTTAGCGGACTACGGTAGAGATGCCAGAGAGAGCACACTGATCCGGGGCCACGCCCCTCTCCTGCTTGCCCCGCCTTCGGGGCTGTGATTGGTCGGCTTCTCCAGCTTCCGCCGCGATTGGCCTCCTGGCAGCCGTTGGGGTTTGAACTCGGAGTTGCGGGCTCTGCGAGCGCGACGCCTGACTCTGAGGCGGGTCTCCGTCTCAGCCTGCCGAGGATTGGCTGGTTTCTCCGCCGGCTTGAAAAACGGTCTCGCTGTTTGGCGCGTTTTGTGCCCTAGTGTTTTCTTTCTTCCTGTTCAGCGGGTCATCTCCGGTTGAAGAAGCGGCGGGTGAGGGGTGTCGAGGTGCCCAGGTGAGGTATGGCAGGGCTAGGAAGCGGGGAGTGAAAGGTTGAGAAAAATCAGGTCCAGGACGTGACACAGCCTTTGCCAGAGTGCGGCCGGGAGCGGTCTGGTGGAGATGCCCTTGAGATCCTGTGTGGCTGTGAGTCTGACAGATCAGAATCGGAATATGCCATATGGGCAAAATTGCATAACCTTACTACACAATATGTAGATTTGGTTGTTTCGCTATGCACCCCGTGAGACTGAGATTAGGAAGTCACAGAAACAGGCACAGGATAAGTAGAAGTTAATGTTCTTCCATTTTGCAGACTGGAACCCCAGTGCTGAGTGAAACATTTTCTAAGGATCTTTTCACTTTAAAATGGAAGCAATAAGGCTGTATGTACACACTGATTGTCACTTGATAGTTCATTAATATTCTCTTGTGGTGTTGTTGAGATATAGTCCTGGGCAGTCTCACTGCAGCCCCGGCTGGCCTCAAGCTCAGCAGTCCTCCTGCCTCAGTCTTCCAAATGTTGGGTTTATAGGCATGTGCCACCACACCTGGTTCTTTACTAGTTTTTAACCCTTGATTCATTTGATCCCCAGAGTAACACCATTTTACAGAGGAGACCATAAGGACTCAAGGACTTAGTTTAAGAATAATAAGAATTAGATTCTCATCTAGAGTTGCTTTTATAATGGGAAGAGGGTTTGCAGGGAAGGGTGTTTTGTGACAAGATCTCTTGCAGCCCAGACCACGGAGCAGAGACTGGCCTTGAACTCCATCCTACTGATTCTCATGTACTTGGAATATAAATATAAACATGTGCTACCTTGTGTGGCTCTGATCTTATATTTACAAGATGATTCATATAGCTTATTGTAAGACTGAAAAACATCTGAAAAACATTATATATATTGAAAGTGGGAAAGAAAAATAACTGAACCTGAGCCTTCAGTAGACTTACCAGAAATGTCCTTGTCACATAATAAAAAGACAACACACTCATAGATTTTCACGGTGACTTTTTTGTTTTCTAGGTGAACCCGTGGGAGAAAGATGTCTCCTCACAACTTTGAGTTCCACCTGCCCTTATCTCCAGAGGAGCTGCTGAAGAGCGGCGGTGTGAACCAGTATGTTGTTCAGGAGGTGCTGCCAGTCAAACAGCTTTCATCCCAGCTTAGAGGTGAGAGAGACTCCATGGCTCCAGCCATGTGGAATGCTATTATCCTTTCTGCCCTACAGCCCTGTGGCACTCCATCAGAGCCAGGAATATCTTTTCTAGTCCCTGCTTTTTGTTGCTGTTGGGGTTCTTTGTTTGTTTGTTTTGTTGTTGTTTTGGGGTTTTGTTTTGTTTGTAGCACTACATGGAATTCATGACATAAAATGTACTGGGCCAACTTCCATGGATTATTCAAGACATAGTCTTGGTTAACCTAGTTACTTTTTGAGAGAAAGATTTTTTGTATTTTTACCTTTTACCATGTGTCAATGTAAAGTCCTGGTAATTGTAGGCTAGGGGTTGGAGAGGTGGCTTAGAGGTTAAGGGCACTGTCTGCTCTTCCAGAGGACCCAGGTTTGAGTCCCAGCAACCACAAGGCAGCTCACTACTGTCTAAAACTTGTGCATGTGGTACATAGATAGATACATAGGTAGGTAGGTAGATAGACAGACAGATATAGGTGTGTATTACAATACAGAGCAAAACACCAGTACACATACAATAAATGCATGAAGTTTAGAAGTACTGTTGGCAGTGATAGTGTTTGACTTGCCATATCTTAGAGAACACTGTTTAGAAACTAGATTATGTTTCCAAGGTGTGTAGTAAAGGAGAAACATGGCTGTAACAGCATACAAAATATAGTCTCTTGTCACTTAAAAATTTGGTATGGGGAGATATGTTTTGAGATGCCTGTTGCTAGATAATTCATCGTTGCAGAGCATGCATGTACAAGCTTTTAAAACAGTCTAGCTTACTGAATGTTTAATGTTAGGTATGTAAATGATAGCCTGTTGCTTCTAGGGCTTGGTGAATAAAGTAACATGAGATTGAATCAAACACAAGAGGAGGGCTGGTACCATGCTTATCTAGTGTGTACAAAGTGAGGCTTGAGTTTTCAATCCTCCTGCCTCAACTCTCTTAGTATCTGGGAGCAACAGTAAATCTATCCAGTGCCTAGAATTTGGGTTTTTTTGTGTTGTTGTTTGTTTGTTTGTTTTTCCTTCCTTGAGACAAGGTTTCTCTGTGTAGCCCTGGCTTTCCTGAAACTCACTCTGTAGACCAGGCTGGCCTCGAACTCAGAAATCAACCTGCCTCTGCCTCCCAAGTGCTGGGATTAAAGGCGTGCACCACCACTGCCCGCTAGAGTTTGGGTTTTTTACAAACCCTTCTCCCCTAAAATGAGCCAGAACTCACCAAGAATTGACTCCAGGACTGGGCCAGGAAAACAGAAGGTGATCCTGGGTCATCCTGTGGTGTGAGGAAAGAAAGTTCATTTCTGGGCACAGGTACCTAGGTTGGAATGAAACAGGAAGAAGCATGGCCCATGAAACATTCCATACTCATTTCTAGGCACAGATACCTAGGTTGGAATGAAACAGGAAGAAGCGTGGCTCATGAAACATTCCATATTTTTTGTTGGTTTGGTTTTTTGTTTGTTTGGTTGGTTGGTTGGTTGGTTTGGTTTTTTGTGTTTTCAAGACCAGGGTTTTTCTATACAGCCCTGGCTGTCCAGGAACTCACTCTGTAGATCAGGCCTTGAACTCACAGAGATCCACCTGCCTCGGCCTCCTGAATACTGGGATTAAAGGCATGTGCCACCACCCCTGATGAAACATTCCATATTTTTATGAGAGAAATGTGGTAAATATGTCAAGGCTAGCCTGATTGACATAGTGAAGCCTTGTCCTACCCCTTCCCATAAAAAGAAAATGTAACAAAACCTACCTTACTTATGCAATGAGTATGTTAGAAACGCTTTGAAAGTAAGAAGGAACTAAGAGAAAGGAAGCAGAGGGAAAGCATTCCAGAGCGCAAGGCCAGGTGGAGGGGTGTTCTGTGACCAAGTAGACCCAAACACACAGTAAAAAGAAGGTTTGCAGGAGCCTGTTCTAATACAAGTAAACAATTTAATTAATAATTAAAAAAGGAAAGAGACTGTCTTTTGAGGTAAGGCAGAGCAACCCTAAGGGGTATTTAGGATCTTATACATGGTCACCTCAGCTCCCCTCCATTCCTCTCCCTTCCCCTCCCTTTTTTTTGAGGTGGTCTTACTGTGTGACCCTTCTACCTCCTCCATGCTGGGATTAAAGGAACACAGCACCATGCCCACCCAGCCCTCAACCCATTCTTACATAGGAGTCACATTAGCAGGCATACAAACAGTAATGGAAATAGAAAACAACAGTCTGGGAAATACTGCAGTAGTGTCTGTGTTCACAGGTGCTTGCCTTACCAAAACTGTGACTGAAGCAAGAGAGTAGCATAATTTACTTTCCCACAAGCTGTTTTCACACATCATTTAACAGGATGCCTTCTTTTTTGTTTGTTTGGTTTTTTTTTTTGTTTGTTTTTTGTTTTTTGTTTTTTGTTTTTTCGAGACAGGATTTCTCTGTGTAGCCCTGGCTGTCCTGGAACTCACTCTGTAGACCAGGCTGTCCTCGAACTCAGAAATCCACCTGCCTCTGCCTCCCAAGTGCTGGGATTAAAGGTGTGCGCCACCACCGCCCGGCTAACAGGATGCCTTCTAAGTCCTGCGTCATCAGGCAATTTTGTTACTGTGGAAGTGTCATAGCGTAGATGGCTGTCACGTCACTGGCCTTGTCGTGTGTGCGGTCCTTTGGTGACTGAAGTGTAGGAAGTGGTTGTGTAAAGAGAAAGTGTTACAGTGGAGAAATGAGAGATGTTGCTGAGTGCTCGGTTGGTGTTAGTACTAAGGTATTGCCTCTGCTTGATTTGTGGTTTTGACTTTGTGTGATGACAGGGTCTGTCTGTGGTAGCAGCTCTTAGCTACGGCCTCCTGAGTTGCTGAGGCTATAGCTACATGCCTCGGTGTCAGCCTCTCCGCCTTTTGATAGATCAGATGCGAAGGATGGGAGCTTCACGTTTGTGGTCATCTTGGTAAAACAGTAATCAAGAAACAAAACATTAAGCAAATATAAATTGAGAACATTCTTTAAAAGAAAAAAACAAACAAACAAACAAACAAAAAAAAAAACCAGCCGGGCGGTGGTGGCGCACGCCTTTAGTCCCAGCACTTGGGAGGCAGAGGCAGGTGGATTTCTGAGTTCGAGGCCAGCCTGGTCTACCGAGTGAGTTCCAGGACAGCCAGGGCTACACAGAGAAATTCTGTCTCGAAAAACCAAAAAAAAAAAAACAAGATCATGAAAAACAAAGATTTAGGAAACATGTCAATTAAATGCCTTCTGGAAAAAAAAAATAGAATTTACCAAGAAGTCCTGTCTTTCCTCTGAACTTTCTAGCGTTTCAGTCTGCCTTCCGAGCTCAGGGGCCCCTCGCCATGCTGGAGCACTTTGATACAGTCTACAGCATTCTACAGTAAGTGAAATCCACAGCCGCTGCTTTTCAAAGAACTGGTGGCTATTTCTCTGATTTTTGCATGTGAATTTTGAAATTCCAAATTACGGGTTCACTGATAATTGGTTCTGGGTGTTGACATCCATCGTGGGCGTTTATTCAGCTTGCCACCGTAGTTACTTGACAATTTCCCGAGTATCTTCACGTTCGATTTCTTAGAGCTGGTCTAAGAATGGACTCTGCAGGCTCCTGTCTCACTCCCACACTTTCTTTCCCTCGTAGTCACTTTCGAAGTATAGAACCTGGTCTCAAGGAGGACACCCTGGAATTCCTGAAGAAAGGTGTCTGGGATCTGGGGGCAGGGGCTGGAAGGTGTTGGTTATGTTTTAGCAGTCCCTACATTTTCTCAGCCATGTGATGATATCAAGGCTGTTGTGATTCAGTTGGTTTGGCTAAGTCCATGGACCTCTGACCTACTGAGGTCTGTAATCTTGGTGGTCGATACAAAGTAATGTGCGTTCACTGTAAGGGCAGACCAACAACAATTTTCCTACTTTTTGAACCACCTCACTTCAGTGGGTGATTCTCCAGCTGCCCGGGAGGAGTTGTGGTAACTGGAGTAAAAGTAGGAACAGTCTATATTCGAGGTGCCAGGGTCAGGGGTCTCAAAGGACTTAGCTGTATCATAGCCACTGAGAAATGACACACAGATCTTTGGTAATCTGATGGCTACAAGTGTTAAGTGTTTGGAAGTTGAGGGCCTGTGAAGAAAGCCAATAAGACCAACTCCCAGATTCTGCCCCTCACAGTGGTGTCCTGCCACTCCCAGGAACTGTCATCCCTCCTGGATGGTGCAGCCTTGAGTGGATCAGATAGAAGTGCCCACCTAAATGCCCTCAAAATGAACTGCTATGCCCTGACACGCCTCTTGGAGTCCTTTGAGAATATGAACAGCCGGACAAGCCTCATTGACCTGGATGTTGGTGGGAAGGTAATTGGAAATTCCTGGCCTGTTTTATGTGAGGAGTAAAGGGATTGATGGGAAAGAAACCAGCGATTTTAGCATGCTTACTGTTCTTGCTTGGGGTTTAGGGGGAAGCACTCAAGGACCAGATCTCCTTTCCTGACAAATAGTTCTTGTGTGTTCTAGAACTTAAAATCCTCTATCTTAGGGGCAGGGCGGCAGTGGCGCATGCCTTTAATCCCAGCACTTGGGAGGCAGAGGCAGGCGGATTTCTGAGTTTGAGGACAGCCAGGGCTACACAGAGAAACTCTGTCTCGAAAAACCAAAAAAAAAAAAAAAAAAAAAAAATCCTCTATGGTACTGCCTGACCTTGCCTTGACACTGGAAAGTGTGGACACAGAGACTAGATGACCAGTACTCTGTTTGATTGATCCCCGCCCTCACTTTAGGGTAAGAAAGCTCGGGCCAAAGCAGCCCTTGGCTTTGACTGGGAGGAAGAGAGGCAACCAGTTCTTCAGCTTTTAACCCAGCTGCTCCAGCTGGACATTCGTCACCTCTGGAACCACTCAGTAATTGAAGAAGAATTTGTCAGGTGGGTCATTAGGATGGCTGCAGGTGGTCTTGAGCCTTGTGGAATGAGGTTCTGTTGCTAGATATGCCTTTTAAATACTTCATCCCTTAATTCTATTTCTAATAATACATAGAAGTGTATAATACATACATACATACATACATACATACATACATACAATACATAGTGAATGGAATCTGTATTTCTCTCTTGTCCCCTCCCCCTTTTTGTGAGATAATGTCTCACTGTGTAGCCCTGTTTGGCCTGGAAGTCTATGTAGACCAAACTGAGTTTGAGCTCACAGAGCTTTACCTGCTTTTGCCTCCCGAGTACTGGGATTAAAGGCATATACCACCATAATGAAACTCTCATTGTTAATACCCATACATTTATGGAAATGTGCTTACTAAGAGTCCCCCAGATGAAGCTTGTGTGTGGCACACACCTTTAATCCTAGCACTTGGGAGGTAGAGGCAAGCCAGTCTCTTGAGAGTTTGAGGCCAGCCTGGTCAACATAGAGTTGTCTAGGCTACCCAGGGCTGTATAGCGGTGAGGCTTTATCTCCAAATGAATAATGGTTGGGGAGGTAACTGTTAGTAAAGCGCTTATCATGCAATCATGAGGGCTTGAGTTTGATCCTCAACAAGCCAAATGTGGCACAGTGTTGAGGAGGTAGAGCCAGGCAAATCTCTGGGACTCACGGCCAGCCAGCCCCGGATCCCAGTGAGAGCACCCCTGTCTCAAAAAACAAGGCAAACAGCTCCTGAGAAATGAAACCCAAGATTGACCTCTGGCTTCTATATGCACAGACAGGAGTACACACACACACATACACACACACACACACACACACACACACACACACACACACACACGCACGCACGAAAGCATGCACACAAGCACATACTAAAACCAAAGTGAAAGTAAATGGTCAGTTACAGCAGATGTAATTTAAAGTCTATAAAGACTGAACTGACCTTTTATTATTTATGTGTTTATTTTATGTATATGAGTACACTATTGCTCTCTTCAGACACACCAAAAGAGGGCATCAGATCCCATTGCAGATGGTTGTGAGCCACCATGTGGTTGCTGGGAATTGAACTCACCAATTTTAACAATGAGAAGTCTTCACTAACCTTGTCTTACCATCTTGATCTTTTATTCTGGTTTCTTGTTGGCATGGTAACTGGCTGCAATTTACTAAATCCTGAAGGAAGGAATCCTTGGTGTAGAAGGCTAACAGAACGGAGCACTAAAAACCTTGATGTGGATGTAGTAGCGATAGGATAAAGCTGCCTGGTGTCTCGACTCCACACGGCTCATTTCTCCCTGTCCGTCCTTTGTTGTTTAGTTTAGTTACTGGCTGTTGCTACCGCCTTTTGGAGAACCCCACCATTAGTCTCCAGAAGAACCGCTCCACCAAGGAGGCCATAGCACACCTGCTTGGGGTGGCCTTGGTCCGCTATAACCACATGTTCAGTAAGTTGCCTTCTGCCTTGCTCCCACCCCCTGCTTTGCCGGTCTCCCAGAATGCCTAACGTTGTGCTTCACAGGTGCGACTGTGAAGATCATCCAGATGCTACAGCACTTTGAGCACCTGCCCTCTGTACTAGTGACAGCTGTGAGTCTGTGGGCGACAGACTACGGGATGAAGAGCATAGTGGGAGAGATTGTAAGGTGACTCCTCAGAGTGTCTGTGTTCCTGGGGCATGGAGGGGAATACAGAAAGTTCTCCATGCGATGTTGGATTCCTTCCGCCCTGGCGCCTGTGTGGGCTTCCCTTGCTGGGAACTCAGTAACTGAGCTTTCTTGTTATCTGTGTTTCCTCCCCTGTATAGAGAGATTGGACAGAAGTGTTCACAGGAGCTGAGTCGAGACACTGCAGGGGCGAAGGGCTTCGCCGCTTTCCTCACTGAGCTAGCAGAGCGAATCCCAGCGGTCCTCATGTCCAGCATGTGCATTTTGTTAGAGCATCTGGATGGAGAGGTAGCCTGGCTGGGGAATCTCAGAGTTGTCTAGGGGCTTTAGTGTTGAAATCACTCTCTCTCTCTTCACTTTAATGTGGTTCTGGGGATCAACCCAGAGATCTATATGTGTTAATAATAAGCACATACTCTAAAAGTTGAACATTTTTTTTAAACTTTCTTTTAATAAATGTACCGTGTGTGAGTGAGTGCTTCGCCTGCATGTAAGTGTGCAGAGGAGAGGGCGCTGACACTCAAGGTTGTCCTTTGCATCCCACAGATGCTCCATGGTGTGTGAGCTCCACACAAACACACATATCAAACATGTATGCACAGAAGAATAAGAATGAAGGGGGCTTTCTATGTAGCCTTGGCTGGCTCCAAGTTCCAGAAGTGTAGATGTGCTACCATGCCTAGGGAAGAATCACAGCTCCCTCCCCCTCTCTCTTCCGTTGCAGAGCCTAGGCTTGCCTCAAACTTGCTATGTAGCCAAGGCTAGACTTGAATTTCGAACTTTACTTCCCAAGCGCTGGAATTCCAGCCATTTGTGTGTGTGTGTGTGTGTGTGTGTGTGTGTGTGTGTGTGTGTATGTGTGTATGTGTGTGTATGTGTGTGTATGTGTGTGTGTGTGTGTACCCATACCTGGCCTCTAGGTTGATTTTTGAGAAAGTAGCTTTCAGTTAGGATGGACCTTAAGTGTACACCTGGAATCTGAGACCTAGAGGGCTGAGAGGAAGGAGGATTCCAACCAAGGCTATAAAGCCAGACTGTGCTCAGAATAGAATTTCATGTAAAGAAGACAAGGTTGTCTAGATTTACCCCTGACATTCCTGTGGGGAAGCACAGAAGGAGCCCTTTTATGAGTGGTGGTTTTGGTTTTGTGCAGTTTTAGTAGAGGAGGTAGCCATTCCACAGTCTGTCTAATGAGAAGGACAGCTGTGGTGCCCAGTCCATCCACTCCTTGGCCTGGAGCCTCTTGCTCTCATCCGGCTAGCTTTCATCCCTGCCTCGCTTTCTACAAACAATGAGCTTTCTCTACCAAACTGTGCCTCTCTCCTGGATGCTTCCCTGGCCTCTTCCCAGGCTAGCGCTGGGGGTTCCGAGGTACATGTCCAAGACAGTTTACTCAGTGATCTAATTTTCTTTAACTTCTTGTGTGCAACTGTTCTCTGGCTTTTGGCCGAGGCAGGGGGGAAAATCCCCTGCCCTATTCTCTACCGGATTACATAATGGACTTCTTGGCACCGAGGCCGATTTCTGCTCTTCTGTGTCCCTAAGGAGTAAGAAGGAAAACAAATGTTTATTCATAAGGCTCCAACGTTTTGTGGCCTCATATAAAGGAGAAGGAGAAATGTTACTCAAATAAGCATTGATGGTAGACCTGAGTTTGGTTTTTAATTGTTACTTGCCAGGCTTGGTGGCACACTCATCTTTAATCCCAGAACCCAGAATGCAAAGGCAGGTGGATCTCTCTGAGTTTGAGGCTAGCTTGCCCTTCATACTGTAGGCCAGACAGTGGTGCATAGTGAGACCCTGTCTCAGAAGAAAAACAATTAGATATTCATTTACTTTGTGTGTATGTGTATATAATGTACATATGTGTGGAAATTCGCTCTCTCTCTTCACTGGTCCTGGGGATCAGACTCAGATCTTTAAGCTTGGTGGCACACACCCCACCTGCTGAGCCATCTTGCCAGTCCCAGATACTATAATCAAGTACAGTTTAAGCAACAGCAATCCTGATTCTAAAACACTCCAAGTAAATATCACAGGTAGGAAATTCCATACTATGAAACTGTATTTTCTATATGTAATTACCAAAAATATCTAAGGGGCTGATGCGATAGATGGCTCTGTGGTTAAAAGCACTTTTTTTTGCAGAGGAGCTGGGTTCGGTTCCTAGCACCCAATTCCAGGACATCTAATGTCCTCTTCTAAATGGTTGACAGATCAGTACCCGAAGTCCATAGTTTGCACTGACATTGGATATACTAAATACAAGATACACATGTGGTACACAGATATACATGGAAGCTGAACAGTTATACACATAAGTAAATTTTTTAATTATCCCTCAATTACCCTTAGGCTATGTGTGTGAAATATTTGAAACAGATATATTTTGCATTTAGAGTTAGTTTCCATCCCTAAGATAATACGTATATACAGATACACAAAATCTAAAATACTGTGTTCCAAGTATTTCAGACTAGGAATTCCCACCCTTTGATTTTGGCTCTTATTTATTTTCTTCTGACATGTTCTGAGCAAACAAATTCACTTTGGTCTCAGCATCATCTTTGATCTTGGGAACAAAGACCTAGGCAGTTAACCAGAAAAGTCACAGCTTAGCATAAACAATCCTAACCTTGACTAAGGGCAGAAGACTTCAGGGAAAGAAATGTATTTATGGAAGTGGAGAAATGTGTTCCAATGTCTCTCTCTCTCTCTCTCTCTCTCTCTCTCCCCCCCCCCCCCCCATCCTCCCACTCCCCACTCCCCACCCCCAGAATTACATGATGCGCAATGCTGTGTTAGCAGCTATGGCCGAGATGGTACTGCAGGTTCTAAATGGTGACCAACTAGAAGAATCTGCTCGAGAAACCAGAGATCAGTTCTTGGACAGCTTGCAAGCTCATGGCCATGATGTGAACTGCTTTGTTCGAAACCGAGTTTTGCAGCTCTTTACTCGAATTGTTCAACAGAAGGTGAGCAACCTCTGCTGAAACTCTCAGGAAAGCCTCTGTATACTTGCCTGAGCACTGTGGCATGCCTGATAGCAGACCATGCCTGATAGATACCAGCAGAGACAGGAGGGGCAGTAGTTTAAGGTCATCCTTAGTCACACAGAAAGTTTGAAGGCAGGCTGGGCTATATGACACCTTGCCTCAATTAAAAAATTTTTTTCCTTTATTTTTATTGTATGTGTATGAGTATTTTGCTAGCTTGTGTCCATGTGCTACATGCATGCATTATCCGAGGAGGCCAGAAGAAGGTATCTTATTCCCCAGGATTGGAATTACAGATGGTTGTTAGCCATTATGTGGGTGCTAGGAATTGAACCCAGGTCCTCTGGAAGAGCAGCCTGTATTCTTAACCTTTGAGGCATCTCTCTCTAGCCCCTGAAAAAAGCTTTGTTGTTGTTGTTTTAAAAATAAATGCAGAAGGCTGGAGAGATGGCTCAGTGGCTAAGACCACTGACTGCTCTTCCAGAGGTCCTGAGTTCAATTCCCAGCAACCACATGGTGGCTCACAACCATCTGTAATGGGATCTGATGCCCTCTTCTGGTGTGTCTGAAGACAACTACAGAATACTCATATAAATAAAAATAAATACATCTTTAAAAAAAAAAAATAGATGAAGAATCTAGTAACTGCTCCAAAGAAGAATGTAAACCTGACACTCTTAGGACCAGTAATAAAAGTCTTCCCTTTCCAAGACAAAGGTGTCTGCTCCAGTTAAGTACCACAGTGTGTGCTGCTCACATATTTTATAATCCCACAGAAAAGCTTCTTTAGAGTGAGTGGGTGACTGAGTTTAGACTCACGGTGAGTCCAACCTCTTTAAGTAGGGCTAGGATTTTGTGTTGAGCAACATATGTAGCTGTCCTCCACTGGCCGTGCCCCACAGGCGCCAGTTGGATACTGGTAGCTTTGAACTGATTCTCTTTCTGCTCGTCCAGGCACTCCCCCTGACCCGCTTCCAGGCAGTGGTGGCCTTAGCAGTAGGACGTCTGGCAGACAAGTCAGTGCTCGTGTGTAAAAATGCCATTCAGCTGCTGGCCAGTTTTCTAGCCAATAATCCCTTTTCCTGCAAGGTAAGGGACTGTGGTGTGTGCAGAAGAGGGGTGAAGTGGAAACAGGGATGGAGTCTGTCACTTGGTGTCATGATATGCATTCTACGTCAACAGCTCAGTGATACCGACCTTGCTGGACCACTGCAGAAGGAGGTTGAGAAACTACAAGAAATGAGAGCCCAGAGGCGAACTGCAGCTGCGTGTGAGTAGTCCCCGCCTAGGAGGCTGCCCTGCTTTCTCACTGTGGTCACAACCCCCAGGAAAGACTATAAACAAGACTCCTTCCTGGTCAGCTGCAGCAATAGACCCAGAGGAGGAGTGGGAAGCCATGTTGCCAGAGTTGAAGTCGACCCTGCAGCAGCTTCTGCAGCTTCCCCAAGAAGAGGCGGATCAACAAATTGCTGATGCTGAGACTGCAGAGGAGGTGAAAGGACGCATCCATCAACTGCTTGCCAAAGCTAGTTACAAGTATGTGAAGAACGGGTGCTCTGAAGATGTGTGGATTTACAGTTAACCTTGTAGAGACTTAGGAGTCCTGAAAAATGATCTGAACTTATGTACACTGCTGCCAGGAGTGATAGGTATTTTTACTGTGGTAACGTCTGACCAAATGCATATTCCACAACTGCTTTTCTACTTTGAAATGCTTTAAGAACTACTCAGGAGCTTAGTCTATGGCATAGGCCTGTAATTCCAAAGCCCTGGGTTTGGTCCCTAGCACTTTACACAACTAAATGGACTTACTCTAATGGTGCATACCTGTAACCCCAGTGCTGACGAGGCAGAAGCTGGAGGATGCTGCAAGTTTAAGGCCAGCAAGGTCTAAACAGCAAACCTTCCTCACAGCCAGGCCTTTGTAGCAAGACTTTGTCCCCAAAAGGTGACAAGGGATGGCAATTGCTTGATTGCTAGAGGGCTCACCTCAGCTACGAAGCCCTGGCTTCAGTCTTCAGCATAACATAGACCAGCTGCCATCTTTTTGGTTTTCTTGCTAGACATGGGAACCAGGAACTTGCTAAGCATGTGTTCTGCCGCTGGGCTGACCTATGCAGCCCAGCCATGCCCTGTGATTTATTTTATAGCTACTTAGGGTTACTGTGGGGCAGCAGCAGTTGTTTGCAATTCCAGGACTGAGGAGTCTGAAGTGGGAGGATTGGGAGTTGAAGGGCGGCCTGCGATCCATAGTGAGTTCATGGCCATTCTGACTATACTGTAAAACTGTCTGAAGAACAGAAAAGAATCTCATTGTGTGGTTATCCATAAAAGTAACAAACTATTGAAAGTCTGGTGCTTCCGTACATAGCAGGTTTTACACAGATGTTTGCAGTGGCTTTTGTTTTGGTTTGGTTTGTTTTTACATTTATGTAGTTACGTATTTCCTTAAGGGTTTGTGGTACAACGTATATAAAGGTTAGAGGACAATTCTGGGAATCCGTTCTCTCCATGTGAGTTCTAGGCATCGAACTCTGTAAGTCATTACGCTCTGTGGTAGGCTCCTTTTCCTGATGAGCTGTCTGCTTCGCTCTGGATTTGAGATTTGAAAAGCTTATTCATGTTGTTTGAGGACCACAGTAAAGGCTCAGAGGCTTGTGTTGACTGCCTGGTAGGAGCTGCTCGTCTTTTTAAGCATGAGACATCCCTTCTCCATAGGGCACTGCATGTAGGGCTGGACAGAGTCACTAGGTAGGAGCCCTTACAAGGCCCTCAGGGACAGGAGTCTGGTGCTGAATTGGTGACAGACTGCTGTTTTTTCAGACAGGCTATTATTCTCACTCGGGAAGCCACCAGTCACTTCCAGGAGTCTGAACTCTTCAGTCACACAGAGCCAGAGGAAAATGGCTTCCTGAATCTCTTGGAAATCATCTTCAAAGGTAATCCTTTCAGTCAGCAAGCTGAAAGGATTGGACTGAGGGGGGCTGGGGGAGTTGACACTTGCTCTAGAAGGGGAGCGGCCCAGTCATAGGGCGCCTTTGCAAACTAGAGAGGTCTGTGGGAATTGAGAAATGAACCAAAGTGTTTCAGAACTCGTTCTAATTTCATACTTTCACATTATTGAAAGAAATATCCAGGGATGTTGGCAGCCACTGAACTCCAGGGTACACTTGAGCAAAACTATCCTGTACCTCTAATTCCTAGGCCCTGCAGCTTCCACACAGGAGTCTCATGAGGACACAGATCCAGGGCTAACTGGCAGTAAAGACTGTCACAGTGTGTCTGAACCTGAGGGATCTCAGGGGAATGATGAGCTGGTGAGGCAGGAGATGCTGGTGCAGTATCTGCAGGATGCCTACAGCTTCTCCCAGAAGATTACAGAAGCCATCGGCATCATCAGCAAGATGATGTACGAGAACACAACTACAGGTAGGCTGGGTGCTCGTCGGAAAACAGTCCTCCTACTCACCTTTATTATTGTTGTTGTTATTGTCATTAGCAGACTTCACTTGGTTTTACGTGTATGAGTATCTGGCCTGCGTGTGTACTATGTGCAGGTTTGGTGCCTGTGGAGAGCAGAGGAGGGAGTCAGAGATTCTCTGAAACTGGAATTAGGAATTGTTGTGAGCTACCATGTGGGTACTGGGAATCAAACCTGAGTCTTCTGGAAGAACAGTGAGTGTTCTTCACTACTGCGCCATCATCCAGTCCCTGATGCCTGCATCATTAAAAGGCAGGGTGTCTACCACTGCTCCTGTTTTACAGTTTGCTTTGTTTAGCAGTGTCGTGAGAAGGCATTCTGGCGTCATTCTCGGGGACAATGACAATGACCACTACAGCCATGTTATTGTTCTATCTATGTCACCAAGGATTCTATCTATGAGATTTGTGATGTTTGCCAAGTAGATGGGTGATATTTGTATCTGTTCTCAGTGGTGCAGGAGGTGATTGAGTTCTTTGTGATGGTATTCCAATTTGGGGTACCCCAGGCCCTATTTGGGGTACGCCGCATGCTGCCTCTCATCTGGTCTAAGGAGCCTGGTGTCCGGGAAGCTGTGCTTAATGCGTACCGCCAACTCTACCTCAACCCGAAAGGGGACTCTGCCAGGTACATGGGGTTCCCTGTCCTCGTTAACTTTTCTGAGGTCAGCTTCTCACGGGGTTTCCTAGTCTTCTGAATGAGGAGGATGTTCTAGGGGAGTTCTGAACTCTTGGATGGGTCTCTATCAGGCTCAGGGTGGACTGCTGGGGTCTGTTACTTTACCTAATAGCCTGTTTGCCAAGTTCAGATTTCCAGTCTTAATGACCACTGCTCTCTGTTGTCCCCACAGAGCCAAGGCGCAGGCTTTGATTCAGAACCTCTCGTTGTTGTTAGTGGATGCCTCCGTTGGGACCATTCAGTGTCTTGAGGAAATTGTAAGTCCACTCGGTCCTCTTCTCATTCCACAGTTACAATTAGTGGCTGTTCCCTGTGTGCAGAGATCTGCTCAGCTCCACAGAGGTTTAAGATTAGTTGCCTTCCCATTCCCAACTTTTTAAATTTCCTAGTTTGTTTGCTGTTGGTTCGAGGCAGTTGTCTCACTGTGTAGCCCAGGCTGACCTCAAACTCATAGTCCTGCCTCAGCTTCTTCAGTGTTCAGATTCAGGTGTGTGCTACAGTGGCCAACTCACGTGCCCAGATATAAAGAAAGCAGTGGCTTGGTTATAGTAAAAACCCACAAAACATATTTAGAAAAATGTAATGTGTAAATATTCACCTCCAGAATTGGAGGCATAAGTAACCACCATAATAGCGGAATAACACGTGCTGTTAAATATGTGCCAAGCACTGTTCTTATCTCTGCTCTGGTGTAGTCCTTTGTGTAAGTAGGGGACCTGTGAGGGAGGCTCAGGGAGAGGGTTGGGAAGGTGACTGACTGCAGCTAGTTTTGCCGTACATACACCATATGAGATTCAGAAAAGATGTTCAACCTCTGTGTGATGAAGGTAACAGAGCTGCTGAAAGGTAGAGGTCAGGGGCTTACCCTAACAAGGTAGTACGGGTCAGCATGGGTTGTGGAAGTTCAGTCAGAGAGAGAGAGAGAGAGAGAGAGAGAGAGAGAGAGAGAGAGAGAGACAGAATGAGAGAGAGAGAGAATTGAAGAAGACAGAAATTCTGATAAAAAGTAAAGAAAGTATCCTATCCCATCCCAGTTGGAGAATGAAGAAATTTGTGTTCTGACTTAAGGTCATTATCTGCAAAAGACAATCCAGTTGAGAGCGTGGGCTGAAACTAAATTGTGGAGGCCGCTGAATGCCTTCAAGTCAGTGGGACCCCAGGGCTTGAATGAGGTGAATTCCTGTGGGGGCATCTCCCTCCCGTAGGGCAGTAGAGAGTGGCACTGAGTACTGATTGCTACTTTTGTGCTTTTCTGAGGAAAGAGGAGCTGGTGGTGGCAAGTGGCTTGGTATTTCCAGGCTGGCTGCTGCTCAAGACTGCCACAGTAGTCAGAGAAGGGCTGGAGACACATGCTGGGATGACCTGCCTGCTGGGGAAGACCCAGCAACCAGGGGAGAAGGGCTGCCGGAGGCTCCCTTGGGGAGACCATGGAGAGAGGACAGACAGGGCCTACAGAAGCAGCTGTGGGTGGGCAACATGTGACCAACAGGTGTCAGCATTGCTGGGCAAACGATAAGGCAGGAAGGCTAGTGGCCCTGTGGAAGATACATTGACTTGTGCTCACAGTAAGAAATATCCAGAATGCAGTCAGAAGTGTGCTCCTCGTGGGACTCAGAATGTCCCTTTGAATGTGTGACCTTAGGCAGTGCAGCTTTGAAGAAAGCCATGAAACAGGAACATAGAGAACGAGCAAGAAATACCTCCTCACACTCTTTACGTTTGAGCTTCCTTCCTCTCCCACTCCCAAGCGCTGGTCCATCCAGGCTCTCAAGGGGACAGTTAGTCTGAAGCAGACTTATTTGTCTTTTCTCCTCAGCTTTGTGAGTTTGTGCAGAAGGATGAGATAAAGCCCGCAGTGATCCAGCTGCTATGGGAGCAGGCAACGGAGAAGGCCCCATGCTCTCCTCTGGAGCGCTGCTCCTCTGTCATGCTTCTTGGCATGATGGCACGGTGAGGCTCAGACCCAGAAAGCAAGCAGAGTGGGGAAGGCAAAGAAAGTCTGAAAAGGCCCTTTCCCTCAGTAATGGCAGTCAGCAGAGTTGAGATTTCTTGAGGTTGGCTGCCTGGATGAAGAGGGCACCACCTGCCTGTCTTCTATAGTCACTAACTCAAGGGGATCCAAGGACACGGCTGTCGGTCAGGCGCTTTCTGTCTGTAGTGCTTCAGTGCTCTAGACACCCACCCCACCGTGGTGCTGGTACCTTCCTGCATTGCTGTTGTCTCCCACAGAACCCTGCCCAGGGCTGCCTTTAACTCTGCTTTCCTTTCCCTAGAGGAAAACCAGAAATTGTAGGAAGCAACTTAGACACCCTGGTGAGGGTGGGGCTGGATGAGAGGTTTCCACAGGACTATAGGCTGGCCCAGCAGGTGTGCCTCACCATCGCCAACATCTCAGACAGAAGGAAGGTAGGTAATGTGGGCTGCTTGTGGCTCAGCTGAGAAGAGTGGAGAGCTTCCTGTCCGCCTTCCCTACCTTGGTGTTCTGTTTTCTTCTCCTCAGCCTTCCCTGGGTAAACGTCACCCTCCCTTCCGGCTGCCCCAGGAGCACAGGTTGTTTGAACGACTTCGGGAGATGGTCACAAAGGGTAAGCGATCCAGAAGGGCCTAAAGTAGGTCTTGTTGGTTCCTTTCTCCAGAGAGATCAACTTCTCCTTTCTCTCTAGGCTTTGCACACCCAGACCCCCTCTGGGTCCCATTCACAGAGGTGGCAGTGACCCTGACTTACCAATTGGCAGAGGGCCCCGAAGTGATCTGTGCCCAGATGTTACAAGGCTGTGCGAAGCAAGCCTTGGAGAAGCTTGAGAATACCACTGAGGCAGACCCCAGTAAGTGGTCAGAGGCTTCTTTGCTCAGGGATTGGGTGGGCAGCCAGCCTACCCTGAAGGGTCAGGGACCTCGGCCCACAGCATTTTATTTTGTTTAGGTTGATGTTGGGCCATTCTTTGCCACGTCTTACTCTTCTCCATGAGTAAGGAGTGGGTTTGGAAGTTTGATGGGACTTGGCTCTTTTCCTTCCCTCTACTTTAGAGGAAACAGCCCCCAAGCTCCCCACATTCCTGCTGATGAACCTCCTGTCCCTGGCTGGGGATGTGGCGCTCCAGCAACTGGTCCATTTGGAACAGGCAGTGAGTGGAGAGCTGTGTCGGCGGCGGGTTCTTCGAGAAGAACAGGAGCATAGAACCAAGGGCCCCAAGGAGAAGGTGGGTGTGTGGCTGGGGCCATTTTTCTGGTTTCCATGACCTCAGCTCCGGACATGTCTTTCTAGGGATCTCTGCTTCTGTACTAGTAAATGAAGAATCTGTCTCTTTGTTCCCCTGGAGAAGGGTAGTGTCAACAAAGTTGGCACAGTCTGCCCATACTGTGGGCATACATACATACCCAGCAAGGGGCGTTAGGTACATAGACTGACTGGTTTGATTTAGTGTAAGAAACAGACCCCAGCTGAGGAGGCACTTTGTTTGAGTTGTTTGAGCACACACATAATACACCCCTCTTCCCAGCCTGTGGTTTTTTGTTTTTTTGTTGTTTTTTTTTGTTTTTGTTTTTGTTTTTGTTTTTTTTTCCTTAGTTTTTCAAGACAGGGTTTCTCTGTGTAGTCCTGGCTGTCCTGGAACTCACTCTGTAGACCAGGCTGGCCTCGAACTCAGAAATCCACCTGCCTCTGCCTCCCAAGTGCTGGGACTAAAGGCGTGTGCCACGACCGCCCGGCCGTTCCCAGCCTGTGTAATGGCCTGTCACCTGGTGGAATCCTGTGTCCTCTCTGTTGGAGCTGTATTTGTCTTGCAGATAAACAAACCAGAGGCTTGCAGCAGTGGGTGCAGCCTGACTTCTGTGACATGGAACCACTGTTAGGCTGAACAGCGTTTGTTTACAGTTATAAATTGACCACAGTTGTTGTGTCTTCAGAGGAAGAGGTGTAGAGACCCGCCTGCCTTGGCAACTTAAAAACTCATGAAAGGGACCTGTCATTCCCTTCTCCACTAAGGGAGTCTTCTCTTTATGGACAGATTTGTTATTCTGCGAACGGTTTTATAAACTTCATCTTTAGATCTGTTCATGCAAAATAGATGTTACGCTTGGATAAAAAAAAATGATGTCTTATGGATAGAGAGATGGATCAGAGGTTAAATGCGCTTGAGAATCTGAGTTTTGATCCCAGAACATACATGGTGGCTCCTAACCATCTGTAACTCCAACTCCAGGGAAGTCCAGGGTCCTCTACTGGCCTCCGTGTGCAGTGCACACATGTGCGATTACATACATGCCAGGTGAAACACTCATAAAACAGAACAAAAAAAATGTCTAAAAGTTTGTCTTAAAGCAGGGTGAAGTGGCACACACCTTTAATGCCATCTCTTAAGAGACAGAGGCAGGCAGACCTCTGAGTTTGTGGCTAGCCCCATCTACATAAAAGTTTTAGGAGAGACTGGGGCTATGTAAGAGCCTGTCTCAAAAAAGAAAACTGGTCACCCAACATCTCTGGCTTCTCTCGCTATAGACTACAAGCTCTGAGACAACAATGGAGGAAGAACTGGGGCTGGTGGGGGCCACTGCTGATGACACAGAGGCAGAGCTCATCCGTAGCATCTGTGAGAAGGAACTGTTGGATGGTAAGAAGATCACTGTGTGCCCCTCCTCCAGTTGACACAACCTGTTCCCAACCTGGCCATGTTCTTCCATCAGGCAGTCAGGTGCTCGCTGCCTTTGTTCCACTGCTACTAAAAGTCTGCAACAACCCTGGCTTGTACAGGAGCCCAGAGCTCTCTGCGGCTGCATCGCTGGCCCTTGGCAAGTTCTGCATGATCAGGTAGGCCCAGTTGGCTTCATCTCAAGGAAAATGAGATGATACAGCCTTCTTGCTTTCCTGATGGTTCTCTCTTTGCCTTCAGTGCCCCTTTCTGCGACTCCCAGCTTCGACTTCTATTCACCATGCTTGAGAAGTCTTCACTCCCCACTGTGCGGTCTAACCTCATGGTTGCCACTGGGGATCTGGCTATCCGCTTCCCTAACTTGTTGGATCCCTGGACTCCTCATCTGTATGCCCGGTAAGAGATCCCTGGACCACCTGAAACCCACTGAGAGTTCATGGGCTCTTCCCCTTGCCTGTGGCACTGACTTCACTATCTATCTGCTAGCTATTTGCCCTGTACAAGCAGGCCTTAAATGGAAACTGGAAGCTGAAGCTTCCCTCTAAAATCTTGCCTACAAGTCTCGAGCTGTCCCTGACTCCAGCCTTCAATTCAAAATAGCCTTGGAGCTGCTGTGGAACAATAGGTCCTTGTTCTTAAGGCCTTCCCATTGTTCTTAAGGTACAAACAAGAGTTCTTGATCTCAGTGACTAGAGCTTTTATTCCTAGCCTCAGAGATCCAGCTCAGCAAGTGCGGAGGACAGCGGGGCTGGTGATGACGCACCTCATCCTGAAGGACATGGTGAAGGTGAAGGGGCAGGTGAGCGAGATGGCTGTGCTGCTCATCGACCCTGTGCCTCAGATCGCTGCCCTGGCCAAGAATTTCTTCAATGAGCTCTCCCACAAGGTGAGCGAAGCATCGTGGGGCTTTCTACAGAGGAAGTGGATAGGTCCCACTTGTACCCACTGCTCACACCTCATCTCATCCTGTCTCCTACAGGGCAATGCAATCTATAATCTCCTCCCTGATATCATCAGCCGCCTGTCAGACCCAGAGGGCGGAGTGGAAGAGGAGCCCTTCCACACCATCATGAAGTATGGCTTTTTACACCTAAAGGGGTGTGTGTGTGTGTGTGTGTGTGTGTGTGTGTGTGTGTGTCACACAGACTTAGGAACCAGACAGACTTGTAATCCCAGCTCAGATGGATGGATGGATGGGTGGATAGATGGAATGCAAAGAATGAAGAATGAACTCAGGGTCTTGCATTGCTAGGCAAGCACTCTTGCCACTGTCTTCAGCTCCAGATGGACATTTTAGCTGTACTTTCTCCATGAGTAACTTGACCCCTTGACCCGTTTGCCTGTCTAACCCTATGAGACTGACAAGACTTGCTCTGTAGTTCTTGAGGCTCTTACATAGGGAAGGCCTACCGAGGAGGCACATAGTAGCAGTCACTAGGTGGCAGCTCTTCTCATTTGCACCCTCAACAAAGGGAAGGAGACTAGAGAGACAGTGGCCATGCAAAGAGCTCTCTTCTAAAGCAAGGACAGAAAAGGCCATGCTGGAGTTGGGGTGGTGGATTCGGTACAGAAGCTGACGAGGGGCTTCCTGGCCAGTCATGCTCTCTCTCCTCACAGGCAGCTCCTCTCCTACATCACCAAGGACAAACAGACAGAGAGCTTGGTAGAGAAGCTGTGTCAGCGGTTCCGCACAGCCCGGTATGCTGCCATTTTGGGACATCTTTGTGCCAAGAGGGACCTTTCAGAAGAAAGTCCCTGGTGCCACCCGTGGGAACAAAGGAGGCTGAAAGGGGAGGATGTATGTGTGCCTCACAAAGTCTCTCCCTCCCTTGTGCAGAACTGAGCGTCAGTACCGGGATCTGGCCTACTGTGTGTCCCAGCTGCCCCTCACAGAGCGAGGTCTCCATAAGATGCTGGACAACTTTGAGTGCTTTGGTGACAAGCTGTTAGATGAGTCTGTCTTCAGTGCTTTTTTGTCAGTTGTGGGCAAACTGCGCCGTGGGGCCAAGCCTGAGGGCAAGGTGAGTGGAGTGGCGCAGGGTCACTGGCCCTGTTGGGTTCCAGTGCAGTAATCAGCCCTCCCTAAGTGCCCTGAGACTCTGATCTGAGCTTCCTGCCTTGCTATCCCATGCAGCTATGCAGCCAGAATGACTTGAGACATCTTCATTCCTGGTCCCTTTTTAAAAGGCTATTCATTTCCTTGTTTATTTTTTTTTAACATGCATTGGTTTTTTTGCCTGTGTGTGTCTGTGTGAAGGTGCCAAGTCCCCTGGAGTTGGAGTTAGACAGTTGTGGGCTGCCACATGGGTGCTGAGAACTGAACACAGGTCTTCTGCAAGAGCAGCCAGTGCTCTTAACCACTACACCCCTTCCCCAGCCCCAGTGAAGGCCATTTTCTACTGGAGATAGGGTCTTGCTATATAGACCCAGCTGGCCTCAAACTACCAGAGATTCCCCTGCCTCTGTCTCCTGGTAGTAAAGGTATGCCCCACATGCTTGGCACTAGACTGCTTCTTTAGAGTAGTTTCATGTTTAAAGCAAAAGTAAGTTGAGTTCCCATTTGCTCCTTTCCTGCACCCTCATGGCCTCTAGCCCATCAACTTCCTGTTCTTGGGTCCTACAATCTACATAGACCTGAAGGAACGTGATTGACAGATCAGCATCCAAAGGCCACTCACTGAATACAGGGGCACATACTTGCCACTGGGGTCATATTGGGCATTTTCAGGACTCCGAGGCCACCTCACTCCCGCAAGTAGGAATCACAGCTTCAGATTGGCTTCTTTAACTTTCTGTACCCTTCATGGCTATGTCTTTTTAGACAGGGAGATAATGTTTCCAGCCCTGTTTTTAACTTCTTTTCCCAGGCTGTAATAGATGAATTTGAGCAGAAGCTTCGTGCCTGTCACACCAGAGGCATGGATGGAATAGAGGAACTTGAAACTGGCCAAGGAGGCAGCCAGCAGGCCCCGACTGCCAAGAAACCCTCCAATGGTATGAGAGGCAGGCCCGCATGGGGTGCCTACAAGCAGTCCCCACCTTCTTTTCTTTGTGGTTTGGGCTTGGTTTTGAAATCATGTCTCCCTGCCTTTTCTAGTCTCAAGGATACAGCCTCTGACTTCTGTAGACTCAGACAATGACTTTGTCACACCTAAGCCTCGACGTACCAAACCCCGCCATCCACATACTCAGCAACGCAAGTCCCAGAGGAAAGCCAAAGTTGTCTTCTCCAGTGACGAGTCCAGTGAGGACGGTATGCCACACTCCCAACAGGACAGCTGCCTGTGTGGGGTCTCCAGGGGGATTGCCTATCAATGTCTTCCCCACTGTGCAGCTGGGCTGACTTTCACAGTGTGCTGTGTGTGTGTGTGTGTGTTTTGAGATCCATTTTGCCCCATCTTTATGACTCAGCTTTTGTTCCTATAATTCTTTGAATAGAACTTTCAGCGGAGATGACAGAAGAAGAGACACCCAAGAGAACCACCCCCATCCTCAGAGCATCTGGGCGAAGACACAGGTCCTAGGAGCTGTCTTTGCTTATTCCTCAGAGCGTCTGGGCGAAGACACAGGTCCTAGGAGCTGTCTTTGCTTATTCCCATCCCTGCTGTGCAGGGTATCTTACTGGATGATCTTGAATTCAGTACCTCACCCTCTCACCCCCTCACCCCACCCGGTGTAAAAATGCTTGTTTTTAACATGTAAATGGTCTTTGTAGTCCAGGCTGTTCTCTTAGAGCACCTGACTGCTGCTTTCCCATTCCAAAAGCCAGTTGCCAATCACCGTGTTTTCTAAAGAATAAATGTTTTTATATACTTTTAAGCATTCTGTCCTAGGCTGGTCTGTTCCATCGTTAGCCCAGATTCAGGCAGCAGATAGTTAGCAGTCCAGAGAGGGAAGCCCAGGCATCCTGAGCTGGCTCTGGACCTTCATGGACTCTCTATGATGCTTCATCTTTGCACAACAAAGATTCTGCTGTAAAGAATTATGTGGTTTCTAGGTTCACATAAGTAAGCACTTCTCAGCCCAAGGGTACTTTGCACCCCATAAAACATTTGGTAATACCTAGAGACACTGCTATCCGAGTTGTGGGGCAGGGGGCTGCTGCAAGCACCCAGGCCTTAGGAGGAAGACCACCCTCCTGCACAGCACACCCCATACATAGCATGTCGGGAGTGCACAGCTTGAGAAGCGCTGCTCTGGACCTTGTTTGGTCCCTCTGTGCACCCACCCCATCCCAGAAGACCGGCAAGGGACTCAGCCTGGCTAGCGGCAGAGATCATGAGCCCCACCCATTGAGTTCTGTAGGTGACAAGGTCCATCTCCCAAGAGTCAGTCCTTCACTATGTTAAGGCATCCGTAGGAGGTCCAGCCACTCGCTGCAAGCCATGCTGTGTGCTGCCCACCTTCCCAAAGCCCTTAATCTGCTGAGTCACTTGGAGCAGGAGGCAGAACTGTTTCTGCTGCCATGACAACAGCACAGTGAGGCTGAAATGCTCTTTATCTCTTGGTGAGGGAACAGTAACAGATGACAGGCGTGAGGCGAAAGGGAAGATGCACCTCAGAAACCCACTAGGTTAGGGCTAGACTATGGAAGGGCTCTTGAAACCTTGGTAGGAAAAGGGTTAAGGCTGTGGCTAGAGGCTCAGAACTGGAGCTGAAGCTGAGTCTGAGATGTCTCTGCTCCCCAGCACTGCGCTGGGGCCACTCCCGCCCTTTCCATCCTGTCCATTTGGCCAGCTCCCTGCTCATGGAAAGCCTGGGTCTGAGCACACAGCTGTCAGTCTAAACACAGCCTTGGCTCTGGGGCCTCAAGGAGGTAGGGCAATTCCAGGAGGGCAAGGAGCCAGGACTAGATTTGGGGTGCAGCCCGGCGTGCTCCCTGCCTTTTAAGCAAAGGTTATCACCAGGCCAGCTAAACATAGCAACAAGCTCTTCAGCTAGAAGACCAGGGGGTGGTCTCAAGTTGCACTGGTCTAGCAAAGAGGCCCCAGGGTCCCCCTGTCCCGCACCTGCTTCAAGGCAAGCCCTTCCACCCTTTCCAGCCTCCCCACACTTCAGAGTGAAGAATCTCTTTTCTCCCTTCCACTTGTGGGAAGAGGCTAAGGGCTTGCCTGTTCTGGCTCAGGGGTAATAGTTCCCCTTCTGCGTTCTCCCCTCTCTGATCTCACCCTGCGTCCACGAGGGCAGCCAAGGAAGGAGAGTTCCTGGCTCCAGGGCCAGTCAGCACGTCCCTAGATGGGGAGGGACTTCCGCCCTCACGTCCCAGCTCTCCACCCTGGGGCTGCAGTGGGTGAAAGGGGCAGTGTCTCTCTCCTAGCCTGGGCGGTGCAACTCTCAGGTTCCTAGAAGGGATACGATAGGAGGCCTCTGAGCCTCCTCCAACCCAACCCTCAACAGGGATGCTGCCCTTACCCGGGGGCCCCAGCTTAAGTTCAGCAGGTAAACTCAGGAAAGTGTTTATAAGTCTCAATTAAAGGCTGCAGGGCATCCTGACCCTATGGCGTAGCAATCCCCTCTTCAAGCGTCTTCTTCCCTAGCCACCTCCTAGCCCTCAGTGCGGTACACAAGCCAGGTCGCGGGGAGAGGGGGAAATGGGGCTGTGAAGGGCCCCCGAGAGAGGAAAAGTGCTTCCCCCATATCTCCCCCCAGGCATTTTCTTCCGCTCTCTTTTTGGGGGGGCGGGGGGCGCTGCTGTGTCACTACCGAAGAACAACGAGGAGAAGATCCTCAACTTTTTCGAAGCCTTCTCCATAATGGGGAGAGGTTCGATGATGCAGCGGCGGGCAGACCCACACTTCTGCTCCATTTCCCCCATTCCTGCAGCTCTCAAGGTTCTCCCATTTTATTCGGGAAGCAGCTTTCAGGTCTCTGGGTCCTGGATGTCCTTGGTGCACACTCCAAGGACTACTCGTCCTTAAGTCCATAGTCTGTATTCCCTCAGTCCTATCCTGGGAACCATCATCCGGTCACCTCCTCGGCGGGGCAATCTCAGCTCCCCTCCCCCTCTCAGTTCCGAGTCCACACGCTTGGTGCGTGCACATTTCAAAAACGAGGCGGGTCCAAAGAGAGGGAGGAGGGGGAAATGAGAGAGGCCCAACTACTCCCCCGGCTTTACGGATGCACGTAGCTCAGGCCTCTGCGCCCTTGAGCTGGGACTGGATGAGCAGGGCGGGAGGCGGGGCCTGCGTCATCAGCTCGCCACCCCCCATCCGGGTTTCTATAAATACAGACTGCAGCCCTCCCTGGTGCTCTCTGCTCCTCCCTGTTCCGGAGATCGTCGCATCTTCTTGTGCAGTGCCAGGTGAAAAACGCGGAGTGGGCCGCAGGAGGCCGGGGACAGTCGGAAACTGGGAAGGGGAATGGGTGCTGTACGGGTCTAGGGGCACTGGTGTGAGGTCTGCAAACCGAGCCCAGGCTCTGCATTGCAGGGGATGGTGGTGGACGTGATGGAGCGCGCGGCGGGAATGGAGGCGGGGTGGGGGGATGGGACTGCCTGGTGTCCTTCGGGCCACGCTAATCCCATTTTCTTCTATCGCAGCCTCGTCCAGTAGACAAAATGGTGAAGGTCGGTGTGAACGGGTGAGTTCCAGGGCGGGGCCCCGCTCCGTTGCGCATGCAGGTCTTGCTGACCCGGGGGCTCTGCAGTAGCGTGGGGAGGTGGATGGGGTGGCCGAAGCACCCAAGGAGACCTCAAGGTCAGCGCTTGGACCTGGCGAAGGCTCGCACTTGCGGCCCCCAGCTATTGCGCCTCTTGTAACTCCGCCTTGCGGGGGATGAGCGGCCCAGAGTCTTCGGTCATAGGAAGAACCCCACGCCCGTTCAGGATCCATCCCGTAGTTCCCAGGCTGGGGCTTCTTTCTTTACTTTCGCGCCCTGAGGAGTCACGTGCCAGGAGGGACGCCCCTCCCCCACCACCCCCTTCCTCGGGGTCGGTGGCGTGGGGATGTGAGGTGCATACCTTTGCGCATCATCTCCCAAGGGCTTCTTCCCTTAGGGTAACTGGCCGCCGCCATGTTGCAAACGGGAAGGAAATGAATGAACCGCCGTTAGGAAATCTTCCTTCGGCCTTCCTCCTTCCTAGCTTGTGACCTTCCCATTCCTCTCAGCTGGGTGGAGTGTCCTTTATCCTGTAGGCCAGGTGATGCAAGGAAGGCTTCCGTGCTCTCAAGAGAGCTCTACCTCACAATCTGTCTCATCTTATTAGCCTTAAAAGCCCTTGAGCCATATTTTCCTCGGGCATAATAGATAGTCTAGATTATTCTCTGAGAATGGAAGTGGATTTACAGAGGTCCATTTACAGAGGTAGCTATGGCGTAGTGCCGAGCCGGGGGGTGGGGTGGGGAGCTGAGTCATGATGGTTCTGAAAAGAAAATTTCCACCACAAAATGGCTCTGGTAGTAGCAGTCCCTTCCTCCATAACCTCCACTTCTTCCATCACAGCCCAGCATTGACCCGAGCCCTATAGGCCACCAAGTAAAGGTCACTAAGAGGATTGGGTGTCCCTGCGCCTCAGAATCCTGCCCTTCTCCCCACTCCATCCTCCAGAAACCAGATCTCCCCACTCCACCCTGATCTGAGGTTAAATTTAGCTGTCTGACCTTTCTGTATCTGGGGTCTGAGCTGGGCTCTCCACCCCTCACCCCTACACACATCTGTTGCTCCTGCTCTCATTTTTGACCGGGGAAAGACAGGTGTTTTGCAAATGAGCCCTGGGATCAGGGTTGGAAAGCCCATGGGTTTTCTCAGTCTTTCCCTTAGCAAGAGAGACTGGGAGGAAACTGGTGGGCTGGCCCTGTCCTGCTCACTCTGACCTTTAGCCTTGCCCTTTGAGCTTGCTCATGGATAAGTTCACAGGTTCCTGTCCAGGGGGTGTAGCCTGAAGTCCAGCCATGTTGGAACAAGCTTGTGCCCAGACTGGGGCAAACTGCCACTTGAGAGACTTAAAATGACTTGGGGGTGCTGGACAAAGCTTTGAGCCTAAGGAACCTCCACTTTTTAACCGTACTATAAAAGCCCTGCCAGCCCTGGGCTGCTCAAGGAATATAAAATTAGATCTCTCTGGGCTTTCTAGGGTGGGAACAGTCTGTATTTGGGTTCTACACCAAGCGTTCAACCCGCTTTATTAAAGGAAATTCTGAACAGAATCTGAGTTTCCTTTTTCTGATACTGTACTGAATTTGTGTAAACATGTATCTTTGTTGTGACACGTGCATAGCAGACTGCTGTGGGTTCTCCACACCTGAGGTGCAACGGTAGTCTGCTTTCTGAAGAACATGAGCCGGCCCAGGGCTGACCACAGACTCATGAGTTTTCTGATCCCAACTCACCTATTTCTTGCCTCTCAGATTTGGCCGTATTGGGCGCCTGGTTACCAGGGCTGCCTTCTCCTCTGCATCTGACAAAGTGGAGATTGTCGCCATCAACGACCCCTTCATTGACCTCAACTACATGGTCTACATGTTCCAGTATGACTCCACTCATGGCAAGTTCAACGGCACAGTCAAGGCTGAGAATGGGAAGCTTGTCATCAACGGGAAGCCCATCACCATCTTCCAGGAGCGAGATCCCGCTAACATCAAATGGGGTGATGCTGGTGCTGAGTACGTCGTGGAGTCCACTGGCGTCTTCACCACCATGGAGAAGGCCGGGGTAAGTGGCTGGAAAGCTGAAGGTGAGGGGAACCCTTGATTTGGTGCAACCTAAAAGAGCTGAGTCCGAAATCAACTTCTCTTACGCAGGCCCACTTGAAGGGTGGGGCCAAAAGGGTCATCATCTCCGCCCCTTCTGCTGACGCCCCCATGTTCGTGATGGGTGTGAACCATGAGAAATACGACAAGTCGCTCAAGATTGTCAGCAATGCATCCTGCACCACCAACTGCTTAGCCCCCCTGGCCAAGGTCATCCATGACAACTTTGGCATCGTGGAAGGGCTCATGGTATGTAGGCAGTGGGGACAGTGCAGGCATTTCCTACCTTACCCTGCCATGAGTGGACCCTCTTTGCAGGTGTCCCTTTTGGGTAACGGGGTGCCCTGCAAGACCTCATTTATTGCCTCCATGTTTTCTAGACCACAGTCCATGCCATCACTGCCACTCAGAAGACTGTGGATGGCCCCTCTGGAAAGCTGTGGCGTGATGGCCGTGGGGCTGCCCAGAACATCATCCCTGCATCCACTGGTGCTGCCAAGGCTGTGGGCAAGGTCATCCCAGAGCTGAACGGGAAGCTCACTGGCATGGCCTTCCGTGTTCCTACCCCCAATGTGTCCGTTGTGGATCTGACATGCCGCCTAGAGAAACCTGTATGTATGGGGAAAGCTGGGTCTCTTTTGTCTCTGGTATGATGGTGGCTTGGGGCAAAAATAGTCAACTTGGTTTTGCCCTTACCAGGCCAAGTATGATGATATCAAGAAGGTAGTGAAGCAGGCATCTGAGGGCCCACTGAAGGGCATCCTGGGCTACACTGAGGACCAGGTTGTCTCCTGCGACTTCAACAGCAACTCCCACTCTTCTACCTTTGATGCTGGGGCTGGCATTGCTCTCAATGACAACTTTGTAAAGCTCATTTCCTGGTATGTGGAGATGGGAAACTTAGCTTTTAAGAGTAAACTGAAGGTTTGGTGCCTTCTGGTGCATAGCTCAGAAAAGCAGTCCAATCTAACACTTGTCCCAATTCACTTTAGGTATGACAATGAATACGGCTACAGCAACAGGGTCGTGGACCTCATGGCCTACATGGCCTCCAAGGAGTAAGAAGCCCTGGACCACCCACCCCAGCAAGGACACTGAGAGCAAGAGAGAGGCCCTCGGTTGCTGAGGAGTCCCTGTCCCCAACACTGAGTATCTCCTCACAATTCCTTTCCCAGACCCCATAACAACAGGAGGGGCCTAGGGAGCCCTCCCCACTCTCTGAAATACCATCAATAAACGTTCGTTCACTGCACCCACCACCTTTCCTTGTGTTTTATTTAATGCAGTGTTGGGAGGATGTATGAGGGTGAAGAAGGCTCCATCCAGTTTTTGTGCATGTAGCTTTATTGGCTCTGCCATCCAGCTGAGTGCTGGAAGTCCAGGGCTACATTCTAATCAAGTGCCAGCCCAGGCTGCTGTCCTGAACACCTGATGTGCCTGGCAATATGAAGGGTAGGGCTTGACACTGGGACAGGAAGTGCAGACTCGGGTTGGACTGGCTTTCAGAACTTGCTGCTTTTGAGAAAGATCTGTGTCCTTTATCTGCAGACAAAGGTTAATTGTACCCAACTCTCAAAAATCTCCAGACACTAAATTAGGTAAAATTGGAAGGGTGCCCAGTACAGTAAGACTAATTGTATCCATGAAGGGAGGGGACTAGGCTGTAGCCTAAAACCACTGAGCTGTTCCCTGTCCGTCTTCAGGTGTGGCACTTACAGGTGCTTTGGTTCTGGGGCAGTGACTAAGCAGTGCTCACTGTGGAAATGAAGATGCAGTGTCCGAAAGTCCTTTACACAGTGACTCAGGTGCTCAACACCTTCATTTCTTTTAAAGGTTCCATTCACAGGTCAGCTCTGCATAGCCTCTCCTGGGAGAGCCTGACTGTCTCCCCCGTCAGGGACACCTTAACCTTTGGGTTTTGTCAGTGACATCCAAGGAGACATACCCTCAGCTGATCACTGGAAAGCAGGCCCTGAGCACCTGGAACCTCCCAGGCCACACCCATATGCCATGGCAACTTCACCTTCTCTCAGCAGCGACCTGGCCCAGGCAAACCTCACAGCCCCATTCACTGTGCAGTAGGCAGGTGGGCAGCTGTGAGTATGTGGACACAGTGCCCCACACCCTCCAAGGTGTGCTTACTGGGGAGCAAAGCCCTATCCAAAGGTACATGATGAATCTGCTTCACATGAGTGCCTAGGCCAGTTAGCACCAGTACAAAATCCAAGATACCCAAGGAATACAGGCAGGTGCCATAATCACATTCCTTACAAAATGGAAAGGGGGGAGGCTCACAAGTGTTCTGGCAGCATTCCAAAGATGGAGAAGTAGCAGATACCCACATGTGAGGAAGGCAGGAGTGCCCCAGTGTGATGGGAGTTGTACAGGGAGGGTGAGGCCGAGCCTAGCTCCAGACACCCCAGAACCCTGGGGAGGACAGTCTAGGCCAGGCTTCCTGCAGTGGCACAGAAGACAGTCCTGGAGACCCCAACCCCACCCGGTGAGCTCTGGGGCACCAGGCACTGGCTCCTTCCTATCTCATGGAGCTATCAGATGAGACATCTCGATCGGAGTCCTCAGTCTCGCTTGGCGGTGGCGGCGGGTCGCTAAGCGGGACCGCAGTGAAAGCAGGAGACTTTCTAGAAAAAAACACCAGATGTCACCTTGGGGCAAGCAGAAAAAAACACCAGCTGTCACCTTGGGGCAAGTAGGAAAGCTGCTGAGACTTCTAAGCTTGCTTTCCTGTGGCCTTGTCTTCTGAGGTACAGGGGGATGCCAGGCAAGGGCTGGGGAGAGAAGAAAGACTCTTCCTCTTCCGTTTTCAGCATGATGGGGAGCAGCTCCACTCTTATCTTGGTGGCTGTGAGAGGCTCAGAGATCAGAAAAGTCTAAAGTCACAGCATGGAGTAGCTCCCTGAGCCATCTAGGGCCCTAGCTTCTTGTCCAGCAGTAATTTGGTGTGTGGGAGATGTGGGGGGTTGTTCCACTCACTATGTTGTCACAGCTGACCCCAAATGCCTGAGTGCAAGCAATCCTCTTGCCTCCAAAGTGGCTGGGGTGGGGCCACAAACCCAGTAAGCACGCACACTACCCTAAGCTTAATGTAATTTGGAGAATTGGGTTGGGTTTTTTGTTTTCTTTGAGACAGGGTCTGTATGCATTCCTGCCCGGCCTGGAACGCTATACAGAGGTGAGGCTGGCCTAGTCCTTGTAGCAATCCACCTGCCTGTTGCTTCTCTGCATTTGAATAACAGATGTGCGCTAGCACACCTGACTTACTGTAATTCCTTGGATCTTGTTTGTTGTGTTTGCTGTTTGGTTTGTTTGGGACAGTTTTGCTGCTGTAGTCCAGGACAGCCTAAAACTCAGGATAATCCTTCTGCCTCCGCCTTCCAAGACTGAGATTGCAGACACGTACCACTATGTCTGGTTTACAGTGAACTTTTTAAAAAACTTTAGTCTGTGTGTGTGTGTGTGTGTGTGTGTGTGTGTGTGTGTGTGTGTAGGGCCCCACACTATATTCCAAAACCCCAGATTTAGTCTTACACAAGGTCAAACACGTAAATTGTGATTTAGACTTGGATAAAACCCTGTCCCTGTACCTCTTTGTTTCTTGCCTGGTTTAGGCTCTCAGACCCTCAGAGTTGGGCCAAGGCAGGCAGAAGAAGCTTCAATCTAGGCTACACCTACAGATGCCTCCCAAGGACAGCTACAGATAAAGATGTGACCTGGTCACTGCCCACAGGCCATTGGGTGGGTTCCAGCCTTCTTCCCTGGGAGAGAGACACGGCCCATCGGCCCATCACGGGCAGGCCCTTACCGGTCTCCGGACTGTGTGATGAGCCGGCGGCACGTCTCCATCTGCACGTCCAGGCCCCGTTTCATGCTGCACATCTCCATGTACTCGTGCAGGTGTCGGTTCATATCGTTCTTGGCTGTGGCCAGTTCCAGCTGCAGTGAGGTGAGGCCAGGGAGGATGACCAAGGTTAGCAAGCCCAGGGAAGGCAGGGTTAGAGCCCCAGCTGGGCCAGCGGGGGCCAAGCAGCTCAGAAGACAAGTAAGCTACAACTGCCTGTTTCCCCTAGGATGTGGAAGTCAGGGAGGGGTGACAGCAACTGGCAATCTAACTTCAGGCCCTCACTCTGCCTAGGCAAGGGCTCAGGACAGGGCTCCCCACTCAGCCCTTTTCTGGGAATCCATTCCTACTGCCGCCCGAGAATGAGTCAGATACTTGAGTTCTCTGACCAACTCCAAATTGATCTCTGACCTTCACACATGCACTATGGCATGTGGACAGACACACACACACTCTAATAATAATAATTTAATTTTTAAGAAAGTGTTTACAGGTGCAGAAAAGCTCGGAATATAGCTCGGCTGACAGGTTTGCCTAGCCTGCAGCAAAACCATACGTTTGATCCCCAGCACCACATAAACTGGACCTGGTAACATACATCTGTAATCCCAGCACTCAGTGGAGGCACGAGAATCAGAAGCTGCAGGTAAGTCTGTCCTATAGCAAGTTTGAGGCCAGTTTGAACTGCATGAGAGACTGTCTTAAATGTCTGCAGATGCAGCTCTGTGAAGACATCTTGCCCAGCATGGGTCCTGGCTTCAAGTCCCAGGACTCCCAAAAGAACACAGCAGGGAGTAACAAGGGGGGTGTCAGAGGCAGGACTGCGTGACGTCACTCCCGTGAGGAGAAGCGGGGTCTATGGAATGCCATATTCCATCTAGGGTTTCCCTGGCTCAGCTCCCCTTGGTTCTATGTGCTACACTGGCCCTCCTCACTGACTTCGAACTCAGTTCCTTTAAGACAGCCGTTCTTAACCTGTGGTCTCAACCCCTTTAGGGGTTGAATATCGGATACTCTGCATATCCGGATTTACAATTCATAACAGTAGCAAAATGACAGTTAAGAAGTAGCAATGAGATAGCTCTATGGTTGGGGGGTCAGCACAGCATGAAAGGGTTGCGGCGTTAGGAAAGCTGGACCCCACTGCAGACAGGGCAGACAGGGCCCTGCTCACCTGTCCGTCTTTGCCACTGAGTGCTCCCTCAGCTGAAGCTAATTCACCATGAAATAGTCCAGAGCCTCACTGCAATGGAGGGAACCTGGCTTCTGTTTATAGGATTTGTTCCATTTCATCTTCTCACTTAGAACCTGTTCCCTCACATGAGAGCCCTCCTTCCTGAGTGATTACAGGGTACATCCCTCACAAAAGAAACGGGGGTCGGGGGGTCTGTGTATCAAGAAAAGTCTCCCTCCTAGAGCTGACTCTGCAGCCAGGTTTGAAGGCAGCAAAAAAAAAAGTAGGCTGAGGAGGAAAAGTATCTAGGCCAGAGACAATCTGCAGCCTCTTTTTGTTTGTGATACAAAGACCAGGGGCCAGATGGGGAGAATCAGACTGCAGTGGGGTGATTTGTTTGGCTGCCTGAGGGCAAAGACAAGGCAGACAAGTGGCCTCGAAGCATGTGGATAGGCCGTGGGAAGCCACCCGCGACAAATGTGAACTGGACAGGGTGGGAATAGGCAGAAAGAAGGCAGTGAGCCACAGGAACAGACAACGGGAACAGCCAGGACACTGACATTCTGGGTCATCTGCTGGACAGCTGGGTGGTAAGCCACAGAGGAGAGGGCTTGAAAGGCGTGCTTGTTCCCACAGCAGACTGTACCATTTGTGAGAAAAATATGATACTGAAGATCAGAGGTCAGCTGCCACACACACACACACACACACACAGAGAGAGAGAGAGAGAGAGAGAGAGAAATATACACAACATTCCAGGTCAGAGATCAGCACACACACACACAGAGAGAGAGAGAGAGAGAGAGAGAGAGAGAGAGAGAGAGAGAGAGAGAGAAATATACACAACATTCCAGGTCAGAGATAGCACACAGAGAGAGGGGGGGAGAAAGGGAGAGGGAGAAGGAGAGGGAGAGAGAGAGAGAGAGAGAGAGAGAGAGAGACAGAGAGAGAGAGAGACAGAGAGAGAGAGACAGAGACAGAGACACAAATATACACAACATTCCAGGTCAGAGATCAGCACGCACACACACACACACACACACACACACACACACACACACAGAGAGAGAGAGAGAGAAATATACAAAATATACACAACATTCCAGGTCAGAGAACACACACACACACACACACACACACACACACACACACACACACACGATTCCAGGTCAGAGGTCAGCTGCCACCTACACACACACACACACACACACACACACAGAGAGAGAGAGAGAGAGAGAGAGAGAGAGAGAGAGAGAGAGAGAGAGAGAGACACAACATTCCAGGTCAGAGATCAGCTGCCACGCACAAATACAAACATACCCCCCAGCCCCACCCCCAGTATAGTCTCTCAAAGCATAAGGCAGTACTACCAGCCATGTCTCTGAGTGTCGTATGTCGTCCTGATTTATACTTTTGAAGGGGAAAATGCACATTCTAGAAGATGCCTTCAACAAGTCATCCCCCCAAATTTCACACTCAGTGTGGGAGACCAGAGTTGGAGAGGCAGGGGCAGAGGTAGATGGGAGAGATGAAGGGGCGTGGCCAAGGAATAAAACTCCACCCACCACTTAGCTTCACCATTCAATAATGGGAAGTGGGAGGGGGTGGTCAACCTCTATCTCAACAACCCTGAGATCAAGGGTCACAAAGACAAAGGTCCTACAGATGCCCCAGGTAGACCCCAGGAGCTACTGTGCCACCAAAGCTACCAAGCAGGCTTCCTCTGCCTTTCTCCTCAACTCATTCTCCCAGGAGAGGACAGAAGTCACACAGTGCAGGAGCAGCCTCAAACACGTTTCCAATTTTGGGGGGAGTAGAGGTTTGAAACAGGGTTTCTCTGTACAGTCCTGGCCGTCCTGGAAGTAGCTCTGTAGACCAGGCTATCATGCCTCTGTCTTCCCAGTACTGGGACTAAAGGTGTTGCCACCACACCCCCTTCCACGAGGTACTGGAATCAAACCTAGGGCTTCATGCATGAAGGTGGGCAAGCATTCTACCAAGGGAGCACGGTCCCAGCCCAGAGTACTCTTCTTGGTCTCACCAGATCATGTTTACAACTAGTCATTTGTGGTCTACGGGATGAACCACAGAAGGGCGGCAGCCCCTAACCACTGCGCTAAGACTCCTACCTGGCTGATGGTAGGGAAAAAAGACCAAGCCTTAAATCTACCATCTGGCAAAACCCAGGGCACAACCCTGGAGAGGGAGGGCGGGGAGGAGAAAGGAGCAGAAAGAGGAGGGGACAGGAGGAGATGAGGGGATCACTTGTCCTCAGGCAAAGCTTAGCTGGTGTCAGAACACTGGCTGGGTGGGAAGTCTGGGTTAAAAAACAAAAGCTACGGTTTTTCTCAGAGTAGCATGGCCCTCTGACACATGCTGGAACACTGTGGACACAGGAAAGTTACTTCCAAAGTTCCCTCTGAAAATGCAGAGTGAGCCCCTCAGGTGTGGGAATACACCACAGGGCTGGCAGGGAGCCCAGGGCAAAAGTCTGCCTCATTCCCACATCAGTGTCTAAGATGCAGCTACCTTACACAGCCCTGACACAGTCCTCTGATGGTGACCTCCTTCCTGCAGTCCGACAACGCTGCCTGCAGTCTGGCAGGACAGTCTGAACCCCAGCTCCACCACCATTCATACCCCATGCCCCAAGGCTCAAAAACCCGCAAGAAGGAGACTCCTCCAGGAGCTCCAAGGCTGAGCCAAGGAGACAGAAGTCCCTCTGAGTGCACTTTGGGTGATCCCGGTAATAAATGTGCACGCTACGGCACGTCAACCTGTCAAATCTTGTCCTAAGAGCCACGTGTCTCTCTATCTGATCATCTTAATAACCCTGCCTGGCTGCCGGGAGAGATTATGAACATCTATCTCTGTCAGACAAACAAAGAGACAGGTCCACCCTTTGCACGGTAGAAACCATCTCTAACCCTTGTAGGCTGAGGCAGGATTGCCTCAAGTTTGACTGGCTACACAGAAAGACCCTGTCTGGATGGGGGCTTAGATGGTTCAGTAGTTAAGAGCACTCCCTGCTCTTGTTGGAGGACCTGAGTTTATTTTCCAGAAGCCACTTCAATTTCACAGCCACCTGTGAGCTCCAGCTCCCAGGAATCCGATGGCCATTTCTAGGGGTGGAGGGGGCAGGCAGAATGAATGTGTGCCCACGTGTGTGAGAGAGCCTATATCAAAAGAATAAAAAAGGAGGCTGGAGAGATGGCTCAGCAGTTAAGAGTACTGACTGCTCTTCAAGAGGTCCTGAGTTCAATTCCCAGCAACCACATGGTGGTTCACAACCATCTGTAATGGAATCTGATGCCCTCTTCTGGGGTATCTAAAGACAGCTACAGTATATTCACATATATAGAATAAATAAATCTTTTTTAAAAAATAAAAGAAATGAAGGAGCTAGCTGAGAAATATCTCAGTGGGATATTCAGTGGGAGGCTTATGGCAGAGCATAAAGACCTGAGTTTGATCTTAGAACCCATATAAAAAAGAAGCTAGGGCTGAAGGAATGGCTCAGCGGTTAAGAGCATTGTTTGCTCTTCCAGAGGTCCTGAGTTCAATTCCCAGCAACTATAGCAACGACATGGTGGCTCACAACCATCTATGCTAGGATCTGGTGCCCTCTTCTGGCATGTAGGTGTACATACAGATAGAGCACTCATACATTAAATAAATAAATAAATAAATCTTTTAAAAAAAGAAGAAGAAACTAGCCATAGTAGAACACACTTGTAATCCCAAAGCTAAGGATGTACAGAAGACGAATACCTAGGGCTCCCTGGCCAGCCTAGCCTACTCATCAAGTTTCAGACCAGTGAAAGATCCTGTCTCAATTAAAAGAAGGGGGTGGGGTGGGGGCTGGAGAGATGGCTCAGAGGCTAAGAGCACAGACTGCTCTTCCAGAGGTCCTGAGTTCAATTCCCAGCAACCACACGGTGGCTCATAACCATCTGTAATGGGATCTGATGCCCTCTTCTGGTGTGTCTGCAGACAGCTACAGTGCACTTGTATATGAAATAAATGAATAAAATCTTAAAACAAAAAAACAACCTTAACCACACCTAAAGAACACTACTCAGGTTTGTCTTCTGGCCTACACATACATATGTGTACATCTGTACAGACACACACACACACACACACACACACACACACACACACACACACGGAAGGACAAGTGCGCAGTGCTAAAGCTCATGCCCATAATCTTACCGCATGGGAGGCGGGCAGAAGCACCAGGAGTGCGAGGCCAACCTAGAGAGAGGCAGGGGATGAAGGGAGGGAACTCAGAAAGAACAAGAGAACCTGGAGGGGTGATACCCACTTTTAATCCCAGTATAAGTTCTACAGAGTAAGTTCCAAGGCAGCCAAGGCTACAAAGAAGCCCTGTCTCAGAGAGAGAGAGAGAGAGAGAGAGAGAGAGAGAGAGAGAGAGAGAGAGAGAGAAAGGAAGGAGGATGGAGGAAGGGAGGGAGGGAGGAAAGCAGAAAGGAAGGAAGGAAGGGAGAGAGAAAAAGTGAGAAAAAGACAGAGAGGGAGGGAGGAAGATGGACAAGAAAAAGAAAGTCTGGTGGGAGATGACTCAGCAGGTGAAGGCATGAGCCACCAAGTCCAAAGACCTAAACTTGATTGTTGACACCCGCATGGTAGAAGGAGAGAACTTCCTCCCACACGTTGTTCTCTGACCTCCACACACGTACCATGAAATGCACATGCCTACTGCCACTCAATACACATATAAATACACACACATACATACACACATACATATACACACATACATACATACACACACATACATACACACACATACATACACATACACACATACATACACACATACACACACATACATACATACACACACATACACACACATATACATATATACACATATACACATACATACACACATACACACATATACATACATACACATACACACATACACACACACACACACACACACACACACACACACACACACACACGTAAAATAAATAGAAAGGAAGGAAGGACAGCAAAAGATTTGTTCCATGTGGTGACAGAGGCAGGATTTGGAGCCACATCTATCTGCCTCCAGATTCTGAGGGCTCAAGGGTCTGCTACAGCCACCACAACTGAGGGGGGGGGTCTCTCCTGTCAACAGATGGCAGCTCTGGTCCTGGCCAGCAACACACCTACAGCGTGGCTCATGAGCCAAGGCCGACACCCTTACCTCTATCTGGTCAATGGTCTCCTGGTACTCCTTTTCCCGGGTTTTGAACAGGGACTCAGTATCTTTGATCACCTTCTCCAAGCTGTCCTCCTGCTGCTGGGGAAAGGGAACCAAGGGACAGCCAACCAGGGATGGACAGGAGAGGGGCATTCCATGGGCCAAGGCAGAGAGAGAGAGAGAAAGAGAGAGAGAGAGAAAGGGTGATTAGAGGATACAGAATGGAGAAGGTCGGCTAACAGGAATGGGGAGAAGCCAGGATAGATGAAAGCCACACTGGGGACAGAGTACGGGAGGGGCGCGGGGTGTGGAAGACACAGAGGCAGAGCCTGAGGGGTCTGAGGCCAGGAGGGGAGGTTACCTCTCCCTGGGCCTCTGCGGCTGCCATGGCATAGCCTGAGAAATCCTCCCAAAGTAGCAAGGTCTCCTCAGTCTCCTCCCAAGTCAGGCTGTCACAGTCGTCCTCAAAATCATACTCCCGCCTAGAGACAGGGAACCCGTGTGTCAAGGGCGCTGGGGTTGGGCTCTGAACAGGCATAGGGCACTACGGGAGCTCCGGCCTCGGGGGACAGGGGCGCATCTGGTGCGGGCAGCGACAGCGGGGACGGCCCTGCAGGACTGACTCACAGCTGGCTGAGCATGCGCTGCATCTCCTCGTTGATGCTGAGGGCTGTGCTCTCCTCCTCGGCACCCTCAGGCTGGCGGGGCCCATCACTCTCCGACAGGGAGGTGTCCTCCTCCGCAGCAGCCTTGCGCTCCCGCTTCCGCCCCCCCATGGACGGGACCTTAATGGGAGACAAGTGTAGAGACTACAGAGGCGAGGCCGGGTGCATGAGGAGAGGGTGGGCAGGGAGGCTGCGGGGTGAGGCGGGGCCAGCAGGAAGGAGGACAGACAGAAGAGACACAGTTACATGACAGGAACAGAAACAGGCAGACACACACAGATAGGGCAGGGCTGCGGGCAAAGAACGGAAGAAGAGAAACGGAAGTAGAGCAGTAAGAAGAGAAATGGCTTGTGATGACCACAGTAACCACAGTATGATGTGTTTAATGAGGGCCAAAGAGGTGGCTCAGCAGTTAAGGGCACTGGATGCCCTTCCAGAGGACCCTGGCTCAATTCCCAGCAGCCACTTGGCGGCTCAGTGCCCTCCATAGCTCAAGTTCCAAGGAATCCAATGCCCTCTTCTGGTCTCCCTGGGCAGAAGGCACTCATGTGGTGCACAGACATTATGGAGTCAAAATATCCATACACATAAAATAAATCTTTTTTTTTTTTTTGGTTTTTCGAGACAGGGTTTCTCTGAGTAGCCTGGCTGTCCTGGAACTCACTCTGTAGACCAGGCTGGCCTCGAACTCAGAAATCCACCTGCCTCTGCCTCCCAAGTGCTGGGACTAAAGGCGTGCGCCACCACTGCCCGGCTAAAATTTTTTTTTTTTTTTTTTTTTGAAAATAAATCTTTAGAAAAAGCAAAAAGTTGTGTTTATTGACTAGGGAGGAATTGGGTTTGGTTTTGAAGTCTTTCTTGTTAGAGGACTCAACTGAACCCAGTTCTAGCTGCGAGAAAGATGAGAGATTTGTGTTTACTATGGGAGAGCTTGAATCGCATCCAGATCTGGAAGGCCGCTGGGAGGAGGAGAAGGAAGAGACTGAAAAACGGAGGAGCAAGGAAAACAGAAACGAAGAAGGCATCTCTTTGGAAGGGCCCAGTGGTTCAAAACTGAGGGCAGGGTGGCTTAGAGACAGGGACTGGGACAAGCCTGCGTGAGGGCGGGCACACTAACCAGCTTCTTCTATGGAGAAGGCAAGAGAAAAGATGAGAGGAACAGAGAGAAGAGAAGCAGACAGAGGAGGGGAGAAGGGGGAGATGGAGTTAGAGATGGCTTCCAAAACCTCTCTCCTGAGGCTGTTCCTTGCCTCCCAGCCTAGTCCCACCAAGGGCCCCAGGGGACAAGAAGTGTCCCAGGGTGAAGGGGACCAGGACCTGAGACCCAGGCCAGCCATGATGGAGCTTCTCCACCTTGCCCAGCCCCCCCCCAAGAGGGCGGACAGCAGGCCTCTCACCTGGAACATCTGGATCATGTCCTCACAGTTTCGCTGCTGAGCCAGGTCGCAGAGCTTGGCCGTGATGTCAATGCGGCGGCAGATGTCCATGTCCACCTTCATGGCCTTTTCCTGGATCTTGGTGTCCAGCTCTGTCAGATTCTGTACCAGGAACACCAGCAACAGTGAGGAGACACCCAGTACCCCAGCTAGGATGGATAAAACCACAGCAAAATCCTCATCCTTCAGAGCACACCACTGTCACCTCCTCCACAAAGCCCCTGATCTGCTGCATGAACCATCCCTTTTCTCAGGGTCCCATCTGACCGCACTGGGCACATCCACCGGGTGGCTGGGACTACCACCCAGCCATGTGGTAGAGCTTGGGACCTGGGAGGGCTTGGCCTAGGCTGGGATGAGCAGGGCCTCCCCTGAACCAACAACAGTTCTTTATCCTCCTGAAATATAAGTCCTCAGAGATCAGAGAGACCACTGTGAATGACAGCCAGGCAGTGGTGGTCCATGCTCTTAATCACAGCACTCGGGCAGCAGAGGCTGGGGAGCTCTAAGAGTTCAAGACCAGCCTGGCCTACAGATCAAGCTCAAGACAGCCAGGGCTGTTATACAGAGTAACTCTGCTTTGAAAAACTGAGGGAGGGGAGGGAGGGAGGGAGGGAGGGAGGGAGGGAGGGAGGGAGAGATAACAAATGACACTGCCTCACTGTCTAGCAGTACACATCAGCTAGGGGCATTATCTGCTTCAAGGCAATCCTGAGATGTCCTTCCCTCTTTCCTGCATTTCACAGATGAGGCAAAGAGAAGGTTTAGTGGCGAAGGAAGAGGTTTAAGGCCGCACAGCTAGCAAGCGGCAGAATTCACACATGAGCCTAGGCAGCTGGCTCAAGGCTGTGCACACACCCATTTTAGTTTCTAAACATAACTGATGCTGGACTTGAACCCCTCATCTTTCTGACTGCTCGGGCTCCACCTCCCGAGGTCAGAGATTACAGTGTGAGCTGCCAGACAGCTCAGCACTCTGCTTTCACTAATGGCTTCAACGGTGAGAGCTTGTCTACTGAAAGAGCAAAGCCCCAGGATGATGGGAAGGGGCAGGGAGGGGCAGCACGGGCACACTGAAGCACCTGGGGAATCCCTGAGAGGAATGGGAGGAAGGCTGAACTCACATTACTCATGAGCCCCTTGAAGACCACCAGCTCAGCTTTAAGCTGCTCCACCTTCATGGCCAGCTCCTCTTGGCAGGCATCGGCCTCTTGGGCCTCCTACAGCCAGGAGGAAATGGGGCATGATGTCAGTGTGGGAAAAGGCATGGGAGGGACAGGGAAGCAGGGGCAGTGGGTGGCTACCCTCACCTCCTGGAGCTCAGTGACTCGCTCTTGTAGCTGTATCCGAACTGTGTACTCCTCTTCCCACCTGACAGACATCGGGAAGGGGAGAGAACATAGCCTAGAGTCCCCCCTGCCATGACAGCTCCTACCCCTCCCTCTCAAGCCCAGGCTTCAGACGACCCCAGGTCTGGTTCCCGAGATGGGAATTTGTTGCAACAAGAATTTACGGGCAGCCAGCCAGTGGGCAGCTGCAGCTGTCGAACGGCTCCATACTTCCCGGCAAGGGCTCACCAACTGCCTGCCCAGAACCTCCGGACCATGTACCAAGAACTATATTTAAAGACAACTGCTACCACTGTGGCCCCTCTGCAGTACCCATTCCCACAGGGGCTCAGTTCCGCCAGCTGTCTGGCTGGTCCCATCCCCCACCTCCTGCCCACACCAATCCACCAGGTCCCCCCTACAACCCAGTCTCCCACCTTCAGTGGCACAGATCCGGTCTCCCGCTCCTGCCCGCACAGAACAGAGCTTGTTAGGCTGCTGCCCTGCCTCCTGTGAAAGCATCTGCAGGACACAGGCTGGATCAAGAGCTGCTCAGCAGCCTTGTTGGGGACAAAATCCTTCCCCACCCAGCCCTTTGAAGTGAGCTAGAAGGTCACAGGGCTGGCGTGATGTCCCCCCCCAGCAGCGTGAAAAGAAGTGGGCATGGGAAGCTAGATATTGCTGAGTAATCGCTCCCAAGGGAAGGGGACAGAGTGGACAAGGAGGCATGGCTAAGTAGCACAGCATCTCTCAGCCCAGAGCTCAAACCCAACATTGCCAGGAGGTTGGAAGGCACTTGCCATGGAGCAGGGCCTAGGGGGCGCTAGCCAGGGCTAGGCATCCATTCCATCCTGTCATGGAGATGGAAGCTGGGAGTGCTGCTTGGCCCCTGTAGGTTCAGAACCAGAGGCAGTGCCTGTGTGCATGAGCTCATCACTTCCACCTGCATTCTGCATAGGCTTCTTCTGGGCTCAGAAGGGAGGCCAAGGGAGCTGAAGGAGATGGCTCAGAATGAGATCCGTGGAGAGGAGAGGAGGCAGCAGAGGACGGCCTCTGCCGTCATGGGGATGATGCTCTTGGGCCCCTTCCCTCCTTGCTCCTGCCCCTCCCTCACCCTCTCGGGTTCCATGACTCTTTGCTCTCCCGTGTCCTGCAACTACAGCCGCACTGCAGTGTTCCTAATAATAACTCCAGTCAGCCAGGGGAGAGGCAGCCAGCCTAGCCACCACCCTGCAGCTGACCATGCATCTCATCTCTGGACCCCCTCGCCCTCTTATCCCCTTCCCAGCCAGCTCTGCACTCCCCCACGTCTGCTTCTACTGCTCTAGCAGTGACGGAGTCTGATAGCCCCATGTCACATGCTTTCTTACACTCTGCTGGGCCTTGGTCTCTTCCTCTACAACTATGGGATGTGGTGGCATCCTGTGTGCCTAGAGCCTGTGAGTCTCTAGAAGAAGAGCCCACAGGATCGACAAGAGGTTATGACCCTGGCCAAGATGCATCAGGGAGGGCCAGAAGCCCTATCTGATAATGAACTCAATAAATCCCAGTGAAACACGAGCAAGCTTAAAGCAAGATGATGCTTAATGAGACAGATCATAAAGGGTAAGAAATCTGAAATGGAATTATCTAGACACTCATGGTGTTCTCCAGCCAGGCACACTGATAGGTGCAGTGTGGCTTGCATGCAAATCTCAGCTTTTTTTTTTTTTTTGTGAGGTTCCCATAACTCGGGTAGAATCTGGGCAGTTTTTGTACATATTACATTTACCAAAGGCCTCTCCTGCAAATTAATCCTATCTTTGAGTTGAAGGAAAAACTCAAGGACCATTCTCATATTGGAAAAACTGAGTCCCCCCAAAAAGGTCACACAGGCAAAGGATCGGAAAACAGGAGCTACGGGGTGGAAGGCTTTGAACCTGCCAGCTTAGTACTCAATCTCTCCACACCGTCCAGGCTAACGATGTGGGAGAACAGTGTTGCTATGATGAGCCCAGAAGGAAGTTAGGGGTTCTGGGGTGGAAGGGAGTGTCACATGCCATGCAATTCTAGCCCCAGGCCCTCTGCAGGGCAGTGAGCTGCAGGGATGAGCTAATCAGGCCCCAAGAAATAACTCTTTGCTGCCCAAGACAGCTGCACCAAGGACAAATGCTCTCTGTTTTAAAAGATGCCCTGGCGAGGAGCAGCTGTTCCTAGGACCATGGCAGACCTCCAGAACGGCCAGTGTTGACTGCTAAGCCCTTCGGGGTGGAGGCAGGTGCAGGTAAGTTCTGGGTGATGCCTAGATGCTGGGATAACTAAAACTCCAAAGACATGGACCATAGTCATGGAAGCCAGGGTGAGGACTGAACTTCAGGAAGCCTGCTGATGCACTTGACCTGGGAGATACTAACAGATTACCAGTCCCTGAAGGTCACCCAGACCCAGCAATGGGTTTCCAGGGCCTCCAGATGGTCCTCACACACAGCTAACCAGATAGCAATCCCTGCCACCCTGGCCTGCACACACAGACCAGGCTATCCCCCAAAGGGTCACATTAGATAAGACACTGGAGTCCCCAAGTCTGGGCTTCCCTCTGACTGCCACCTACTTCCTCCTCAACAAGGGCCTGGTCAGCCTTCAGAAAAACTCGCTCTGCCTGTGGTCCTGTCCTGTTGCCTGGTTACCAGCCATCCAGTGAGACCTCCTGGTATACAGCCAGCCAGCACTCCAATGTGACATCCCTTCCTCTTAACTCTTGTGTTAACCTGCTGGGGGGCAGGGTTCCTCTCAGAAAGCCAAACCTTCATCCTCAGAACACACTGGGCTGGTCCTGAGATACTCTATTCTGTATCTCTGTAGGGTGTGCCAATGTTCCCAACATTCTTTAAAACTTGGTCTTGTTTGTGATTCTTCTGATAGGACTCCCCCACGAGCCCTATGACAGCCATCCCTTGTCCTTGTCCTAGGAGGCCTGGTACTCTTTCTCTCTTTTCCTGTATGTTTTAAGCAACGTCTTTACCTTCTGGAGCCCTTGAGCCTCTCCTATGGAACCAGGGTGAGACCTGGCATCTAGGGGCATGCCTTGGGGAAACCCTGGGCAGACGCTGTCACTCCCTCCCTCACTCCCTCCTTCCAATTTCACTTAATTTACGTCCAAAATTAAAGCTCCACTCTTCACCCCATGTGTAGAGTTTATGTCCTGAAATTGCTCCAAGGTCTGAACCTGGCCCCACAATCAAGACCCACAGATGCAGAGCTCTCTCGGATGTCTCCCTTTCAGACCACAACACCCCACAGTTAGCAGAGTCATGCAAACACTGCGGCCTGCATAAGACAGGGAGTCATGCCAGAAGAAAAGTGTCAATTCCCAGTGTTCTAGAATGCTTCTAGCCACAAGTCTGACTTGAGAACTGTCTGTGGATTCTGGCGCCCCTGCATCCAAATCCTTACTTTCATCACAGCAGGAAACTCAACTCTTGTTAACATGATTCTTGACCCCCCCACTTCTCCGTTCTGGGAAGCCTCACAAACTCCCTGCCCTGTCGTGTCTGTGTGTGGCATGTCTTGAACCCTGTCCCTACCTTCGCTTGTATTCGTCCCGTTCCCGCTTCACTTTGGCCAGCACGTTGTACAGTGCACGGATCTCGGGGGTGATGGTGTCGATCTGGACGCCCACCCCGTCAGGGTGTACCCACGACAGGCCAGGCCCTTGCACCAGCGTGGGTTCCAGTCCCGGTCCAAGCCGGCGGGCTTGTGAGAAGGACCAGATGGTGCCGGGCATGAAGCGGGTCGACGAGGAGAAGGCAGTGGATGTGGAGGTGGAGGATGAAGAGTGGCAGGCCGCAGAGGATGCTAGGGGTCCGGCTGGCGAGCGGGCGGGCGAGCCCAGCACCCGCGCTGATGGGGGGCACACGGCGGCCGGCCGGGAGCTCAGGGGCAGCCCCAGAGGCCGGATCGGGCTGATGAAGCCGGTCTGTACCGCCTGGTCACGGCGGGCCAGGCCCCGCCTGCCCTGCTTACCCTCCTCTAGAGCCTGCTGCAGCTGTTTCTCCAGCAGCCGATTTCGGCGCTCTAGCTCGTGCACCTTGGCTAGGAAGCAGCGAAACCGGAGGTTCAGGGTCTTGAGTACGTTGATGTTGGAGCCCAGGTCGTTGCGGAGAGCCATGGCTGCGGGGGGCGCCGGACCAGGCCCGGGAGGCGAATAGGCAGAGGGACCGGCCGAGGCAAGCGGAGCCGAGGCTAAGTCCCCTCCCCCGGCAAAGTGGTCACCTCCCAGAGGGTCCCCCAGCGGCCCGGCCAAGCCCTGCTGCTCCTGCGGTAGGAGGAAGAGGTTGGGACCAAATAACGGATTCATGGCTGCGCCTTCTGCCGGGCGAGGGAGACCAGTGCAGCAGAGGGTGAGGAGAAGAGCCAATGAAATGCTTGTGGAATACGAGTGTCCAATCAGATGGCTCGACAGGAGGGCAAAGGTCATGAAGGAGGGACCAGAGGAAGCCAATGAAAGGCCCTCATTAGAGGATTAGCTCTGAACCTTTCCGGGGTCTGAGGCCCCGGGAAGTGAGTGGAGTCAACAACTGGAGCCAGACTAGCCCTTCCCAGGGAGCCACCGCCTAAGATTCTGACTGTTGGGCGTGAGGCACAGGACCTCTGGTGCTTGAGAGGCAGTCTTCCTTACTGTCCTCTTCTCCCCGGTACCCTAGATCAGATTCTATGGTTTTTTCCTTGGAGACTACGAAATGGAAGGAGACTATTCACCTGTCGTTTGAATAGTGCACAACTGTTTTTCTTCAGAGAATCCCAGGCCCACTTTCCTACAAACTGCCAGTCCCCAGTCCCCTCAAAAAACACAACAGCTACTAGGGGTGGTAATATGTATATTAAATTTCATATGTATACACAGGGGGGAGGCCATCCTTGCAGATCTAAGAGTTCCAACCCAGAGACAATGTCAGTGAGTTTCAAAGTCCATTTAAGACAACAGAGTCTGGCTGCTGCCCTTTGTCATAGATTTCCTCCTTTTTGCTGGTGGGGGCCTGGTGGAACTGTGGGGAGACACAGAGGGAGCTGAAGGTCCCTTGGGGACAGCATCTTCTTTCAGGGAAGCAGCTCTCTTGACAGGCTGCTCTGATAACTGCTGCTTTACTTTCTGTATCTTTTTGGCTTTCCCAAGGGACTGAGCACAGTTCTTAGGCCTTGGGGTGGCACAGATTTCAGAGGGAGTTGGCACAGTAGGTGTCCCCAAGTCCTCGCCCTTGGGAGGGACGCTCTGCTTTGGGACAGCAGCATCCTTGGAGGACTTCCATTTAGGTCCCCGTTGTTTCAGCTTCCCATTCCTCTTCCGTTTCCCAACCACTCTGACTTTCCCATCAGACTGACTGCTTTCCAAGGGCCTGGCAGACTCTTGGGCATTTGGGACGGAAGGTCCGGTGGAGATGCCGTTCCTGTTCTGGCGGGGCTTCTTGGAGGGCTGGCTACTGCTGTCGGACTTCGGGGTGACTTGACCCTTCGGCTCTGCAGGAGCAGCTGCTGCTGAGTTTCCTGAGGTAAAAATTAAAGATGGTTGATCATCAAGAGACAAGGAGGTTTCTGGGCAGTGGTGGTGCCTTTAATCCCAGCATTGGGGTGGGGAGGGGGCGGAGGTGGAGGTGGGGGGCAGGTGGATCTCTGAGTTCCGGGACAGCCAGGACTACATAGACAAGCCCTGTCTTCAAATACCAAAACCAGAAGAAACAACAAAAGCCCCACACACTAGGATAGTGCCTAAGAGCTGACTAATCAGACTCACATTAGTGCCTGGTTTTTACCGAAACTCTATGTACCCCGTGTTAAGGGATTACTGCCTATTCTTAGGTCAGGTCTAGGTTTTCAGAGGAAGCTGTGCTCTCTGGAGGGCGGTATCTAGCAAGACACTCTAAGGAGGAGTAAGTCCCAGACTGTAAAGCAAGCCTAAAGCGCTGTCTCACTCGACCTGTCACACGATTGTCGTGCAGTGTGGGAAACAGAACTAGTAAGTATCAATAAGAACACCATCAAATATGGACTTCACTTACATAAAAACTTGCTATTTCCTGGGTTTTCCGGAGACAGGGTCTTGCTATGTAGCCTAGGTGGTCTTGGACTTAATACACAGAGACCAGCCTGGCCTCAAACTCAAAGATGCACCTGCCTTTGCCTCTTAAAATTTGCTGTTTCTTAAGGTTTTTTGCACTGTGCAGAGCCCCTACCTGGCAATGTACTAAGTCTGCAGCTACTGAAAACAAAAACCAAAACCAAGCCAGAAACCACATTCTGTACTCAGACCCTCTTCTCTCCTCCTTTTAACTAACCCAAGGCATGCAGAGCTCAGAACACCCTGCCCTCCCGAGCTACAGGCCAGCATCAAGATGCCCAAGGAAACAAATGCATCAGCCACAGGCCCCGAGACCTGCCAGAGCTCTGCAGAGTTTGCCAATCCAGTACAAAGATGCTGGGCCAGCAGAGCTAAGAACCAAAGGAAACCACAACCTGCAGTGGGAATGCACTTGGTAGAACTGTGTGTGTGATGCATCCACCTCAGCCTGTTCCAACAGTGGAGGCTCAGGAACAACTGCGGCTGAGAGAAACCCCAAGCTTTCATCCAAGCACAGTGGCTGAGAGAAACCCCAAGCCCCTCTCCATGTCATGCTGTGGCCTCTGCTCTCCACACTGGAAAGCAGGTGGGAAGACACCGGTCTGTACAGCTCCACAGGGAAAGAGCTTGGGACAACAGTGTAACCACCTGAGTTTGGATCCCTGGCAGCCAAGTGAAAATAATAAAAAAGCAGGGAGACAGAGTTGCAGGCTGATTCCAGGTGTTTGTGGTCCACACACTTTAACTAAAACAGTGGGGCTGGTATGTGTGTGTGTTGGGGGTGGAGTCTTATCTCAGGAGTGCCTGGCAACTGAGTGCAGCTGGGGTGGAGTCAGGTTTCCGCAGGGATGGGAGGGCACAGGAGGTGAAGAATACAGCCCCAAACCCATGCACAGTCAACACTCAATGCACTCACTGGGAAGGTGGTGGTGGTGGTGGTGGTGGTGGCAAAGGGAAGGAGTCAAGCAGAAAACAGGTGGACTTGGTCTAAAACATCATGTGGCCGAAAAATAGTTTCAACCATATTCCTTGACAGAGTAGTGCTGGTGAGGCGGGCACAGCAGGTCAGGTGACTGCCGTCAAGCCCGACCTTGATCAGACCACATGGTAGAAGGAGACAACTCCCAAAGCATTCTGAACATGTCCACGCATGCACAATACAACATAAGCAAGTCAGGTGGAAAACAAAGGTCAATGCCCAAAGTTGAGCTCTAGCTTTCCCACATGCATGTGAACACACCTCTACCACACACACACACTGCATACACAACAGACACATGCATCATGCTGCACACACTACAGTGTCACACTGCACACACAAGACACATGCCTCACGCTGTACACATATGCACATGTATCATCACACTGCACACACCACGTGTACACACATTAAAAAGCCAGAGGCCAAGGTGGTGGCAGAAGGAAGAGCAGAGATTACCTGTGTGGGGCTGGGGAACAGAGTTGGAAAATTTCTTGAACTTGGCGATAAAGAAACCATCCATATTGTGAGTGTGAGGGTAGAAGCGTCGGGTGGAGCGCAGAGAGGGGTGGAAGCGCCTTTCTCGGAAGCGGGTAAAACCTTCCTGGCCGAAGTCCAGGCCGGTGGGCACCAGCCGTACATTCCTCTTCTTCAAGGCGTAATCTACCACCCACTCGTTCTCTTCCACCTGGATGTGGGAAAGACAAACAGGAGGGAAGGACGTGCGGCTGGAGCTGACAGTTCTTAGAGCCAAATGCCCTCCACAGCAGCCTCCATGCCCTCACACCAACCTCCACATGTACACACATGTACCAGCCCCCACGCCCTGCCCCGCAGAGAGCTCACCGTAACGGAGCAGGTGCAGTAGACCAGGTAGCCCCCAGTCTTGGAAGCGGCGTTGACCGAGTCAATAGCACTGAGGAGCAGTTGCTTCTGAAGGTGGGCACAGCGCTGGATGTCCTTCTGGTCCTGCCCAAGAGACCAGGAGTGAGGGGACTTCATGACACAGCCTGAGGAAGGGAGCAGCTGCCTACAGGGTGCTCTCTGATCACAACACTCCAGCCCCACAAGATCAGTCAAAGCCTCTCAACTGGTCCCATTAGCAGGCTCCTCACCTTGTTGGTCTTCACAGCAGGGTCTTTGGAGATGACTCCCGTGCCGCTACACGGAGCATCCAGTAGCACTCGATCAAAGCCCCCCACCACCTGTGGAAAAGGAAACGTCAATCCAACGCTTCCAACAAGTAACACTACTAATTTCCCAAGGACAGCACAACACAGCGATGTCACCAAGGGCAAGGTAAACCGAGGAAGCCTCAGAAGGACAGAGCCTACCTTGGGGAACTGGCGCCCGTCATAGTGGCTGATGATGGTATTGGTGACTCCCAGCCGGTGCAGGTTGCCCACGACACTTTTGAGCCGCTCTGCATTGGCATCATTGGCAAGGATCACACCTGTGTTCTTCATCAGCTGAGCTGTGGGCGGGGAGAGGAGCCCCAGGGTTCAGCAGTCAGTCTGCCTCACACACTACCTATTCTGCAGCTCAGAACCCTCAGGCCAACCCCATCCCTCCAAGGCCAACTCCTCTCTGCCCGGCCAACCATCCACATGGCTTCTCCTTCTGCTGAGCATCTTTCTGGCCCTCCCCAGTTTAGGATAACAAAATCAGAAGTCAGCCACAGTCGGGCACAACCTAAATCTTTCTGAAGTACAGGAAGACGACCTGCACCCAGCCTGTCCTCTTCATACCTATGTAGCTGGTCTTCCCTCCAGGAGCACAACACATGTCTAAGATCCGCTCATGCTCCTGAGGTGCCAGGGCCATGACAGGTAGCATACTCGAAGCCCCCTGCAGCATATAGTGTCCAGCTAGGTACTCGGGAGTAGCACCTGTGAAGAAGGGTCACGGTGTGACATGCTGGCAAAGGAACGGAACAGAAGGGCTGCCAGCTGGGGACACTTACCAATAGGCACTGAAGAATCATATACCACAAGTCCAGACTTTGACCACTTTCCCAATGGATCCAGATTAACCCCACGATTGATCAGAGCCTGGAAATAAAGAAGATGTCAAAATCATGCTATTCTACTCAAAACAGCCAGGCAGAACCTGATCCACTTCACCGCAGCTGCAAGCACGGCCACTCATAACAGCCAGCGGTCACTTGGCAGATCCTCTCCTCATACCATCTACTGCCGTCCAACTACAGCCTGTGTATGGGATCCAAAGCCTTGTAAGGGTCGAACGAAGGGTCAAGCACCGAGCTACTCTAGCCCTTGTCCGCCAAGACCCTTGTTTTGAGACAGGGTATTGCTATGTAGCCAGAGCTGTCCTGCCTCAACTTCAGAAGTGCTGGGATTAAAGATGTAAACTACCAGATTTAAGCACACACCCCGATTGGGGATTTTTGTCTAAGGCTTGTGCGCGTGCTAAAGCAAACTGGTCTACCCCTGAGCCCCAGCCCAGCCCCTTTACCCAACGCCCCATTCTTTTTTTTTTTTTTTTTTTGCTTTTTCGAGACAGGGTTTCTCTGTGTAGCCCTGACTGTCTTGGCACTCATTCTGTAGACCAGGCTGGCCTCGAACTCAGAAATCCGCCTGCCTCTGCCTCCCAAGTGCTGGGATTAAAGGCGTACGCCACCACAGCGCGGCCCAACTCCCCATTCTTAAACTCCAGTTTCTGACTCAGTCAAGTACATTTCAATAATCAGCTACTACTTCCTGCTCTTCCCTTTCCTAGGAGAGAACGGCTAGGGTATGTGGGTGTGTCTCAGTGGGTAGAGTGCTTGCCCAACATGCATGAAGCCCGAGGTGCAATGTCCAGCAGTGCATCAAACTAGGCATAATGGCACACGGTGGGAACCCAAGCATTCCAGGGGCAAAACCAGGAAGACCAGAAGTTCAGTGACAAGCTGTAGTACTACAAAGCAAGCTTTAGGTCAGCCTGGCTTCATGAGACCTGCCTCAAAACCTAAAGGAAACAAATGTTTCATCTCAGCCCCAGGAAGGCAGAGGCTGACCATCTCTGTAAGTTCAAGGCCAGCAAGGGCTTACACAGTCAGACCTTGTCTCAAAACACAACAATAAAAGATGAAACTACAATGTGCAGGGCTGGAGATGGCTCAGCCCATCCCTGTGGCAGGGCTTCTGGATTGAGCCACAGCACCTACATAGTGGCTCACAGTGACCCCGAACTCCCAAGCATTCACATGGTGAACATTCATAAGAAAAACATAAAATAAGCTTAGACCAAAACAAATGGTATGCAAGGTTAACACTGATTTTAGAAGCAAAGTCTTTAACCTGGGGTCCCTGAATCCCTGGGTACGAGTAAAACTGAGTATGTATGTGTTTTTCTGGGGCAAACATGGTTTCTCAGCTTCCTGGTGACCTTCCTCCAACCCGAGGTTGAAGCTCATCCTGAAGCTGACGTCAGCACAGGTAACAAAGACAAGGTCCTGCTCTAGACAGACAGCAGGCCTCTCAGAGGCTACCTGCGGGGACCATGCTTGGAACAAGACACACTTAGGTCTGAAGAACTCACTCTGCCAGCACTGGGCAGGGTGGTCCACAGGTGAGCACGAGTCCAGTCCTGAATTAAAGCTCACCTGAGCAAGGTCTCGGCGACGGGTTTTCAAGGTGTTGGTCCGAAGGGTGATTGGCCGGGGCACCTCATTAGCTTCTAAGAACTCTATCAACTGCAATGGAGACAGTGCATCAGACTGAGCTGAGAGGCTGGGAGCTCAGACCAGGGTGTGAGGGGGCTAAATGGCGTCACACTAGTACGAAGGGAGGAAAAGCAGACGCAGCAAAGCTGTATGCCGGCACCTCAGACAGAGGAAACAGCTCCATGAGCTTGTTCAGCAGGAAGTCTCCATACGAATAGTAAGTGGCCAGATCCTTCTGAAGCCGACTCAGATACTCAGTTCGAGAGCGGCCTTCTTCTCGCTGAGCCCCAAAGTCCCGAAGCACTCCTACTATATCCTGGATCCGCTTGTGAACGCGCTGCAGGTCTGGAGCCTGGGCATGTGGGCCCATTAAGGAAGTGTTGCCTTGAGTCTCAGGCCTAAGAGAGTCCACCACCAAGGCCCTCTCCTCCCGCTGTCCCTCTGCACTCAAAGGATATCCTGGTCAGTATCCCCAGCAGGGGGCAGCACAAAGGCTTCCTCATCTTCCACATTAATCTGCAAATCCCCCTCTGCTTTGTCATCCTTTCTGGGGTGGGACTCAGGGGACACACCAACATCTTCATCAGTGTCCTCTTCACTCCACTGGGCCCTAGAAAGAAGGTCAGGAACAGGGAGGGGTTCAGGCCCAGACAGACACCTCCTCCTTCATATCTTTCTCTTCCCTGCTGTGGCCAAACTCACCCAGCTGTGGCGTCCTGGGCCTTCTGCTTCAGAGCAGCTCTTTCAATAGGCAACAACTGGGAAAAGAGAAGACTCGTGTCTGACAAGGCAGCCCTTTGTCACTCTGCATCATAGTCTGTCCCTAGTGGGTTACTTTTCCCTCAACATAAATCTAACGCTCTAGAGGCAAATCCAGAAACTGAAAACGACGCAGGATTTGACACAGAAACTATGTTACTTGTATTTCCTCTGGAGTTTTCAATTTCAGGGTTTTTAAAATGCTCTGTTTTACTTATTAAAAACAAAAAAAAAAAAACAAAAAAAAAACTATGAGCCGGGCAGTGGTGGCGCCAGGGCTACACAGTAGGACAAAAATCTCAAATAAACAGATCTACTTGAGAATCCCCAGAAGTGACTCACCTTTCCCTCCTCATCCTCTGAGTTAGAGTCAGCTCCATAGTCGTCCACCATATCTTCACTACTGTCCTCAGAGCCCCAAAGGTCCCCCTGGGTCACCACACCATCTTCCTCGGATTCTTCCTCCTCGTCCCCATCACTGTTTTGAATTGGTGCTGGGCGTTTTTTACCTCGAGCCTGAACTGCTCCTGGAAACAGGAAGGGTTTGCCGAAGCGTGCGTGAGCAGACGGCAGTCAGTCACACTGCCTCACACCTCTGGAGCCTGTACTTTCTAGCCCTAAGAATGTCCTTTGAGGGCCACAGAGATGGCTTCACAGTTAAAAGCAGACTGATCTTCCAGTTCCCAGAACCCACATCTGACAGCTCACAAGTATCTATCTCCAAGTCCGTATCCCACTCCAGAGCACAGTCACATTCTGACACAAACAATGAAGAGTAAAAACAGGGCTGGAGAGAAGAGTCGGGGGTTAAGAGCAGTCATTGTCCTGGCACTCCCATGGTGGGGATGCACAACCATTTGTAATTCTAGTTCCAGGGGATCTGATGCTTCCTTTGACCTCCACGGAACCAGGCACCCACATGACACACATTCACATGTGCAGGCAAAACACTCATACAGAAAATAAATTAAGAACAATTTTTTTTCAAAAATAAGGCAGAAACAGGTAGATCGCTGAGTTCAAAGCCAGCCTGGTCTACAAAGTGAGTTCAATGATACCCAAAGGCTACACAGAGAAACCCCATCTCTTAACCGTTGAGCTATCTCCAGCATCTCAAACAAGCAAAAATAGATAGAGAAAAAAAACTCTATCTAGGACCCAGAAGATTCTTTAGAGCAACCAACTCCTAGATTCACTAACCTTTGGATAACTCTCCAGGCAACGTTTTGATCCCAGGAGATTTATTTGGCTTTGGGACGTCAACAGACCCTGCCCTCCTCTTGGCTGCCCTGAAAGGATACAGAAAGTGAAGACAAGGAAGGGAACACACCTCTGGGCTCTGCCACCTCCCACCACAAGGAAAGAAGACAATGCACACGCAGCTCCAATCCCACTAAACCCGGGCACCCACACTCACCTCTTCCGGGCACGGCTCGACAGCCTCTTGAAATTCTCATCGTCAGCTGTTTAATTTTAAAAAGGAGATTAGGAATTTATAAGAAATACAAACTGGGGGGCAGGAATGTAATTAGGAAGAGGATTACCAATTAACTGAAGTGTGGCTGTGGTAGGGCAAGTATGTGTTTGGTGTGCGCACCAGGAAAGACATAAGGTTACAAACTACAGTCCATAGAAGTCACTCCATAACATCTATCTAGGAGTTACAGAGAGACGTTTAGGAGGGACTAATGATACAGCCTGTACTGAGTATAGGGAAAGCCCAAGGCTCCGTCCCCATCACTTCCAGAAAATTAAAGACCAGAAGACATGAAGACATAGAGGACATGAAGCAGTCATCAAACAGGGACATTCTGATAACAACAAAATCTCAAACCCCCTTTTCTGCCCTTCTCTTATTCTCAGCTCTCTCAGTTGTGAACTAAAGTAGAACTTAACTTTGCTATTTTATTTTTTACAGTCTACAAGAAATTACAAACACAAATACCAACCCTTTCCACTTACTGTGTGTAAGACACATAACATAACAAAGCCTCTCTCCCAGGACTCTTAAAATTCGATGAAGTGAGACCATGTGTCCACAGAGTTGAGGATCTCCCTCACGGGCCTGTGGCTTACCAATGATTTCAATAAATTGCACCTTCCATTTAAAACAGAACACGAACTCCCAATACAGTCCTTCACCAACCACACAGGGCTCAGATCCATCCCGTCTCTTTCAGGCAATTCATGACTGGTCTGTTCCGTTTCCAACTCTTGCTTGCTAAAACCAAGCTTAACAAAACCTTTCTAACTTCTTCATGAGAACCTCCTTCCTGCCGGGCGGTGGTGGCTCACGCCTTTAATCTCAGCACTTGGGAGGCAGAGGCAGGCGAATTTCTGAGTTCCAGGACAGCCTGGTCTACAGAGTGAGTTCCAGGACAGCCAGGGCTACACAGAGAAACCCTCCCTCGAAAAACCAAAAAGGAAAAAGATAAGAAAAGAGAACCCCCTTCCTGGGAACAGAAGACCGCACCGTTCCTCGCACGAGTACCATGCCCCCAGTCACAGCTTACCTACCTTCTCTAACACGATTTATTTCCTAACAACTCACATTTATGCAGCAGGTAAAGATGGACATGCAAACGAGAAGTTATGACACAAAATGGAGCAAAGGCTGGGCGGGATCATAGAGCTACGACCCTCACCTGCAGGCAAAAATCTGACCAGTTCGGTCTCTGCACCCTTCTGTTTTCGGGCCTTTCGGCCGGGCCCACGTTTCTCCTTCGTAGGATCCAACTTGCGCCCCATGACAACTAAAGCAAAGAAAAATGAGGGAAGGCGACATTGTGGATGCTGAAAAGGGAACGCAGGCCGTAGGCTTAGGGATATTACCTGGGAAGGGGTCCCGCCCGGCCCAGAACCTGTAATCGGAAGCCCAATGGGCCCCTCCAGAATCTCCCACAGGACCTCGTCAACACGCCCCTCTCGGGAGGCCAAGGTCGAAACCCTGCTCCGCGATCCTGCAGACGCACCTGAAGGCTCCGCTAGCCTAGACCTGGTTCCGACAGACTCAGCACCTCCAGCCACGGGCCGCTCCACGTGCACTAGGGGAAGAGCTCAGTTGTAGCACACCGTGGAAGTGAAATGCGCACGCGCAAAGCGCCCGGACAACGCCCCGCCTCTTCCGGCCGCGGGACCGGAACGGACCTGGTGCAGGAACACGCCATTCCCCCGGTTCTGGGAAGGAAACGCGCTGCGGCGCGATCGGGCTTTTTCTGCCCTCTGTCCAGGAGTTGGCTCTGCCCGCGGGTTCTTCCTTGTTACTCCCGAGGCCGCATGCTCCTTCCACCTAGAGCCTCAACTTGGCCCTTCCCCTGGCACCCTGCGAATTGCCTTAGCCCTCAAGATCGCGGGGTCCCACGCCTCCGCCCTCCTGTTCCCAAAGTTTTTTATTAGAGCCGCTTTCCTTAAAGGTAATCCTCCCCTCCAGCCCTTTTCACTTAGGAAAACGTACACGGCCTTTCTTCAAAGCAGTACTTCACAGGCTCGGAAGATGGCTTAGCGGATAAAGGCGCTTGCCTCCAAGCCTGCCGAACTGAGCTCTGAGTACAGGACCCACCCATATGGTGGAACAAACTCTAAGCTGCTCTTTGACCTCCACGTGCAGTTAATAAGGAGTGGTAGTTCGCTCTAATCCCAGCGCTCTGACGTAGAGGCAAGTGGATCTCTTTGAGTTTGAGGGCAGCCTGGACTTCCTGGACCCAGGACTACACAAAGAAACCCTGTCTGAAACAGCAGTAATAATAAACTGAGGATAGGTGAATCACTAAGAAAAATCACTGGGGTATGGTAACACATCCTTAATTTCCACACTTGAAAGGCAGGGGCAGGCAGTAGGTAGACCCTGTTCTCAAGAAATTTATATACTTACAATGTGTGTATGTAGCCATGCATGTGTGTATGTAGAAAATGTTTCCATGGTTTCTAGGATAGAACGCTTGCCCAATGTCTTCACAACTCTACCGGGCAAGTGACTACTTCCTGCAGGCTCTGGGAAAATATAGGTCAGAGCCTATAGCAGGCTCTGGGAAAATATAGGTCAGAGCCTATAAAGGGATGGCCCAGAAGCCTCTTCTCCCAGTTTGTCATCCTATCAGGAGCACAGGCAGCAGTCTTCAGGGATAAACCAGTTCCTGGGGTACCTGGAACCCACACTCACCCACACAGAACCAGATCACTAAAATACAAGGAAACTTTTATTTTCAGTTCTCATCAAGAAATTTGCTGTGGTTTTTTATGCTTTTGGTTCTTTTTCTTTTTTTTTTTTTTTTTTTTTTTTTTCCAACTTTATTTAGCTGCTCAGTGGCTGGAGCCGCTGGGTTCCTGGTATTAAAAAGATGCCAACAGAGGTAGCTGTGTCTCGCCCAGGGGCCCGGCCCACTCTGAATACCCCCCCCAAAAGGAGAAAACACAAAGTAAACCAACAAAATAAAACCAAAAAGAGGAAGAAATTCAGATCATTTTCTTCAAGCCTGGCAGAACCCACAACAGTTTGTAACAGGCCCACGGTGGGGAGAAGCCAAGGTCCAGAAGGCAGCCAGCCTGCCAGCTCCTTGCACGTGGGTGGCGCTGTGCTACTGCTGCGTGTCTCTCCAACAGGAAGGGCACCATTGCCTCTCCCTCCCTCCCTGCCCCTAATGCACAGGGCTGTTCCTTTACAACTCAGAAGATGGGCAGAAGGAAGGCAAGGGTCTCTCTGGCCCCCAGGGGCAGCCGGGGCAAGAGAGAGTGAGGAAGGTCACTGCTCAGTGGTGGAGGTGGATCATCACTCTGGGTCTTCACTGCTGCTGGGCTACCTACAGGGAAGGATGTTGAAAGACAGTCAGAGCTTGGGGCTCAAGTATCCCTGCTGTCAAGGAAGGTGGCATTAGCAAAGAACAAGTCCCAGTGGGTTTGTGGGAAGAGCTGCAACTAAAACATCCTACCTGCTGCGGGGGAGGTTCTGGCGCCCTGTTTGCCAGGCGGCTGAGAATGTTCCGCTCTGACATCTGTAACCTCACAGCAACTGGGGGGATGCGAGCAATGGTGGCTGGGAGCCGCGTCACATCAGCTTTCATGTCACTCAACAGTTCTTCCAGCTGTTTCAAGACTGCAGAGGGAAAAGACAGACATCGTGAGCTGTGGTAGTCAAGGGCACGGTTCTGGCCTGCAGGGCTGATGGCCACGCCAGCATACACAGGCTATGCTTCACACTCCCTGACTTGGCCTGCCCACACAGCTATTCCTCCCATTCTAGTCTCACATGTTGTCCAGGCTGGCCTGGGATTTCTGAGCTTAGGTAACAGTCCTGCCCTGTCTCCTGAGTCCCTGGGACTCAAGGTGTAGGCCAACACAGCCGGCTGATTCTTATTCTTAGAGTCACCAAACTCTTTAGTCCATTATTCCTTCTTACTGTTGTCTCCATTTCTTTTTTCTTTTTTTAAAGGTTGGCTTCATACTTGCTATGTAGCCAAGCATGAACCTAGTTGGAGCTTGCTTCTCTCTCCCAGCACCTCCCAAGCACTGGGATCCCAGCAAATGCCAGCAGAGCTTTGTTTCTAGTTTTTATTCTCAGCACTGGGGATCAAACCAAAGGCCTTAGGCTCTTCCACTTGAGAAGCTCAGGTCCTACAATCTCCTATTTGCATTCATACCTTTTTACATCCCCACTACCTTTATGACACCCACCTTTTTCTCATTTCACCCTCCACCCCCTCATAACGTTATGTTCAAAACATCAATAGACGAGTTCAAAGAGAAAATTGCTGTCCTTGATTGCCTGCAAAGCAAAGATCCTCAGCCCACACTCTAAGGTTCCAAACAGGCTCGGGAAACAGTCTGGAAACAAGACGTTTATGGATGTTGGGGAGGGGAGAGTGGAGAGTGGAGAGGGAGGCTAGAGGAGCAGGAGGCAGGGGAGCCACTGGCGACCTTTGTGTAAAACTGCATTAGCTGGCTTGTTTCCCGCCATCGACTCCTTGGACAGGTGCTGGTGGCTTTCTGCCAAACACTCCACCTCAGCAAACCGAGTGTTGAGAGCCATAGACGGGTGAGAAGGGTCCTCTGACATGTTCAGGTAAGCCGCCCTGCGAAGCTGTTCCTCGATCACCAGGGCTTGTTCTAAGAGCTGCACAGGGAGAGAGAAGACGAGGTTGGACCAATGGCCACCTTCACTGATGGGCTCTCAGCTCCTCTCCCTCCAGACAGCAAGAACCAGTAAAGAAGCTGCAGCTCCTCAGCGCTGCTCCTCAGCCACAGACGTCCACATTTCTAACATTGTATTTTACGTATGAGTGCCCGGGACCTCTGGAAGAGCAGCTAGCGCTCTTAACACTGAGCATCTCTCCAGCCCCTGGAGGTCCACGCTTTTTAGATTCTCAGAGAAATCATAAGAACTCAACTTAGGCCAGGTGGTGGTGGCGCACACACTTGGAAGGCACTTGGGAGGCGGAGGCAGGTGGATTTTTGAGTTCGAGGCCAGCCTGGTCTACAGAGTGAGTTCCAGGACAGCCAGGGCTACACAGAGAAACCCTGTCTTGAAAAACCAAAAAAAAAAAAAAAAAAAAAAAGAACTCAACTTAGAAAACATATCATAAGGACTCAACTTAGAAAACATGCAATTTATATAGAATTAAAATCATGGACTGGCTGCTGGGCAATGGTGGAGCACGCCTTTAATCCCAACACTTGGGAGGCAGGAGGCGGAGGCAGGTGGATTTCTGAGTTCAAGGCCAGCCTGGTCTACAGAGTAAGTTCCAGGACACAGCCTGGGCTACACAAAGAAACTCTGTCTCAGGGGTGGGGGTGGGGGTATCATGGACTGGCAAGATGGCTCAGAGAGTAAATAAAGGCCATGCAGGAAAGCCTAAAGACCTGCATTTGATGCCCAGAACCACATGGTGAAAGAACTACCACAAGCTGTCCTCTGGCCTCTGACACAGGCACGTGCAGCCCAAGCCTCAGACTCACAGCTATAAAAAAGAAAGCCATAGGTCCTGCTAGAGATATGTTGATATTTTGGCAATTTTCTTCTAAAATCTTTCTATGTATACATCTTTTTCAGAACAGAGTCACATTATACTCATAACCATGTCTGAATTACATACTAGGTACTTCTTTTGCTCTTCAAAACCATGGGAGTGACAAGTTTGACTCTCAAATACCTGCACTACTACCAAAAATAGTTGTTATTTGAGGCAGGATCTGAGTCTGTAGTTCTGGGTAGCCTGAAACTCACTTGTAAGACCAGGCTGGCCTCAAACTGACTAAAATCCACTTTTCCAACTGCTGGGATTAAAGGTAAAATCATTTTTTCTTTTTTCTTTTCTTTTCTTTTTTGGAGACAGGGTCTCTGTATAACAGAGCCCTGGCTGTCCTGAAACTTATCTGCATACCAGACTAGCCTTAAACTAACTCACAGAGAGATCTGTCTGCCTCTGCCTCCTGAGTGCTAAGACTCAGGCGAGCACCACCATACCCAGTTTTTAAACAGTGGCACAGTAACCTAGCCTATGGACAAAGGAATCAATCAGGTTATCTGCTTTTCTTTAAAAAAATAAAATAAAATAAAATACAGTGTCAAAAACTCAGCCCTGGTCAAGTAACAAGGTTAAATTCCTGTTCTTCTTGCCTCTAACGCTATGTTCTAACATTACAGGCATGCACCATGCTTCTTTGTGGGGGGCTGGCTTTGTGTCTTCTAGATAGCACTGTACCAACTTAACTATATATCTCCAGCCCAGGCTCTTTGATTTTGCAAAGATAGTTTCTCAGTACCCTGAGGCAAGAAAATTGCAAACTAGAGGCCAGCCTGAGCTACTATGTAATAGATCCTGTCTCAAAACAAATAGACCCCAATATCATAAACAAACACATAATTTTACTGTTCCTACTTCTATTAAGTTGGAGTACAGCTCAGCAGTTGTACTCAGCACAGGTTGACACAAACACAAAGTCCTTGGTTTCAATCCCAACAAATATGTTTTGTTTGTTTATTAGATTGTTCTGTCTTGAACAAGTTTCCCTTCCTAAAGGCAGTCCTACATTCTTGAAGGCTGTTGTTTTACATGCACATTTCTGAAATATATTCCAAGAAGCAGGATTTTTTAATTCTTCAAGATAGGGTCTCTTTAGATAGCCCTGGCTATCCAGGAATTCACTATGTAGACCATGCTACCTTTACCTGAGAATGTTATATTTAGTCCAGAAGCTATCCATTGTTTGAAGGTTCTATCCCTCAATACTGAGGATCAAATTCAAGGCCCAGGCTAGTGCGGTGGAACTAAGTTACATACTTACTCAGGTTTATATTTTATTTTGTTGTTACTGCCAAGCAGGATTTTTAATTGTTGTTTTGTTTTTAAATATGTATGTACGTACGTATATATGCATGCATTGGTGTTTTGTCTGCATGTGTATCAGATCCCGGAATTAGTTATGAACTGCCATGTGGGTGCCGAGAATTAAACCTGGGTCCTCTGGAAGAGCAGTCAGTTAGTTCTCCCAACTTCTGAGCTGTCTCTCCAGCTTCTGTTGTTTTGTTTTTAAGGCAGTCCCCGAAGCACTAGAATCAACAGGAATAGGCTACCAACATATCGTTCCCAACAGTTCTTTTGTAGACCCACTGTGAACAGGCCTGTTTTCATTGGCTTGTAGTCAGTCAAAGTGTACTAATTTATGCCCAGACATCTACTTCTAGTCTATATCCTGTGTTTCTCTTACTGATTCACTTCCCCTGCTCCACGTTAAAAGCATTCCACAGCCTTGGCTTTTAGGAAGGGTTGTTAGAAGCAGATTCTACTATAGCCCAGGCTAGCTTCAAACCATTTAGCTAAGGAAGACATTAAACTCCTGATCCTTCCGCTTCCACAATCCAAATACTGAGATGTCGGGCCTATGTTGCTGCAGGTCTTTTAAGTTGTCTACCCTGGCCCTGCACTTACATCCCTGCTTCAAATTCCCAAGTGCTGGCGGCAGGCATGTGACACCATACCTAAATACTGCTGTGTTTTTAACTTTCTCAAGAGATGTCCACAGTACCAAGCAGCACCTCACACACACCAAGGGTTTTAGACCCCACTGGCAGACAGAAGGTAGTTGAAGAGGTATTAATTATTTTGTGACAAACACCAAGCAACTTTCCTGAAACTAAACTTACCTTTTCTATACAGGCTTCTCCGCACTCTCTCACATGAGCACATGAAGACATCAGTTACTTTTGTCATCAAACTCAAAACTCAAGAGTTGGTGAACTCTTGTCTGGTCTAGGGACTAAATCTTGTTCACAGCCAGTTTTGATATAGCCCAAGAGCTAAGAATTAAGTTTTATGTTACAGATAAATGGCTATGGAAAATGTAAAAATAAGATTCATACATGTTATTTTTTAATAATTACATGAAAGTCCCATCTACGAACAGAAGTTTTACTGCAACTTATTTCTGCATCCTCCCGTTCCCACTGCTCTCAACGACAGCTGTGGATTTGCAACAGAGGTCATGTAAACATTACTGACTTACTAACTCTCTGCTCTCTAACAGAAATGTTTCGTTAACCCCACAGTAAATCACCAAGCACAGAAATCCTTTGGTGTTTTCTTATCTTTAGCCTTCTGTCTCTACAAAGTGTCACAGGTCAGGCTCTTAATATCTCACAACAAAATTATAATTATAATCTTGTCAATGTTTTCATTTCCCTTGGCCTTATCAAAAAACCTCCAATGGCTGTCTATGAACTAAAGTAGAATCCACACTCCTGTTTCTGTTACCAAGACCTACTAGCTTTCTGGCACATGCCTACTGGTCTCTAGCTCTTAACCCCTCCCAATCACTACTCAGCACCAATCTTTTTCTACAGCCCCCTGTGCTCATACTCAGTAATGATCTCTTTCATGTCTTTCATGTGCTAGCTATCCCCAGCTGCCCTGAGGAACTTCCCAGGGACATTTGGTAGCCTGCTCCCCTACACACACAATGCTATCCACTTGAAACCAGATGCTGAAACACACCATGCAAATCTGTTCTTACGTCCTTGTGCTACTCGGTGCTTAGTGTACTAATACCTAAAGGTACACATTTACCGTCTACATTTCCTTCTACCCCCAAATACACCAGCTTAAATACGCCAGCTTAGGATACCTGTTATCATATTTCCATGGCATCCTACTTGATACCTACATACAGGGCATACTCAGTAATCAGTTGCTGGGTACTTGAATGAGGCTGTCTCTGTGGAATGCTGAGGATAGGCTTCACTGGGTATCTCCTCCTGCACCCAGCCTTCCCAATGAATACCATGACCCAGAAAAAAAAAAAAGGACTCTAGCCACTCACAGCCCACCTCCTCAGGGATCCAGTTCAATCCCTCCCTAATTTTGCTAAATACCCCAACCTACAGAGTTTACCATCAAACCCACTGACCTAGTCTGTCACTCACTAGGTACAGTTACAACTGTTGCATAGCTCATAAATTCAACCCTTATCTTTCTTTTGTGGTTTTTCTGTTTGAGACGAGGTCTATGTAGCCTTGGTTGGCCTGAATAAAGCTCATTATATAGACTAGGTTAGCCTCAAACTCACCGAATCTGCCTGTCTGACTCCCCTCCACGTCTATCTACCCTGATCTCTGTATCCAGTTACTTGGAAGCAAAGTTGTGAATCCAAAAAGACAAACTACAGGGCTGGAAGGACGGCTAAGAGCACTAGCTGCTCCTACGGAAAACCCAGGTTCAGTTACCAGCATGCATAGGGCAGCTCACAGCCTTCTGTAAGTCCTCTGACCTCTTCGGGCATCAGGCACAGATAAAGTGGACAGATACACATGAAAACAAAACATTCATAAGTATAAAATAAAAATAAGTATCTTGGGGGTGGGGTGCACGTGTGGCTCAGTAAATGGACCCTGTTTTGCAGAACCTTCTGTCTGCAGAGACCTTCAGGTCCACCTGAGGGTCACATCTGTCCCATTCTGCTCACCTTGAATCTTCGAGCTAGAAACTTATTCTTGATCTCTAAAAAATTGCCGCGATTCATTTCCCCCTTGAAAGGCTCATTGAGGATGGCATACCGTGGGTCATTCTGGATGTCCTGCCACCGGGCATAGCCGTGGCTATGGGTAAAGAGTTCAGGAAAAACAAAGGAACAAGAGCCTCAGACTTAAACCTTCCAATCCCTACATGCAGAGTCCAGACTCAACTCAGACAAGGATACTTTATAATGCCAGCCAGCAGCCAGTAGTCATGGCGGCGGTGCCAAATCTCATAAGTCTTCTTGGTGACTGTGGCTGCCCGCTCCTCATTCTGCCAAAGGGAGTGCAACTCTGAGGAGGGATTTAGAGGAAGGTTAGAAAGTGGAAAAACAATCATCTGGGAGGATTTAAATCAAAAACAGAAGTTAAGTGTGCGGCAAGGCAGTGCACAGCCTAGTCTACATGCTGAGTCCGAGGCCAGCCACAGCTACAGTGAGACACTATCTCAAAAACCCCAAAGGCAACCCCCACTTCCATCTCAGTACGGTCCAGATCTAGCTCTGTACCACAGAACCCAGAAGGACAATCTATACCAAGTTCCCACTATGCTCTGATTTCTGGCAATAAATCTACCTTCCCCTCAGGACCCTCATGACGCACCAGTAAAACCACCATCTGCAATGTTGAACATGAAACGCTGTTTGATGTTTTTCTTCTGTTTCTCATCGCTAAGATCCTTGGGAGTTTCTCCATTCTGGAGCATCACCTCCTTTTTCTCTTCTTCCTCTTTCTTCTCTTCTACAGAATACACCAAAGAAAAACATCAGCTCCATCTGAAACCCAGCACTGTGGCCCCTGGCCATAGCACTGCCTGCTCTGTCCACCTCCACACTCAGTCTCCCAGACCAGGACAAGATGTTACCAGCCAGCTCCCTACCAACTAAATTTGGAAACAGTCATTTATCTTGGAATAAAATGTTTATAGTAATAAATAATGAGGTAGGTGTGGGCTATGTGTTTGCTTCTGGTTTGAGTTCAAAACCAACCTTTGTCTTCCACCACAATTGGGGTCAGGTCTACCGCAGACTTCTCCTCCACTTTCTCCACCTCAGTAGTACCTAGAGAAAAGAAGGCACTGAGAACACCCTAATGACAGAGAGCTACGCTCCGGGCCCCTCACCACTGCTGCAAATAAGAGTTTCAAAGATGTCAGAGGCTGAGGTTAATTTACAGGCAACGGTCCCAGGTATATCACTTCCTCCTGCTGATTCAAAAGCCTAGTCAAATGTAGAAGCACAGAGGAGCCTGCAGTTGCTCCTACTTACCTTTGGCCTCCGTCTCCATAGGCTCCTCTGTTCTCTCCTTCGCCTCTGCCTTTTCCACTTTTTCTTCTCCCTCAGGAGGCTCAGCAGGAACCTTGTCATCCTCAGGGGCTGGGGTTGGGGCAGGGGCAGGGGCAGGAGCAGAGGCAGGGGCAGGGGCAGGGGCAGGGGCGGCGGGCTGTGCACACTACAAAGGAACAGAAGACAGAGGTGAAGCAAATAGGCCTGAATCTCAGAGAGATCTGCCGTGTAAGCATGGCATCTGGTCATCCTGTCTCTTACCTCCACAGTCACCTCAGGGGCTGTAGATTTAACTTCCTTTTCTCCTTCTGTGCTCTCTTCTTCTTTAAGGCTATTATTTTCCTCTATTTTTACCCCATCCTCTGCAGACCAACAAAGACAACCAATTAGGAAGGCCCTAGGTCAGAGGTAACATCATGCTGTTTGTCTCCTAGATTGTCCTCTCGTGCCTTTAAGAGCCAGCCCTATTCTTAGGACAGCCCTCCTAAACTGAGAGGTAAATCGCTGTGTGTCCTGCCAGACGACCCTGTTAAGACTGAGCACAGGGTAGCAGTAAAAGGCACAGGACAAGATTTTTTGAAAAGGACAGAAATGACGTGACAGCAGACGTACCAGCAGGCGGCACAGGTGCAGGAGTGTTGGGCTGTGTGTCCCCTGGTGTGGAGGGCGTAGGAGTCTTTGGAGAGGGTGAACCTGGCTGAGACATTTTTTTGTTCTCCTCTACTTCAGCCAGTTCAGGCATGCTCCAGCGCCCATTCACATGCTCAAACTCCTGAACCTACAGCAAGGAGTGAGAAGGTCAGGACTCACTGCCAGCTACGGTTCCTGGGCCCTCAATTTCTCAACTTTAAAAATGAAAACAGGCTTGGGGCTCACCTTCTTTCGAATCAGAGACATGACACCAATCCTAGTAAGAACATGTTGACGAGACAGGCCCTCTCGGGGGACGCCATCAGCAAAAGTTTCAGCCCCATCTGCCCCAGGCTCACACAAATGTCGCATGAAGAGTGACACATAAGCCCTGCAGAAAAGGAGAGAGCAGAGGTAAGCAGAGAGGCCATTAGACACTGCTTCTGGCCATTAACATGGCTGCTCCTCAAGGGAAGGCCTGCGATGCCCTGGAATGTTCATCTCCAGATCCACACTACAGCCCAAGGTCTCTTCAGGGAAGCCAGCAACACAGCTCTCAGGAGCAACAGCTTCACCTGCCAACTGCAGCAGCAACACCCCTTTCCTTTACAACATGGGCTAGGTCTGCAGACAACACACACAGTGTAAGCCCTGGATCCAACTAGTATGCTCAGCCTTGGACTTACTTAAATTCTTTCTCTGACTTGCCTCGAAGATCTCTCACAAGCCACTGAGTGGTAAAAGCATCCTGAGGTGGCATGCCATATCGCATAATTGCATTAAGAAATGCTTTTCGCTGACGAGCATTAAAACCAAGTACCTAAGGGGGAAAAAAAACACCGTAAGAGGAAGCAAGTCTCTCCTCACCGAAGACCCACTGTCTGGCAATCTCAGGCCTCCTCTGTCCCACTCTAGGATTATACGGTACTTACTTCAATATTCCCACCAACACGGGCCAGCAGAGGAGGTAATGGCTTATCTTTATCATTCCGCAGGCCCTTGCGACTGGGCCTGCGGGGAGCTGTAAAGAGAAAGATGAGTGAGTGATTCTGACAGGACAGCAAACAATGCAACAGCAGCACAACTGGCAAGATGGCTCCCCTCTCACCTTCTGACCGTTCGTCAAAGTCTTCATCACCTTCCTCTGAGGCCACTGAGTAATCGGACTGGTTGTCGGACTGGTCGTCCTGCCAATCTGGAGGGAGAGAGGGCAGATGAGCGGGGCCCACTGCTCTAGTGGAACGGCCCGTGGGTGGGGGGCGGGGCCGGCCACACACACCTCGGTCCTCCTGTGAGCCATCATTGTAGTTGACCTGTTTACGGATTCTTTTTCCTTTGCCCAGATTTCGGGCTAGATCTTCTTGCTGCTGCTCATAATGGTGCCGCAGCAATTTCTCCCAGTAGTCAGGATCCACACTTTCTTCCTGTTTTATGATTTCCCGTTCTACCTCCTCTTCCTCCTGGGACAGAGGGAGGGCCAGGACTCAGGGGTGCTGACATCAGCATCCCCAGCTACCCCTGGTCCTCACAGTCCCCATCTGCTAGCTCTTCTGCATGGCTCCATTTGTAAACACTAGATGTGCCTGCTTGGACCTAAAACCTTGGAAGAAATTTAACAGACAAGACAAGGTTCCTCAAAGGTTAAGTGTGGATTAGTCAGTTTGAGTGAAGGAGACAAAGCAGAGCCGGGCAGTTTCCAGCCCCTCCTCCTGGCAACATCCAGAAACAGCAGAATAAAAAGAAGGTTAGTGCCTTAGCAAGCAAAATGGAGGGGCTTCCCAAACACTGCAAGAGATCTTTAGGACAGAAAGCATTCTGGTCTTAATTAACCTCAGAAGAAATTAGCAACTGTTTGAAAAACAAAAACAAAGTTACACACAGATACACACACACAGAAACATATTCAAGTATCTCAATGGCTCTTTTTGATTTTTTAGTTTTCAGAGACAAGATTTCATAGTCACCCTGGCTATCCTGGAACTTGCTCTTCAGACCAGGCTGGCTATGACTCACTAGGAACCACGTGCCACCACTGTGCAGCTTGGCTCTCCAAGTCTTACAAAGTTAGTTTCTTTCCCCATTGACAGCTCCTGGGCTGGGGACAGTTCAGTTGGCAGATGCTTGCTTAGCATACATAAGGCCCTGGGTCTGACCCTTAGCAATGCATAAAACCATGCACAGCACCATGTGCCTGCAATACTCGCCCTGGGGACACAGAACCAGAAGAATCAGAACTTCAAGATCAATTTCAACTACACAATGAATTTAAGGCCATCTCAGAATACAAGAGACTGTGCCTGTCTCAAGGAAACAAAAATCCAAGTCCATCATGATAGAGCAAAACCACTGTTTACAGCATGAATATAAACAACCCAGATGCCAGAGCAATGGGTGGTTCAGAGAGTAAAGGTGCTCACTACCAAGCCTTAGACCCAAGTGTGATCCTGGGATCTACATGGGAGCAAAATCAACTCTCTATAGTCTTATATCTTCTACATACTCATGTATGTACTCTACATACTCATGTCTTTTTCCCTTTGAGTTTGTTTAACTCAAAGAACGTTAAACAAACACATTTTCAACAAACAACCTAAATGCCTACACAACTGAATTACAGAATAGGCTTATGATCTCTATTTTAAAAAACAAAAATCTAAAATTATGAAATTGAAATGTCTACAAATATTAACTATCTTTAAAATTTTTAGTTTTTAATTTTATGTTCGCTTTGTCTACAAGTATGTCTGTGCACCACATCACTCCTGGTGCCCGAGGGGACCAGAAGACAGCATCAGACTCCCTGGAACTGGAGCTACAGATGTCTGTAAGCTGCCATGTGGGTGTAGAGGAATGGAACTCTGGAACCAGTGCTCTTAACTGCTGAACCACCTCTCCAAGTCCCCCCCACACACACACACAGGTGTCGTAACAGGATGTCAGTATAAAGGAGTCCAGACTACTGATCTTTGATGTATGATACTCAACTAGTAAATTTGTAAATATACCTAAATCCCAAAATCCCCCATATCGGAAACAATTGGAGCATTTCAGGTAAGCCTGCCTGCACTTCCCAAACCACTTATATAACTCCCTAACAGACAAACAGACAAATACAGACAGACAGATACACATAGAACATGACGGTTCACACCTGTAATCTAAGCATTTAGAAGGACGAAGCTGGAAGATCACCATTAATTCAAGGTCACCCTGGGTATTTAACACACACACACACAACCCGCAATTGTCTCCAGAAAAGAACTAGGCAGGACAAAGTAGAAGGTGTCTTTTTCCCTTTGAGTTTTGAACCGTGGTGTTGCACTCTGGCCTGGCTAACCAGTCCGTGGTGCAGTAATTGGAAAGCAGTGGAGCACCTCGGAGTCCAGACCTGCTGAGAAGGAGTCACAGCACTGAAGCCAGCCCATGAAGGAGCCATGAGACAGTGTCTGCTTTGCTCTTTCTGCCCTGTGAACAGTCCCTCAGTATGTCTGTAAGCTAGGCTACTACCCATTAGCATCAGGACCTACCAACCATTCCCTGGAGCTTCTGAAATGGTAAGCCAAAATAAGCTTTAACCTCCCCAATCGACATTTTGAGATTAAGGTCTCAGTAGGTTCTGATGGCCTCAAACTCCCTCCGTAGACCGGAATGCGTGAACTCAAGAGATCGGTTTGTTTGTCTCTACCTCTTCAATACTGGGATTAATGTCATGTGCCCCAATGACGGGCTCAGCTTTTCTCTTTTTTAAACTGATCACCACACACCTATAATCTCAGCACCCAAGGAAGCTGAGGGAAAAGAACTGAGCCTGAGGTAAGCCTGGAATTCCACAATAAATCCAGGCCAGACAAGGCTAACATAGTGTGACCTGGGCAATAAAACTTTAGGCCTAACGATACAAGCTTTTAGCCACTACAGAGGCTGAGGCAAGAGGATCGAAAGAAGTTAAAGGGCAGCCTGGGCAACAATTTACAGGGGGCTGGGGACATGACTTGGTTGGTAAAGTGCTTGCTTCACGTGCACCAATTCTTGGATTCAATTCCCAACACCACGTACAAGCAGGTATGATGGCACATACCTGTAACCCCAGCACTTGGGAGTCAGAGGCAAAAGTATCAGAAGTTCAAGGTCATCCTTGGCTGTCTAAATTCAAGTCTAGCTTGGGCTACATAAGACCCTGTCCCAAAAACATTGGGCATCCCAATATTCCAGGTACTATGCATAATGATACACATGATAAACATTTTCAAAGTTCATTAGAAAAGCAATTAAAAAACAAAACAACAGGGCAGTGGTGGCGCACGCCTTTAATCCCAGCACTTGAGAGGCAGAGGCAGGTGGATTTCTGAGTTCAAGGCGAGCCTGCTCTACAGAGTGAGTTCCAGGACAGCCAGGGCTACACAGAGAAACCCTGTCTCAAAAAACAAAACAAAACAAAACAAAACCAACCAAACAAACAAAAACAACAACAAAATCCCTTTAGCATGTGTAACTCAGGAGATCACCTACTTGGCCCTAGGCTCCATCCCCAGCAACACCACCTCCTGACGGAAAGGTCTAAAAAGAAATAAACACCCAGGTGTGGTACTGGATGAATTTAACCCCAGCACTTGGAGGCAGAGGCAGACGTTCCACGCCAGAGCGACACAGTAGGATGCTGTTTCCAATAAAATAAAATATAGTACAATAAAAAATAAAACAGAAATGGTCAGAACTACACTGGACTACAGGCGGTAATCAGGACAGCACATGAACTTGCAGTCACTAGCACAGGTCTCTCCCCAGCGCAGGCTGTGCAGGCAGTTACGTCTACAGAGCACTGTCTGCTACTGTAAGAAAGAAGATCTAGCAAAACAAGTTTCTGGTTGAATGTACTACCAAATTATATAAAATTTCCCAGCCAGGCACACATAAACCATGACTAGAAACCACATCCCATAAAAGCTGTAGAGAAAGCACAGTAGACACTGCCTTCTGGCGTGCACGGCGCCCATGCTCAGTGCCCAGCCCCACAGGAACTGAGACATGGCAATTGCACACCTCCAGGCATATGCCTGTCATCCCAGCTATCGGGCGGTAGAGGCAGGAGGATCCAGACCAGCCTGGGATATATGGGACCCTGTCTCAAAAAACAGAAAGACACATTGTGGTTCATGTGTGTAATCTTACACCTAGGAGGCTAAGGTAGGAAGGCCATGAGTTCAAGAGTCGGTTGAGCTATAAAGGGCGATCCTGTCTCAAAAAAACAAAACAAAAACAAACATAAGAAGGAAGAAGCCGGGCGGTGGTGGCGCACGCCTTTAGTCCCAGCACTTGGGAGGCAGAGGCAGGAGG
>JANHMN010000008.1:53199459-53210173 GCA_030674055.1 Rhabdomys pumilio
AAAAAAAAAAAAAAAAAAAAAAAAAAAAAAAAAAAAACCCACAACAATCTTGCTACTCAAGACAGGGGTAGAGATGTGATTTAGCTGGACAGAACACTAGCCTAGCATGCACGCAGCTTTGGGCTCAATCTCCATGGAAGCCCGGCCTAGTGGCACATACTGTGGCATGGCACTTGATAGATGGAGCCAGGATACTCTAAGCTACAAAGTGAGATCAAGGCCACCCTGGGACATATGAGACCCTGTCTCAAAAATAAAATACAACACAAAAAGGTAATAATAAAAATTCTGCCAGATAGCCAGGCAGGGTAGCTGTGCCTGAAATGCCAGCACCAAGAGGATGAGAAATTCCAAATCAGCTTAAGCTACATACAGAATTCAGGTTTAGGTTTCTGCTAAAATAACACCCAGGTCTGTAATCTCAGCACCTGGGAGGCTGATGCAGGAGGATCAAACATTTAAAACCTATGCTAAGTAGCAAGACTTTGTTTGTTTCAAGAATAACCCAACTGTGTTCACTGAAGAAAGCAGAAACATCATTCAGCTGGTAGAACAAGAAAGCACAAGATGCCAGCCTAGGCTAAGTCAAGTGGTTTAAAGAACAGCAAAGAAAGTGATGCTTTTAGATTACTTCAGAAGAAATATATACCAAACCCCACAATTCTCTTTTGATAGTTTTTGCTTCTTACTGTAAAAAAACAAAGGGGATACATAAAAGGAACAGGGGATGAATTCTCATCTTTGAAAAACAGCTAGTTATTTAATGTATGTATTTCATCTACTTCTTCTGAGGTAACATTAAAAAAACTTTATGAAGAATTAATAAGATTAATAAAAATAAGACTCTGGGAGAATATATGACGGTTATATGAATCTAGTCATGTGGCCCCTGAAAAGTCAGGGCAAAGCTGAGAATGTAAATTAATCATGTTTCTTTCTTTCCAAGAAAAAAAAAAAAGTTTTCCTGTTGTTTCAAATATCATCTTGATCTTAATTCCAATTTTCAGCCGAAGGAGCAAGAACAGCACTGCCTTGGACCCATACTCACCCCCATCTCTTCTTCCCGTACAACATACTGAGCCACTTTGAATGAGCTCAAATATTCATTCATGCCCTGCAATTCTGTGTCTTCCGTCTCGTCCTGGTTTCGATCCAGCAGTCGCTCAATAGCCTTGTCATCATAATGGATGACACTGCTGTCTTCTCCCTCCTTGTTGTCTCCTCCTATAAAGAACCAAGGCCCACGACCCTCAAGTCAGTTCAGCAGCAGCAGTAGAAAAAGCAGGCCCTTGCTATCAAAGGTCCTTCCCTCCTGTCTGAGAAACCCAGCTGCTCCACCCAAACGTAAGCTCCCGATTAGCTCACCTCCATCCGTGGCTTCGTCCTTGAACAGTTCCTCCGTGCCAAACTTGAGGATGTCATCAAGCTCCTGTTTGGACATGGAGCCTGTCTTGGAGCCCAGGCCAGGCCGCACCACTAAATGTGTCAACATCATCTTCTTCTTCGCCACCTGCGTGATGCGCTCCTCCACCGAGGCTCGGGTCACAAACCGGTAGATCATCACCTTCTTATTTTGCCCAATACGGTGGGCTCTGCTAAAGGCCTGGAGTCCATCAAGCAAAAACCGGCAATCTTATGTTCTCCTGACTGTCACCGACATCAAGACAACACTAGACAGAAACTGAAGCCAGTCTTCACATAAAATCTCTTTCACAGTGCTCTCTCTCCAGACATCAACTTCCTATCACATAACCTAAAACAGGACTGCAAGGACCTCCAATTCTCAGGCTTATAAGATAGTGACACTCAAAAAAGAAAAGCCTGCTGTTTCACACCTACATTTCACATGACAGAACCCTCTCCTGGAGGATATAGGCTGCTAGGACCTCCCAAAGCTAATACTCCACTCACCTGGATGTCATTATGGGGGTTCCAGTCAGAGTCATATATAATAACTGTGTCAGCAGTGGCCAGATTGATCCCAAGGCCGCCAGCTCGAGTGGAAAGCAAGAAGCAGAACTGCTGAGCACCCGGTGCTAAGAAACAGAAAACACCGTTAGTTCTCTCCTGAATTCCAGTAAGCAGAGAAGGAAGGTGAGACACTTCAGAAAAGCACCCAACAACTGTCAACATGGTTCCCCGACAGATACTGCAACCAACATCAAAGTTTATGAACAAAAGGATATTAGCACAGTCAAGTTTCTACCTCAAAATATGTATGAATTTCAATGGGAAAAAGTAATTTACAGTAGAGAATTTCAGCAGACACCGTGACTACAATCAAGTGACCAATAATCACCAGAAAGGACAAATGCCAACATCAAGTACAATGTCCATCTGTGGCCTTCTTGAATAAGCATCTTTCAAGAAAGAGACATAGCATGCAATAACTGGCTACAAGTCTGAAGCTTCACCCAATGCCATGCAAGGCCTTTGATCTCAGGGTAAGTAAGTAGTGGGACCTACGCTTGGATCTATGGGTGGGACCTGGGACTGGATCCTCCAACAGAAAAGCACAGAAAGAGAAAAACTGGTGACATTCAGTTAGGGTCTACAGTTCGGTTGACAGTATGGCCCAGTGTTAACTCACTTCCTACTGGTGGAAGCTGTACCATGGTTACATAAATTGCTATTTGAGTTTTTGGTTGTGTTTGTTTGTTTTTTGAGACATAGTCTCATCTAGATCAGATTGGTCTTGAACTCTCTAGATATCCAGGATAACTCTGACCTTGTTGTCTCCCCTTCCCCGAGGTTACAGTTTTGTCAATGGGTCACCACCAGACAACTCCCTTGGATTCTGTGTGAGAGTATGCCCGCCAGCACACACAGGAAGTCTGCTCTGCACTGTGACTTCCAGACTGGGAACTCGGGGAAGTAAGCGAGACTACAGGCCCCTTTCATACTCAGTCATCTCACTGGCCTTACTTATTACAGGCCCCTTTCATACTCAGTCATCTCACTGGCCTTCTTACTTATTACGGGTATACACATGCATGTGCACGTACATGTAGAGTCGAGAGGACTTACTTCTCCAGGAACTGGTTCTCTTTCACATGTAGGACAGAAATCCGGTAACCAGCTAGGTGGCAAGCGCCTTCACCTGCTGCCTCCAACTGCCCCTCTGCCTTTTCCAGACGTGGTCTAATATAGTCATGCAACCCAGATATCCCTGAGTTGTTGTCAAGTATTTTTTATATCTTTATTTTATGTGTTTTTCCTGCAGTCTGTCTGTGCACTGCCTGGAGCAGTCATAAAAGGATGTCAGATTCCCTGGAACTAGAGTTTAAGTGGTTGTAAGCGGCCATGTAGGTGCTGGGAAATCAAACCTAAGTCCTCTGGAATTTAGCCAATGCTCTTCCCAGCCTCACTGAATTCTTTTTTGTTTGCTTGGGGTTTTTTTTTTGTTGTTGTTTTTTCGAGACAGGGTTTCTCTGTGTAGCCCTGGCTGTCCTGGAACTCACTCTGTAGACCAGGCTGACCTCGAACTCAGAAATCCACCTGCCTCTGCCTCTGCCTCTGCCTCTCAAGTGCTGGGATTAAAGGCGTGCGCCACCACTGCCCAGCTTCTTACTGAATTCTTCTTGATTCTCCTACTTCACCACTCCAGTGCTAAGATTACATGCATGTGCCACTAGGCATGGTAAGGTGGTATTTACGAAAGCCAGCTAGGTTCTGTACTGTTTTACAACTTTTTTTTATAAAAAGATCTATTTATTTTATATATATGAATACACTGTCACTCTCTTCAGACACACCAGAAGAGAGCATCAAACGCGATTACAGATGGTTGTGAGCCATCATGTGGTTGCTAGGAATTGAACTCAGGACCTCTGCAAGAGCAGACAGTGCTCTTAACGGCTGAGTCATCTATCTCTCCAGCCTCTTTTACAACTCTTCAGTCTAAAAATATTTTAAATAATGAGGATAACAGGACTACACAGAGATAACCTGCTCAAAAAAATTAATTAATTAATTAAAATGAAAGGCTGGGGGAAGGTGCAGTTATATTTACTGAGATAGACAAGTCTACTACTTATTCGAGCTTCAACAAGTCTGATCCCTTGTGGCTAGAGATAAAGAGTGCTTGCTGCTCTTCCAGGACTCTAGGGTCAGTTCCCAGTGCCTGTAACTTTCTGGCTGCCTAAGGCACGTGTACATACACGATACACACACAGACAAGTAGGCACACAAGCATACACATAAATACACTTAAATACAAACAAGTCTCATCTTCCTCTCAGCCTCGGGATACAATCAGCTTAGAGAAGACACTCCCCTTTGAGCAGAAAGACCAAAGACTCCCAAGGGAAGTTGAGAAAAACCTCTCCAGCCACTCTGACCATTTGTTCAAAAGCTTCCCTCCTTCATGTCAATCAACCAAGACCCAAAGGAACAACAGCCAAGAGAGACATAAGAACAAGTTAGGGCTCTGGAGGGATGGAGGGCTGGACATGGCTCAGCAGGTAAGAGCACGAGAGCTGCTCTTCCAGAGGACTTGGGTTCATTCCCAGCACCCACGGGGTGGCTTACCACCAGCTGTATCTCCAGTTCCAATGGATCTAATGCCCTCTTCTGGCCTCTACAGGTACAACATACATATGACACACAGACACACGCAAGCAAAACACCCAGACACAAAATAAAATAAAATCTTAGAAAACAAAACCAGTGTGTCTGGTGAGGTGGCTCAGCAGGTAAGGATGCCTGGGTCATCCCTGCTCAGTCCTCAGGACTCTCCGTACAAGGAGAGAACCAAGTCCTGTACATTTTCCCACGACTCCTGCATCTGTGCCGTGGTGCACATGTGTGCAGATGCAGGCTCACATGCACATATGCACACTTAAAAAAAATAAAGTGATCACTCCAACAATAGAAGAGAATGATCAGTGCTGGGTAGGGGCAAACACTCTGTCTAAGGCAGGTCTATCTATGTGTTTGAGTCCAGACGGGTCTACAGTTCCAGGCCAGCAAGGATACAACAGTGAGATCCAGTTTCTCTCTTACAGAGAACCTAGGTTCAATTTTCAGCACCCACATGGTGGCTCACAACCCTCTGTAACTCTAGTCCCAGAGGACCTAGGCACACACATGAAATAATAATGTTTTTGCTTTGAGACAGAAGCAGCTGAGGCTGACCTTAACTCACTCTGTAAGCGACCAGGCTGGCCCTTAACTCAGAGATCTGCACGCCTCTGCCTCCTGAGTACTGGGATTAAGGGTGTACATACCATGACCAGCTTAATATTAACAAAATGGCTGCCTGGAGATAAGACACTCTTCCCTTACCATTGAAGCGATCAATGGCCTCCTGACGCATGTTCCCAGTGATTCCACCATCAATACGTTCATATTTATAACCTTCATGTTCTAAAAAATCCTCTAGCAAGTCCAACATCTTGGTCATCTGTAAAAAGGACAACTTAATTATATAGAGCTGTCAGGTGACAATCTGTTTCCTCAGGCCCTAGGCTGCCCCCACTGCCATCCGTGATTTGGGGCTGGGCCCGCACACCTGGGAGAAGATGAGCACGCGATGCCCGCCCTCTTTAAGGTTCTTCAGCATCTTCTGTAGCAGCAACAGTTTCCCAGACGCTCTGATTAGGGCACTGCCATCATACATGCCATTAGGCATCTTAGGGGCTTCCTGGTGACAGAAGCAAAGGAAGGAATACTGAAGGGACACTCCCACAGAGGACTTGGCAAGGGCAGGAGACAAGGAGGCGCACATACCATTGCTGCCACAGGGAAGAGGTAAGGGTGGTTGCAGCACTTCTTAAGATCCATCACCACGTTCAGCAGAGACACCTGGTTGCCACCACCCCGAGCATTAAGTGCTTCGAAATTCCGCGTGAGAATATACTTGTAGTACTTCCTGCATGGACAAGACACAAGGAGGGCTGGACCAGAGTCTTCGGAATGACTAACGATGCAACCCAGCAGCCTGAGATCACCTATCCAACATTCCTCACTGAGGCTGAGCTAACACCAGCTGCACCATCCTCATGTTAGACACAGGGAGGTAAAACTAAAAACTACAAGCTCTGGCTCCCAGAGATCAGGTTTCTTCAGGCCCTGCTTGCTCCCGTGGCCAGACGGATGGAAGCTCTGTGGAAGAGACAGCCTGCAGAAGGGCAGGTGTCTGTTACAAGACTGAATTTGTGTCTCTGTCCCTTCACACTCACTTTTGCATAGGGCTTAACTCCACACGCACGATCAGCTCTGTCTTGGATGGCATATTCTTGAAGACATCCGCTTTGAGCCGCCGCAGCATATGAGGGCCCAGCATGTCATGCAGCTTCTTAATCTGGTCTTCTTTGGCAATGTCAGCAAACTCCTCCAAGAAACCTTCTAAATTGCTTCAGGGAGAAAAAAAAAGTTGTTGGAGAGGAGAACCGAGGAAGAAAGGAAAGTAAGACAGCCAACGGGAACAAGAGGTTGTAAGGAGGACGGCTAGGACGGCCTGACAGGCACACTTACTGGAACCTCTCAGGGGTGAGAAAGTTGAGCAGATGAAACAATTCCTCTAGATTGTTTTGTAACGGCGTTCCAGTTAGCAACAGCTTGTGCTGGAGTGAGTAACCATTCAACACTCGGAAAAACTGGTGAAGAGAAAGGAAATTCACTTAAGAAGGGCACCAGAGTGTGGCACCAGACTCCCAAGCTGTTTCTCTGTCCACTAAGCCTCTCATCCCATGGTCGGCATCCTTCTTAAAGGCCTGGCCGGAGAAGGCTAACAAAGGAGAGAAATAAAGACCACTTCCCTTTCTTCTCTACTTAGGTTTCTTTCAAAGAGATGCGTCTCCCAAAGGCCTAGAACTGGAGCCCGTCACCTCCCAGTCCTCACCTTAGACTGGTTGTTCTTCAGCCGGTGGGCTTCGTCCACAATGAGGCAGGCCCAGTCAATAGAACCCAAGATGGCCATATCAATGGTGATCAACTCATAGGATGTCAGCAGAACATGAAATTTCACAGACGCTTCTTTCTGCACATAACAATAAGCCAGTCACTCACTACTGGTCCACTCCTCAGCATCCGCACAAGCAGGGACAGACAAGCTTTCCCTGCTCCCAAAGTTCTCTTTCTGCTTCACTCAGAGACCAAGTGAGGTGGCAAACTAGCCTGCAGCAGTGACTGGCTCTCAAAAGTCTCCGCCTCCCGCCCACTGAGATACCTTCATTCGGGAGGCCTTCTTGCCACCACGAATGGCATTGTCTTCAAAGGAGAACTCATTTTCCCGGATGATGGCACGGCTGTCCTTGTCACCCACATAGGTCACCACGTACATATCCGGGGCCCACATCTCAAACTCTCGTTCCCAGTTGATGATGGTGGACAGAGGAGCGCTCACTAAGAAGGGGCCTTTGGAGTGACCCTGGGAAGAAAGCAGGCAGTTGGGACTAAGAGCCCCATCCCTAAACCCCAGACTCCACCCCTCTCCCTTACCCACAGTGAAGCTGACGTCGCCCCCTGTGCCTCCCCCATCCCCATCATTCTCCTTAGCAAAAGCCCTTCATCTCTCTCTTCCAAAAGGCACAGGACTACCTGACAAAACCAAACTCCTCCTCCAAGACAAGACTTTCCCAACTACTAAGTCCAATGGAATTCCCTTTACTTCAAAACACATGCCAGCCTACCAGAGCTCTGATCTTGTAAACTTCTAGATCCTGAGGATCTAGAAAGATGGCTCATTGGTTAAGATCACTAGCTGCTCCTGCAGGTGCCTCACTCTGATCCCAGGACCCACATGATGGCTTATAGTCTATATAAGAGGGTGATACCCTCTTCTGGCCTCCCCAGGTACTGCACACAGGTGGTGCCCAGCCAAACTTATGGGCAAAATACCCACACAAAGTAATTTTAAAAAAAGAAGAAAAGGACTGCAGAGCTGTCTCTTCCTCTCCTTCAGCAGTACTTCCTCCTCCCTTCCCCCACTCCTTAGAGCACAAGAAAAGAAAATAGTTACAGAATACCCGCGCCAGGCACTAGCATCTCCTGGCATCTTTACCTCTTTATAGAGGGAGTAGAGGAAGACTGCTGTCTGCACAGTTTTCCCAAGGCCCATCTCATCAGCCAAGATGGTATCGGTACCCTGAGCCCAGGAGAAGCGAAGCCAGTTTAAGCCTTCCATCTGGTAGGGGTGCAGGGTGCCGCCTGTGGCATCCAGGTACTCTGGCTGTCGCTCATACTTCACTGTGGGCTGAAGGACAAGAGACAAGTCAAGAGCTGATGAAGAATCCCCTTTTCCCAAGGTAGACCTGTAGCTGCTTCCTCCTACACAAGTCCTCATTAGATTATTTTTTCCTAAAAGCTAAAGAAACAAAACCAAACAGAAAAGCCCTTAGGGCCTAGCAGGACCCGCCTATAATCCTAGTACTGAGGAGGCTGAGACAGAAGGATTGAGTTCAAGGCCAGTCTTGGAATCAGAAGGAAATACTGTCTCAAGATAATGATAAAGAATTCAAGTGGGGTGGAGCAGCCACAGAATCCACCAGGCCCAAAGGACACATCAGTTAAATGCAGTGGATCACAGAACAAGACATGAATGTAGGAAAGAGATCTGCAGGGAAAAAGGGGGTGCTTAAGGGAAGGAGGGAGATAAGAGGATCACATAAGAGATGTGGACCTGTGTGGACCTCAATAAATTTGGATAATGGGATCCTCACTGGTCACTGCAGTATGTGGCCTAGGATCCTTTTGTTTTGTTTTTATTTTATTTATTTATTTATTTTTTAATTTTTTTTAAGTTTTTTGTGACCTAGGATCCTTTAGAAGACAAGACAACTTATCTAGGTTTCAGGTAGACCTGACACAGACCACTGTTTAAAACATGCAAACCAAAAGCTCCAGTACACCAGGACACTAACTGCCATAGTTAACATCCACTGGTACACATGAGCCATCAAAGCACTTGGGAAGTGGAGACAGGAAGATCAGGAGTTCAAGGCCAGCCTGAGATACAAGAGACCCTGCCTTTCTGAAGTAAATACATACATACGTGTACACACACACACACACACACACACACACACACACACACACACCCTTGTATATAAGACTACCTCCTAGATAACACTGTCATTATATAAAATATCCCATCTGTGGGTTTCTCTCGATGAAGAAAGATCCCAGTGTTTTCTGACTTAAGCAGAGCCATCTACAGGCCGGAACCTGGAGGCTCACCATGACACGGCAGCACAGGACTCATACTGCCCACACCACCAACACCCTTCCTCTTCCACCCAGACTCACATCAACAGTTGGGGTCTCCGGAGGCCTTTCCAGTTTCCGTAACTTCACCTTCTTAAGCTTCTTGCCAGGTCGTCCTTCCTCACCCCTCATTAACTCTCTAGAAAGGGAAACAGCACAGCTGCCTCTCTTGGTCCTTCCAAGAGACAGCAGTTCCACCCTTCGCAGTCACCGTCATCTACCTGTGGTTCCAGTAGCTCTGCTTCAACAGGTCGTAGTCCTGTATCTCCACATCCTCGCTCTCCCACGACGCCTGATCGTAGGGTAAGTCTCGCCACTTGATTAAATAGTGAACATGGCCCTTCTTGTCCACACTACATTATCAATACAGAAAACCTCTTCAGAGCCAGAAAGCAACTTCCCTCACCTCTCCAGTCAGCCTTGCTCTTAAAACCCGACAAAACTATCCTATATGTGCCAGATTCCACATATAGTCAGAGCCTCAACAATACCTGCCATTGGACCAACATTCTCTCTCTAATCTATACTCTCGCTGTAGGCCAAATTTAGAAGAATGTCTTGAACATAAGTCAACGGCAATGTCCATTTTCCTTGTTTGTTTGTTTGCTTTTCTCTGTGTAGCCCTGGCTGTCCTGGAACTCACTCTGTAGACCAAGCTGGCCTTGAACTCAGAAATCCGCCTGCCTCTGCCTCCCAAGTGCTGGGATTAAAGGTGTGCACCACCACTGCCCATCGATATCCATTTTCCTAACCTCTGTAGTAAGGTCCCAACAGGTCAGTGACCTCCAGGGGCAACAGTGGTACCTGTGGTTGAGGATTCGGTGGATCATCATCCACTCTGGCTTTATTCCATAGCGATAGAAGCGCTCTTCCATCTCTGCAAACTTAGGGTCCTTGTTCTTTCGCTTCCGGCTCTTCTCTTCATCTCCACCAAAGTCCCCCGAAGGCGGCTCATCCATATCATTCTTCCGCTGGTAGTTTCTGAACATCACCTGACAGTGCAGCTCCAACTGGGAGCAGAAAGAGAAAGGAGACCACCCTGGAGCTGCAGCCGGCTTCCTGCCCTTACCTCTGCAGTGTCACCTCTCATGTGCAGCCTGTCCCAGGCTTACCTGCAGTTCTGACACCCAGGAGCAGTGCCAGTAAGACATGCCTTGCCATTTCACAAAGAACTGCCTCTCCGGCCGCCCCTCCAAGGGTTTGGGAGATGGGGTATTAGGATCAGCATCTGGAGGCCGAGGCACTGGTGTGGGAGATGGTGGCTGGCCCCACTTCCAAATTAGGATCTTCTGCACTTTGCCCTTAAGAGCTGGACACTGTTAAAAAGAAACCACTTCATCTCAATCAAAAGCACAGGGAGATGCATGAAAGTCTCCAAGTACAATAAATATCAGTGTGTATGGGCAGGTGGGAAGAGCACCGGCTGCTCAAGCAGGAGAGTGTGAGCTCAAGTGGCTAGCAGAGAGAGAGAGAGAGAGAGAGAGAGAGAGAGAGAGAGAGAGAGAGA
>JANHMN010000008.1:53210183-53246493 GCA_030674055.1 Rhabdomys pumilio
AGAGAGAGAGAGAGAGAGAGAGAGAGAGAGAGAGAGAGAGAGAGAGAGAGGAGACCGAGACCCCCTTGTGCTAATTTGACACTGTTCCCATCTCCCATCCTCAGTGAAGGGTCACTTACAGTACAGCGGGGACAGAGCCATTCGCCATTTGGGATCTCCGGCAGCGGGGGGTTCAGGCAGTGGATGTGGTAAGAAGAAGGGCAGGTATCACAGCACAGAAGCTCCCCGCCATCCTTGCACACACGACAGAATTCCATATGGTGGTCATCTTCCTCTTCTGGGTCTCCCCCAACTTCTTCCAGAATCTCCTCACCCTCAGAGTTGTCCTCTTTAGCTTCCCACTGGATGCCCTCCTTCTCCTGCAATAAAAAACCAGAGATTCAGATTATTACCACCCCACCCCCACCCTAGGCCAGAACTCACAGGCAGCATTCTTTTCCGGGTTCCCAAAGCTGACAGCCAAGGACGCTCCCATTCTTATCTCGTCCCAGGCCCATAGAAGCTCATCACCACACCCTTGCCCTGGTAACCCGAGGCCACAATGGCCAGGTACTCACACAGTGCGGGCAGCTCCACTTGCCCTCGGGGGCCTTCTCCATGTCTGGGTCCAGGCACACCATGTGGTAGGCTCGGGGACAGGTATCACACAGGATGATCTCACCGCCTTGCTGGCACACCTCGCAATAGTCCTGGTGGTCTGTCTCATAACCATCCACAGCAGTCACCTCCTCCTCGCCTGGGCAAGGAAGAGGGAAAGCCCAATTATTAGAAAAAAACCACCTCCCCCCAACCCTTATCTCCTAAGGGAGATCTCCCTGGTCATTCCCACCTTGTCCCATCACACATAAGTACAGAAAAGAAACACACCTTTCTTTTTCTTCTTAGTGGTCCGGAGTTTCTTGCGGCTCCGACTACTGCGGCTGGTAGAACCATCCGAAACAGAATAGCTATTGATACTGGCATCATCGAAGTCAGATTCCACATCTAAATCATCGTCCTCACTCTGGGGAAAAAAAAATGAGACAACAAAAGTGAAAAAGTCCAGGCCCCCCCAAATAAACAAACAAACAAACAAACCAGTCCAGGCTAAGGAGAGAATGGTAAAGAACCCCGGGAGGAACCTGGTTCACCTGTCTGAGGCAATAGTACCCTACATCCTGGTGCTCAACAGAAAGCAGCTCCCCTCTCCTCCACACAGCCCCCTCTACCCCCAGGAGGAGCCGGGCCTTACCGAGGATCTCTTCCGCTTGGAGCCGAATCCTCCCAGCTTGATTTTCAGAGGAGCTACTTTCTTGGGTTTGGGCTTCTTGGCATCAGGCACTCGAGGGCTACCTTTAGGCTTTCTTCTAGCATTGGGACCTAAAATCAGGGTACAGCCAAATGAGTACCGCAAGGCCAATGATGGGAAAAATGAACTTCTCACCTAACCTTGTTCACCCTGTCTTTATTCTAAACCCAAGGCTCACTCCTGTTGTCTAACTCAGGGGCAATGCCAGTTTCCTAGCTGTGGTAAGATTTCCCAAGCCCACCTAGACTCTTCATTGAATCCCACCGCACCTTTGCCCTCCTTGGTCTTGGCCTTGCGGATAGGCACCTCCACAGGGGGAGGGGGAGGGGCAACCTCAGTAGCTGTCACCATGCTCTCCACCACAGCCACAGCCGCTGCAGCTGCAGCGGCAACTGATGCTCCAGAGCTACCCTTGAACGGGTTGTTGGTACTGAATTCCCTCCACTTTGCACCCAAGACCATCATCATCTTGGAGACAGCAATCTTGGGGTTTTTAGCAGCAATCAGGGGTCTGGAAGAGAAGTGGATAAAAATAAGGTCATATATAAAGATATAAAAGAGAAAAGCAAACAAGAAGACACTCTAGAAGGAATCCTCTCCCAAGATCCTCCTGACTTACCGGACAAACTGGCTAAAGGCCTTGTAGTTGGTGAGGGTACGATAATCTTCCTCTGAGAACACGTGGTCAATGTCTTCCATGCCCCAGTCTTCCAAAAGCTGGGCAGATGATTTAGGTTCCTGCAGAGAAAGTCCAGTCAAGGGCCTGCTTCACAGTGCCCACACTTGCTAAGATACCATCAAGTGTGAAGTGAAACAGCTTCCAGGACGGGGTAGGGAAAGCTAGGAAGAAACAATCAAACCTACATGGAGATGGTGCTCTATGGGGCAGGGGTGTATCTGGGGGGAGAGGACGAACAGGGTCTTGACAGGACAGAGATCTAGGCACCTTGGAGTCATCATCATCATCCTCCTCTTCCTCCTCCTCCTTCCGCTTGGATTTGCTCTTCTTCTCTTTCTTGGGTCCGAGCTTCTTTTTCTTCTTCTTGCCAGGAGTGTAGTCGCTGCCCTCACTGTCTGAGCGCAGAGCCACCTCTTCCTCCTCCTCCACAAACTCTGGCCCCTCCCCAGAGCTGTCCCCCAGCTGCCGGCATAAGAGTAAACGCTGGAGCAGGGAAGGGGGAGAGGGAGACAGACACACATGCTGCACACATGCTCACCTCAGGACAATCCTGAGGCTCATCCCAGAACCTGAGCCCTAGCTCCGGGAGAAAACCCCCCTCGGCCCCACAGCTCTCTTTGCACGCCTCCTCCTTCTCTCCTTTCACGCCCAGAATTCTCAGTCGCCCCTCACCTCCTTTTTTTGGCGCTTGCTCTTAGGGATTTTAGGGTCTCGAGGTTTCTTAGGCTTCTTCTTCTTCTTGAGCTTTGGCGTCTCTGCCTCTGACAAGTCCTCTTCTGGGTCTTCTTCGTTTTCTACAGAGATTTGGCAAACCATGGCAGGCAGGGAAGAGAACAACAGCACAAGGTAAAGGCCAAATCCAGACAGTTCAGATTGTCCTCCCTGCCTCTCGACCCAGACTCGCCTAAAGAGAACTGCTGTACTACATACAAGGGTGCTGATACCCAGCACAAAAATAAAAAGCTGTATATACCCAGAATAGGCTGTCCGGCCCTGCCCGGCCAGGCTCCCCTCGGGCAGCTGTCCAGGCCCCTGCCTCCGCTCCTCACCACCCTAGGCACTTTCTGTGTCTTCCAGCACTGCTGACTTGAGGGGCTTGGAACTCAGTAAGTAAGAGAACTGGACTCAGGTCTCCCGGAAGTGGCCACACACCAAACAGCCCATACATCAGGAAATAAGGAGAGCCTACCCAGAAGGCACTGAACACAGACTCGTCCCTCAGCACGTCACCCTAGAGCAAATCCCAGGCTCAGGGTCTAAGACATAACACACACCCTTATCAAAACCCTTTGGGGATATCACTGCTCAGAGCCACCAGAATCTCCCCAGTCCAGATTCAGTTGCTGGTTCAACTTCACACCCTCTCCCAGTTCCCTTCGGCATGTCTAGTCCTACTGCTTCTTTCCAGCTTTCTCCTGGGTCAGCCGGCTCTTCTCCCTAGGGGCCCGGAATCAGCCCAGCTGTCACCATCTCCCCTTCCCAACCCCCCTCCCATCTGGCTCCACCTCCTTCCCTGGCTAGAAGCACACACAAAGCCTGGGTAACACTGGGGAATCCTGAGCAAGGGTAGGTAGAAAAGGGTACAGGGGGAGAAGGCTAGGAGGCAGCTTTCTTTGTACCAGACATGTACACCAGCTCCCAGTTCCCTTCTCCCTCTTCCCAAGCCACCCCCGCTCAAGAAGGGGGGAGTGGGAGAGGGAGGAGAGAGAAGGGAGTGCCTCACCCACTGAAGAGAAGGAAAATGGCTCCTGACCGCAGAAGCCAGCCCAGGGCACCCAGTGCCAACATAGGACAGACAGGAAGTGGCAGGGGCAGGGGTGGAGCCAACAGAAGTACACAGAGCAAAGAGTACCCTCAAAGAAAACTTCTTAAATTATTACCTGGCCCTAGGTCCAAAGCCAGTGATCTCTAATACCTACTCCAGGATGACACGGTTTGTGAGAGGTCACCCTCCTGTCCCAGGCAAGAAAGCCAAGACAGCACCAGGAGTAATGCTATTGGAATGACTGCAGTACTCACTCAGCTGTAGTTCTTTAAAAACATTAGAACCAAGATTTAACAAGGGCTCAATGGAAGCTACCAAACCATATGACCTTCTTCCCTAAAAGGTATCAGAAAGCTTCAGCTTGAGAAATGAAGTATCAAAACTCAGCTTCCTCAATCACCCAACAAGAATCCTACCCAATGTGCAGAAACCATGCCCAGGCCCCCAAAAGCAGTAGACTGAGAGGACAGTGGCAAATAGCACGCTCCCTTCGATCCCACACACTTAGCTCACGACCCCCAGAAATAGCCCTAAAATGAGTCTGAAGCCAGTCAGATCCCAAGGTCAGACAAAGTGCCACAGGTCTCCCACCTACACCCATCCCAGGATCAAGTCAGAGGTTAGGAGGCCCCTCTCATCCCTAAACAAAGTCTGAAGGGCTCCTCACCCACAGCCCTTACACCACCCATCTAACCCTTCTTTCTCTGCCTACAGAGAAGTGAGACAGGGACAAGGCCATGGAGGCACAGCGGACCTTTCCATCCACACAGTCCTTCAGCTCCTCAGGCCGATCACATGCTGAAATGGCCTGCAACATGAGGCATGCGATAGAGGGAGATTTGGGAAAGGGGCAGCATTGGGTGTGGCCAGTGGAAAAACTGGGTCATGCTACAGATTGGGGCAGAGTTCACACTGAGAGCCTGCACTGCTCCCACTTGGGAGGGAAGCCCCAGACCAAGGGGTTATGGGAGGGGTAAGATAGGGACCAATACTGGCTGGCCAGCAGCACTCATCCAGCCTCTCATAACGAAGATGAAGGAGAGGTAAGCCTTCCTCCTTAGCCACCACAACCCCCCCCCCCCCCCCCCCCTTAGCCCCCACACCCCCCCCCCACTCCCCCCTTAAAAGTAGAGATCTGCAGCCCCACACCTCAGTGATCAGACACAGATCTAAGTCCCTTATCTCAGCAGTCAAAGACTCAGCATCAAGAATAATGGCTCTCTGAAATGGCAAATTTGAAAAGCATTTCTTCTGGATACCTCAACATCCAGTTGGAGCTAAGAAGGCAGAAGTGAAAGCCATATTATAAGAACAAAAACAGGACCGCCAGACTCAGAATGTAGGGAAAGAAGGGGGGGCCTTTTTTTTTTTTTTTTTTTTTTAAGTGAACAGGAGTCAAATAAACCAGTAAGTGTCTTAACTAAGGGGCTCTAAGTAAGGAGACAAGAGGAAGACATCCACTTACAAGCATGACATCAACCATCACTTGAGGGCAGGCACTCAGGCAGGCTGGTTTTAACAATACGGGTTTGGCCAGTCCAGGGAGCAACCCCAAAACACAGTGCAAACCCTAACACACCCACACAAACACCTCACACCACCAATCCAGACCCCAAGCTACCTCCGAGAGGTGGAAGCCTGGAGGAAAGAACCAAGATTATGTCCACACCACAGGCAAAGGAGTCCCTCTGCCCCTCCTTACTAGAATACTGCAGCCTCTCCTAACCCCCCATCCCTTCTCCAGTCAAAAAAATTCCAACAATCTGACTGAGTAAAAGTTCCATAGATACGATAAAGAGCGACATTCAAACTTTACACTCTTGAAACAGCAAAGAAACCCGGTAATTGATCAGGACAGAAAGTAATCAACACTCCAGCTTTCTTTCCCCGGGAGCAACGGTGGGATCCCAGATGCCTGGCAGGGTTCCTACAACAGAAATCCCCAATGCACCCCACCATGTCACCCACAGAGTCTGAACCACCTGCATTCCTCCAAGAACCAGCACAAGGTAAAGTCAGCTAACCCAGAGAGCTCCCTCAACTGGGGACTGCGGAGCATTCCAGACAGCTTTGAGTGAAGCCAGCTTGCATCTGGGTCCATGGTGCCCAAGAGGCACATGGCTTCCACCTCCCCCAGCACCCCCAGCTTCCAAGAGCTCCGCAAAACAGAACCACTCCCTTCAGATGCCCTCCACCCTGGGCTCTGCACACAGGCAAGCAGCGCACGCAGCCTCACTGGAGTCTCTAGGAAAGATCAAACACCTCCTTCCTGCCCTGGGCCCTCTGGGAAGATGTTACCTGGATGGGGTGGGGGCAGGCTGTTGTTCAGAAGTGCATCCATATCCTCCTCCTCACTGCCCGCTGAGCAGGGGGACGGGGAGCCCAGGCCTGACGCCATCCCCTTCCGTTCCCCGGCCAGGGAATTGGCCCAGCTGCTCCTGCCTGCGGCCTGGGGCCCTCTACACTGGCCCGAGTCACTGTGCGGGGGAGGGGGGGAGAACAGTGAGTGACGTGCAGTCCCCCTCCCCCACCCGCTCTTTCCGCCCCCCTGCCCTACCACCCTAGCCGAGCACCCGAACCACTCAGGCTGAACTTAGTTCCACACTCCTCGGGGACAGCCCGTGAGCCGGCTCCCCAGCAGGAGCCCCCAAGAAGAGGGAGCGACGCCCCCGAGGGCAGGCTGGTGCATGGTGGGGAGGGGGGACAAGCTAGCCCGGACTGAGCCAGGAGTGCCTGGGGAGGGGGATTCGAGTGGAGAGGCGCGGAGAGGGTCAGGGGAGGCGGCCGGTGCTCGGGGACACAAGGTCACTTGGGAGTGGGGGGGCGCTTCTCTGCGCCCGGGGAGGGGCCAGTCCCCAGACAGGGCAGCTCTCCAAAGGCTGTCCTCTGGGACAACTCAGGTTCTCTTCCGGAACGGCGGGGACCAGGGGGCGTGGAGGCTCGGGCGCTCCGGGGTCCCGAAGAGTCGGGACGCCGGAGGAAAGCGAGCACCCACCGGGAAGGGGGCCGGGCCACGTGTCCCGGGGGGCTAGCGAGCAAAGGGCGAGGGGCGGGCGCCCGCCCGGCATTGTGGGAGGCCGAGCCCAGGAGGGGGTATCGGGGAGCAGGACTCCCTCAGGGCAGGGCGCCGTCTAGGGGTAACCCGGCCGCCTCAGGGGAAGAAGGGTCGGCTCCCTGGAGAGGGGACGACCCGCCGGCCCCGGGACGCCTGAGGAAGGGACAAGTGAAGGGATGACCCCCGGGACTCTGTCGGGCTGAGAGGGATGTCTCTCCCGTTGCCTCGCGCGCTCCTCACCCTAGAGCCGCCTCAGGTCGCGCTGGGTCTCGCCGGTGTCACTCCCGCTCCGGCTCCTCCTCGCCGCGGCCGAAGGGGGGAAAATGGCTCCGGCTCCGGCGTCGCCTCTTAAAGGGCCCGAAACACCGGCCGGGAAATCCCACCGCACAGGCCCCGCCCCCCACGGACAGCCCATAATAACCTCAACCAACTCCAACCCCCCCTCCACTACCGCCACCCTCCTCTCTAGGTCTCCCGGGCAACCCCCGCCCCCTCGTCGCTCAGGCAACCATTGGCCACGCCCCCGTCGAGCGCGCGCGCGCGTCACCTGGGCAACCGCCCACCTCCTGGCCATCCCATAATACACACGGACACCCCACATACACACACCCCGCCCCCCACACTCTATGCCTATATGTGCCCGAGGCTACGGACATATAGTGCAGACCTTTTACAAACTAAACCTGCTCCCCCTCCCTAGATATCCCATAATAACCACTCTTTGCCAACTTCTTCACTCTTGGCCTTACTGCTAACATCCCATAATAACTCATTACCCCTCCCTCTCCTTGGCCATCCCATAATAAGCACCCCTCCCAGCACTTCAGCCTCATATCCCATAATATTCAACCCATCCCCCACCGACATCCCATAATAACCACCCCCAGTTTGATATCCCATGATTGTCAGAAACTCACCCACCCCATACTACAACGGACACTTGGCCTCCTCCCACACATCTCCCGTAATAATCAGTCTCCCACTTTCTATGCTGATATCCCATAATATCCAACCCCTAGAGCTGCCCTCCGTCCCTGCACTAGGGTTTAGATTCTGGACGTTCACTTTACCACTCACACACAGCCTTCCCAGTCTCTTTCTAGCTCCATGGTCCATAAATTACCATTCCTCCCAGCAAAGAGATAATCACTAACGATCAGCAGCTCTGCTGTCACCCCACAGATGGACATCTAAATCTTCGCCACTAACACTGGGAAAATGTCCTATCATTTACTCCATCTACTCTGGCATCCCATAATTTCAAAAAGCCCATGATACCATAATTCTTCCAACACAACCCAGTGCCACATCCCATAATACTTCTGCTACATTCCACCACCTCATACAGGTCTGGCCAGACATCCCATAATATTCACAACCTCCTCCATCTCTAGAAATTGTCAGACTCTTCCAACAACCAAGAGCAGAGAGGGTGTGGCAAACTACTAACTGCCCTGTCCTCATTAGCATACACACCTTATTCCCTTGCAGGGCCACAGGAGCATTCTGGCTTTTCAACATTCAGGACCCCTGGACTCCCTAAGCTCATCCTTTCCAGACACTCAGGAACCAAGAGCCATCCTAGAGCCCCATCAAATCCAGGAATATTCTAGATGTTTACCTCCAGCTTTGAAATTTTGTGTAAAAATTTGTGTAAATCAAACAAATAATATGCTGACTAGATGAAACACTTGTGTAACTTTAACTCACCCAGAACAGCCCATACCAATTACAAACCCCCATCCCAAAACTATTTTCTCAACATTCCAGAAGTCCTCTACACGGCCTTCTTCAAGTCCAGGCAGCCTCCATGGATGGAAATCCCATCACCACCATGAACTGAGAATCCCCTACAATGCCTTGCTCTCTGCTCACCATTACTCATGTTCACACAGCATACCTTTGACCGAGTACCTAACAAGGTAAAGAGCTAGCATGACTGAGTATACGAGGACACAGGTGCTGTCCTTCAAGAAACAGTCACAGCTGGGAATGGTATCACATGCCTGTAACCTCAGCACTCAGAAGGCAAGCAAGAAGATCAAGGGTTCAAGACCATACTCTGCTACTTAGTGAGTTCAAGGTCAGCTTCGGCTACAGTAAAAACAAATCTCAAAGAAATATTATTTTTTTTATTTATTTATTTCCAGCACTATGCTCTGACCAACTGGGCTAACGGGCGCCCATGAATAAATACTTTTAAAAGAAACATTAAACACCAAGGAGACCATGATACAATATAAAAATATCTGGTTAAAGAAATACCACTGAACTCTTGCTGACTCTCTTCCTTCTCTGTCTCTTCGCTCCCCATTCCAGGTGTTCATGATAGCCAGCCTTGCCTCTACTCACTCTCTCTCTCTCTCTCTCTCTTTCTGCCTTTCTCTGTCTCTACTCCCTTCTCAACTCCCCTCCCCTTGCCTTAAATAAACAAACTCTATTCCATACTAGAAAAAAAGAAAGAAAGAAAGAAGGAAAGAAAGAAAGACCACTGACAACTATTTCCCAATGTCCTGTCATAGAGAACTGAACAAATCAGAACTGTTCTCAGGAAAGATCACATCCCCCACAGAAGTGGGGGTAGGTGGGTCATCTAGACCAGTGGTTCTCACCCTTCCTCATGCTGCAATCCTTTAATACAGTTCCTCACGTTCCTCCCGTAGTGGTAACCCCCTGATCGAAAAGGTATTTTCCTTGCTGCTAATCTTGCTATTGTTATGAATTGTAATGTAAATATCTGTGTTTTCCCGATGGTCAGCTGAGAACTGCTGACTTAGAGGATTTTACAAGAGAAAGGTGGTCAGGATAATTTCCTGCAAGGTCTGGTGATGCCTGCCATCAAGTCATCTCCTAGCTCTTCCCTCCGTGCTAGAGGCTTTTGACTGGTAAGCAGCAATCATTCAGTCAGTGTTCTTGCTGCTTAAAATTCATATTATTATCCTGTGTTTCCTTTAAACACATCACTGGGCCATAATTGCTGCCCTTATTCTTTTTACTTGTTTGCTTTTTCTTTTTTGAAAGGTTCTCTTTTTACATTTTTAATTGTTACTCTGTGTGTGGGGGGGGGGGGGGGGGGGGGGGATGTATTATCAGATCACCTAGAGCTGGAGTTACAGTTATAAGCTACCTGATGTGGGAGCTGGGTATTGAACTCCAGTCCTGGGCTACATCGTAAGTTCTTCTCCCAAACAAGACAAACATCAATCTTAAACCTCCTAGGAATCTTTCACTTTTCCTTCTTCCTGGTTCCAGAAAATAAGGCTTCAAGTGAAAAACCAGTACCTCACCCCTCACCCCTCACCCCTCACCCACTGCCTCTAGTCGCCTCTTTCTCTCTCTCTCTCTCTCTCTTTTTTTTTTTTTTTTTTTTTTTTTTGGTTTTTCGAGAGAGACAGGGTTTCTCTGTGTAGCCCTGGCTGGCCTGGAACTCACTCTGTAGACCAGGCTGGTCTCGAACTCAGAAATCCGCCTGCCTCTGCCTCCCAAGTGGATTAAAGGCGTGCCCAGCTAGGCCTCTTTCTCTTAACTCAGAGGTGTCTCCCTCTGCTCTAGGCTTGTCTGTTTCAGGAAGGCCACAGACCTGTGGAGGAAGCTGGACTGCCTGAAAGGAGCCGGAACTTCTCTACAGGAAGAGGCCTTCCTGATCTGAGAGCGAACAGGAAGACCCTCATGCTATCTCTCCTGCACCTCACCTCATCTCCCTAGGGGAACAGATAACACTCTCCTATGAAATTCAAAGGATTGAATTGGTGAGTTCTGGAGATGTAGGAAGGACTGTACCCAGAAAAAACGACAATCTCCTTGCTCCCCAATAGATCACCAGGGAAGCTAGACATGTCTTCCCACTGTAAGCATTCCATATTTAAGCACTTTCTCACCTTGAAACTGGAGTCTTAAACCCTTAGGTCTAACAGGGCATGAGGTAGTAGCCACCTTTAACCCCAGCACTGAAGAGATGAAGCAGTTGGATCTCTGTGTTTGAGGCTAACCTGGTCTACACAGTAAATTCTAGGCTAGCCAGGGGGAAACAGAGAGATCTTGTCTCAAAACAAGCAAAGCCACATTAGTTCTTTCCAGAAGCACCCATCTTTGAAGTTCATATTTTCTTTTTCCAAAACATACCTGAGCCGGGCGGTGGTGGTGCACGCCTTTAGTCCCAGCACTTGGGAGGCAGAGGCAGGCAGATTTCTGAGTTCGAGGCCAGCCTGGTCTACAGAGTGAGTGCCAGGACAGCCAAGGCTATACAGAGAAACCCTGTCTCGAAAAACCAAACCAAACAAAACAAAACATACCTGAAGGCTCTGGACCACCCTCTGGGTGGATTTACTGTGGGGTGCTGGCTATTCATTCCCTCTATCCCACAAACGTAGTCTCCCTCAGTCCAACTGTCTTGACATCAAGATTGGGTGGCATTTACTTGTTCAGACCTTCTTCCGTGTTCATCCCCGTAAGTGTGTGCTTCACAGTGGGTGGGGGAGCATGTGGCCCTTTTGTTTGTCTGATTTTTTTGTTGTTGTTGTTTCTCCTAAAGAGGGTTTTTCTATGTAGTCCTGGCTGTCCTCAAACTCATAGAGATCAGTCTCCTGTCTCTGCTTCCTGAGTGTTAGGGTTAAAGGCATGCGGCACGCTAGGGATGTGACTCTTTTAGGACACCATAATCCAGGTATCCCTTCTTCAAGGAATGCTGTTTCTTCTTTCACAGTGCTGCTGGACACCTGTTAGATAGATCCTCTTCCATCCCCATTCACCTGGATGGAGCAGGTCTCTGGGTCTCAGATTCTGTTGTGTAAATATCTAAAACTCCTCCAGAGCTCTCCTTTCTTACGTATATCCCATCATCACAGTGATGAGTGACTATAAACCAGGGACCGTTTACAAGTAGGTAGCCATAGCCTCTGGCCAATGATTTAAAACATTGGTATCCTTCACCAGCCACACCCACAGTGGCCCTGCGGAGTCTGCCCACTTAAGTCCTTTGCTTCTCACCCCCTCCTCTCCCTGATCCCACAAGAAGATTCAAATTCCTTTTCATTTAATCTTTCTTTTTAGATTTATTTTTTATTTTTATGTGTGTGTTTGCCTCCCTGTATATACATACACCACGTATATGTCTAGTGGCCGAAGAGAACAGAAGAGGGCATCATAGACCCTGGAACTGGAATTATGGGTAGTTGTGAGCCACCTTGTGGGTGCTGGGAACTGAACTTGAGCCATCTTGGGAGATCAGTTCCTTAACTGCTGAGCTACCGTATCTCCACCCACTTCCTGTGTCTTTGAATTCCGGGGAGGAGGGGGTGTGTTTGTATTGCTTTTGTGGCGCTCACGATTCTGTACCTCCCACTGCCTTCTCTGCCCTATGCTCACCTCCTTGATCAATTATAAATAGGCCCCTGACATGATTGGCCCACGGAGACTAAGGATGGTATAATCTCCTAATTAATGCACCCCAGGGGCAGCCTCTCTAGCCAGTTATCTAGAGTTCTGTTTCCACTTCATGGTATCCAGGAACCTAGAATAACACCCTGAGGAGGCTATCCGGGAGTTTTTAGCATACAGTCTATGGTTCCTCTCCTCACACCTCTGTGTAGATGTAGAAACTGCTCAGAAACCCAAAGGGCTAGTGTTCTGCACTGACACAAAGAGGATTTGTGAAGATAGATAACTAGCTGGGATGCAATCCATGGGGGGCTTGGGGAGTGACATTTCTCCTTAGGAGTCCACCCAGTCTCTAGTTTTTCTGGTATTCACCTTTCGGTGTTCAACCCCCTACAGGAGATACAGTCCTCAAGCCAAAGGGGGCACAGGTGGAAGGAAGTACTAGAACCACCTAGCCAGGGAGCTCTTGCAGCACAACCCTGCATACCCTGTACTCAGCAACCCCCAAGAAGTGAATAGGACCCAGGTGTCCTAGGCTTTGGCTCGATGGCGCCTGCCCCTGGGGCCTCTTCCAACAGCTGTCACCAAAGAAACCTCTCCAGCCAGTTACTCCTGCCAGGCCTCAGGTCTGGCTCCAGGGCTCACCCCACCCTCCCCAGCTCCTTCCCTCCCTCTTCCTTCCTTTTCTCCCCCCTCCCTGCCCTCCCCAGAGCTTTACCTACCCAAGACTGCCCCACCCAGCTGTGCTGGGTCCATCCCATAATAATTCTCCTCCTTAGCCCCCACCCCTCCCAGAAGAGAGGCGGCCATCCCATAATAGCCACCCACAAGAGACATTCCGCGGTGACCGCCCCCTCCCTGCAGAGCTGCTGGGAGCAGCCATCCCATAATAGCCGGCCGCCTGTTTTACTGGTTACGGCTGTGGAGGGAGGTGGAGAGGAAATGGAGGGGCGGGGGAGGGGAGAATCAAGGGCCCCCACTTTGTGGAACCGAGGAAGGAAAGAAAGGAGAGTGGCATAAGAATTTAGGGGTCAAAGGTGACATGCAGGTGGGAACCACTGGCCACCACAACCGTGCTTTGAGGCTTTCTCCTCCTCATTATCCAGGAGTTACATTTTCCCCTCCACAGTCCGGAGGCGGCTGCTAGACAGGGGCGATGCCTAGGATGGGCTGAGGTGCCCAGTATGAAGCGGGGGAGTGGCTGTTGATGTGTGTGGGTGAAGTGTGTAGGGAGATGGATTTCAGGTGTTCCCATTGGACTCTTAGAGAGAGGCTGACCTTAGAATGATGAGAGAGGAAGGGGTGAACTGGGGGGTGGGGGGGTTGGAGAAGAGCTCCTCAGGCCCTCCCAATTCTGCACCACCATCCCATAATAATCCCCCCAGCCCCCCTCCCCCTCCCACACACGACATCCCATAATATCTTCTGGAGAAGCAGTCCCCGCAGTAGGTACAAAGAGCTATCCCATAATAAGCTCCCCCACCCCCACTCATCACCCCCAACTTGCCCCCCCCTCAGTCACATGCAGCCGGTGCCATCCCCCGCTGCTCCCCCCTCTGGCCACCGAAGGCCTTGCCAGCCCATAATACTCTTGCCTCTGGTCGCAGGAGGCCTCCAGCCCATAATACTCCCTTCCACCACCACCCCCCCTTTCCCGCCCCGCACCCCTTCCTCCCGCCTCCAGTTGGAGCCGGGCCTCACCAGCCCATAATATTCCCCAGTCTCCTAAGGCTGTTCCAGCCCATAATACTCTCCCTGTCTCCTAAGGCCTCTCCATCCCATAATACTGCCAGACGCCTGACCTGTGGGCCAAACCCCAGCCCGTTCCACACATCGAGGCTGTGTCAGCGCGCTGGTCTCTCTCCCTGTCCCTCCTCCCTCCCTGGGTCGGAGCTTTCCCTCCAGGGCTGGCGCTGCCCTCAGGACCACGGGCCCTTCTCCCAGCCCCACCCTGGGCCTGCCTGGCCCTCTTTCCCTCCAGCCTTCTCCCTGGCCCTTTCTCCACCATTAGTTCTTCATTCTGTCTCCCTCCTCTGCCTTTCATGCACTTCTCCACCTCCATATTAGTCCGTGGGATTGGACATCAGCCTCATGGGGAGAGAGTGCCCCCAGAGGGCAACGGGCCAGTCACTGCCCCAAGGCTGCCTGCTTGACCTAGCACCATGGAAACGTGCCCAGCCTGCCTATTGCTAGTTCCTCTGCTTCTTGTTCTGCTCAGGAGCAGGGCTCATCTGGACGATTCACCTGGAGTCCTTGCTGTCTCTCAGAAGAGTAACTCCAGCAACCCCAAAGCCCCACGAAGACAGTGATAGAAGGAGCTCCCATTCATGGGCTTTCTAAAGTGCTTTTCACATTTCATTGCCCTCAGTCACCCAGTGAGTAGATACTGTGAGCCCCATTTCCCAGGGGCGGAAGGAAACAAAGGCTCACAGAGGTTAACTGGCCAAAGTTACATTGCTAAGAAGTGACAGCTGACATTACTAGCCAGGTTTGTTTGATTCCAAAGTCCTGGACTCCTTTGGTTTTCTCTAAACCCAGTATGAGAATTCTGGAAAGACATGGTCCTTCTAGACCATGACAACATAGGACAACTGTCTTAGCCTCTGGTCTCTTGAGCTGTGTGAGGAAAAACTCGTGTGAGGTTTACCTTGCCCTTCCCAGTCTCCCATGGCACTCAAGTTGGCAACCTTGCAGGGCATTTTTTTTGTGTGAGATAGTGCAGGGCCAAAAAGGAAACACCTCTGCCCTCATTTGAGATGCTAGGCTCTGTCCTGATTCTCCTGAATGTTATCTCAAGACTGTCGAGTGCTACAACACCCCAACTCTTCTGGCCAGCCGCTAGAGGAGACAAATTTTGAGAACCCTAAGAACCAAGGACTCCTTGCCAGGTTGGTGGATGTAAGAGTCCTGACAGTCACAGAAATAAATACATCTCAGACCTGGGGAGAGGGTCATGGCCAACTTTCAGGCAGTCTAAGCCGGTCTGTGTGCTGCCGACAAAGACAAGCTGCTGCTGACAGTTCCTTGTTTAAGATGCGACTGGAGAAGTGAGTCCAGTTTTCAGCCCTCACCCAGCCACGCTGTGTCCAAGGCAAGTGTAAAGCAGGGAGTCAGGGAAGTCATGAGTGGATTAGGATGTCGGGAGAGGAAGACTTGGGAAGAACAGCAATAAGGAGGCAGATTCAAGGTGGGGTAACAGAAAAGCTAGGTCTACATCTCAGTTAAAGGACCCAGGACAGACCGGACTGCACATACCACCGAAGTCCTAGTTGGTGAACCAATGAAGTTTTATTGGGATTATTTATAGGAATATGGGTGAGGGGTTACTTACAGGAGGAGAAATGACTCAAAGGTAGTTGTGTCACCAAAGCCCACCCAGCATGGGTGACAGCTCACAAAAGCTGGGAACCTGGAGAAACTGCACAGCCTGTAGATGGCTCAACAGGTTGGAGAACGTCCTTTCCAGGTGCCTCTCAGTTGGTCTAAACCTCTTCTAGGCAACTTGGCTAGCTTCTACTTTTATCAGGCAGCTGAACTGGTCTCAGAATCTTCTTTAGAGCTCGGCTTCACGTAGTCCCGTAGTCCCTCTCAGCCTTTATTGCTAACTCTCACAAGGGATAGGCCTAGTGAATCTGGTCAGTTTTAGGCACTTCCTGAAACTATTTTGTGTTCCTGCTTAAGGAGCTTCCCTGCTGGGTGGAATATTTCAGTTTCAGAGGAAACCTTTAGACAACAAGATATTAGTAAGGATTATTATGGGCTGGCAAGTCGGTAGGTGGCCTGAGGAAAAAGCAGCTGGGGCTGGCACTGCCTGTAGGACCTGAAGTGAGGCGGGGGTGGGGGGGGGGATGGCAAGTTTGCTAAGGCTGGAAGTAAAGAATTTAGGAAACAGAGACTGAGCCACTTCCTGGTGGTGTGACCTTTAGGCCTCAGTATTTCCTCTGCGTGACATCAGAGGCCCTTGTACTAACTAAATAAAACGAGGCTCACTAGAAAAACATGGTGGAGCACATGTGATCTTAACACTTCAGAAGCTGAGGCAGGAGGATTGAGAGCTCAAAGACAAGCTGGGATGCAGAGCAAGCACCTGTCTCAAAAAAAAAGAAAGAAAGAAAGAAGGAAAGAAAGAGAGAAAGAAAGAAAGAAAGAAAGAAAGAAAGAAAGAAAGAACACATACCACCAAAGTATAAAAAAAGAAAAAATTATAGACATTATATTAAAATAGTGGGGTAAAAATTTTTATTTGCATATATATTTATTGAGAAATATATTCTTTCTGTCTATCTTTCTTTTTCTTGAGACAAGATGTCTCCGTGTATCCCTGGCTGTACTGGAACTTGCTCTGCAGATCAGTCTGGCCTCGCCCCAACTCTGCCTCTCTGGGATTAAAGGTGTACATCACCACTGTCTGGCTTGGGATTTTCTTATTGTTCAGGCTGCCCTTGAATTCTAAATCCTGCTGTAGACCCCAGAGTAGTTTGGGACTACAGGTGTCTGTCACAATACTTCAGCCATCAGAATGACAGTTTCTTGTGGGGGTGAGAGCCGGGATAGTTTGTTTTAACTCCACAGTGCTTTTTTCCATACTAGAGATTGAATCCAAGACAGGAAATATGATTGACAAGAACTGCCCTCAACCCTCTGTTTATTTTGAGACAGAGTCTTGCTCCCTGGCCCAGGCTGACCCTGAACAAAAGATCCTCCTGATTCAACCTCCTGAGTTGTCTAATGCCCTTATTTTCACCTAAGATTTTCTCTTCTTCCTCCTTGGTGTGACATGGAGCACACCCAGAGCATGTGGGTGTAGGGGGCAGCTCTTGGTTTCTCCCTTCTGCCCCCTTCTTGCTGCAAGGGGCATTTTGTGAAAATGGCAGACTCTTTAGAACAGCACAGCCTGTTGCTCGTCAGATACTATTCGTTTCCTCTGCCTCCAATGTCGTTCTCATGGTGGTGAAATGTGTGGGAACCATTCTGGGCTCTGATGCCATATTTCAGGCTGGAGGCACCCGATTCCATCCGCAGGCCTGACCACACCTCTCCCTGGTATGGTCACTCCCACACACAGCACCTTCTCTTCTTTACTCTCCCTACCTGATCCCCTTGCAGTTCTATCCTACAAGTATGTCTGGGAACCTTGCTCTGCAGCTTTCTTAACTGCTAGTACCTTCTCCTGCTTTCCTTTATCATCAGCCCTCCAGTATGGACATTGTTCTCCTGTGTTACGGTCACCACTGGATAGTCGAGTACTTCACAAGATCTGACTGTTCGTTCAGAGTCTTTACTGAGTACGAACTCTGTGCCAAGCATTGTTCTAGATGTTAGTAACTATATCAGTGAACCAACCAACCCAAAAGTCTGTACCCCTCCCCCGTGGAGTTTACATTCTACCTAGGGAGATGGAGGAAGATAGAAAATACATACAAAAATTAGAATAAATAAGTTATATGGTCTGATAGGTGATACATGCTGTTTTAATTATTCTGGAATTCACTCAATACCTGTACCTTAAAGTATTCAAGTTTTCTTTCTTTCTTTTCTTTTCTTTTTTTTCTTTTTTGGCAGGGAAAGTTTCAAGACAGGGTTCCTCCACGTAGCCCTGGCTGTCCTGGAACTCGCTCTGTAGACCAGGTTGGCCTCCAACTCACAGACATCCGCCTGTTTCTGCCTCCCAAGTGCTGGGATTAAAGGCACGTGCTAGTACTATCTCCAAGTTCAACCTCCCCCTACCCACATGCATATCTAGTTTGGTTGGGCTGGAGATCACACCTAGGGATTTGCAGATGCTGGCCTCCTGTGTGGTTCTCCAGCCTCAGTGCCTACAGAGCTGGGATTACAGGCATGCACACCAGACTCAAACCCCTCAAGTCGTTTTTTTCCTCTCTTTTGAGAAGAGGATCTCACCATGTGGTATGACTGGCCTAGCTATGTAGACCACTCTGGCCTTGAACTCACAGAGACCTGCCTGCCTCTGCCTTCTAAGCACTGGGGTTAGAGGCGTGAGCCACCACAGCTAGGAACTTTTTTGAGACTGTCTTATGTGTGTATCTCAGAACTCAATATGTAGCTGAGGATAACGTAGAACTTCTGATTTTCCTATGTCTACTTATTTTTCTCTTTCTCTCTTTCTTTTTCTTTGAGACAATCTCTCTATGTAGCCATGGCTGTCTGGGACTCTGTGTAGATGAGGCTAGCCTCCCCTCTGAAACTGATGGAGAACTTCCTGTCTTCACTGCCACCACACACTGGGGTTAACAGGGTGTGCTATTGGGTTGTTAGGACTTCACTTCTTCTTTGTTGTTGTTGTTGTTGTTTGTTTGTTTTTTGGTTTTTCGAGACAGGGTTTCTCTGTGTAGCCCTGGCTGTCCTGGAACTCACTCTGTAGACCAGGCTAGCCTCGAACTCAGAAATCCACCTGCCTCTGCCTCCCAAGTGCTGGGATTAAAGGTGTGAGCCACCACCGCCAGACCAGGAGTTCTCTTCTTGGGTACTGGGATGTTACAATACCAGGGCAGGTTTGTGTGGTACTGGGATCGAACCCAGGCTTTATGCATGCAAGGCAAGTACTCCACCAACTGAGCTACAACCACAGACTACACACACACACACACACACACACACACACACACACACACACACAAACTTTTAAAAATTTTGTTTAACTACGTAGCCCAGTATCCTGAGATTCTGCCTCAGAGGGGTGATGGTTATACTCTCCATCCAGGAAGAGCACAGACCTTGAGTCCTGAGGAAGAGAGGTGCTTGGGACAGATGCTAACAGCATCTTTAGAGCAGCTGGTGGTAAGGGCCTTGTGGACTTCTGACTTCCATGCATCTGGATTGAGATATTAGCTTATAACTGAGAAATGGAGGTTAGTTCCCTAGTTTGGCCACCAGGGGTCATGTTACCCCTGGAAATCGCCAACAGATACAAAAGGCCCAAATCTTAACTAAAACAGAAGCATTTGGGAAATCTGTCTGTATCGTGAGACACAGAGGACATGAGCATGACATCAGTTCTCAATGTCAGGGTCTAAAAATGTCACTGCGCCAACTCTGCAGCCCCTCCCACAACCCAGTCCTACTTGGATAAAGAGGGAAGTAAGCCATTTTGCTCTCCAGCTTACTAAGAGCGGCTCCTCCTGTCCTTCCATCTCCCCTTGCTTCTGTACACTCTTCTCTTCTGGCCCACACTGTACTTTTTCCTTCTGCAGAAACATTCCAACCTGGCCCTGAATATTTGTGTCCTCCAGAGAGCCTTAAGGACCACAAAGAGCAGTTTGCTCGCTGATGCCCTCTTCCTAGAGTCATCCGTCCCAGAGGAAGTTAGATGTGAGCTCTGATACTTTAGAACAGTCTCAAAGTATGATGCAGAGACCAGCTCTCTGAGGAAGTCTGAGGTCAAAACTATATTCATAATGCTCGTATGTCCCTTGTCTGTCCATGTTCATCTCTTGCCAGTGTAAAGGGAAGCTTCCAGAGGGTTCATGAAATGTGACGGCATTTCTGCACTCACAGCTAAATGGAATGTGTGCTGCTGTGGTTCCATGTTTCAGGAACATGTTAGCTTTAATTCATAGCATGGTGAGCATCATAAGAAAAAGAGAAGAAACAAAAGTCCTTCGACTCCCTCAAGTCTTGCACAAAGGGACTTGAGACCAAACAGTTTGAAGGCTGATGCTTGACTACAAAAATGGTAAAGGTCAGAGGGGGAGGGGGAGGGGGAGGGGAAGGGAGAGGGGGAGGGAAAAGAGGGGGAGAGGGAGGGCGAAGGGAGGAGAGGGGAGGGGGAGGGAGAAGGAAGAGGGGGAGGGGAGGGGAGGGGGAGGGAGGAGAAGGAAAAGGGGGAGGGAGAGAAGAGAGAGAAGGAAGAGAGGGGGAGGAGGAAGGGGAAGGGAAGAGAGGGGAGGGGGAGGGAGGAGAAGGAAAAGGGGGAGGGGGAGGGGGAGGGAGGAGAGGGAAGAGAGGGAGGGGGAGGGAGGAGGGGGAAGGGAGGAAGGAGAGGAGAGAAAGGCAGAAGTTGAGAAAGGGAAGAGGAAAGAGAGGAGAGGGGAGGGGAGAGGAAAGATGAGGGAGGCAAAAGGGGAGGAGAGGAGGGAGGGGAGAGAAGAGAGGAAAGGAAAGGAAGGGAGGGAAAGAAAGGGAGGAGGCCCAGGATGGGATGTGGAGAGAATGAGTTAAGAGACAGAGAAGCAAAGTGTAGCGGTCCGTCATGTAGCCGTTTTCAAAGGATAATGGCGGTCATGTAGCAGTTTCAAAAGATAAAAATTCCATGAGATACTGACTGCAGCTGGGCTTGTAACCCCAGCAGGCAGGAAGTGCTGAAACAGGAGGATCACCAGCGTGCAGTGGCTAGCCATGCTGGGCATGCTTTACTCTCAGCACTCAGCAGGCAGAGGCAGGTGGATCTCTGTGAGTTTGAGGCCAGCCTGGTCTACACAGGGAGATCCTGGACAACCAGGGTTGTTACACAGACAAACCCAAACCCTGTCTTGAAAAAACAAAAACAAAACAAAACAAAAAGGACTGAAGTCTTAGTGGCAGACACCTTTAATCCCAGCATTTAGGAGGCAGAGGCCAGCAGATCTCTGTGAGTTCAAGGCCAGACTCTGCTATATGGCAAGTTCAGTCTTAAGTAAGGAGTGGGAGTTGGGGGTGGGGAGGAGAGGAGAAGGGGCGAAAGGGAGAGAGGGAAGCAAGACTGAATACTAAAGACCCAGGATGGAAGAGGCCCTGAGAGCCGTAGAAGGGAAAAGGAAGACCTAGAAAAGGAACCAAGAACTATCCGGTGAGAGGGGCGCCACACACAGCTCTGCCCCGCCTCAACCACCGCATGCCAGGTGTGGAGTCTAAGTTGTTACAAGTCATGAAATGGGTCAGAACTATTTGGTCCATAGCAAATAAGCCTTTGTGTTTCACCGGTCACCTGAGCAGGGAAGCCAGGGCTGGTGGCACAGTGGCCGTCGCCCTTGAGTAAGCTCAGAAGTCAGCAGGTAAGGCTGGGATACAGTTCAGTGCAGCCTGTGGGGTCTCGGATCCACCACCAGCCCTGAGTTGTATTTTTGAAGATGACAGATGAACGTCTGTGTCGTTGATTCACCAGGGTCAAGGAATCGTTAGCTCTCAGACTGATGACCTAAATCCAGGAGATCCATCTTCTGCTCCTTGTACCAGCTCAGCCATGTGCATGCTCACTGCTGGGCTTCCTACATACTGGAGCAGGGGGTCCACTGTGTAATAACCAGAGGCTAAAGCTTTCAGCAGCAGCACTATTCCTTTTCTATGCCCTTGCTTACACACTTGTTCCCTTCTGCACGCTAGAGACGGCGTTGCTTCAAAGCCCAAGTGCCCAGCCCACCTCCCTCAAGTGTACACCCTAATCCTCTGAGGAAGGCGCAAGACTACGTACACTATGACCGCGTCCTTTCAGAGGGCTGAATCCTGAGGGCAGTTGTCCATAGGTGTACCCAGACTGGCAGGCTGGAGTAGACCCTGACTGGTGGCATCCTGCCCAGTGTTTTGGGTGCTTTCTGAGGGTGGTTCGGTGAGCACCCCTCTAGCCCCATTGGTAGCCAAAGGCCTGGTATGGAGTGGGGTGCCCAGGTTGCGAAGAGTGTTACGGAAACCCTCAGCACTGAAGTAGTAAACCAGCGGATCCAGCACGCAGTTGGCGCCGGCCAGCAGCACCATTATCATCAGCACCCCGCGCACCTGCTCGCGGTACTGAACACTGTTCTCCACCAGGTTGGCCTTCAGCAACCCATAAACTGCCAGCGTGGAGTTGTAGGGCACGAAGCACAGCAGGAAGATGATGAGGTTGGCCAGCAGGAGGCGCACGGTCTTCCGTCGCCGTTGGCTCTGAGTGGCGTCGGGCCTCGCCAGTGTCCAGAAGACCCTGCCCGACGAGTAGACGACAGCCGCCAGGGGCAGCAGAAAGCCCAGTATCTCCGCCAGCAGTAGGAGTGGCAGCAGCCCGACCTTCCACAGTTCTTCGCTGAAGCTCTCGAAGCACAGGTTCACAGTGATGTTCTTGTACTTGCAGGTGGACGGGCTGTGCACGCGGGCGGCGGGCACGGCGAACAGCAGGATGAGAGCCCACACGCCCAGGCAGAGCCGCCGTGCCACGAGGGGCCGCCGCAGGTGGCGCAGTCTCAGCGGGTGCACGATGGCCGCATAACGGTCCACGTTGATGAGCATCAGAAAGATACAGCTGCCGTACATGTTCATCTGGAAGATGGCGCCCGACGTCTGGCACAGGAAGTCTGGGAAGGGCCAGTGGTGCCGTGCATAGTAAGAGAGGCGCAGGGGAAGTGACAGGGTGAAGAGTAAGTCGCTGGCTGCCAGGTTGCACATGTACACGCTCACCACTGAGTGTACGCGCAGTACACGCAGGAAGACCCAGAGAGCCAGAGCGTTGAGAGGGAGACCGGTTGCCAACACCAGGCTGTAGACCACCATATGCAAACGATGAATACCTTGATAGTCAGGGCACTGGGACACAGAGCTGTTGTTAGAATAGGTGTTGGCTGAAGAATTGGCAAACATCGCGTCCAGGTGGGAAGAGAAACTAGTCTGAGGCATCATAGGGGACACCAAGGTCAGAGCATGGCTTTCACCTCCAGGGTGGTAGCCTGGTGGCTATACAGAGTCTGTCCCCAGGCAAGCAGAGGCAAGACATGGGCATGTAGTCTGTGACCTTAAGGGTAGATGACTGGCCAAGGCTGGAAGCCCTTGGTGCTGCAACTTCTTCAGCAGTGGAGGCCTGGAATGGGAAGGCAAGCCAAAAGTAGTTACGAGAAACAGAACCATAGTCTAAACACTTAGCTAAATGCTGGACTCCTGAGTCCTTTCTTGGCCTCAAGGCTCTTCAGACCATCTTTCTCCATCCTGAATGGCATTTTATAGTTTCTCTCTATCCTACAGTGCCATGCCCAGGTCCTGCAGTCAAGGGTTCCAGGCAGGTTATGCATACATAAGTCCTGGGTTTGTCACTTGCCTAGCTTTGTGGCCTCAGAGAAATGATTTGCTCTGAATTTCATTTTCCTTATCTGGGTGCAAGTGAAGGTGTTTGAGCTGGCATCTATTTCAGGACGTTGTTTGGACATTAAGGTTAAGATGCTTGAATTGCTGTCCTTATAACCTGCCTGCCTGCCTTCCCTTAAATGTTTACTGAATCCTTAGAAGGTTCCAGACTGTCCACAATAATGAACAAAACAAAGGCCTTGTCCCACCCACCAGCTCACATTCTATTAGAGGGAGACTAACTACAAACACCACAAATAGGTCTGACCAGTGGGGAGAGCTGGAGAGCACTTCCGATCGGCCAGGGGTGGGCCAGCGGCCTTATCTAAGGAAAAAAGTTCAGACTCTCAAGTCCAGTACAAGACCAGTCCTGTTCACCCTATTCACCTTCTCCCCAGTGGGCTGGGTTTGCTCAGAGAGACCCAGCTGCATTCAGCTTGAGTGACCTAACCCTCCATCTCTTCATCTATAAAGTGGGAATGTACTGGTGTAATTCCAAGACACTTGCATCAGCCTTGGCCAGAGGTACCTGGAGGACAGTTTAGCATTCCTGTCAGCAAGGTGCCGGAAGGCCTCCAGGCAGTGATTCTCAGCTTTCCTAATGCGGTGACACTTTAATAAAGTTCCCCAGGTTGTGGTGATGCCTCCAACCGTAAAATTTCATTGCTACTTCAAAACTGTAAATTTGCTACTGCTGTGAATCATACTGTAAATACCTGACGAGCAGGATCTCTGATATGCAACAGGGGTCCTGACCCACAGGTCGAGAACCACTGCCTCGGGAGCTCCTCGGTGTCTCCTGTGTGAGCCCTCCTTACCAAACCATGGGGCACTCTCTACGAGAAACCAATTGGCATCCAAGGACAGCTAAGAGGTAGACAACCTACTGCATGCAAGAGGCTGCAACAGGGGCCACCTCTCTATCTCCACCTCATACACATTTGTGTATATCTTAGAAGGAATATAATTTAGTTTGTGCCATTTTTTTTTAGACATAGTCTCGTATACCTAGGCTGATATCAAACTTGCTATGTAGCTGAGGTTGGTCTTGAACTTCTGAGCTTCCCCCTGCCCCAACCTTCCTTCCAACTGCTAGGATTATATCCTCAGCTGTTTTTACTTTTTAAATCTTCTGTTGATGATGATGACGTTGCTATTGTTTTGCTTGTTTTGTGTTTTTCAGGACAGTGTTTCTCTGTATAAACCTGGCTGTCCTAGAACAGAATCTCTCAGAGTTGCCCTATCTGGTCTGGAACTCAGTATGTAGACCAGGCTGACCTCAAACTCAAAGAGCTGCTCCTGCCTCTGTACCCTGAGTGCTAAGATTAAAGGTGTGTACCCAGCTCTCCAGGACTGAGTTGTTAGTGTTTTAATTATGTGTATTTGTGTGTCTGGGTATGGGTTTATGCCCATGAGTATAGTCCCTGAGGCCAGAATCCAGAATCCCGTGGAGCTGGAGTTACAGACAGTTGAGAGACACCTGACACAGGTGCTGGGGAAAACCTGGGTTCTCTGGAAGAGCAGCAAGTGCTCTTAGCTGCTGAGCCATCCCTCTGGCCTCTCTTATCGTTGTTAAAGAATCTAATAACTCCATATCATTAACATATAAGTCTAACCACAAATCGTGTCCAGAAATAGAATTTTTTCATTATGTCAAAGCAACAGTGCCTGTGGCACCCTTTCCCCAGCCTCTGGTAACTTCTTTTCTGCTTTCTGATGTCTGTTCTAGATGCCTCAGGGTAACGGAGTGATGGTGTTTGTCCAGTGTCTGGCTTGTTTCCCTTAGCATCCTTTCTCCAAGACTCACTCTTCCTTCCATCCATCTTTCCACTCATCATTCGTATTGCAATGTGTGATAGAATTGTTTGTTTGTTTTTTTTTTCAGCTCTGGTAAGGGGTGGAACCCAGAGCCTTATAAACCATGTGTGATGGTGCATATCTGCAATCTAGCATTTGGAAGCTGAGGCAGGAGGAACAGGAAGTCATGGTCATCTTCAACTACATAGAAGTTCGAGGCCAGTCTGAACTACATGAGACCCTGTCTCAAACACAGACTAACGCCAAGCTTGCTCTCTCCCACCAGCTACAAACCCAGAAACAACAGAAACAGATTTGCTTATCTCTCACCTGCGAGTAGACATGGGGATTTCTGTTTAACCACTGACCAATATTGCCGTAGATGTAGGTACCTACATGACATCTCAGGGAGAGGAGTTGTCTCAGATTTTGAGTCATTATCTCCAAAATACTAATCTAGGACTGGCGAGATGGCTCAGCAGTTAAGAGCACTGTCTGGTCTTCCAGAGGTTCTGAGGTCAGTTCCCAGCACCCACACGGCAGCTCACAACCATCTGTAACTGTAGTCTCATGAGATCCCATGCCGTCTGGTGTACAGGTAAACATGCAGACAAAATTCCAATATGCATAAACAAAACACTAATTCTTTTCAAAAGGGCTGGTGAGATGGCTGTCCCCAGACCTGACCACTTGAGTGGGATTCTAGGATCCCATAAAGTGGCAGGAGAGAACCAACTCTTTTTTTTTTTTTTTTGGTTTTTCGAGACAGGGTTTCTCTGTGTAGTCTTGGCCGTCCTGGAACTCACTCTGTAGACCAGGCTGGCCTCGAACTCAGAAATGCACCTGCCTCTGCCTCCCAAGTGCTGGGATTAAAGGCATGCGCCACCACCGCCTGGCGAGAACCAACTCTTTTGAGAGTTGTCATCTGACCTTCCCATGACCAGTGACACATGCATGCCTGTACACATACATAAAATGAAAGCTATCTATTAAAAGGCCAGTACTCGGGAGGCAGAGTGGGGAGAATCTCTGTGAGTTCAAGGCCAGTCTGGTCTACAGAGCGAGTACCAATACAGACACAACTATACATAGAAAGCCTATCTTAAAAATAAATAAATAAAGGCACTATTGAAATTCTTGCATTAGGACGTGGCTGTGTCTCAGTGATAAGCTACTTCCCTACATAGTCAAAGCCCTGGGATTTGTCTCCAGCATTTCAATAAATAAATTAGCTTATGGAACTAAGTGGTAAGCTTGGCTGTATCAAATTCATGGGGGCTTTTTTTGTTCTAACAACCAGCTTCTCAAGATTTATAGCAAGCATAGTAAAACAGCTAAGATGGAATAAGTATTTCCTCCATAAAATACCAATTTAAATAATGGAGCTACAGTCAGCCCTCCATGTGTGGGCTCCATGTGTCCAATATATGTTCAACCAACCTTAGACAAAACAAATGTGTAATTTGTTTTTTTCTTAAATCTGCATCTGTCCAGGCATGGTGGCACACTTGGTAGGCAGATGCAGGGTCTCTGTGAGTTTGAATCCAGCCTCTTCTACATAGCAAGTTCCAGATGAGATGAGCCAAAGCTATATAGATTTGTCTTCAAAAAAAAAAAAAAAATGGACCCAAAGTCAGGCTCAGTAGATGTCTGTAGTCCCAGCAGTCAAAGGCTAAAAAGCAGGGGCAAGAGAAATAGCTCTGTGGTTGAGAGCGCTTGCTGCTCTTGCAGAGGATGCGGGTTCCAGTGCCCATATAATGGGATTAGAACTCCAATTTCAGGGGATCCAGTGCCCTCTTCTGATGATCATGGATACCCAGTGCACACATGGTACACACACATGCACGAATACAATTAAGGAATAAATCTAAAAACATTTTTAGAACTTAAAGCAGAAGGAAATTGAAGTCAGCTTCGGCTACAGAGTGTGAGGCTCTGGAGAGAGAGAGAGAGAGAGAGAGAGAGAGAATATGTTGCATCTGAGTTAGATGTAATCTAGATGTAACCCTGCCTGTAATTGCAGCACTTGAAGGGCAGAGGCCAGCCTGGGCTACATGGGACCCTGTAATCCCAGCACTTAGGAAGATGCCTAGGGTTCAGCCTAGGTTACAGATGGAGACTGTCTCAAAAACACCACCAACCAGACAGGCGGATTACATCCACTCTTGGGATACTGAGGCAGGATTATCCCTTGAACCCAGGGTGCTAAAACAGCCTGGGAAACACAGCAGTACCCCATCTCAAAAGAAAAAAAAAGCATCTGTCCTGAATACACATTAAGATGCTTTCTTGTCATTATTTCACTCAAAAAGTACAATATGAAAAAAAAAAGTACAGTATGGATCTATTTACAAGGTCTGGCGGAACTCAGGAAACTAAGGTACAAAAATCCCAAATTCAAGTTCAGCCTGGGCTAAGAAGGAAGACCCTATATTGGTGAGTTCAAGGCCAGACTGGTCTACACAGCAAGTTCCAGGACTACATACAGAGCTACATACAGAGACCCTGTCTAAAACAAAACAACAAAAACAACAAACAAAACTCTTTTTTAAAAGGTACTCAATGCTTTTCAAGAGGACCTGGGTTCAATTCCCAGCACCTATATGGCAGCTCACAACTGTAACTCCAGTTTCAAGGAATTCAGTGCCCTTTTTGTCCTCCATGGGCACTGCACACATGTGCACAGTCATACATGCAAGCAAAACATTCCTACACATAAAATAAAAATAAAAATCTTTAAAAAAAGCAGGGTGTGGGCACAGGCTTGTCACTCCAGAGGCTAGGTGAGGCAGGACAATAGACTAGGCTTCTATAGGGAAACCCTTTTTCAAAACACAAACGTGGCAGGATGGCTCAGTGCACACCAACATGAATACATACACACACACACACACACACACACACACACACACACACACACACGGGGAGGGAGAGAAAGAGAGAGAGAGAGAATGAATGAAATAAAGATAACAACAAAAATCTGTTTACATTGTATTACACAGGTTATAAGCAACCTAGAGATAGATGATTTGGGTGGAGATGAGGATACACAAGGTGTCAGGTGACCTACTAAACTACCCTAAAATGAGTCAGCCAAGGGTAGCCTTGAACCCTGCTCCTCCAGCCTCAATCTCCCATGTGCTAGAATTACTGGTAGGTAGAACCTGGCCTGGGCTTAAAGCCTTAAGGCATATAGGACAATATGTGTAGAATTTATGCCTCCAGGAATTTTGACATCTGAAGGGGTCTGGGAACCACCTCCCCACAGATACAGAGATGCTAGTACCAAATAAGATGTTAAGCATGCCAAAAGGGAAGACATCACCCCTCACCCCAAGTTCCTCTGCCCTACTTTCAGCCAGTCAGTAGCTTCTGCACACACCTTGTGCTTTCAGGTCTCTTTGCGGCTGGCATGTCTTTAACCTGGAATGTTCTTTCTGCCATTCTTCTTCACCTGACAGACCCAGTCATTTTCTATGAGGCTTGTGACCCCTTCCCTGGCTCTGTCTTCCTCAGCAGGGTGGGGTAGTCTAGCCCCTTTCCTTGTGCTACCCAGGGTTTGGGGTACATAGATATCTCAGCTGTTCTTACGTGGATGGTGACATCTCGTTCTTAGCCTCTCTCATTAGAAGGTGGCTCATTCATCTTTGTGACCTCAGCACCTGCACCAGTACCTGTGGAGTGGAAAGTGACAGCTGTTGGTCACCCTATCCCAGCCATGCTATGTATGCTATGCTATGTATACTATGCTATGCTATGTACGTGCTAATCCTTCCCACAGTGCTTTGAGGCAGGTGTTTATTGTCATTGTTATAGGAAAGAAAAGAAAAGCAGGATAGCTCCTCCCTAAGGGATGAAGGCAGGACCCAAAGCTAGGACTGCCTAGCTCCAAAGTCCACACTGGACATTCGCTGCTCCCAACAAAAATGAATAGGAGGGCTTGTGGGTGGCTGTCGCACGGGGCACCTGCTCTTTTAGAATTGCCATATGAAATCTATGCCTGTGGGCCACTTGGCTCACTTCCTCATTTGTCCGATTGACATACTCCCATAACCACTTCCTTTTTAATCCCTCAGCACACTGGCAGCAAACACCTGCCTCTCTCACGCACGCACAGATAGGCCTCCTCACAGTGTTCCCTCTAAGTACTTAAGCACTTAAGCAAGAAGCTGTAGTGCATTCCTGAAGTCCCAGCTACTCAGGAGGTTGAGATAGGAGGAGCCCAGCGCTGAGGGCCAGCCTGAGCCAAAAGGGACACCTGGTTTCAAATAGGAAAAGGCCTTTTAGCTTGGTGCATTTAAGTGCTTTTAACCCATTAGCTGTTTTGTGTATCTATCCCTTCCCTTAACTAGATGGTAAAGCCCTATGCTGAAGATCACAGTCTTAGACACACACCAGCCCCTGCACTTAGGTCCCCAAGGGAATATCTTTGGTCACTTGGAAAGAAAATGGCTTCTATCCAACAAATTATTAGCTCTTTTTTTTTTTTTTTTTTTTTTGTCTTCCTGGACTACCTAACCATTTACCACCTCTGCTCCATTACTGACTCATAGGACACTCTGAACAGGCCATATGGAAAACACTTGCGTTACAGTTTCGGTAAGGGGGCTGGAGAAATGGCAGGACGGAGCTAGTACTGTCCCTGCAGAGGACTGGAGTCCCTTCCCTGTTCTCATGTCAGCTGACCCACAACCTGGAATTCCAGCTCCAGAGACTCCCCTTGGGCACCTGAACAGACCCACAGACAGAAAAACACATGCATATATGTTGTTTTTAAAACATTAATGGGACTGGAGAGATGGCTCAGGTGTCTCAGCAGTGGGCTGCTCTTCCAAGAGACCATTCCCAGAACACACATGGAAGTTCACAATTGTCTATAACCCCAGTTCCAAGGGATCCAACACCCCACACAGGCATACATGCAGGCAAAACACCAATGCACATAAAATAATAAAAGACTAATTTTGGAAAAATTTATTTTTGAAAACAGTTTATAAGTAAAGCAGCAAGATCTTATCATTTTAACCCTTCCTTGTAGAATCAACAACTCCTTGCAATTAGGAAAAGCATTCTAGGCACGAGTGAGTGCAGGAATTCATCCTTTTCCAAGAATGTCAAGTCTTTCTGTTAAACATAGGTTACAAGGACAAAATGCACAAAAATGGACTCTGAGCAGTTACTTAAAGGTGAATCGCGGGATCCCCTAGAGAAGAAAATGGCATTACCCCATTCCAAAGAGTTTTGGGGTTTCTTCACAGTGGAGCCTATTTGTGAAAAGCTACCTCTTTCTAGCAGAGAGAAAGACCGAGCTGCCAGGCTCCTCCTCCTGGCCCCCTACCCCCTTACCCTCCTTCCCTGAGCTCTGGGCTTCTGGCTCTGGAGCTATATGGGCCTAGTGCCAGGCCAGATGGCAAAGAGGGAAAACTGCCAAAGGGGAGGCAAACGGTAAATGAAAGGAGGGGTGTAGGTATGGAAGAGAGGTAGCACGGACCCTCTCCCTAGTTCTGCCTTGAAGACAAGGCCAGGTTTCAGGGAAGATGGAGGAAAAAAAAAATCAAGTAGCTGCTGGCTCCAAAAAGAAGAAACACTGGAGTTTCACTTCACCAGCTAGGATGAGGGCCATGGAGGCCCACATAGGCCTAGTAACATGGACACTGGTTTCACATAAGCACACCATGGCACACATTTTCATGCATAGACACACAAAGGCATGCGTGCATTAGCAGACAAATCAGTGCCTGGGTACATGCAGTGACATGTGCAGAGCCACATGGGCCAGAGAAGAAAGAGTCACCCTGTCCCCTGCCTTAGGGAAGACCTTATACAGATGTACATAGAACCATGTACATAGAACCATATACATCACAAACACATGCTCAATCAGACATATGCAAGATTATCTCAGACCACAGGCACAAAAGACAAAGAAACCAGACACTATAGAGGAACCAGAAGCTCGAAGCTTTGCACATCGCACCCCCCGCCCTCCCCCCACTGGACCCCACTGCTCAAGGTGTCTGTTTTTGGGTTCCCATGTGCACATCTGGGGGCTGTGTTCCTTACCTTCTTGGGACCTCTGGAACCAGTCCCGTTGCCCTCTGAGCTAGGCTGGGTGCTGCTCTTAACTGAGATAAGGGAGCGGGGCAGGGCTATTTTCTGCCACAGGCAGGAAGTAAGAACCAAAAGCAAAGCAGGCAGGCTAACTCATGATCTGTCCTGCACAAGGTTCCCATGCTCTGCTCAATGGAGGCACCCTCCCCAGCGTGGAGCCAATAATGCAGAAGACTGCTGCAGAGGACTCACAATAATGAAGGTGGAAAGAGTCTGTCTGCTCACCACAGTCTCTGTGTCCCTGTCCCTACACACACACACACACACCCCAAATGCTTTGCTTTGTGCCTCCCGTTATCAATTCACATCCTCCTGCCTTCTCCACATGGCCAAAATTCAGGTCTTTGGGCCTACAATTACTTCTGGGATAGCCTCAGGTCTTTTCTCAGACAAAAACACAAGAAATACCTTTTTTTTTTTTTTTTTTTTTTTTTTTTTTTTTTTTAAGTGCCTAAGTTGCTAGTTAAGACACTTCCTCTGTTTCTGTTCAAGGGATGCTGAACATGTCCCTGACAGGCTCCTGTATAAGAATGACATCATAGCAGCCAGGCGGTGGTGGCGCATGCCTTTAATCCCAGCACTTGGGAGGCAGAGGCAGGCGGATTTCTGAGTTCAAGGCCAGCCTGGTCTACAGAGTGAGTTCCAGGACAGCCAGGACTACACAGAGAAATCCTGTCTCGAAAAACCAAAAAAAAAAAAGAATGACATCATAGCTATCCATGAAGCTCCCTGCAGGGCCCCAGAGTATGCTGAGAACCAGGCATTAGACTTGTTTTGTCCCAGCCTCAGAGAAGCTGGTATACACCTGCAATGCGAGCACTTGGGAGGCAGAAAGCTGGAAGACGCTTGGTCTACACAGCCAAGTTCAGACCATTCAAGAAATCTAGGTGCAAAAAAAAAAAAAAAAAAAAAGCCCAGGATGGTGGTGCATACTTTTCTACATAGTGAGTTCAGGGCAGCAGAGTTAATTACATGGTAAGACTTTATCTCTAGCCGGACAGTGGTGGCGCACACCTATAATCCCAGCACTTAGGAGGCAGAGGCAGGTGGATTTCTGAGTTCAAGGCCAGCCTGGTCTACAGAGTGAGTTCCAGGACAGCCAGGGCTACACAGAGAAACCCTGTCTCGAAAAACAAAACAACAACGACAACAACAAAAAAGATTTTATCTCTAAACAAAAAGATATGTTCTGAATCTTTCTTGCCAGTCAGCTTCCCCTGAGACTGAGGGCCAAGGAAAGCTGTGCTTTGGGGAACCCAGAGTGAGGTTGCCCAGCTTAGAGGCAGATAGAGTCTCTGGGGTCACCAGAAAGACTAGAGGCTTCCTATTCCACAGGTAGCAAAGACAGCCATCCTGTGGCTTCTGGCCCAGGTATCCTGCTTCATCATAAGGTCGTCTCCCTGACCAAGGCTGCCCTGCTCTCTGATCAAAATTCCGATTTCAGCCTCTCTGCACCAGAGCCTTTCTTGCCCTGATTTCCAGCATTACCCTCAGCCTCCCTGTCTTGTTCCTGGGCACCGTGATTCCCTTCCCTGTGTCTGGCCAGCTCTCTTCAGTGAGCGTTCCCTCTCCTCGCCCACTTCTCTCTTGCTCCTTGAGATAGGGTTTCACAGACCTCTTGCTGACTTGGAATTTATGACAAATCTCTTGCCTCAGGCCCCAAGAGGGCAGGGAATATGCTCATCCTTCAAATTTTCAAAATGTTTGTGTGGGAAAGTGTCCCAGGGCACAGTGGCTAGTTCCCCTGATGTGTAGATGACAGCTTACTCACCTCTCTCTCCACCCTACCTTCCAAAAGCTGGAAAAACAGGAAATAAAGTTCCAACCCCCATCCCCCCCAAAAAAGTCACTGCCACAGGCCCAGCGGAGTGCTGAGCTGTGCCCTGCGTCTGAGCTGTGCCCTGCGTGCATCTTACCCTTGCTTCAGGCTTGACAGGTCCTGCCCCTTCTGAATAATCTCCTGGAGCCTTTTAGGCTGGGTGACCTTACTCTGAACTTCCATCATACCACCGGCCTCAGAGGTCCACACCCTTTTTTTTTTTATGCTAGGGATGAACCCAGAGCCTTGTGCACACCAGGCAAATGCTTGGTTTCTCAGCTACATAAATATAATCAGTAGTTCTCCCCTTTTCTGCCGTCTCCTCCTCGGCTGCCATTATTATTATTATTATTATTATCATTATCATTATTATTATTACTATTATTATTACTCTCTTGGACAAAAATAGGTCTCTGTGTCAGTGGGATACACACTGAGAACTGCAGGATAGGAAGAACTAATGACATCAGACAGCACAGACTGAGCTGACCACTAGTGTCTCTTGCTGTTTAGGAAGTGAGGGGCCACTGTCACAGTTCTCGCCCCCAACCTCCCCGGACTATGACTTCAGGTCACCATAAGTGAAGAGCTCTGGAAGTAGAAGTCTATGTGTCCCTTTCTTATCACTGAGTGCCCGTAACCATCGGAGGTAGGCAGGCAGTGGCCTGAACCTGTATGGCAAAAGTCCCAGAAAGCCTTCCACAGGTTCCCAAATATGTACAGTGGCTCACTTCCTCTCCTAGTTACTCATGAGCCATTCTGTCACGGGGACAGAGAGAGCAGGCAGCCTGACACTCTTCTGTCACATATGAGCACTTCAGGATGGGGCAGTGCTTCCTCAGGACCCATTGAAATAGACCTGGAAAGGCCAGGGGTAGCCCAGTGGTAGGATGCTTCCCAGCATCCACAAGGGTTTAATCTGTAGCACAGCCAAAACCAGATGAAGTAGGCCTGGGTACCGTGCCTCACAGGGAGAGTTTCAGCTATCAGGAAAGCCGATATGATAAGGAGAATCCTTTGAGGTTAGGACTTGAAGACCATCCTAGACAGCATAATGAGACCTCACTCGCCCATGAGGGTCAGGAGACTGGGGATTCAGCCCAGGAGGTAGAACGATTGCCTGGCGTAACCTAGGTCCATCATCCAGCACTATCGTAAACCTGATATAGTATTCCATGCCTGTAACCCCAGGACTCCAGGGAGAGGGTTCAGGAGTTCAAGGTCCTCCTTGGCTACATACAGATTTCAAGGCCAGTCTCGTAGGGCAAGTACTTAGCATATAGGGCATTCTATCCCCAGCACTGAATAACCAAATAAAACAGACCTTGGTAGCCCATCTTTTACCAGTAAGTTCTTTAGCCAGTTTTACTCAGAGCAGCTCCGTGTCTTCCAGAACAGGACCTGGCCTTGCAGGATGAGTGGGTTTGAGGGGAGTGGACCTCAGAGAACTCTCCTTGGGGAGCTCAGGGTGAGCATGAAAGCAGGAGCCGAAAGATTTAGGGGAAGACCTAAGGTGGCCTACAGTGGGGCTTCAGCCTGTCAGGTGTCTCAGGCATATTGGCTGCCTTTTCAGGCTCCCTCTGGAAAGATCTATCCACATGGGGCAGCCCCGTTTGTCTTTCCACTGTACCTAAAGGGGTTTCCCAGAGCCTGTGGCCCACTTACATTCTCCATCCTCATCAACATCCCCCACTTCTGGTGGTCCAGCCCCACTTGACACATCCCCATACCTGAGATCAGTTGTTCTTCCTCTGCCGCTGCCCCAAGCTTGCTTCCCTTGCTTCCGCTGACACTCTGGGCTGGGCTGGGCTGAGCTTCTCTGGTAGGACCTGCTCCTGGGCGGGCCTGACACACCCACCTTACAGATCTCTCAGCTCCCGCACTCACCCAACCCCAAGAGTCAAAGAGGAGAAAAGGCTTGACCACAGATACCTTCACAACAGGTCAGAGAAGCAAGTTCTAAAAGCTGGTGGAAAACCCAGCCCTAACACCAGTCACCTAACTCCGCAACTATGGCTCACAGGCTTGTAGTTTCCGGGAACTCTCTGTGGCACACCCAAACACTGATACCTGATGACTAACGCCCCCCCTCCCCCCATGATGTACTCACCTGTCTCCTCCCCGCCTGTCTCTCTTCCTCTCTTGGGTCAGCTAGGTGGTTTAGCCCGTATGGCTCATGTGGATGTGGCTCGTGGTAGCTTCTCCTGCCTGGGGCCCATTGGTCTGCCAGATGTTGTCCCTCCTTGCCTGCCTACCAGTACACACCCAGTTCCTCCATCAAAGCAGCTGTCTGGCTGGATGCTTCCTCCTCTCCCTCTGTCTCCCTCAGGCTGGGAGCTCCTGAAGGTGGAGAGCCTGTGGTGGTCCCTGTCTGTTCTTTGGGCTGAGCATGTCCCTTCAATACACATTAAGTAAAGACGGGTCTTTTGGAGGTAGCTGACAAAGGTATTGTGGTTAAATGAGTGGCCAACCCTGGGCAAAATGCACCCTTCACATTCTGCTGAATGATAAGCCGTGGGTTGATCACTCCTGATGACTGGAGGGTGCGTTAGTTATGCTAGCTGTATTTTTTTTTTCCTTCGTGATGACTGAATATAAGATCTCATGTGCATGCTAAGCAAGTGTTCTAGCACCCAGCCAGCCGTACACCCTGGGTCTACTGTTTAGAGCAAATGTCAATAACCCCTCCTCCTCCTCCTCCTCCTCCTCCTCTTCCTCCTCCCCCTCCCCTCCCCTCCCCCTCCCCTCATCCTCCTCCTCTTCCTCCTCCTCTTCCTCCTCTTCCTCCTCTTCTTCTTCTTCTTCTTCTTTGAAACATCTCATTATGAATCTCTGGCTAGCTTTGAACTCACTGTGTAGACCAGGCTGGCTTTGAACTTACAGACATCCTCTTGCCCTTGCCTCTGCAATTAAAGGTGTGAGCTGCCACCACCACCTGGCTAAAAAGGAGTTTTATGCTACAGAAAACCACAACTAATCATTATACAAAGATCAACTGCTGCTGGTGTACCCTACAATATACTTCCTGCAGGTTTGGGGGGCATCTTCAAAGAGGGGCAGAAAGACTGTAAGAACCAAAGGAACAGGAAGTAGAAACGACAGGAAGCAGTACCTATTGTACTTGGGCAGACATGGCTGCCTAAATAAAAGCTGAAGAGTAACACCACCAGTAGGTGGACAGGTCACCAGGGCTCCCACCTCTAGATAAAGAACTGCTGTTCGTTTGCTACTGACTGCCTGGAGAGAAAGATTTAGTCTTTCCCAGGGATGAGCCCCATAACTGCCCAACTACTGCGAAAACCCTTGACACTGTCTCACAGTATGCACACAAGCAATGCTAGATGGACTCAGCAGGTGTGTGTGTGTGTGTGTGTGTGTGTGTGTGTGTGTGTGTGTGTGTG
>JANHMN010000008.1:53246503-53268023 GCA_030674055.1 Rhabdomys pumilio
TGTGTGTGTGTGTGTGTGTGTGTGTGTGTGTGTGTGTGTGTGTGTGTATGTGTGTGAGAGAAAGAGAGAGAGAAAGAGAGAGAGAGAGAGAGGTCTGCAGTGTGCAATCATGCCATTTACCTGTGTCAATACTGTGGTGTCTGTTCTTACCTTGTCCCGTTACATGGGATCTGGGTTTTCGACTTAAGACACCAGTCCTGCTTGGTAAATGATCTTATTTGCGAAGCCATCTCTCTAGCTCCCCACGGTTAGCTCCTCTTTTTAGAGGAAGAGTCTCATGTAACCCAAGTTGACCTTAAACTATGCAGCTAAGGATAACCTTGAATTTCTTATCTTTCAGCCTCTACTTCCCAAGGGCTGGGATTAAAGGCATGGACCACCAAGCCTGATTGAATCCAGGGCCTTGGCCATGCTGGGAAAGCATGCTATCTAGTGAGCTACACCTCCCCAACCCCAACCCCAAACCCCAAGTACTGTTTTATTTGAGTTAAAATGCTTTAATAGTAGTTTGAATAGGTTTGGTCACCATAACTCCTGTGTTTGAATGGTTGGCGCACAGGGGGTGGTACTATTTGGGGGTATGGCCTTGTTGGAGAAGGTGTGGCCTTATTGGAGGAATTCACTGTGGGGGTGGGCTTTGAGATCTCCTATGTTCAATCTCTGCCCAGTGTGGAAGAGTCAGTCTCCTCCTGGCTGCCTTTGGATCAAGATATAGAACTCTAAGCCGGGCAGTAGTGGCGCACGCCTTTAATTCCAGCACTTGGGAGGCAGAGGCAGGTGGATTTCTGAGTTCAAGGCCAGCCTGCTCTACAGAGTGAGTTCCAGGACAGCCAGGTCTACACAGAGAAACCCTGTCTCAAAAAACAAAAAACAAAACAAAACAAAGATGTAGAACTCTCAGCTCCTCCTGCACCGTGTCTGCCTGGATGCCACCATGCATCCTGCCATGATGATAATGGACTGAACCTCGGAACCTGTAAGCCAGCCCCAATTAAATGTCCTTATAAGAGTTGCCTTGGTCATGGTGTCTGTTCACAGCAGTGAAACCCTAACTAAGACAATGACTATTGGCATATAGAAGAGACCCTGCAGTTTCCTCAGGCTACTCTGTGAGTGTGCAAATTAACCAAGAGCAGAGCCAAAGGAACACTTCACCATTGAGCACCAAAGGGTGCTTCACCATTGAGACCACCTGGCAAAGTGGTCATCAAAGGACTTCTGAGCTCCAAGATGTAGTTTCTGTTTCTTCTCTGCTAACAGAGGGAAGTGGCAAGCTATGTCATGTTTTTCTGGGGTTGATACAATCTCTGGCCTTGGCCTTGAAAAATCCCCCATTCACATGAGAACCTATGGAGCCCAGAGCTTCAGAGATGAAGACCTGAGCGCCCTCATGGCCCTCTCAACCCCTCGGATGACAGCCACAGCCCTCTTGGTGCAACTCCTTGACTGCTTAGGCCTGCTGTGGAGACGCCTCCCTCAGTGCTGCTCTCTGGAAGTTCTCACTGGCATGTGGAGACCTCACACTGGTGGTCTGGAAGTAGATCCCTAGGGAGGGAGGGGGCAGTGCTGAGGGTGGGGACCATACAAAATAGAGCACATGGGCTGAAGATAAACATTTTATTTGAAGGTATTCTTCAAGGCACGCGGAGAGCTCCCATCATGCACCTCTCTGGGACCGGTCTCCCAACCCAAAGAAAATGCAAGTAGGGGCCAGATAGGAGGCCCGTCAGGGGCACCTGGGAGCCAACTGACAGATGTAGTCTGAGAGCGATGGAGAAAGTGGGAAGGTAGGGGCTGGGATGGGGGCAGCACAGACCTCAGCTCATCCAAACTGGCCTATAGCCAAAGTGTTAAACTCCTGGCTCCATCGAAGGATCACCTCCTCGCTCTTAGCCGGGCTTAGCACGTTGTATTTCTCGTTCAGCATGCACCTCATGCGGGACATCTACAATGGGATGGTGTATATGGGAGCACGAGGTGAGGAAGGTGCCAGGACCAGGGGCAAGTGTGAGGGCAGAAAGGAATACAGGTGGAGAGGCCTATACTCAGAGAGGAAGCCCCTTACCCTAGACTACCTAATGCATAGGGCTGGGAGAGTGGACTGAAACTCACTATCCAGTTTTCAGGCCAACTGAGGCTCTCCCTCCGGGTCTTTGGGGCCCATCCTTTTATCTGTCTCAGCCACCCCTGCCCACTCCTGCCTGAGAGGGCCTGGCTCACCCCAAAGCTAGGAATAGAAGGCACCGTGTGGCACCTCTGCCTCAGAAATGTTGACAGAGAACTGTTTCCACAGCCTAGCTTCTGAAAGAGAAGGGCTTGGAACAGGTCCTCCCAGGGGCACTAAGGGGCTGCTGGGAGGTGAGGACAGGGTCAGCGACTCACCTTTCTGTTCTGGTTTTTTAACAGGCACTGCTGGCTTTTGAAGGAACAGTAGTTTGGGTACTGGACGTAGTTTGTGTCACAAATCTACACCAGGAGAGCCAGGGAAAGAGAGCATCAAAATCCTGACAGGACGCTAGTGTCTAGCTTAAGGGTAATGGCAGCCTGCCCTGGGTGGGACAGGGCTCTAGAGAAGCAAGCCTTGCATAGCTGGGAGGCACTCCACTGTGCTTCCTCTACCTCCCTCCGCTTTCCATCATGGATACCGGGAAACAATCAGGAGGTAAGGGAACCAGGAGGGCCTGTCCTATTGGCCAGCTTACTGGAATGCAGAGGAAGGTGCTTAAGGGTCCAGTAGGTGAATGGCCAAGGGCTTGCTTAGCACACGTAGGCACTTGGTGCCATCCCCAGAAACACACAGACACAGACACAGACAGACAGACAGACAGAGACATACACACAGACACACATACATAGACATACATACAAATGCACACAGACACCAATACATATAGACACATATAGACATAGACACACAGAGGGGGAGACAGGGAGGAACAGAGTATAGAACATAAGAAGGTGACCCAGCTAGTGGTCCAATTATCAGGAAGCCTGTTGGTGATGAGCGAGGGGAAGGTGCAGGAGGATCTCTGACGTATGACAGTAGACAATCATTCCCTTGTGAACCCTGCCTACTGTCAAACTGTGGAGAGGGCTTGGGGACTGGCTCTCAGCAACAGTAGATGATTAGCTACTCAGAGGAGGCAGTTTGGGGATGAGGGGAAATGTGCTGATATTATTGGTCAGGGAAAGCACTGGACCCGTTCAGGCTGAGCTAGAGAGGCAGGTTCCACGGGGCTGGGCAGTGGCGGTTGCAGCAGTCAGTTGGACTGGAGTGGGCAGTGATTTGAGCAAAGCCAACCAGCAAATGACTGGCAAGGCTGCAGCTAGAACCTCCATCTCCATCTCTTGCTCCCCGCTCCCCCCAGGGCTGGAGTTTTCTCACTGGACTGCGTTCCTACTGCTGTGTTGACTGTGACCCTGCTTTACTGGGGGAAGGGTGTGAGGTGCTCTGTTGGAGAATGCAGAAGATCACCAAGGGCCGGGATCCCAAGCCCAGGCTATCTAGAACAAGTACCTAGAAAGAACTGGGGGTGGCTGAGGGGGCTAAGGTTGAAGAAGAGGGTCTGACCTTCGTGGGGAGATCCCCATCCTGGAAGCTAAGGAACTCGGCCTTGAGCCAGTTGGAGACCCGGTCATCTTCACAGCCTTTCATGGCGAGCCGGTTACACCAGAACTCTGAGCTGAGCCCTCCGTACATTTCCAGCCCAGCAAATCGACCATTGTCTGGAATCCTTGCCTATGGAATGGAGATGTGTGAGAGGCACAGGCCTCTCCACCCCCAGGCCTCCTCCCTTCCCACAACCCCTGCAGCTGGCCCCACCCACTGCAGGCTTTCAGCTGCAGTACCTGGTTGCCAGTGGATATGCTCTGGGCTGAGAGCAAGGGGCTGATGAAGGGTATCTTGTGGGAAGCGTCGCACTGCTGGCGCAGCACGCTGGCTTCACTGTGGCACTGCTCTAGCTTCAGGGAGCAGAATGCACAGAGGGGACAGGCAGCCGTGTGTCGCCGTCCAAGATTGTCACATACCTGGGACAGGAGTTTGAGTGAGAGGCTGAGTCTTGGCAGGCTATCCTTTCCCTTGCATCAGACCTCCAGAGCATACTGCATGAGGTTTGATGTTTTTGCCCTAAGGCCTTGTGCTAGGCTTCCCCCCCCTCTCCTCCTTCCTGATACTTCCTTGGGGACCTCCTCTCAGCTCTTTCTGGATGGTTATTCAGCTCCTAGGCAGTCTTCATCTACAGGGGCACCTACATCTTTATTACCAGCTTTGACTCCTTCCCCAAGGTCCAAATTCTCCTCACCAAGTAACTCATAGGCAATCTAACAGGGGGGAAGGTAATTGTCATTGTTTAAGCAACCCGAAAAGGATTAATTCTCTCTACTCCACTAATGACAGTGCTAATAATATTTGTAGAGGTGACAGTACTGACCAGCAGTCAGGAGCATCATAAAATTGATACCTGTCTGAGCTACTTGGCCAGACCCTGCCTAAAAAAGATAAGCAGTCAGGGACTTACCCTATTGAAAGGCAGAAGCAGGAGGATCAGGAACTCCGAATTCTCAAGTTCTGGGCCAGCAAGGCCTACAGAGATTCTTTCTTTAGAAAACAAGCAAGCAAGCAAGCAAACAAACAAACAAAACAAAACACAGCCAGGCATGGTGGCACATGTGTCTTTAATCCCAGAACCCTGAGGGCACTGGCAAGCGGATCTCTGAGTTCCAGGCCAGCCTGGTCTATGTGGTGAGACAGTGTGTCAAAGTCAGAAACAGCAAACCAACACCGTTAATCCCCAAAGTACTATTAAATAACATTGGCACTTACTCAGGAGAGTGAGGTTCCATGTGGTTAAGAACATTGCTCAGGGCTGGAGAGATGGCTCATCGGTTAAGAGCACTGACTGCTCTTCCAGAGGTCCTGAGTTCAATTCCCAGCAACCACATGGTGGCTCACAACCATCTGTAATGGCATCTGATGCCTTCTTCTGGTGTGTCTGAAAAGAGTGACAGTGTACTCATAAAATAAATAAATAAACCTTAAAAAAAAAAAAACATTGCTCAAAGATGAACATGGATCCAGGTCTTTCTATCTCTCAAAGTCATCCTCCACCAAATGCCTAGCTCCAAACCCGCAGTTCCTGTAAGCTCTGTCACAGAGTAGAGCTATACCCATCTCCTAGCTGAGTGCTGGGCGCTCCTCAGCACAACCAGAAAGATCTAGCCAAAACGCCTTCAGGGGAGCCCACCATCCCCCAAAGTACAGCCTGAAAGAGGCAGGGCTCCTTTGCAACCCATGCTTTACCCGGAAGCAGCAGGCAAGGAAGACAACATGACCCTGAGCCCAAACCCATATCGATTTTCCTTCCCCCCCCCCCCCCCCGAAACACTAAATGGGCATCCGGCTGCCTCGTTAGAGCTCTATCTTTTTGACTCTGTCTTCTGCTACACGTGCTCAGTAAAAGTGGACTCTGTTCCCTCATCCAACCATACCACCCTGAGTCTCTATGACCTCTGATCTTACATGTTTCTAAAATACTCCACCACACCCTTTTATAATGTCGCTGATTCTGCATTAGCCTCCAGCACCAGGCTCAAGCTCCTTCTGGCCAGAAAATATGTTCATCTGAGCTCTTCATGAACTTTCAGTTCTTGTTTGCTGCAGAGCCTTTGTGCACACAATTCTCTCTACCAAGGACCTTCCACTGGGCCCCTTCTTTTGCCTTGTTCACTGCCTTCAGGTCTCAGTTTAAACACTAGTTCCCCTAAGAACATTCTCTGGTCATTGCAATCATGGAGAGTGGTCTATTTGTGACACTGGATGCTTTCTTAGAACTCTCATTCTCCCCTCCACAGAGCTGATCTCCTCACAAAGGTCTGCCGGTTGCAGCACCAGGTATCAAAGCCAAGTACCTCGGCTATGCAAGCACTCTTCCCTCGGAGCACACCCCGGCCTTGCACACTCTCCTGCAGAGCACACCCCGGCTTTACGTTTCCTTCTCTCTCCCTAACTAGTTTCCAGGAGAGCAAGCATGGAATCTACTGTTAGCATCCCAAGCGTCTAGCAGATGGCTGGTACCCTATCAGTGTTTGTCAGAGAAACAGGTGAACGCATGGTAAGATTGGCACTCAATGGTTGGTTTGCTGAACTGAACTATTTCAAAACCAGGGAGCTGTAGGTGGCAGTGTGTACTGCATACTTAGAATGATACTTAGTATCAACTGCTAATTAGTACCAACACTGAGAGAGGATCACTTGCACCTAAGAGCTCCGAACAGCCTGTGTAGCAGAGACCTTGGCTCAGACGATGACAATGACAACAAAAGAACACTTAAAAGTATATCTTGCAGCTGGTGATTATGGTGACACTTTAATCCCAGCACTCAGGAGGCAGAGGCAGGCAGATCTCGGTGAGTTGGAGGCCAGCCTGGTGTATAGAGTTCCAGGTCGGCCAAGGTTACACGAGGAAACTATCTCAAAAAAAAAAAAAAAAAAATCCCCAAAATGAAATACCTTTCTGGGAATAGACTTGCTAAGTGTGGGAGAAATGTTGAAATTGGAATTGTTTTACAGATCCTTCCAAGTGCTGTGATGCTTATCTTGATTGTCAACTAGATCGCATCTGGAATCAACTAAAAGGAAAGCCAATAGGGCATTCCTGTGAGGGATTTCCTTGACCAGCTTATTTCAAGTGGGAAGACCCACCCTAAATATCAGATGGTAGTGTAGACAAAAAGGAGACAGGAAAAGGAAGCTGTGTTTCTTTGCCTGCTTGCTTCACTCGTGCGGGCAAGTCTATCCACTCCGCTGCTGTCAATGCTGCATCCCCTCACTGATATTAGAATCCACTTCTTTGGACTTCCAACACAGACTGAAGACCAGCTGCTCCCCAGGAATCCTCCATGCTCCAATACCTGGCTGGGACAGCTGAGACAGCTCGGCTCATGGACTGAACTACTACCATGGCTGGACTACCCAATCTAATAAACATTCACTCTCGGGTCTGATCATCTAGAGAACCCTGGTACAGATTATGGCACTGGTCTCCCGGGTGACAGCTATTGATCTCATGGTAAGTGGTACTGAGGAAGTACAATGTGTTTTCCTTACTTGAATCCCTATGAATTTTCCTGTCTTGCATTATCACCCAGGGACTTACAGAATGCCTTATCCGCCATCGTGGTATTCCATCAGCTCCTAATTGAGGAACTTGTCACTTCTCAGCCCAGCAAGTGGCCAGTGGACCTGCACTCATGAAATCCTCTGGTCTCACCATGTCTCCCACTACTCTGGAGCAGCTTGGTCAAACGGTGACATGGACCTTTTTCCTTTTGAAATGTTGTTTTGTGTGTATGAGTGCTCTGTGTGCATGTATGCCTCTCTGTCGACCACTTGTGTGCCTGGTGCTCTTGGAGGCCAGAGAGGGTGTAGGATCCTCCCTCATGGGCCTCAAGTAGTGGAACTGGAATTGCAGGTGGTTATGAACCACCATAAGGGTGTTTAGAATTAAACCTGGGCCCTTTGGAAGGGCAGCCAGTACTCTGCACCTCTGAGCCATCGCTCCAGCCCCTGGATTTGGTTTCTTAAAGACAGTAACAGCATCAATTAGATGATAGTGGCTGAGAGGGATGGGGTAGTGTTTTCCAGAAGACTGTATATGTTCTGAATCAAACTCCAATATACCTCCAGTATTTTTTTTTTCTATAGCCAGAATTCATGGTCCAGAACTGAAGGAGTGGGAATGAGGGTAGAACCCCTCACTACACCTCTGCGATGCCCTAGGAAGATTTTCATCCTGTTCCTTGGACTTCATGCTTGACTAGCCTAGAGGTTTTGGTTCCACAAGGGCCAGCACTCTTGCCAGGAGTCACAATAAACATGCCACTAATTGGAAGCTAAGACCTCCTCTTGGCCACTTTGGGCTCATGATACAAGTCATTGGGCTAAGAAAGGGATAACTGTTAGGAGGGTGACTGATCGGACTACCAAGGGAAGACTTTGAAATGGAGATAAGATTATGTCTGGACGGCAGAGATCTTCTAGGGCAGTGGTTTCCAACCTTCCTAATGCCTGGACCCTTTAACACACTTCCTCATGTTGTGGTGACCCCCCAACCATAAAATTATTTTCATTGTTACTTCATAATGATAAGTTTGCTACTATTTATGAATCATAATGTAAATATCTGGTACACAGGGTATAATATGCAACCCTCAGAGAGGTCACAACTCACACATTGAGAACCACTGCTTTAGGGCATCTCTCAATGTTACCATGACTTGTGATTAAGGTCAATGGGGAACTACAACCTAATCAAGACAGGATGGCAAAGGGTCTAGACTCTTCAGGGATAAAGGAGTGAATTACCCCCTCTGTGGGGAGAGCCAGGGCCTTCCCGGGTGCTTCCTGAAGGGAGGAAATACAGGATGAGCAGATGGTAAAATCTGCGATGGCCAGTCACAGGATCCTCAGAAACGAGGATCGTGCCTGACCAGTGCTCCTGCCCTGGTTTGTTAAGAACATGTTTGCTCAGACACACATACATTAAGCAGATATCTGTGTTTTCTTTCCTCTATTTCTCTATTATGTAATGTAACATCCATTGAGATACTATCAGTGTTTAAGTGTTGTAAGTATATGTTATCATATGTAAATTATGGGACACAGAAAGACTTAAGCATTCCTCCAGGCATTTTGCCACCTCTTCTTAAATAGTGTTTAGCGACATGTGGGGCAGTTGTATCACGTGTAGGCAGAGTTATAATCTTGTCACTGTTTTCATCTGGAAATGAGGCACAACACAAAGAGCTCTGGCTGGATGTCAACTGACAAGGGGTGAAAGTCTGACGGTTAATCTTGGTTGTCAACTTGACTGGATTTGAAACCAGCTAAAAACAAGCCACTGGAATCTCCTGTGAGGGATTTCTCTTGACCAGATTATTTGAAGGGGAGACTGACTCTAGTGTGGGCAGCACATTTCAGTAGTGCCCCAGATCAAAGGGAGATGGAAGAAGAAAACTTTGCTCTTTGCCTGCTTGCCTTCACGCTTACTGGCAAGTCCGTCTATCATGCTGGTGCCACATTCCTTCACTGATATGAGAACTGGCTTGTTTGGCTTCCAGTGTAGACTGAAGACCAGCAGCTCTCCAGGAATCCTCAGTCTTTCAGTGCCAGATTGGAACTGCTGGGACATCCAGCCCCACAGATTAAGCAACTACCAGACTTGTCAACCTCTCCAGCCATTGTTGGACCATACAAACTGTATCATGTAAGCAAATCTAATAAATATTCATTGTCACTTGTTTTTCTAGATATATCCTAATATAAGAGGTTTCCATTATATACTGATTTTTGGTACTGGGGATTGAACATAGGGTCTTCCGTGTGCTAGGCAAGTACCTAACTCTGAGCTTCACCTTTAACCCTCTGTTTACTTTTTTTTGCTCATGGGTTTCCCTAAGTTGATTTCATTCTGCTGCCCATTTCAGAGTGAACTTGTGACTCCTTTGCTTCAGCCTCCCAAGGAGCTGGGACTATAGTCCACATCGCCAGACTCAACAGGAATGGCTTCTAGGAACCTTTTGGAAAGAAACAGAGCTGAGTCTAAGGCACAGCTAGGTACTGAAGGTGCTGAAGAGGATTCAAGGGATGGCTTACAGCCTAACAATTAATGTGAAAATTGACAGATGCATTCTAGACCAGACTGGCTTCCAGACTAGGTCTTAAGCCTTCCTCTACAATAGATGTCCTTCCAAGGAACCTCAACTAGGTCTCATGCTTTCTTTGCCCAGCCCCCTCACCCATGGCTCACACAGTGCCAGGCCCATGGGATGTCCATTAAATAATATGGTGGACATACCGAATCCCCGAAGCCAAGGATCTCCTCCTCCATGTAGCTCCAGGCCTTGGCTGTGGGAGTCATGGTGCAGGTATTCTCCATAATGGAATAGCATAGCACCATCAGGGTCTCCGTGTGGGGCAGCTGCTGGAGGCTGCAAGAAGACAGTACAGACTGGTGGGGATGGGCTAGAGGGCTGGGGCGGAAAACCACATCCACTCTTCCCCTCTGCCGAATACTTGGTCTTGGTCATATGCACTATTCAGTATCCTTGGCAGAGGGTCTCTATCCTGGAGCCTGAGAGGACCTTGGACCAACTGCCTACTTTTACAAGAGGAGCCGAAGTCAAAAATGGAGAAACAGTGACTGGAGAGATGGCTCAGTGGTTAGGAGCACCTGTTGCTCTTCCAGAAGACCCAAGTTTGGTCCCCAGCACCCACTCTTCCAGCTCACAACCACTCATTTCTTGTAGACCCAGGGGATCTGATGCCCTCTTGTGGCCTCCTCGGATTCCTGCACACATGTACCTACACACACACACACACACACACACACACACACACACACACACAGAGTCATACACATATACACCTAAATAAAATTAGTATTAAAGAACAACAACAACAAGATGAAGAAATAACTTTCTGAAGGCTTTAGTGCTGATCAAGGCCAGCGAGAAGACCAGAACCCAGGGTGAGGCTTAAAACAAGGATGGGCACAGAACAGGAGGGGCTCGCCATGGCTAGCTGTGCTTGAAGGCTCAGCAGATCTGAGTGGGTCTGGAGACCAGAGCTGGTTAAGTGGGCTTCGCATTTCCAAAGAAGGCAGCAGGGATGGCAGGGCCCATGAAGAAGTCACAATTTCCTGTACCTGCCTGTGCTTTGGCTTCTCCAGGAGTCATCATACAGTTCGTTCATTTCGTCCATTTCCTGGGCAGATCGGATGAGCTCCTGGATATTCTCCATCATTAATGGAGCAGACTCCACCTCTCGGACCCGGGGAGTGAAGAAGGAGGGGTTGGAAGACAGTGACTCGGATTGAAACTTGGGCTCCGAGACTGACTGCAGCCTGGATGCTGACTCCAGAGCCTCCTCTGTCCCCTGACCCTCTTCCTGCTTTGCTTCCTCCTCCTCCTCTTCTTCCTCCTCTTCTTCCTGCTCTTCTTGCTCCTGTGCGTCTTCTAGCTTATGCTCTTGGATCTGCTCCTGCTTGTGCTGCTCCTGGCCTGGCCTCAGACTACTCTGTTGTTCCTTGCCTCCCAGGGACAGGGATGACTGCAGCAGCTCCTCCACATTGTTGTTGAGCCTCTCCGGCCAAGGCTGGAAAGCCTGGTGTTCTGTGGCTGCAGCAAGGTTTAGGAGGGACCAGGAGAGAGAAGAGAAAGAAGGGATCAGACTTGCATCCCCTGGAGAAAGCACATTTATCTATGCAGCTGTGAAGGTATGAGCCAGGGACACTGCAGCTGGGCGGTAGACAGGAGGATCAGGACTTCACGTCCAACCAGCTCAGCTACATACTGAGCCCGAGGCTGGGACTATATGAGATCCTATTTTGAAGCAATGTTAACACCAGCTTTTTGTCTATTTTGTTTGTTTGTATTGTTTTGGATCAGGAAATTGGGGCTGGAGAGACAGCTCAGTTGGTAAAGTACTTGCCAAGTGTGGAGGTCTGAGTTCGGCCCTTAAGATCTACATAAAAGCTGGGTGTGGTAATGTGTTTATAATCTCGCTTGGGAGGTGGAGGCAGGATGCTGCCGAGGGTTTACTGGCTCACCAGTGAGTTCCAGCTTTCTTTCTATTATTATTATTATTATTATTATTTTTTTTTTTTTTTGAGACAAGGTCTTGACTAGTCTGGAATTCAGAGTTCCCTCTGCTTCCTGGGTACTAGGACTAACTGCCCATGCCATCCCGCTCAGCAGCTCTGAGTTTCTTTTTCATTTTTCCTTTCTTTTTATGTGGGTTTCCTTTTTTTTTTTTTTTTTTTTTTTTTTTTTGTATGTGAGTACACTGTCGCTGTCTTCAGACACACCAGAGACCAGAAAAGAGCCACCTCAGATCCCATTACAGATGGTTGTGAGCTACTGTGTGGTTCCTGGGAATTGAATTCAGGACCTCTGGAAGAGCAATCAGTGCTCCTAACTGCTGAGTCCTGTCTTTCTAGTACTGTGTCTACCTTTTTATTTTTTGGATATGTTTATTTTTATTTTATGTGCATTGATGTTTTACCTGCACGTATGTTTCTGTGAGGGTGTTGAATCATCTACAACTGTCTGTCACAGACAGCTGTGAGCTGCCATGTGGTTGCTGGGAATTGAACCCCTGTCCTCTGGAAGAGCAGTCAGTGCTTTTAATCACTGAGCCATCTCTCCAGCCCAGCTCCAAGTTTATTGAAAGACCCAGTCTCAAAAAATAAGGTGGTCTAAGCTGGGCATAGGGGTATATGCATTTAATACCAGCACTTTAGAGAAAGAGGCAGGTCTTTATTTGTTCTAGATAGTGAGTTCATAGGCCACAGTGATAGCCTAGCCTAGCCATAGGCCAGCTAGGACTTCAGAGTCATAGCCTGTCTCAAAATAAATAAATATCGTAGCTGAGGAAAACACCCAGTGTTGACCTCGAATCTCCACAGATACATGCACACATACATGCACACACACATGCACACACACACATATACACTGAACACATTATGTACAAATAAGGATATTGCCATAACAGATGCCGGTGGTATGTGTCACCTTCTTACAAGGGTACCTGTTCCCTAACTTCTAGAACAAATGCTACCTTTTATCACCTTACCTAGAGAACACCATGTATTCTAAAGAACTAGCAACTCACACCTTCTATTAGAATGTGGGGGATCTAGGAATCAAATCCAGAGCCTCATGTATAGAATGCTTATATAGAACATAAGTACACGTTCTACCATTGAGCTATATTCCCAGTCCAAATACTCTCCAAAATGAAGATATCGATTTACAAACGGCCCAGAGGGCTTTTATTTTTATTTTCATTTTACGTGTATAGGTGTTTTGCCTGAATAGATACCAGTGCACCACTTCATGCAGTGCCCGTGGAGGCCAGAAGGGGGCGTTGGATCTCCCAGGACTGGAGCTGCAGACTGTTGTGTGCTGCCAAGCCAGGGCTGGGGACTGCGGTTCCCACTCTGGGAGGTCTCACCTGTGGCATGGGACACCATGGGGGTGGTCATGGAAGTGTGAAAAACTTCTGCTGAGGACTCTGCCTCCTTGAGAGTGTTGGAGGAGAGGATGGAGACTGGCTGGGAGCACCGGACCCTCTGCAAGGAAAGAAGGGAAATGGAATGCTTTTCCCAAAGAGCAGCGACTCCTGCCCCAGCAGGTTCCTCAGTCCCCTTCCATCCGTTCCTGTGCATGGACCCTTTGGAGGCAGTGGAGGGCATAACGACTGCCTTTCCCTGTCTCTCTTCTTTCCTTCACTCAGAGTAATGAGGGCTCAGCTAGAATGAACACCCCAGGTGATGCTCGCCTTGGCAAACTGAAAGGGAGCACTGAAAGGGAGCGTGCACTAAAATAATGACCTTCCTCAACTTCCTACCCCCACAGTGCTCCCTTGGCCCCGGATCACCAGATCCAACCTTTCTCACCTTGGCATAGTAGACATGGTTGGCGCAACGATACTGAGTAAACTGGCAGAAGGACTCAAACCAGGAAGCATATGGAAGGTCAGAGCAGACGGCACCTGAGGAAGGACAGCACCCATGGAGAGGCTGGTTACAGGAAGGCCAGAGCTGGGTCAAGGTCTCCAAGAATGAGAAGAGGTTCTGGGGTGAGCTGCCAGCTATCTCCTTCTCCTGACTCTCATATGAGCACGAAGCTTTTGCCCTGAGCCTAGGTGACCTCAGGACGCCTATGTTTTCCCACTGGTCTGGCCCTCACCATCTGGTACCAATCCGTGGTTTTCATATTGATCCAACTGGACGAGAGTGGGGTTCCGGCAGCCGTGGGTTGCACGGAGGCGGCAGGTGGTCTCTGCCTTCCAGGTTGGGGTCAGCAGGGCGAAGAAGCGTTCATATTCAGTGGATGAGAGAGGGCTGCCTGGAGTGGAGGCTGAAGGTTCCTCAGCTGAAAGAGGTGTTTCAGGCAGGAGCAGCACTGCAGGGTAGGGGGACAGATAAGAATGAACCTTAGCCCACAATGCACTCCGGGTCCAGTGGTCAGACAGAGACTTGAAGTAACCCCCCCCCCCCAACTCCCAATCCCCGTCAATGAACTAAGAACTGGGGTGTGTGTGACTTGGGTGATGTCTGACTAGTGGAAGGCTTCTAGGGTAAATAGCCTGTATCAGGTCCCAAGCTTGTATCAGGTCCAACTCAACCACCCGGAGACAGCCATCTCAGAACCCATAAGAAAGGGAGCTCAGGGGGCAGGGTCCTTTAGGAGCATAAGGGAGCCCTAGGAAAGACCCACCCACGGTTTCAGACCACAGCAGCTTCCAACCGGCCAAGCGTAGCCTCTCACCTTCCAGAAGCATCAGAAGGAAGCCAGCAGCTAGTTTCATCATGGCCTGGGAAGATCCACCCGTGTTTTCACAACAAAGCGACCTCCAACGGGCCAAGCCTCGGAGAGCGTGGGTCTCGGGCTGCTAGCACGAAGGCAGGAGACGCGGCTCCTACGTCACAAAAGGTGAGGGCGGAGCCAGCCACGAGGTGAACTCCTCTAAGCTGCACCGGCCAAGGACCGAAGTCAGAAGCCACAGGCTACAGCAGCCCTTCCCGCGTCTTCAGCAGCGTAGGACCTCTATTACTCGGTACCACTTTCTTCAAATTTATTTTTGTGCTGTGGGGAAATGAACCTGAGATCCCCTTCTCCTACCACAGAGCTGTAACCCCGGGGCTAAGTGCTACTTCCTGCCACTTAGCCCCTAGACCCGGGAGGTGTGTACTATCTATCACCCTTCTTCAGACAAAGATGGCGGGCTTCGTGAAGCAGTGTCCGCGGTTGTATGGAGACCTGGCTGTTGAGTATAGGCAGCACCGTGGCAACAGAGCTGGAACGTCTGAAATGAAGGCAGGGCCGGGGAGGAACTAGGGACGACACTTCGTAGGTAAGAAACAGGCCCGAAGTTAAAAGGAACGCAGGGCTGACCAAGGTGAACAGCCCGGTAAGGGTGGTCCAAGGGATACAGTTCCAGGAGGGAGGCAACCAACAATTCACTGGGAGATGGGAAGAAAGTACTACCTGTTTTGTATCTATTGTATTTAAAGGGGGAAATCAAGCTAATACTATCACAGCACACACATATAAAGCAAATACATGATTTATTGGAATTGGGTTAAAGGTGTTTCATGGAGAGCATATACGTAATTACAAATTCTGAGTCCCCCGATGCAAGGCACCCCTCCAGGTGGAGAAGCTATGGATACCACAGGACAAGGACCATTTTGGGTTTTATGTCTTGTCCTATTTCTAGCAAGCCATCTTCCTGCCTCTCATCCAATCCAGATGATGCAAAAAGAATGCTTACCACATATACGTAAACAGTCTCTACAATAAACACAGCAGGCTAGCATGGATAGCTTTTATTTACCTACCCCAACTCCTTTTACATGTGAGTAATCTGCGTTCCACCTTGCCCCTCTCCCATTCAAAGACAGCATAAATCCCCGGGCCATCAAGGTTGGGGTAACCACTCAACTAGGTCACAGCCCAAATGACCTAGAAGATCCCTCCCCACGGAGAAAAGGAAGAGCTTGGAGAAGGCAGTCTGTCCTACCTAGCTCCCAATGGGGGAAGGAGGATTGAGGGGATTGGGAGAGTGCCCCACTCCACTGCCCCAGTCCTTAAGTCAAAGCAAGGGGAATGAAGAGGACCCTCCCTCTGAAATACAGCACCAACCTCACTACGGAGGCAAAAGGACAGTGAGTGGGATTACTTCCCTCTGTGGGAGAGGTGGAAAGAGACCACATGCCATCAGTGGCTGTGTCACCTTCCCTTACTGAGGTTTAGATGCAGCCTCAGCACCGAGTGGGGAGAAGGGAGAAGGGATGACAGTACCGCACTGTCCACATCTCCCTGGACCCCCGTCCCCAGCACAGGCATTCCTCTCTCTTCATTAGCCCAGGTCAGGGGATTCTGAAGAAGTCTATGATGGAATCCATGGAAACCTACTTCTTCTTGCGTTCTTGGGAGCATCGTGGGCAAAACCTAAAACCCAACATGGAGGAGAGAAGAGTAAGACAAGCAGAAAGTAAGAGAAGCCCGGGTGCTCACTCTCACACTGGGCTTTGGGACGGCCCAGCCAGCTCCTGCCACAGCTGTCACTCACCATTTCCCTCGAGGCTTGGTTGTCAGCCCCACACAGGCAAAGTGGAACCACTCGATGGAACACTGGAAAAGGAAGATGGAACACAGTCATCAGGGAGGGACCTAAGTAGGGTGGAGGGCCACCTGAGGACTCCTGAGAGGTGCCCTTTATTCCAGTTCAGAAACTTTCTGAAGTCCCAAGCAACCTAGTCCGACCACCATCCCGTTCTGCACTCCTCTCTTCAACCGAGTCACCTCCCCCTTTTATTCCTGCCCTCATGCCCCTCAGAGCTCCTCCCCCAGCTTGAGGCAAATGGTTCTCACATCTGGGTTGTCACAGCCGATCATCTCTCCATAGGAGACCTGGTGACAAAGGCAGTATGTGGGTTCGTTGGGATCCACAGGCATGTCCAACACATCAGAGGGGTGGACACTGCCAAACGTCACTGAGGGCATCCCATACTCAGGACTTCTGCATGCCAAGAGGAAGACAAATGTCATCTGCAGGAAGGGAGACTACAGCCTGTGCTCCGAGGTGATAGATGATGGTGAGGCAAATGATATGTGGCGGCTTCTCCATCCAGCAGACACCACAGTGACAGAGTTACTGGCACACAAGACAGGGAAAGCGGCAAGAGGCATGGCTGGCTGGGAAGGGGGTGTCCTTTGGCATACTCACGTGCGCACAAGTTTTAACTTCTTCTGGGCAGCCTTGGGGGCTTCTTCATCTGAGTTTTTCCCTTTGGAACGGGCACGGGCAGCTTTTTTCTCCTTTTGGGTCCGGCCTTCTAGGAAGAAAGGGTAAGCCGGAAGGCAGAGACAGAAAGATGGGTTAAGTTCTCTGTTCCTGATCCAGGCAGTGCTGCTCCCTCACAGCTGGAGTTGGCCTCTTCTCCCTCTGACTCTTCTCCCTCAGCTCACAGCCCCGCCCCCCTCCTCACTCTTTTTGCCTTTGCTGGAAGAGCTGTCATAGTCACTTGACTCGATCTGCTTTTCCTTCAGATCAGCCTCAAAACGGGCCAGGTCTGTGTCCAGTCGCCGAATGTGTTTGTCCACCTGTGGGGGAAGGATGGGAAGAGGTCCAAGGCTGGTTCTGATGAAAGAAAACAGCTAAGGTAGACTGATGAATCTCCCAGACCCAAAACAGATCCCAACATAGCTGAAAAAGGGGTCTAAGACCCTGAGGATTAGATGGGAGATAGGTGGAAAGCCATGAACAGGGCCATACCATTTCATATGTCTGCATGGCCAGCTGCACCTTGTCGTCACCAAATTCCTTGCACTTGCCATAGGCCTCCTGGATCTGTCTGAGAAGGGCCAACTTTTCCTCGGAGCTCAGGCTGCGGGCGCTACTCATATACTCAGTGGCCAACTTGTCAATTTCAGCCTTCAGGTCTACAACAGAGACAGGCCTGGGTCACAACGGCCCCTGGTGGCTAGATGAAGATGAGACAGACTTCTTCCTCTTGTTCCTTGGACCTTTTCCATTGGCCATCAAAACCTTCCAAATGAACTGAACTGAACTGAACTGGTACTATGCCTCGTAGTCAGGAAATGGAACACACTCAAATTATTTGGGCTTTTTTTGGGTTGTTTTGAGACACTGTCAGTATGTAGCTTAGCCTGGCCTTGAACTTGGGGTATCCTCCTGCCTTAGATTTCCTAACACTGGGATAAGCATGTGCCACCATGCCTGGCTAAGTCTGTCTTAAAGTACCTTCAAGGTACAGAACACATGGCTGCCACAGTTAGAACTGAGTCTACTGCAAAGGTACTGTGGAATTCTCTGCAAGCATGTTAACAAAGCGCACTTGTGACGATGTTTCAAGATGCTTCTCTGCAGGGCTTGCTTGCTGCCTGCCTCCTGAGTTCAGTTCCAAAGGCCATCTTCTTTCTTAATAACATCTCCAAACAGCTCTGCCCTGACTCCTACAAACCAGGCTGTGTCACTCATGGGCATGCTGGCCTCCAGGTCTCTCTCTCTCTCTCTCTCTCGAGATAGGGTCTTACCCAAGTTGGCCTTGAATTTATGATACTCCTGCCTAAGTAGCCAGAGTGCAGGGTCTGAAATTTTAACATCAGGTCCAAATTCCTTCAAGGAATGCTGCTTCTCCATCCTTCTGGTTCACCCTACTTTTTTCTTTCCATTTTCTGAGTACCAAGTTTCACTCTGTAGCTCAAGATGTCTTAGAACTTACTATATAGTCCAGGCTGACCTCAAACAGAAGCAAATCCTCCTGCCTCAGCCTCCTGAATGCTGAGATTCCAGGTGTGAGCCACCACATCCAGTTTGCTCATCTTACGTTGCTCATCACTTATAACTTGCTCACAATTCTTGTCATTTTCTTTTTCTGTTTGTTTGTACACCTTAGATACTGTTCAAAACACCTTAATACTAGGGGGCTGGTGATGTCCCAGAACACTGACTTGAAGATCTCTACCCCCTAACATTATGTAGGGGTCATAAAATGACAATGGAAAGAGGCAAAAGGCCAACAGTAACCCAGCGTAGCACCAGGGAGTGGGAACATCTGAGAACATGCTATCCCAGGCCTTTAGAAGAAATGGAAAAAGTATACAATTCTGTAATTTCCAACTGGACTCTGTACATAGAATCAAGAGTTACAATGGCATTGCAAAGAAATCCAACTGATTTAACCATCTCGCAGACAGCTGTCGGGCAGATGTCCATGGTGGTAGGTGATAACCAGGAAGACGCTTAGCCAGAGCAACTTAAGTCACGGCTTCACATCCTAGCCTGTTACCTCTTTGAACAGGGCTACATAGGATGGAACTTGAGACTTATATATCCTTCAGTAGGTATGAGGACACCTTCAAAATGAGCCTTAAATCAGGAGCAGAGCAACCTGAGCATTGCAGTGTAGCCTTCCTTGGGTTCCCAGTGGATACCTCAGTAGAGCCAAATCAACTCCGCATCCAAGGACGGAGACGACATCTAATGTGTCCGAGTTGAGGAATACAGTACAGTACTTCTATGTTTTCTTCCTTTCACTTTTATTATTATTGGTTAGTTCTATTTCTTTTGTTTGTTTGTTTGTTTTTTTGTTTGTTTGTTTTGTTTTGAGAAAAGGTCTCATGTAGCAAAGGCAGACCTCAAACTCTGGGTATGTACCTAAAGATGACCTCAGAATTTTTTTTTTCTTTTCCCCACAACAGGGTCCCACTATGCAGCCCTTGCTGGCCTCAAACTCCCCAAGATCTACCTGCCCATGCTGCCATGCCCTGCCTTTCTTTTTACTAACTTCTCAGCAAGTTCCCAGCAGCCAACCATGCAGTTGTATGTAGTCTCAGGCGCTGTGTATTTGGGGATAGCAAACACCGCGATGAAGTAGAACTTGTGCTTCTCATGCAAAAGCAACAGACAAAACCAGGAGAAATGTCTAGGCTTGGTATCTTCAATTCTTGAGGAAACAAGGTACAAAAATTTTAACACCCGTGAACCTTATTTATTTTGTGCATAATTTGTTTGTGTGTGGATGAATGTGTACAGTGGCCCACTTGTTGTGGTCATAGAACCAATTTCCGGGAGGTTTTCTCCTTCTACTGTGGGTCCTGGGGATAAGCTTAGGTCATCAGGCCTGGTGGCAAACACCTTTACCCACTGAACTGTTTGGCCAGCTCAGCATCACTGAATTCTTGAAGCATCGTCTCAGTACTTCATTTGATGTGGAAAAGTAGAAAGAGAATGGCCATTATCTTCTTTTAAGAATTCTCAAGTCAGGCTGGAGAGATGGCTCAGCGGTTGAGAGCACTGGCTGTTCTTGCAGAGGACTTGGGCTTGGATCCCAGTACCCACATGGTGCCTCACAACCATCTTTAGCTCCAGATTTAGGAGATCTGATACTGTCTGCTGGTCTCTTTGCATACCAGGCACACACACATGATACACAGATATACAAATAGGCTAACACTCACACATACATACATACATATATACATACATACATACATACGTATGTACATTCATACATACATGCATACACACACCCCCAAATAAGTCACAGTTCACCAGAAGGTGTGGTAGCAGAAAGCAGAAAAACACATATTGATCAACAAAAGCGTGTTATTCTGTACATACCCTCTGTCCTTTGGTCTAGGTCCCTCATGAGCTGAAAGTTTCTCTGTAATTCAAATGGGAGGTTTTCAATACCTGGGAAGAGACAGAAATAGTCACCAGACTACATGGAAGTCTTGGCAAGTGCTCTACCACTAAGCTACACCTCAGCTTGCTGCAGCTGTCTTTTTTTTTTTTTTTTTTTAGATGTGAAAATCTTTATTGGATATTTTATTTACATTTCAGATGCCACCTCCTTTCCCCATTTCCCCTCCCTAGAAAACCCCTATCCCACCTCTCTTCTCCTTTTTGCTTTTATACTATTTTTTAAATGTTAATCAAAGACTTTATAAGTTTAGTAATGCTCAATAACAAGATGCCTATACAGTCAGAAGTGTAACCCAATACCCAACCTAGATATATCAACTATTTTTGACTGGCGGAGACACGAGAACATCTGCCTTCATGTCCCCACCCTTGTCACCTAGCTCCTCCTCTCCTCCCGCAGCTGTCTTTTTATTTAATCTTTTTATATTATTATTGTTTAACCTTTTTATTTATTTATTATTTCTGTGATGCTGCGGATGGAATCCAGGGCTTTGAGTATGCTAGGCAAGTGTGCTGCCACTGGTCTATATGCCTAGCCGACAGCTCCTTTGAAAATGAAGTTCAAGCTGGAAATAGCAGTAGGAGGCAGGGGGATTATGAACTCACATCAGTCTCAGCCACACAGGGAGTTTGAAGCCACCCAGTTACGTAAGATATTGTTTTAAAAGGCAAAACAAGGAACAGGAAAATAGACACAAGTAAAGTTCAGGGCCTGGAGAGATGCTCAGCCGAGAGGAGCACTGGCTGCTCTTCCAGAGGACTGGAGTATGGTTCCCCGCACCCATACTGAGTGGCTCACAAGTACCTATAACTCCAGCTCTGGGGGATACAGTGTTTCTGAGTTATAAGGGGACACAGAGAAACAACATTCCCATGGATGCATAGTTAATCAAAATTTTAAAATACTTTTCTAAGATGCAATTCAGTATTTAAAAAATGAAGTATGGCGTGGCGGTGGTGGCGTAAGCCTTTAATCCCAGCATTTGGGAGGCAGAGGCAGGCGGATTTCTGAGTTCGAGGCCAGCCTGGTGTGAGTGCCAGGACAGCCAGGGCTACACAGAGAAACCCTGTCTCGAAAAACAAAAAAACAAAAAAACAAAAAACAAAAAAAACAAAAAAAAAAATGAAGTATGGTTCAGTTTTCCCCTCATTTGAAATTGTGTGATTATGTGTGTGTGTGTGTGTGTGTGTGTGTGTGTGTGTGTGTGTGTGTGT
>JANHMN010000008.1:53268033-53375533 GCA_030674055.1 Rhabdomys pumilio
TGTGTGTGTGTGTGTGTGTGTGTGTGTGTGTGTGTGTGTGTGTGTGTCTGTAGCCCAGGCTGGCCTCAAACTTGCTTTGTAGCCAAGAATGACCAACAATGAATTTCTGATTCTTCTCAAGTGTTAGGTCCTAACAGTGTCAATATGCTAGCTGTATACAGCGCTGGTGATCAAACCCAGGGTATCCTGCATGCCTGGTAGGCATTCTATCAATTAAGCTACACGCACAGCCCTAAAATGAGGGATTTATCTGTGACAGGATTCATTTGCCCTTTTTTTTTTTTAAAAGAGAAGGCCCACCCCTCTTTTTCAGCTAACCTCCTGTGTCTCCAAGCGTCCGACCTCCTCCTCTTTGGTGACCTTACTCTACAAACCAGTTTTCTCTCTTTCGGCTTCTGCTCTTCTTTGCTCTCAACTTTAGTGCTCATTATGCATGCTGTGTTCCACACACATTACGGCTGTGTTCCACACTTTCTACCTGGCTTAGCTCACTCAGTCTTGCCATCTTCCTGCTGGATCTGCCGACACACTGGCCTTCTAAGCATCCCACACTTGGCAGCAACTTCCTGGGAATCCTGTCTTCCTCACCTGCCCCTACCTGCTCCCCTACTCCACTTCTGTTCATTCTCCAAAGTTCAGTGTCAGAACTGGACTTTCCCAGACCACAACAAATGCCTTACATAGATAGGCTGTCAGGATAATCTAGTATTTTTAATATTTATCCAACCATAACTAAATAATTAACAGTTACTTTGGGTCTGTCTCCTTAACCTTCCAGGACAGACATATATGCCTGGATCAATTTTAGATTTCCCTCATGTTTAGAATTGCCTTGTATTCAGAAAGTATCAAGTAAATAACTGAATAAATGCATGACTAGTTAAGCTCCATAAAAGCAAAATCTCTTTACACAGCTTAACCTCAGATTTTCCTCTTTGGTGGTGAAGACTGAACTTCAATCCCAGGGCTTTCCTCTGTTAGGCGAGTGCTCTAATGTCATCTCCTAAATAAATATAAAGACAAGGCCTCATTATGTAGCCCTGGCTGGCCTAGATTTCATTATGTAATACCAGGCTGGTCTCAAACTCACCAAGATCTTTCCAAGTGCTGGGATTTAAGGCATGTGCTACCCAAACTTGAATCTAACTCAAATGTAAAAACTGTTTCTACTAAACAAGGCTTGGTGCTTATAATCACTAGCACTGGGGAGAAGGAGGAGATTCTGGAGGTCAACGTCATCGTCAGCTATGTGTCCAGTTCAAGGCCAACCTGGGCTGTATTACACACTGTCTAAAAAAGCGAAACGAGGTGCTTCTACTACTTGAACTTAAGTCTGTGAACACACGTTCACTAGGATGACTGGCAATGAACAGGTCACCAAATCAAAATGACTCATCTTTTGTCTGAGGCAGTCGGTGTTACCTTCTCTTTAAGTAACTTAGTTCCTCCTACATTGCCAATACTAGATCAGAGGCCTTCTTGTAATGGCAGCACTGACATCTTGTCCTTTAAATCCTGTTTGCAGAAGCTCACTGTCTTTTACTGTCTCTGTGGCTTTCCCCTGAATAATCTCACTGTCAGATTTTATGCCTATTTCTTTTGTTTTGTTTTCGATTTTTCAAGACAGGGTTTCTCTTTCTCTGTGTAGCCCTGGCTGTTCTGGAACTCACTCTGTAGACCAGGCTGGCCTTGAACTCAGAAATCCGCGTGCCTCTGCCTCCCAAGTGCTGGGATTAAAGGCATGGGCCACCACTGCCGCCAGATTTTATGCCTATTTTTGTTTTGTTTTGTTTGTTTGGTTTTTTTTTTGTTTGTTTTTTGTTTTTTTTTTGTTTTGTTTTTTGGTTTTTGTTTTTTGTTTTTCGAGACAGGGTTTCTCTGTGTAGCCCTGGCTGTCCTGAAACTCACTGGTAGACCAGGCTGGCCTCAAACTCAGAAATCCGCCTGCCTCTGCCTCCCAAGTGCTGGGATTAAAGGCGTGCACAACCACCGCCCAGCTTTATGCATATTTCTAAGGCAAAGATTAAATACATTGTTATTACTCTTGAATCTCCTACACTGCTGATGATATAGTTTATTTTCCAAGCAGAATTCATCTTGGATTTTCCTTCTCTCTCAATCACATAGTCATTCAATCAATCTTGCCATGTTTAGTATCTAAAACTTCCTGTCATTCTCGAAGATCAGGTCAGCACTTCTGGCTTGGATTGCTACCATTATCTCTGATCAGTTACCTTCTTTTATTAAAATCAATACTCTATTTTAAGACGCAAATACCTTAGTTTGGCATAAGAGTCTGTCTAATATATCCCCAGCCTATTTCTCACTTCCCAGTCTCTACACACACACACACACACACACACACACACACACACACACACACGGGGTGGGGGGAGGAGGAGAAAAGACAGGGAGGAAGAGACAGTCAGGCTCTTCATTTTTTGAGAACTGGATTTTCTTAATAAGTAAAGCATTTCAGCAACCAACTCAGTGGTCACTCTATTCCACCCAGCAAGCTTAATGAGAAGCCACTTTTGAGACATAAATGACTAAAGGAATTAGGTCAAATATTTGCAGCTGCTCCAAATGGCAGTGTGTAAATAACGACGCTGCACAACTTAAAGAAAAATCTACTCTCAAGAATTGAGTCAGCAAATACTGTTCCTGCTTCCCCTAACCCTTTAAAATCCAGCTCCGATCCCACGGGAAAGCCCTTCCCTCGCCCATACCTTGAGCGAGGCCTCTATTCCCACTGCCCCGCCCCCTCCCTCTTCACCCTTAAATAGATCCTCCCACGGAACCCTTTCCCAACTGTGATCTTCAGACTACCAGAACCTAGGGGTCATATAGACTGTCAACCTGGACCCTCTACACCACTCTATGACCCATGACCCCCTTCTCCAGTCGGGTCTTACTGTCCAGATAATGTTCCAAATACATCCCAGCAGCCATCTTGAAGCAAAACAAAGCAACTTCCGATCCTCCCCGGAAGTGACTGAAACAGGACAGGCGCTGTAACCATTCTTGGATTACAGCCTTTCCGTACCTGAAAGAACTTCCGCCCTTACTAAACGATCGCCCCCAGATACATCCGCCCGGCACTGAACGTTTTTGAGCGCCTATTCACGATCACTTACAGCGAGGCTGCTTTAGACTGGCTTCCGCCCTTAATAAGGCGCCAGTATGTTTCTGCGACAGGCATGACGTCACGCGAAATCGCCATTTTGCATTCTCTAGCAAACTTTTTCCCTCCCAAAACAGGAATGTCTGGTATATGGGGGGAATCTGTACTGTCTAGTTATAGTCTGTAAATAACTACTTTCAACAATAGGGTATGGAGCTGCTTTGTTTTACTTATGAATTTGACCATCAAAGTCCCAGCTTAAGCAGAATAGTCTCGGAAGCTGATGCTTTCTTCAGAAGTTGTCAGGCTTTGCAAATTTAACCGTTTGCATCTCTCATCACTCTTTTTACAAGCTTCTTTGCGCAGCCCTTGCTGTCCGCGAACTCACAGACCTACTTGCCTCTGCCTCACAAATGCTGGGATTAAAGGCATGCGCTATGGAGACCCATGTTTATGTTTTGAACTTAAAAGTATTACCATGATCTGAAAAGACTGGGTCATCAAAGTATATCAAGGTATATATCAGCCTTCACTCTAGTCAAAAGTATCACCCTTTGCACAAATCCAAGAGCCTTGCAGGTTGCTGCTATCCTAGGGAAACAGATTCTTGCAAATAAGTGTTACCTCAACTTTCACAGTAGTTACACCACATACATTTTTAAGACAAAATTTTAGCTCCCTTAACCCAAATACTGTAAAGAAGGGCACGATAAAAGCCCAAGTTTACTACTCAGCAGATGCTAAAGCAAAGCAGCAGGATGTGGACTCCATTCTAATATAAGACCATGCTGTTGGATAACTGACTGCCCACTTTTCTCTATACAATGAGAATAACAGTAGACAACATTATCATTGAGCGAAAGTGGAAATGGATATTCACCCACGAAGGAGGTGCTGATTCCAATCCTCGGGATGAGAGGAGGGTGGTCAAACTCTGTAGTCGGTGGAGAGAAAACTGCATCAGGCAGCTAACCGACAATGGGTATACTGAGGGACTGTTCTGGAAGCCTGTCCCAAATTAAATGGGACTTACTTATCCACATCACTAAGTAATGACAGTTGGTCAGTTCTCAGATATGAGAACGTTTGTCAGTTTTTTCAGTACTGTATCAAGGGTTTTATCTCCATGAAGCAGTCTTGGGAAATTAGCCGAATCCTTTCAAGGTAGACTGTGGGAAGTCTTAGGTTTCTTGTTATGCTGTCCAGTACAACGGTATTCCATTTTAGGTGAACATGATAACCATTATCGTCATGGCAAGTTCACTGCATTTGGTATTTTCTTCAGTCTTAAACCCAGTAGCTGCTGGTTATGGTTTCCACCACTGGAAACCTGGTCTTAGGCACTGCAGTCTAATAAGACACTATGTATATGTACACAATGCCCAGTAGAATTTGGATAAAATGGGGGGGAGGGACAAGTAGTACAGGTCCTTTCAAGAGGCCATACGTCTGTGTCCCTACCCCATCTGCAAGAGACAAAAGTTCTCTATGTAGTCCTGGCTGTCTTAGAACTTGCTATGTAGACCAGGCTGGCCTCTCAGATATCCAACCACCTCTGCCTCCTGAGGAAAGTCATGCACCACAATAGCCTGGCTTCTTTTTTTTTTTTTGAGGGCAAAGGGTAAGGAATATTGCTGTTTTATTAAACAAAACCTTGTCTCATGTATGTAGGCAGTGTAATCCCCATGATAGGATTTGTACACAATTGTTCCTAAACTGGAAATGGCTTTGGAATAACCCATATGGTGGCTTATCACCCAAGAATCCCTTCTTCACACACTCCAGTTTAAATCCTTAGTGCTGTCCTGGAATACCTCCCAAATAGCCTTTCCCCATGCTAGCTTACATCAGTAGCTCACTGCCTCTCATCCTTAAACATGAATTTATTTCTATACAATGTTCTAAAAACGCCCCTTAGTTTGTACATAAGTTTTCATTTTTAAATTGCTTTATAACAACTGTATAATTCCTGATTTTAATTTTCTTTTATCTGAAATCTCCCATGATTAAAAAAATAAAAGGCAAAAGAAAATTAAAATGCCATGGCCAGAGGACAAGGTGGAGAAAAAAATAAGACAAAAAATAAAACATCAATATGAAAATTCTCAGAGATAATGCATTTATAAACACAGAAATGGGTACAACAAAGATGGCCGTGATGAGCAGGTATATATATATATACTTATATATATATATATTTATATATAAATCCATGTCCGGCATCTGACCGTGGCACCTAGGGAGGCTATGTCCAGTCCTGTGTGTGCCCTGCATCCTCCCTCTCTGCAAAAGCCCAGATGGAATTGCAGAGAGCACAGCGAATGCAGCTCCCAAAGTCCCTTGGACTGGGGGAGTGAGACTGAGTACGCAGGCCCTTGGTTGGCAGAGAAGGAAGGAGGCTGTAAGGAAAAATCATAACTCACACTCTTAAGCCACCCTTGGTCACCTGGGGAATCTCTGGCACCTTGGCAATCATGAATCAGCTATTGCCCCCTTACCAATAAAAAGGTATAGTCACCACCCAATATGAAGTGAGACCATGTAAGGGGAAGAAAATGGCTCACAGGGGACAGGCCACGTGCAAAATCTGTTCTTTTACAGGTAAGCATAGAACGGAAGGCTGGTGGCATTTAGGGATTCCTTCTCTGTTATCTGGGAGGGCCAGCCACTAGTCTTCCATCAGCCCCAACTTTGAGGATGAAGAGAGAAAGGTAAGCGCCCCACACTGGACAAGATGTGAGGTCACAGCAGATCCTTCTCTCAAGCACCAAGCCCCAGTTTTCAAAGCTCTGTTTGGATGGGGGCTGTTGGATAACACTATCAGCCCAGGATTCCTTGGCCAATCAGGAGCAGCTGAGATTAAGGATGGTTATCTTGCGAAGAAAAGCCATGCCTGAGACCCAAGGAGCTGGAGCCAGGACTTGTCAAGGAAGAAGAGAACTTTCCCACCAAGAAGAATTGACAAAGGAGGGACCAGGACTTCTCCCCTCTTTCCAATGGATGGCAGTTCGGATCTCTAAGAGCTGGCCAGGTGCTCCACCTGGATGGTGCTGGTGGTGACAGTGAGGCAGATGTCTTTATGATGCTCTGCCGGCTTATAGGGAGTCAGGTCAAAGGAACACTGGGGTGGAGGGTTTGGGTTGCTGTCCCCACCACCCCCTCCCTGGGGAGCTGCCCCAGGGGACTGGAAGTGTGGTGGCTGTGGAGGTGGTGGCTGCTGCTGCTGCTGCGATGCCTGTGAAGCTTGGGCTTGGGCCTGAGCCTGAGCCTGAGCCTGGGCCTGGGCCTGAGCCTGAGCCTGGGCCTGGGCCTGGGCCTGAGCCACTGCTGCTGCCGCCGCTGCTGCTTGCACTTGTTGTTGAAGATCAGGAGGGTTGTGTTTGCGCATATGTTTCATAAGGTATGTTTCCTGAGGGAGATGGGTATAAAAAAAAGTTAAGATAAAAGGAAAGGAAAAAGACAACCTGCAACTCTTAACCTGGGATCTTACTCTGTAGTGTCTATTCATGAAGGGATGTTCTGAAGTTGGGCAAAAACGAAACTTTAGAAGTCACTGTGGACACTGAGCTGGCAGTCAGAAACCTATTTCAAAGACCTCTGAACAAAGCCATTATAACCTTGTTCTGGAATCTCATAGAAAATCCCTCTCAAAAGTTAGCCTTTTGTCTAGAATGAAGAGTCATTGCTTATGGTTCTAATTATCTCTGAATACTGACTCTAATAAGCAAGAGGAGGGGAAAGCAGATGACAAGCCAGTTACCCACAGACCTCTATCAAGGACACAGTGGACTGCTATCTCAAGGGATAGGGGTAGGGGAAATGACACAAAGTACTTACTGATGTATATGCCCGACTACAGATTGTGCAGGTATAAACCTTGGCGTGTTTCACTGTGTGTGTAGACAAGTGAGCCTCTAGAGAGGCTGCGTCTGTATATGCTCGGTGACAGTTGTGGCACTTGAAGGGTTTATCTTTGTTGTGCTGCCGTCTGTGAGACTGCAAACCAATGAGAGAAACCAAAATAAGTACCTACTCTTCCTTGGCCTTTAGAGAGAGACAGCCTTAAGGCGAGCATAGGCCATCCTAGCTTCCCTTTCTACAGGAAGGCAGTAGAGACTGCTTTGAATGAAGCTTTAGGACTAGTGACTAAGAGAGGAAATGTTACTCGAATGGTATAGCGTTGGGTCCTTAAAGTTACAATGGCTTTCAATGGTCTTTAAAGTGAGGCATGGGGAGTACATGGTCCTTTCTAGGGGCTCACAGAATCAACTCTTCAAAACAATGAGGTAAAGGCCGAGGAGATATCTCAGTGGGCAGGGTGCCTGCTGTTTGTTGAGAACTGTGTTCAGATCTCAGCATCCACAGAAGAGCAGGGTGAAGGGTTGTGGAAACAGGAGGATGCCTAAAGCCTACTGGTCTACTCAAAACAGACTGAGCTCTAGATGTAGTAAACAATATTGCCTCACAACTACGGTGCAAAGTATACATACCTCCAATTACCTGTACTCAAGCCTAAACAGTCACAACAAGTCTGCACGCACGCACGCACGCACGCACGCACGCACGCACGCACGCACGCACGCAGACACGCGCAAGGTGTGTGCCTCTGCACTCTTGCTCTCACATTATAGATCAACACTATCAGATGAAAGGAATGTTTACACTCACCTAAGCCACAGACCTTGCAAAACTCCTGGGCATAGCAGCACATGGCTGTAATCGCAGCACTTAGAAGGCTGAGGAGTTAGGATGGCAGGTTCAAGGCCAGCCTGACTTACGGCATACCATTTTAAGAACAACAAACTCATAAGGGCTGGGTGTGTAGCTCAGCGGTAGAGTGCTTGCCTAGAGTAGGCTATGAAAAAAAAAACCTTGCAAAATATGAAATATCATTCTCCCATTAAGTCCCTTCAGTGAGAGTTGGGAATATTAATGTTCTATTAGTGCTACCATGTGATTGGTTTATATATAATTATTTTTTTGTTTCTTGAGACGGGGTTTCATGTAGCCTAGGTTGTGTGTGTGTGTGTGTGTGTGTGTGTGTGTGTGTGTGTGTTTTAAATATTTGTGCAGGCACATCTCTGAGTTTGAGGCCAGTTTGGTCTACAGAGCAGGACAGCCAGCGCTACCTGTCTCAAAAAACAAAATGAAACAAACAAACCCCAAAACCCCTAAAAACAAAAACTCAGAAATGAGTATTTGTGCCGGTGCCTTGGGGGCCAGAAGTGGCACTGGATTCCCTGTAGAGTTAGAGGTAGGCAGCTATAAGTCACCTGGCGTGGGTATTGAAACATACACCCAGGACCTCTGCAAAAACAGCAAATGCTCCTAAGTGCTGAATCTCTCCAGATGCTATTTTGTTTCTTCTAGCTTACTATGAAGTCCAGGGGAGGCTGGTTCCAGGCACATGTCACTGTTCCCATTACCAGAGGGTTTTTGGCTTTTTGGTTTTTTTTTTAAATTTCATCCATACCAGGGACTGGACCCGTGGCCTGGTACATGCCATACACGTACTATCAGAAAGCTACAGAGCCAGTTTTTTCCCCCTTTTATTAGTGTGTGTGTGTGTGTGTGTGTGTGTGTGTGTCCCAGACTGTGTGTACGCGCATAAATGCATTATGTAGGGTGTGTGTGCCTGCCATGGCACATGGGTAATAGATAACGAACAACTTTTCAGAGTGAGCTCTCTCCTTCCAGTCAGGCTTAGCTCAGAGAGTCAGGCTTGTAAGGCAAGGATGTCTCAGCATTGAGCCATCCTATCAACCTCCAGTCTTTCAAAAAAAAAAAAAACAACCTTTTTGGGTGTATGTTCAGATGCACGTATGTGCACATGCAGAGGCCAGTGACAACTTTGGTGTCATTTCTCAGGAGTCACCCACCTTGTTTTCTCAGACATGGTCTCTTAGTGGCCTGGGGCTAGGCAATGGGTTTAGGCTGGCTGGCCAGTGAGCTCCAGGGGGCCTGTGTCTACTTTCCCAGCACAGGAAAAACAAGCACATACCAAGACTACTAATTTTTTTAAAAGAAGATTCTAGGGCTAAATTTCAAACCTTCAATGTTTGTGGAGAACACTTTACTGTCTGAGCTAACTTTACAACAATTTTATTTTTAAATTTTGAGACAATGTTATCATTATGTTGCCCAGGCTGACCTGAACTCATTTTGTAGCATAGGAAGGCCTTAAACTTTGGATTCTTTGCCTCAGTCTTCCAAGCAGCTGGGATTAAAACCTAGCAGGCCCAGCTTCACTTCAGGTTTTTTTTTTGTTTGTTTTTGTTTTGTTTTTTTTTTTTTGAAGACAGGGTTTCTCTGTGTAGTCCTGGCTGTCCTGGAACTCACTCTGTAGACCAGGTTGGCCTCGAACTCAGAAATCTGCCTGCCTCTGCCTCCCAAGTGCTGGGATTACAGGCGTGCGCCACCACTGCCCAGCCACTTCAGTAATTCTTAAGAGAATTTATTTCTCTTGGAAAACTCGAAGAATCACAGTACTAGCTAAATGGCACTCCCAAGTCTCAGACTCAAGGTCTCATGTGGAACCCAGACACTGACCTGCAGATTGGAGAGTTGTGTGAAAGCCTTCTCACAGCCCGGGTGTGCACATTTGTATGGTCTGTCACCGGTGTGGATTCTATACAGGATGAGAAGAGGCAGAGTATGGACATGAGCAAGGTCACTTAGAGACAAGTTCCGTACAAGGTCTTAGCTTCTTCAGGTTGCCTTCCAAGAAAGCGCCTCAGACGCATGTGCACGAGGCGCGAGCTCTGGCTCCTCTTTGCCTTGGAATAGTTTGTAATGTCTGATCTCTGTTCACTGCCTACAGCACTCAGCTCAAAGACATCCTCATTCTGCTGGGAGAAGAGGGACTGAGGGCTCAGCATCCACGTCCCAGGCAGGGCATGATTTGACATACAAACTTGTTCCTATAGCAACCATCTGAGTGAACATTCAGAAATGAAAGGAAAACACAATTATAAGGAAAAAGAAAAATATCCAACACTTCCTCTTTGGTCCCTACCCTACAGGCAGAAACTGTCCCTCGACCTTGAGCATCACATCCAGATATAGTTCTGTGGTCAAAGAACAAGTTACAATGACTGTTGAAAGAAGCAATGACTTTAGTGGAAACTCATGGGAATTCCTAAGGATATTCCCTCCAGTCTAACTCTTAATGACAGGAAATCCTGAGATTGGAACCAATTTAACCTCTTCCCCCAATACCATAGGGCACTCTGTCTACTAAGATGAGCCCAAGACATGAGGATGCACCAACACCTGCTCCTTTTCAGGGACTTCAGACCATCTCTGTGATCAAGGCCTCAAATACATGAAGACAGCAAACTCCAAGTCTGACCATTTTCAGGTGAGAACATCACAGCCACAAGAAGCAAGGTGAGATAGCCAATTGCCAGGAGTCCGGACTTCATCTTGAGATATCAGCAAAGGAAACCATCAGCTCTTCAAGTTGTCAGACTCCCTTCTCCCTAGTAACTCCATATTGACAGATTAAATGCAAGCATCCTACTTATGAAGTAAGAGCTTTTCGTTTGTTTCCAGTTCTCTGGGAATGTTCAGTTCATGTTTCCTTCTGTGCTCTTGGCATCCCTCGGAATCTTGCTTGTTGCTGTTGAGTGTATCCAGGCTGGTGCTAGCTTACATCTGATTATATCTCCCATTTATAACGGGTGCCCTGAGGCACGAAGAAGAAATCTGGTAAGAAGTGTGCTTGGTATTTTCAGGGAGGAAAACGAAGGAAAGAGTTATCTTTGTTCCAAGTTTGTCTCTGTCTTTAATCAATCAGGAAAGTATCATGAAAATCACTGTGTCTTTTCAATACAGTTTGTGCTCCAGAAAGACTCTCTTGGCGTCCACTTCTTTTCGCTCTGCTGCCAGTCATATTCTCCTCCAGCCAGGTCTCACCTCCAGCCAAGTCTCTCCCCCGCCCCCCCCGCATGCGGGTGGTTGTGTGTCTCCGGGGCGGGGGGTGGGGAGGGCATGCCAGCGGGGCGGGATCAATAGCCCGCCCCTCTCCCTTACCGTGTGTGCTGCTGGAGGTGGGAGAGCTGGCGGAAGGCCTTCTGGCAGTAGGAACAGTTGTAGGGCTTGGCCCCCGAGTGGATACGGAGGTGCTGAGCCAGGTAGGAGGTGTTGGCGAAGGTCTTGGAGCAGTGCGGGCACTTGTGGGGCTTGATGGTCTCCGTGTGCATCTTGGAGTGAATCCTGCCGGAGAGGAGAGGAGGGAAGGGGGGAGGAGGAAGCAGTTCGATACCATGGGCTCAGCTCTCTGCTGGGTGAAATGATGTTGCTTGACGGATGAGAGCACCCCCTCCTCCCTCCCAATAAAGCTCCGGCTGCAGAGGCTAATGAAGAGGATACCCATGTCTAGGTTGCTGCTGACTGCGAGTCGGTGACTAGAATGGCAGTGAATGATGAAGACTGCAACCCATGGCTCTGGTAACCTTACAGCACTCAGTCCTGTCAGCCTCGGCCTTCTCCTAAGGTTACACTCACCACAGTTACCCTGTTTCCAAATAGTAATTTGAACATAGGCCAATATCGCCTGTTCCCCATGGACCTCAAGTTGAATGCACACCATGGCTCTGAACTGAAGCATATAGTAAAAGCAGGGTCTGCTCTGTAGAAGATTTCCAAACAGACACAGAAAGAAACCACAAAAATCGTTCCAGAACTGGGGATTGGAAATCACAATTTTCAAGGCCCCCCACACTGCTAGGATACACAGTTTAATTTTCAGACAGTAACAAAAGTAAGATATCAAAAGGCAAAGGAGAGAATGGTTGGCACAGGCCACATGGCCTTGGAGGTTTTATCCCTAGGTAACGGGTAAAGCAGCCTTACCGGGTGTGCTGCTGCAGATGTGAGAGCTGGCGGAAGGATTTCTCACAAAAGTTACAACTATAGGGCTTGGCCCCTGAGTGGATACGGATGTGCTGGGCCAGGTAGGAGCTGTTAGCGAAGGTCTTGGAGCAGTGTGGGCACTTGTGGGGCTTGGTCTCGGTGTGTGACTTGGAGTGGATCTGCATCTCCGACTTTGAGTAGAAGGTCAGTGAGCACATCCGGCACCTGGCCAAGCAAGGGCAACATTAGAGCCTTCCCTCCAGGAGGCGCTGTGAGCCTCACAACCCTGCCAAGAGAAGCCCACCTATCTGATCCCATCTCCTGATCCAGCTACACAGTGAGGCTTGTAGAAGCTTTCTCTCTTCTATTTAAAGAAAAGGTCTCATGTAGCTCAAGCTGGACTTGAACTCATGATACTCTTGTTTCTTACCTCCCAAATGCTGGGATTATAATAGCTATGTGCCACCAAGCCCAGCCTCTTAAGTCTCTTTCTTGCCTAAGCTGACACAGTGCCCAGGACTCAGAAACACCCAATAAATGCTTGGTAAATGACTAGATACCCTAAGTATACAAAATTAAGCATTCAACTCCAGTAAAGCAGAAAAATATTATGAGCTAAGTGAATACAGATCAGAGGTTCTCAACCTTCCTAATGCTGTGACCCTCTAATACACTCCCTCATGTTGTAATGACCCCCAACCACAAAATTATTTCATTGCTACTTCATAACTGAAACTTTGTTTCTAAAATGAATCATAATGTAACTGTCTATGTTTTCCAATGGTCACAGGATGGACCCCTGTGAAGCTGTTGTTTGGCCAACAAAGGGGATGTGACCCACAGGTTGAGAATCTCTCATGAAGATTTTACTAGGCCAGTTAAGTTTTCAAACTTTTAAAATTAACTCCTATTCCTAGCTTCTCCATGTTTATTTTCCCCTTACTATCCAAGTCTCCCGTGCAATAATGAAGGAAAGCTGACTGGATGAGAGCTTCCATCTACAGATAACTGTCTTCAATGATTTCCCCTACTTCCCTTTCATAGTGACTATTAAGGGGTTGGAGACGGAAAGTACCAAAATTACTAGGAGGGGCTTTCCCAACCCTTCTCTGGTCTCTATGGAGCTGACGGTCCATTAATCATTTGCCCTTGCCTCTAGCCTCAAGCCAATCAAATGAGAACTACTTTTGAAACTGTTAGGAGTGGATTATAATCCTTAAGTCTTAACAAGAAAAACCGATTGAGAAGCAATGTGGTGCTATGCTAAACCTTTCCTTTTGTTACCACACAAAGCCGTAGTGCCACTCCTAGATGACATCCACAGCACCTGAATACACTTTTAGCTGGTCACCTCAACCAGTGGGTCCTTCCTGCTTTGATACTGTCCAATAATATCAAATAAAGTTTCTCTCCAAATTAAGCCATCTTTGCAAATTGGGCATCAAAGGGTATGGGAGGATTCCTGTGTTCTTTTCATTTCAGAATTTTTGAAAATAGCTAAGATCAAGACTAGAAAGAACAAGTTCTCTCTGAGAAAATAGTATCATTTGCTGTGGTCTCTATTAATGTTTACTAAAATCCTAGTAACTTGATAACCAGTGTTCATTCTCTACTCACTTTGTAACTCTGAAGCAAACTCTACCAGTTAGTTTATCGGCGACTGAGACATCCAAATACCACAGGAGAGATCAGTGTGCTCCAAAGTAAACAGCCAATGGGGGTCTAGATACCTGAGCTCTAGTCCAACAAAATTCAGTTATTAGTTGTCCACTAACCTAGACCTCAAGCTTCTCATCTTTCAAATTATATTATTTTTGCCTCTAGAAGGGCCAGCAAGCACCCAAGACCAAACAAAGATAAGCTAAATGTTCTTTATTAATAAACCAGCATTATCTCTAACGCCTTATATCGATGGATGAGCCAATGATGATACAAGTATTTTACCAAGAAACTGGACAGAACGCCACTTGTACGACACCAAACTAATGTTGTGAAGTAAGTTCCTTTAATAACTAAAATTTCTCAGTCAAGGTAGAACATGTTCATTGTTTAAAAATAAATGTTTTTACAGAGCTGGGGCTGAACCTTGGCCTTGCCACATACCAGGAAAGTGCTCCACTACTGAATTGTATCCTCAGCTCCAACATACATTTTAATTTAAATCCTATCACCCTTAAAATGAAAGTCAATTATAAAAAAGAAAATAACTGTAGCACTTGGGAGACTGAGGCCTATGATGGGCTTGTATTACAGCTTGCGCTACAGTGAGAGACCTTGTGTTAAGAAACCAGAAAGAAATCTTCAACAAAGCTTTAATTAGAGAAGAATCTGAAAAAACGTAACTGAAAACAGACTGGCAAGCTAGGTACAGTGGCACATGCCTATAGTCCCAGCACCCAAGAAGTGGGAGACAGGACAAGCAAGAGTTCAAGTCAGCCTGAGATCCCCTTTCAAAACAGAAAACAAAAGTCTGGCAACAGAATAACCAGTCTCAAAAGATACTAGTGTACAATGACATGAGGATGGTCAGATGGCTGTCACGATGACCACAACTGCTGCTGCTATTGCCAGGGACAGGGCAGGTGCTTTTAATTAAACACCTTTTGTTTTCACTCAATATAACCTCACAAGTATTCTAATTCTATAAAAAAGGAGTCCAAAAGCTCCAAAATTAGCAATATGTCAAAGGGTGAGCTGCTTGTTACGATAATGCCACGATGCTAACCTGACACCATAGTCTTAGCACTGAAGTATTCAAGCAGAAGCTGGACATCAATCTGCCAGGTGAGGAAAGGTACTGACCTCTGATGATCAGTAAAGTACAGGCTGTGCCTTAATCTAAAAATCTAAAACCTGAAATGCTCCAATATCCAAAACTAAGCACTGACATCACCTCAAAGTGAAAAATTCTATATGTTTCCTTATGGGACAGACAGAAATCAAAACGCAGGTTCACTAAAAATACTATGTAAAATTACCTTTAGGCTATTTAAATAAGGTATATTTGAAGCAAATGAATTCCTTTCTCTTACTTGAAGTCTGACCACAATTTTATTAAAGTCTAAAGGACAAACCACAAGGGAAGCTGGCTGTAAGCCCTGGCAGACGGAGAAGAAGAAAGCCGTGCCTTTTTGACTTAGGCATGAAGGTTCAGCAACCTGGCAGGCCAGGACACCCCAGCAGTTCCGTGGGTTGGAAAAACTTCAGAGAAAGAGTAAGGAAATCCAAAGTGTTAGGGAGAGCACTACGAGGCTTGAGCCACTACTCAGAGAGGAAGGGGATGACAGGTTGGGGTGGGGGATGTTAGCTAAAACTTTCTGAGCCAGGACTAAGACAGGTTGGCAAACCCAACTTCCTCATAAAAGTTCCACAGCAGCCGACTCTATTTTGGCTTTGAGAAGCTATAGATCAGGCCAGCACTGAACTACTGATCCTGTGTCAGCCTCCTGAGACTGCTAGTGTGTGCCAGGTACCACATCCAGCTTAACAAATAAACTTCACGGTCAGACTTGGGTCCCATCCCCACAGGTGTGTGTGTGTGTGTGTGTGTGTGTGTGTGTGTGTGTGTGTGTGTATGTGTGTGTGTGTATATGTGTGTGTGTGTGTGTGTGTGTGTATATGTGTGTGTGTGTGTGTGTGTGTGTGTATATATATACATACATACATAATGTATGTATATATGTGTACATATATGTATATATATGTATGTGTGTATACATATACATATATATATATATGCAAATATTCCAAAACTTAAAAACAGTCGCTCTTAAAAAAAAAAAAAAGAAAAAGAGAAAGAAAATAGCCAGTCTTAAACACTTTTGACCAGGGACTAGTCAACCTGTATTTTAAAACTCTGGAGGTCCTAGGAAGCCAAATGAGTCATTACTATAAGGCCCTGGCTATTAAGAATCTGATTCAGGACAGTTCTGGTGGTAGGGAGGGAAAGCTCGCACCTCCCACCATCCCCCTCGTCCCATTCAATCTATTATTTCAATGGACACCATGTATAACAGACACATTAAGAATGGTATGAAATTTAGTGGCCTTGGATTCAATGATCACTTTGAATTCTTATCCCAGTTTTTTCCTAAGATGCTGAAAACAATTTCAAATGTTCTGATTTCCCTTCAAACTATTTTTGCACCATCGAAAGTCTGCCTGACCGTCCCATTTACTTCACAGAGAGAACAAAGCCTTGGAGTTAAGTTGACTTGTCCACAGTAGCAGCACTTGGTTCCTCCATGACCCAGCCGTGCTACTGACAACTGCAATGGACAGAGCTGACACACACATACACTGAAATCCAGACTCTTTCTCTTTTAGTTCAAATGCACCATAAGACAGGCAGCAAGGATTCTTTGTGATTTATAAGATCCCTTTGGACTTAAGAATTTTAAGTTTCTGAGGTAATTTCTTTCAACTAGGATATAGTCATTGCAGCTCCAGGGTTCCTTCCCTTTAATCATCCAAGTATGGAGGCTTTTAAGAATTCCAAAAACAGCCGGGCAGTGGTGGCACACGCCTTTAATCCCAGCACTTGGGAGGCATAGGTAGGTGGATTTCTGAGTTCAAGGCCAGCCTGGTCTACAGAGTGAGTTCCAGGACAGTCAAGGCTATACAGAAAAACCCTGTCTCAAAAAAAAAAAAAAAAAAAAAAAAAAAAAGAATTCCAAAAACACTAAGGGCAGAAGGTCCCAGAAGGCTTCCTGCCAACTATGTACTCGAAATTCTTTATATACATATCCATGTATATATTCATCATACACAGCTGGGAAATCCACAATAATTTTAGTATGGAAAAAAAATTAACTTGGCAGAATTGAAGACCCTGGTTAACCAGAAGGGCTGCCTCCACCTTCAACACATTATTAAATGTATCTTATGTCACTTGACGTCACTTTAAGCATATACATAAAAAAAATCCAGGTATCTACACAACCAAGTTTAAAGGGATTTTCATTTAACTGATATAATAAAAGAATGCCTTTAAATGAATCAAACTTGTCAGGTACCTTTATAATATGGTATGATGGAAACATTTTCCAGGAACACTTATTGTATAAAGTGGGGTACACCTGTAATAATAAAGCTACAGTGAACTTCTGCATTACAGCTGCAATTCTGCAGTGTTCAATAAATTCTGCATAGCAACACCGCCCTCTTTTTCATGTATAAAGAGGTATTTAAACAGTGTACTTGTAGTCTCCATAGAAGAACTACACAATTCAAGTAAATAATACTAAATAATAATTAGCTCTCATCTTTCTGAACTTCCCAACATTTAAAAGATTATCTCATCTATACTCCCAACAAATGGGAGGCATACAAAGAATTCTCCCCATTTTACAGATGAGGAAACTGAGGCGCAGAGAGGGGAAAAAGGACTTGCCCAGGGTCACACAGCAAGTTCGTGGTGGAGCCGGGAACTGAATCCATGAGCCCAAGGCTCTGTCCATTTCCTGTGCCGCAGTTCCCTTCGCTCCTAAAATGGGAACAACATTGCCCATCTCGGTACACTAAGGACAGAACCAGTCTCCCAACCATGCAAATCTGCCCCTGTCTATATTAAAGCTGTGTAACAGTTAACCCATGTCACTCATTGGGACCAAGTGCCCAGAACCCACTAGGGACCCTGACAGCTCTCAAGGAGGTTAAAGTTATTTATACTTTCAAAAGGTAAGGAGTTTCATTGTGCACAGTACCACACGCAGTTATGCATGTGCTTTTTTTGGAATGGACAACGTAAGAGAAAAGTGGAGGATTAAAATGACTTCCATGGATTAGAAAGTGACCAGTCATTTTATAGTTATACTATTCCTCCCATCCCAACCATGCAGGGGCTGATGGGCTCAGTGTTCAACACAGCCCAAGAGCTGGTGGATGGCACACAGGTTAGGTAAGGTGCTTACCAGAGGAGTTCTTGGAAAATAAACAAAGGAAAAAAAGCTACAGACATTGTCTAGAACACAGTCTGAAGCCTTATTACAAGAGAGAAACTCTCTTGTCATTGAAAAATTAGTCAAGAGTTATGTATGACAAACCTCTATTTTAAAAAGGAGGGATGAAGGAAAGGGTCTAAACAACTCCAGGTGCCAGTCCTCCACCTTCCTATCCCAACACAGGACACCTGGACATGCAAACGGCTCTCAGGCAGACAGCTGCTTAGAGCACAGAGCCTGACTTGGGGCAGGACCCAAAACAAATAGGGGAGACTTCAAATAGTGGCCCTCAACCCATCCTGCCCCTGGCTTTGATTCCTACCTGTAGGTCTTGTTGCCATCTTTCTGATGGTTGTCATCCCCAGGGGCAAGGACGTAAGGGTCATTCATCTCAGGAAGCCCCGATTCTAGCATCCGCTTCTTCTTGCGGCCCCGAGGAGGCTTAGGAGGAGCCACAGTGCCACCTCCACCACCACCTCCGCCTCCTTCCTCAGTTAGGGTTGATGCTACCTTCTTGGAGAGGTCAGGGACCACCTGTAGGGCTTGTGAGCCAGGGGGAAGAGCTGAGACAATCATGGGAGCCGAGATAGGAAAAGTCTGAGCTGACGAGGCTGTGGTCACAAGAGAGCCTGACGGGGATGTGATTACCAAACCAGGACCTGGGGTTGGGAGAGAAAGAAGATGGAGTCACGCTGTTCATTTCTGACACTCATCTATCTCATTTTCTGCAGAGAACTGTCTAAGTAACCCCGCACCACCACCCTCCAGCCCATAATCTATAGGAAATCCCAACCCTGGACAAAAATAATGGTTTCCTGACCCCTGTCCCCAGTCCCCCCCACCCCCCGGTAACAGTGAGATAATGGTTTCCTAACCCCTGTCCCCAGTACCCCCCACCCCCGGTAACAGCGACATTTACCCCTTGATTGACTCCCTTCTCTTCTCCACCTCTGAGAACAGGAGACTCCTTGATTCAGAGAAGGAAAGAATGTCACCTCCTCAAAGGCAGGGACCGCATCTTCTACTTCTTTGTATCCCCCACAATGCCTAGCACATTGCTAGGTACACAGTAGGCACTTAATAAAAATCTGATTGAGGAATTAAACACATACCCCACTCCCCATGTCCTCAGAGCCCTCCAAACTGGGGTAATGATCATGGGAGATCACCACCTCAGGTTGGAGAGGAGCAGGGTGCTTACCCGCAGTCATGAGTCCTGTAGATGGTACAGGAACCACTGTGATATTCTGGGTAACAGATGCCTGACTGTGTGGGGTCAGCTGTTCTGACTTGGATTCTGTGTCCATGCTGATGCCAGAGGACAGGGACACTGAGGCAGGGACTGTTAGCAAAGTGGGATAGTGAGGTGGCGCCAGTCCACAGCCCTTCTCTGGCAACAGCTGATCCTTCATCTTGTTGATGAACATAGTGTTTTCAATCTACAAGAAAAGGAAGAGGAGTGTCCTCTTCAGAAAGAGCAAACCTGATTCTGTCTGTTCCCTAAGAACTTTTTATTGTCTTCCTTGAAGATCAAGGAACAAGGAGTCATATCTGTGTTTCTGGACAGGAGCCAGACCCACATCATGCAACTCTCAGTAATAACGGATTCAGTGAACTTCGTGTTTTACTTTGCTTCAGCTCCCACACGGTAGAAACAACAGCGTGACGAACTTACTACTCAGAGCTGAAATAAACACCGGGGAGAACAAAACAAATCTCACTTACCTGCCCTGAGACTGTGGGGATAGAAGGCCAGAAGTATGGGTTAGAATTGAAATGAGACTCTTCCATTCTACCTGAAAAGACACCACACATCACACCGATGAATAACTGCTGAATGTCAGTAACGGTGCAGAGTAGTTGATGAAATTCTGGTCTCCAGCACCTGACCACATAGTTGGGAATTAACAATCACGACCTCAATGTCTAGACAAGACAAAGTGGCACAGTGCTATAATCTTAGGACTCAAGAAGCTGGAGTCTGAGACCAGTATAAACTACTTATTCAAAGTCTATAAAAATAATAAAATAGAAACAACCACTGAGCAGTATGGCCCACCTCAAAACATACTTTTAAATGTCTATGACAACATTTATGTGCATCTCATTGAGCCACAGAATGTTGACATTTTACTTGGTAGAGAAACGGAGCTGTAGAAGAGAGATGTGTCCAAGGGCACAGAGCAAACCGTTCCCAGCCTGAAACAGTCACTCTAGCTGTCAGCATTTCCCCTTTCCCTTACTCCTTAAATCCATTTTCCTTGGGAAAAAAAAATTTTTTCCCAGATTTCCAATCAACACATCTATGAAACTGCAATTCTACACCACTTAAATGAGTTTTAGGCTAGATTTTAAGCTGGCAGGAACCTGAGCAATCTCAACAGACCAAGCTGGCCTCAGACTGGTACTGTGATCCTCCATCCTCTGTCTCTTTTCTACCTAAGATCAGAGGCATGTACCTGGCCTATAATCAATCTTCGAGTATTAAATGAGGCCTGAGACAATGCCACATAAATCTAAGATTGAAGAACATTCATGATAGCTCACTGAGTAATAAACACAATGGGCTGGCCAGTGACAAACAAGAAATTACCAGTCTTTTAAAAAAAATGTAAAGGATATTTCTCTGTATGTGTGTGTGTGTGTTGGGGGGGGGGGTGCCCTTGGAGGCCAGAAGAAAGGATTAAATCCCCTGGAGCTGGAGTTACAGTTGGTTGTGAGCCACTCAATATTGTACTAGGAACTGAACTTGGAACATCTGGAAGAAAACACTCTTCAAACACAGATTACCAGTTTTTAAAAGGAGTTCTGGCCAGGTATGATGATGCATGCTTTTAATCCCAGCACTCAGGAGGCAGACTTCCAGTGAGGTTTAGGGTCTGACAGATGGCTCAGCAGTTAAGGGTTAAGAGCCCTTACTGATCCAGCTCTGGGCAATGCAAAACCCTTCTTACATACAGAGGACCTGCATGCAAATGTGCATACAAACACACAAACACATTTATAAAGGATAAAATGAGCCAAGCATGGTGGTACACGCCTTTAATCCCAGCACTTGGGAGGCAGAGGCAGCTAGATCTCTCAGTTCAAGGCCAGCCTGGTCTACAGAATGAGTTCCAGAAGAGCCATGGATACACAAAAACCCTGTCTCAAAAACTGACCAAAACAACAAACAAACAAAAAGAAAAATAAGAAAGGAAGGAAGGAAGGAAGGAAGGAAGGAAGGAAGGAGAAGAAGAGTGAAAAGGCTGGGTGAAAAAGCAAGCATTCGAAGCTGAGTCTGTATCTCTAAAATCCACATGAATTCCACACGGGTGGTGGGTGGCCCACCTGTAATCTTAACACTCATGACCTGGAGTCAAGGACTGCCTGGGTAGCCAGATGATCAAAAGGAGTTCTGGGTTTAGCAAGAGACCCTGTCTCAATTTATATGGAAGAGAGTGATCAAGGAACACACTCCAACTCATCAGGGCTCCACGCATGCAGGCACATGTGCACGCAGAGTGTAGTAAAGGGGCTGGAGCAATGGCTCCACACATGCAGGCACATGTGCACACAGAGTGTAGTAAAGGGCGCTGGAGCAATGGCTCCACGCATGCAGGCACATGTGCACGCAGAGTGTAGTAAAGGGGCTGGAGCAATGGCTCAGTGGCTATGAGCACTAGTGAGTGCTCAATCATCAGAACTGGAGTTTGGATCCTAGCACCCTATCAGGAAGCTCACAAATGGTTAACTCCAGCTCCAAGAGATCCAAGGCCACCTTCTTGCCTTGGTGGGCACTTGAACATACCAAAAAATTAAGTAGAAAAAGCATTAAAAGCAATCACATATTAGTTTATCATCTAGGTCTCCCCCATCACTAATTTTCAAAATCTGGTCACCTCTCTTGGAAAGGCTTCACTGGCGGTGTGCCTGGAACTCATTCTCTAGACTAGGCTGTCCTTGAACTCAGAGATGCGCTAGCTTCTGAGTGGTGGTTCCTCTTTTAAACTTTTTTGCTTGTTTTTTTGAGACAGGGTTTCACTGTGTAATAGCTCTGGCTGTACTGGAACTCACTCTGTAGACCAGGCTGGTCTCAAACTTACCAAGATCCGCCTGCCTCTGCCTCCTGAGTGCTAGGATTAAAGGCATGTGTCGCTGCCCAGCTCTTTTAAACTTAATTAAACAAACAACTTGAGACAGGATCTGATGTAGTAGTTCAAGCTGGTACGGAACACACAGCAATCCTCCTGTCGTAGCATTCCAAGACTTACTTAACAGACATGAGCCACTGGCACATCACACTCTTCTACCAGACAGCATTGGCGTTTACTTATGTCTGTGTGCTTACATTATGTGAGTACAGGCGAATACAAGTCCCAGTATCCACGTGGAGGTCAAAGACAACTTGTCAGAGTTCTTTCCTACCACACAGGTTCCAGGGATTAAACTCAAGTCATCAGGTTTGGTTAGCAAGTGCTTTTGCCCTCTAAGCTATCTTACCAACCCTTGAATTTTCTTAGTCTACAAAGGCAATTAAATTTACTTCAGGCAAGGAGAAAAATGTACCAAATCTGAGGCTTTGGCAGTTTTACACAATTAAAGATCAATACTAGATGACTGAGCAATGCCAGGCATCTCCTGGTCCTGAACTAAACAAAAAAGTAATGCTAAGTATCCCCAGGGGACTGGTTCGAAGACTCCTTCCTAAGGGATGTCAAAAGTACATGTTCAAGTCCCTTTGTATTTTTTATTTGTATTTATCATTTATGTCTGTATGAGTGTACATGTGCATTTATGTGCCTGGCACATGGATGGAAGTTAGAGGATATCTTAAGGGAGTCAGTTCTTTCCTTCTTCAGAGAGAAACCATCTCAGGCACACCCACACAGAGCACACTGTTGTTAGTATGCAGCTGTTTCTTAGTTTATCCTCAGCTATGGGTAGCTAAACATGAGGTTATGGAATTCCTTTAAGATACTAACCTAGTTGATCCTGATCTTCTATATATGAGAGTTTCAGGACCTCCTAAGGCAAAAAAGTAATCTGACTATAGTTTAAGGGAATCCAATATGGCTCAACTTTTGTGGGGGGCAGTAATGACATATTCTATGTTGATGTTTTCCACTAACCTTGATATCACTCCAATGTTATTTTGTACTTAATGATTTGAATACTCCTGGTCTCGCTATATGTATAAATTTTGAAAAACTACTAGGAGCTCAAATGTCAGTTATAATGATTTCTCTTCTTCCACTGAAGAGAAATAAAATAGAAGGCATGTCCATAGGCATAGATCTCTGAGTTTGAGGCCACCCTGGTCTACAGAGTGAGCTCTAGGACAGCCAAAGTTACACAGAAAAACCCTATTTCAAAAACAAAAATAAAAACAAAAACAAAAGTAAGCCAGCCAACCAACCAACCAACCAACCAACCAACCAACCAACCAACCGAGAGGTCTAATTTCTAATTTCCCCCTGAAGAATAAAGGAAGAAGCCAGACAGCGGTGGGGCATGCTTTTAATCCCAGCACCAAAGAAAAGGAAGCAAATGCATTATTGATATGAAAATTCACAAAAGAGAACACCAAAACTAAAAATGTCCCCATCTAGAATCCCTGCAAACAAGATCACAAAGTTTACAGCGCTCATACTTTCCCACTGCTCAGTTAAGCAGAGAGATCCTAAGGAGTCCTGAGCTACTTCAGTTCTGGGACAGACCTTTATACAACACACACAGCACAGAAAGCCTACAGGACCACTACCACAGGCAACTGAGACACCACCCACTGTCATACGAAGTGATATGGGCGCAGCGGCATTGTCATGTTCAAGTCTGTTACAGACTTTGTGGGGGAGGGGAGGGTGGTTTCCAAGTCAGTTTTTCTGTGTGACTCTGGCTGTCCTGAAACTCTAGACCAGCTGAGCTGGATCTCAGACCCACCTGCCTCTGTCTCCTGAGTGCTAGGATTAGAGGTGTGCACCACCACCTGGCTGAGATTGTTCTTAAAGGTATAGTGTCAGCATCTAAGTGCCACGGTGCACACACAGAGAGGCTAAATGACAATTCTGCAGTCATCTCTTTGACATAGGTTCTGAGGAACCTAGTCTCCCAGCTTGCTCAGGAAGTACCCACCTCAAGAAAGTGACAGAAGACCTTACAATGTATACCATCTAATCCTGAACTTTTTGGGGGGGGGGGGGGTTTCGAGACAGGGTTTCTCTGTGTAGCCTGGCTGTCCCAGAACTCACTCTGTAGACCAGGCTGGCCTCGAACTCAGAAATCCGCCTGCCTCTGCCTCCCAAGTGCTGGGATTAAAGGTGTGCGACACCACTGCCTGGCTAATCCTGACAATTCTAAAAGGCACGAATTGCTACTTTGATTTTGTTGTTGTTGTTTCGTGTTTCTAACACATTTTTTTTTCTTGGCTGGAAGTTCTAGCACTCAAAAGCCTGAGGCAGGTAGATTTCTGAGAGTTCAAGGCTACCCAAGGAGGGCTACACAGTGAGACCCTAATAAAAAATTTTTTCGTACATACTACCACACACGAGGAGATCAGAGGACAACCTGTTTTCCTTCTACTGTGTGGCTTGTTGGAAATGAACTCAGGTTATCAGGCCTGGCAGGACATGACTTTACCCACAGAGCCATCAGGATGGCTTGTTTTCAGTGGTTTTGAAGTAAGATCTCCCATTGCCTAGATTGGTCTCTACCTCCAAAATGCTGCTGGGATTAAAGGCATGTATCACGAGTCCCAGTTTCTACTTTTTCCAATATGAAATTTGAAGGATAAGAAACTAAACCCAGACAGAAAACAAGGGGGGGAGGGGAGGGTAAAGAAAAGAGCTCTGCTAGATGAAGAATAGTCCTGTGACAGCAAACATGAGGGGGAGGGAAGTAGCAGAGACCAGGAATTGCAGGTCATCCTAAACTACAACAATTTACAGCCAATCTGGGCTTACTAAAAGACCCATTCTCAAAAACAAACAAACAAACAAACAAACAAATAAATAAAACTACAAAGCAAACAACAAAGCAGTCCAGTGCAGAGGCTCACGCCCACAGGGCCAGTCCTCCAGGCTGAGGGAGCTCAAGGTTGCCATGGGTTTGAGGTCCATGAGACCCCCATCTCTAGTTGAGGTGCTATGATTGGTAGATAAGGCTACTAGAACATGGGGAGTCATTTTTCTTCAATAAATAACCTCACACTCATATTCGTGCAAGCAATCTTAAAACTGCGTGAGCCATTAAAAAGACATGAAAGGAAAAGACTCCAGAAGGAAAGGAATAAGAAAGGGTGCTAGGGGATGCACAGGAACAATAGACATTGCACGTGTGTAAAGTTATCCAGAAAGTTTTTAAAAACAAAACGAAAAACCACAGCCAAATGGTGGTGGCAGATGCCTTTAATCCCAGCACTTGGGAGGCAGAAGCAGGCAAATCTCTAAGAGGCCAACCAGGTTTACAGAGTAAGTTCCAGGACAACCAGGGCTAGAGAGACCAGTTCTCAAACAAACAAACTTACCAACGAGCTCTGGCTCAGTGGTTAAGAGTACCTGCTGCTCTTGCAAAAGACTCAAGTTCAGTTCTCAGCGACCACGTGGCAGCTCACAGCCGCCTCCTTAGGTCCAGTTTCAGGGATGGTTCTATTGCCCTACCCTCTGAGCCTCTGAGGGCATTGCATGTCCACATACATACATAGAGGACAGACACTAATACATATAAATACTGAAAACACACACACACAGCCAAACACGGTCAACAGGCCTGTAACCCCAGCACACTAGAAGAAAGGAGGAATGCATCAAGTTCAAGGCTAGTCAGGACCATACCCTGAAACAATCTCTCAAGAAGGGAGGGTTTCTCACAGAAACAAAGACCATACAAATAAAGTGACACACTGAGGATGTTGCGTCATCTAGGAACTGGAATTTAAAAATCTGGGAGCTGGGGAGATAGCTCAGCTGTCAGAGTTCTTGACACACAAGCCTAAAGATCTAAGTTCAATCTCCAGAACTCACAAAGTGGAAGGACAAAACAGACTCCCACTGCTTATCCACTGTCACACTCACACACACACAATGTTAGCAAGTGTGTAAACCCAAGGCGGCAAATAGGTGACCCTGGGGCTGACTGGGTCAGTAAGTACAGGTCAATGAGAGACCATGTCTACAATAATAGACTGCCCCAGAGGAACAATACCTAAAGTTGTCCTCTGTCTCCGTTCTCACACACTTGCACAAACACCTATGCCTTTCCTAAGAATGAACTATTTTTCATGTAGTTCTCAACCATATTTTCAAATTTTTCATTTGAATAATACTGAGACTCAATATGGAGCCTCTCCAATGTTAGCCAAATGTGCTCTCCTACTAAGCTATGCTCCCAACTCCCAAACTGAAATTTGATGTCTCAAAATTTATTTTATGTGTATTAGTGTTTCTCTGCACATATATGTACCGTGTACATGCTTCACATCCATGCTGAAGACCCTGGAGCTGGAGGCACAGAACATTGTGAACTGCCACGTGAATGCTGGGAATTTAACCCAGGTCCTCTGCAAGAGCAGCAAGTGCTCTTAACTGCTGAGCAATCTCTCCAGTTCCCCAAACTGAAGGTTGCTTTATATTTTTGAAACAGGGTCTCTCTATGTAGCCCTGGTTGGCCTTGAACTCGCAAAGAACCACCTGCCTCTGCCTCTTGAGTGCTGGGATTAAAAGCGTTGAGCAACCACACTAGATGAATTTTTTTGAAAACAGCAAAATGACATGCCATTCAACATCATAATCTCATGACACTTCACTTAGGTACCAATTCATTTCGGAATGGAGGATGAATGAATAAACCAACCAGTGGTGGCGCATGGCTATACTCACAGCACCTGTAGAAGGGAGAAAGGAGGATCCGGGGTTCAAGGCCACCTTTCCCTATAGAAATACAGAGTACTCAAGGACAGTCTGAGACACAAAAACCCCGTCTCAAAAAAACCCACAAAAACCAAACAGCCAAGGGCTTGCAGCTAGCTCAGTAGGTAAGGGTACTTGCTGCCATGCCTGACAACCTGAGTCTGATGTAATCCCTGGATCCCATGTTGCAAAAGGAGAGAATTGACAAGTTGTCCTCTGACCTATGTATATGCACAGGAGCACACCCAAGCCCCCACATATATACAATTATTAAGTTTTAAAACATACAAACAGCCGAGGCAGTGGTGGCACACGCCTTTAATCCCAGCACCTGGGAGGCAGAGGCAGGCAGATTTCTGAGTTTGAGGCCAGCCTGGTCTACAGAGTGAGTTCCAGGACAGCCAGGGCTACACAGAGAAACCTTGTCTCGGAAAAAAAAAAAAAAGAAAGAAAAAGGAAAAAAAGAAAAAGAAAACAAATAAACAGGGCTGGAGAGAAAGCTCAGTGGTTAAGAGCACTGTCTGCTCTTCCAGAGGTCCTGAGTTTAAGTCCCAGCAACCACATGGTAGCTTACAACCATCTGTAATGGGATCTGATGCCCTCTTCTGGTGTGTCTGAAAACAACTACAGTGTACTCAACTACATAAAAATAAATAATAAATCTTAAAAAAACAAAAACAAACCCACAACAGCCTGTAATCCCATCATAGATGGCACAAGCAAGTTATATCATGAAGTTCCTCCAAATACCTATGGTTTCTACTTCTGTCATAGTGCTGTCTGCTTCCAAGCCTGTGTCTATAGCCTCATGGGTATGCCCTCTGATCAGTTGACTGAGGTAGGAACAAAATGGGCCTGGCTTACTGATGGTTCTACATTTTATGCAGAGGAAAGCAACTAGACAACTGAAGCATTACAACCCCTATCTGCGATAACCCTGAAAGACATGGATGAAGGGAAATCTTCACTGTGGGTAGACCACATGGATGTATATTTTACTTGAAAAGAGAAATGGCCAGATGTGCAATTATTTACCCATTCATGGGTGTGATGGTTTGTGTATGCTAGTCCTAGGGAGTGGTACTATTAGAAGGTGTGGCCCTGTTGGAGTGGGTGTGTCAATTTGGGTGTGGGACTGCTCCTAGCTGCCTGGAAGCCAGTATTCTGCTAGCAGCCTTCAGGTGAAAATTTAGAACTCTTTGCTCCTCCTGCACCATGCATGCCTGGATGCTACCATGCTTCCTGCCTTGATGATAATGGACTGAATGTCTAAACATATATAAGCTAGTCCCAATTAAATGTTGTCCTTATAAGAGTTGTCTTGTTCACAGTAGTAAAACCCTAACTAAAACAGAAGTGGTACCAGGGACTCAGGTATTGCTGTGATAGGCCTGACCATGCTTTTGTTTGGAAGAATGTAGATTTTGGAACTTTGGATCTGGAAAGCAGTGGAATGCTTTAAATGGGGCTTAATGAGCTATCCTAGCAGGAATATGGAAGACTTTGTTACTGAGAGTGATTTAAATTGTGCGGACCTGGCCCAAGAGGTTTCAGTGAAGAATTTCAATATGTGGCCTAGAAACTGTTTTTGTGGTATTTTGGCAAAGAATGTGGCTACTTTTTGCCCTTGTCTAAAGAGTCTGCCTGAGGCTAAGGTGAAGAGACTCAGATTAACTGTGTTGACAAAGGAAGTCTCAGAGATGCCCATCATAGACTTTGCTCTCTGATTAAGTCTCATGAGCATTTTAAACAAGCATAGCGGGCTGAGAAAGGAAAAATGTATGGTTAAAGGGGCACGAGGAATGGAATGCAATGGAACTGAATCCTATGTTCCAGGAGATAGCAGATTAACGGCAATATCTTTGGGGCAAGATCCTATCCAACTAAGTTTAGATCCAGGCTCAGTGGTACACACTTTAATCCCGAAGATAAAGCCAAACAGATCTCTGACTTCAAGGCAGGCCAGACTGGGACAAAGCAAGTTCTAGGCGAAGAAAAGCCTAAATCCAGGCATGGTGGTATATACCTTTAATTTCAGGAGACAGGCATGCTGATCTCTGAGATCAAGGTCAATCTACAGAGCAAGACTCAGGACAGCCAAGCTTAGACATTGAGGGAGTTGGAAAACAGAAGGCTGGTAATGGAGTAAGGGAGGGGCCATGTTCCAACCCCAGCAAGCAGCAGAACATGGCAGCTTCAGCCACGTGGCTCTGGCTTTAGAGTGAAAAATAAAAGGAACTACTGAGACAACTAATGCTGGTTAGCTGGAGCTAAGAAATTCGTGGTGATTAAGAAGAGACCAGCATCTCTGAGGTGAAATCTTCTGGGATTTGTGAGAGCACAAAGAGGCTGTGTTCCACCAATAGCCAAGGTTGTAGCTTCTGTTGCAACTGGAGTTGGTACTGTGTAAGAGTCACCCAAGTGGTACTGGTTTTGAAGGCATGAAGGGGTCATGAAGAGCAGCTGAGGTTTGGCACTGTGAGAGGCCATGGAAGGCCACTGGTGAAGGTGCAGCCTCAGTTGCAGTTGACAGTCCAGGACTGAAGGGGTCATGCAAAGGAGTTGAGGTTTGGCACCATAAAGAGAGCCTATGAGAAGCTACTGGTGAAGCCTGGTTGTTGTGAAGACCCCAGCGTATTGGAGATGCCAGTCCCATGAGATGATCACCAAGAACAGCAACAGCAGTGGAGTGGATCAACCTGAGCTTAGAGTGCTACAGAGGGCAGAGCTGGAGAAGTGATGGCAGCCCTTTGGAGGAGCCCAGAAGATCTTGTGTGGATCCCAGACACAGAAACAAGAAGCTGTAACACTGAAGATGCCTTGGAGACCCCAAGATGTTCAACATGCCAGAGCCATGGGCTATCTGCTGGGGAAAGCTACAAACAGGAAGTGGAAACATGCCAGGAGAAAGAAGTTTGTTGCAGTCAACGAAGATGAAAAAGGAGTTGGAGATCTGAAGACCACTTTGACATCAGACATGGAGATGCAGTTTGGAGTTTACCCAGCTGGTTTCCTGACTTGCTTTGGGGATTACAGTTAAGGGATTGGATGAATCTCACAAGAGACTTTGAACTTTGGACTTTTAACATTGTTGAGACTGCTATAAACTATGGGGACTTTTGAATTTGGACTAAATGTATTTTTTATTATGCTATGTTTAGGTATGGTCCCCATAGACTCATATGTTTGAACAAGCCTATGGGGGCTGGGGAGTGGAATGTGATGGTTTGTATATGCTCTGCCCCGGGAGTGGCACTATTAGAAGGTGTGGCCCTGTTGAGTAGGTGTGGGCTTTAAGACAATACTCCTAGCTGCCTGGAAGCCAGTATTCTGCTAGGAACCCTCAGATGAAGATGTAAAACTTCCAGCTCCCCCTGCACCATGCCAGCCTGGATGCTGCCATGTTCCTGCCTTGATGATAATGAACCTCTGAACCCATAAGCCAGCCACACTTAAATATGGCCCTTATAAGAGTTGCCTTGCTGGGCAGTGGTGGCACATGCCTTTGATCTCAGCACTTGGGAAGCAGAGGCAGGTGGATTTCTGAGTTCGAGCCCAGCCTGGTCTACAGAGTGAGTTCCAAGACAGCCAAGGCTACACAGAGAAACCCTGTCTGGGGGTGAGGGGGTGGGGGGAGGAGTTGCCTTGATCATAGTGTCTGTTCACATCAGTAAAACCCTAAGACTAAGACAATGAGGCTGTAGCCAACAGACTGGCTAAATGGTCAGGACTTGGAAAGAGCATGATTAGAAAACTGGTGAGAGAGACACCTGGGAAATAAGAATGTGGGTAGACCTCTCCAATTAAGTGAGAGATGCCAAAATACTGGTGTCTCATGTAAACGCCCATCAAAAGGTAACTTCAAAAATCAGATTGTTTTTCCCCACTCATTACCCACCATCATGGGATTCCACACCAAATTGCTTCTGACCAAGGAACTTACTTCTCAGACAGAAATTGTGACAGTGGGCCCATGTCCATGAATCCACTGGTCTTACCAGGTTCCCCACCATCCTGACAACAAAGGACTTCAATAATCAAAAAGATAGGATGACCCATTCTGTGGCGAGTGAGGTCCCTCCCCCTCCAGGACATTAACCAATGGGCCTGTGAACAAAAAACCATGGTGGTAGAGATGGAAGTTATGCTCGGGCTTGACAACATGGACTTCCACTCACTGCCGACCTGGCTACAGGGTCATCTCACCCATAAGGCATCATTTCTGGTACCAGCTAACAACCTGATAAAAAGTTACCATTAGTGAACTTACAGAGTACTTTATCTGTTAAGTTTCAAACCTGGGACAAGTAGCTGAGGTGCCTATTCAACCTGGTCTCCAGGTTCTCCCAGCATCCTTCAGTTCCTACCTGTTACAAAGTATGGCTGGTTTACCCTTCCCCCAGAGGCTCTTCCTTATATAATTCAGATAATTATATAATCTATAATTTTGGTTACCTGCCCCCTTTTGTACCTTTGGCCTCCTGGTGCTGTACTTGGTTCCCCTCTCTGCCTTTCCCTCCCCCTTCACATGGTTCAGCCATGTCCACTCTGGACTCTCCCAGATGTTCTGCCTCTGGGTATGCTCTCCCACACATCTATAATAAACTTTCTTCTCCATCATATCTAAGAGTAGTCAATCATGTCCTTTCTTTTCCTTTTTATGTTTTTTTTTTTTCCACCATCATGGGATTTCACACCAAACTGTTTCTGACCAAGGAACGAACTTCTCAGACAGAAATTTTGACAGTGGGCCCACGTTCATGGAATCCACTCATCTTCCCATGTTCCCCACCGTGCTGAAGCAGCTGACCTGATTGAATGTGGAATGGCGTTTTAAAGACACAGTTCATTAGGAGGCTAATGAGAAGGTGGAAGCAAGAAGAGAAGTTTAGGGTTGGGACAAGAGAGAGGACCTGGTGGTTAAAGTGTACGCTGCTTTTGCAGAAGATTCAAATCTGGCTCCTAGCACCCACATCAGATGGCTCACAACTGCCTCTAAGTCCAGCTCCAGAGGAATCCAAACCCTCTGGTCTGAGGGCATAGGTACTTACACAGACATAACCATACACACATACTCATATACATAATTAAAAACAAAACTGCTTCAAGGCTATCCTAGTCTACACTATATAACGAGTCTGAAGCCAGTCTAGGATACATGAAACCCTATCTCAAAAAAGTAAATTAATAGTTTACAACAGGGTTGGGAATATGGCTCAGAGTACTGAGCTCCAAGCCAGGGTAGAAGAGAGAACTCAGAAACTAACTTATTAATTTGTACTTATTTAAATTATTAAAATGTACTTATTCTTACAGAAGACCCAGGTCCAGTTCCTAGCACATGGTGTCATGCAACCATCCACACTCTAATCTTCTGACACACCAGGCACACACATGGTACAAATATATACATGTCAGCAGAATGTTCCTATACATTAAAATATTTTTAATTAAAAAAGATTAAAGTAACAGAGGGTCACAGTGATGGCATTTCCTGTGTAGCCTAGCGACCTGAGTTAAATCCCTAGAACTCACACAGTATAGAAAATAACTATGACAAAATATAAAGTACACATGTGATCTGTGGTACATCTCATATGAAAAATTAATAAAATTTTAAAAATAAAATAAAACCTCAACCTGCCAGTCATCGTGGCACATGGTTTTAATATCAGCAGCACTGAGGAGGCAGAGGCAAAAGGGACTTGGTGAGTTCAAGGCCAGCTTGGTCTCCAAAGTTCCAGCCAAGGACTCATAGTAAGAATGTCTCAAAATAAAATAAAGAGGCCCTTCTAATAAACATGTCAGCCCAAACCAAGCACATAACAATTGGTACTCACAAAGCAGATTTAGCTGTAAAATGAAACATGAGAAAAGTGCTGTAATTTATAGGACACAGTAGCTCTTGCCTAGGACCTAAGCACTTGAGAGACTCAGACATGGTTCCAGGTCAATCAGGATACCAAGTGTGACCCTATCTCAAAAACTACAGACATGCTAACGTTTTAGGAGGTGAAAGTGCTTGCTGCCAAGTCTAATAACCTGAGTTCCCATCACCAGAATGTACATGGCAGAAGGAAAGAACAAACTCTCCCAAATTGTCCTCTGACTTCCACATGTGTGCTGTCTCACATTTGTGCGAGCACACACAATAAACGTAAAAAAAAACCGACAAAAAGCTATACTATCTTTCTACTGACATCATTCCTTGATACGAGATTGGCTGGACAGCCAAGAACAAAGGTCATGGCTAAACTGCAATGCAAATGGTGCCCCCCAGATGCCTACCACTCAAATTCCCATTTACATTTCCCACTCGCTCTCCCTAACAATCTCTTAACTTAAAGAAGGCCACTGATATTACAAGGGAAACCATGTCTACATGAACCATCTTTACCAGTTTTAATTATACTGACACATTTAACAACAAAGAAGAGCGCAGTGTGGTGGTTGACGTAGCCTTTAACTCCAGCATCCAGGAGACAGAAGCAGGAGGACCCCGGAGCGTTTGAGACTAGCCTGGTTTATGTAGTGAGACCTCATCTCAAAAGTAAATAAGAGAGTAAGGAAGGAGCAGGAAAGACGCTTAAAAGATGGCTCAGTAGTTAACACACTCATCGCTCTCTCCTGCGCTCAATTCCCAGCATCCACATGGCCGAGCACAACTACCTGCTCAATGCTCTCTCTTCTGTCCTCCACGGCCACTAGGCATGCACGTGGTACACAGGCAGACATACTGGCAAACAACCACAAATATTAAAAAAGAACAAAAGGGGCCAGGTGTGGTGGCACATGCTTGCACTCCCAGCACTCAGGAAGCTATGGCAGGATCTTCCAGATCAAGAGCAATCTAGAGCTGTCAATATGGCTCAGTGGACAAAGGTGACTGTCACCAGGCATAATGACCTAACTTTGATCCTCAGAACCCACAGGGTGGAAGTGACTTCCACAAGCTGACATTTGACCACTCTCCTTCACTATGACACAAGCGCCCACACACACTTTTTCTTGCCACTGACACACCTCCCATATGCAAAAACCAACCTGGGCTACAGTAAGGCTGTGTCTCTAAAACAAACAGAAAACAAGAAAGAAAGGAAAAGAACCAGAGAATGGCTTTACTCTAGGACTTGGGAGCAAGCAAAAGACGTCTCTTATAGCTGCAGAGAACAATAGGGAAAAGAGAAAAGAGTTCATCAGATTCAAAATGAGCTTCAAGTTTGCTCCACCAAGCCTCGGTTAGTTAGTAAGAAGGGAAGGCTAGACCCACAGAAGAAAAAAAATCAATCATGATTAAACTGGCGCTGGTGATGTGGCTCAGCTGGTAGAGCACTTGCCCAACAGGCATAAAGCCCCGGGCTCGATTCCCAACACCACTTAAACCTGGGCGAGAGAAAATTGCTAACTCCAGCATTAAGATGGAGGCAGGAGGATCACAAGTTCAAGGTCATCTTCGGCAACTTGAGCTCCTATCTTAAAAACTAAGGTAAAAAAGACAGCTGCCAAGATGGCTCATCGGAAAAAGCTCTTGGCCACCAAGCCTGATGACTTGAGCTTGAGCCCCAGAATCCACAAGTCCCTCAAACTTGTCCTTGGATCTCCCCAAACAAAACAAATAAAAAACAAATTTTAAAAGTACAAAAGATTTCATTTCCAGAGGAGTTATTGGCAGTGAGATGCTGGCAGGACGGTGAGCACTCGCACACTATACTGTCCTATGCTGCCACTTACGGTACATCCAAAGGTGAGAGGTCACGGCTTGAGACTGCAGTGAGGCTCACCACTTTACATTACTTGCTATTCTGTCTTCTGTGTGTTTATAAAGTGAACAGAGAAGCCAGAAGACAACCCCGGTGTCATTCCTAAGGTCCCATCCACTTTATTTTTACATACTGGGTCTTTCACTAACCTAGACCTCACCAATTTTGGTAAGCTGGTTAGTTAGCTCGTAAGCTCCAGGGATCCATCCACCTGTCTCTGCCTCCCTAGTGCTGGGCCTACCATGCTCAACTTCCCAAACGGATTCTGGGCAGCAAACCTAGGTTCTCATGCTTCCAGGACAAGCACTTTACCAACTGCATTGTCTCTCTAGCCCTCCACTGCTGCTGTTTTTAAAGATTTCTTTATTTATAGATTTAAGTATATGGGTGTTTCATCTGTGTAACAGAAGAGGGCATTGATCCTATGGGACTACAGTTATACAGAGTTGTGAGCTGCCATGTGGGTGCTGGGGTTTGAATTCAGGACCTCTGGAAGAGCAACCCATGCTCCTAACTGTTGTTTTTAACTGCTATTTTTCAACTAAAGAACCTTTCTTATTGCATTCATAGTGGCATATGCCTGTAGTCCAAACACTTAGGTAGCAGACGTAGAAGAGATGGCCTCAAATTCGAGGCCAATCTGGCTTACATAGTGAGTTCCAGGCTACCTGGGCATCCTAACAAAATCTTGTTTCCAAAAAGTAAAATGCAAAGGTTTCAGTAATACCTTTAGGTCTCATATCTTCATTTCTCCCAGATTTACTAGAGCAGACACCATATAATTTTATCTTTTATTTCAAACTATCCAAGAAGCAGTGTTCCCTGAAAAATATTACCTGACACATCAAACTCAAATTATCTCATGTTAGAATCTTATCACTCAACAGAGCCACTCAAACATTCCACTGGACACTGAGAATAGGAAACTCCAAACTTGCCTCTGTTTCTATAAGCTACACCATAAAGACTATCGTAATCAGAGTCCTTGTGTCTCCACAGGAGAAATCATCTCTCTGACAAAATGCAAGCCCATTTAGTGGCTTCACCTGAGCACTTCCCGTTTCATTCTGGTTGAGTACCAGTAGCCATGAAAGGTAACAAAGAAACAGTACCAATTTTTTACACAAAAACCTCCTGGGTACCATATGAAAAAATAAGAAAAGGCCTTTTTCTCTCTCACTGCAAGCGCTAGTGTTCATTACTTCAATAATTCTATCACACTGTAAAGGGAAAAAGAAAGAAAAACCATTTGAGATGACCCCATATTTCCCCAATCATTAAACCAAGATTGTCTTACCCTCTCTCTCTCTTCCTCCTGTCGTCTTATTCCTTCTCCTTTCCAGGGCTCCTGAACTTTCTGGAAACAAATTGTCTAGGTTACAGAGGCCAGTAAGGAAAGCCACCAGAGAACTGTGGAGAACCTCAGAAGATGACTGTCAGCAATTTGGAAAGCAGACAGCTTCCCCAACCAACCATCCAAGGATGGAAGGGCGAGAGTCACAGGCGTTCAGTGACACCCACTAAGTGTACATAAGGGAAATAAAGCCAGTTCCCCAAAACTAAGATGAATTCTATCAGCAGCATTTGGGTTCCACTCCTAGGCTCAGACACTTAATTCTTCATTCCCCCAGGGCTACAGGGAACCAGGAGTCAGAGATGAAGGAGGGTGCCTGCTCCTGGGAAGTGGCTTTAGAAAGCAAAGCTGAGGGTAGGGGGATGCCCTAGCCCTTGTGTCAGGCACAGTGCCAAGTTCAGGCCCAGCCACTTCCTCTAGCCTCGCCCCCCCCTCCACACACACACACTTCAGCTAGGACTTCGCCCCCTTCCTACCCAAGGCCTTGTGCCAACAAGTACCTCCTTCAACCTTCAGTGGTCTATATATATTGGAGACTCCCAGCTGTCCCCCTAAAACCTTCGCTCCCCTGAGACACCGAACTGGGTCCTTCCTCCCGATGTCAAGTCCCACTCCTTCCTCAAAGACCGGTCTTTGGGACGTCCCTCCTTCACCCCTCCAGGGAGCTGAACTCTGCCACCCACCAGACAGGCACCCGCCCCCTAAACCCCCCCCATTCCTCCTCATCGCCCGCTCCTCCACAACCACTTCCGGTTCCGGGACAGACACACTTACAGTCACATCGTGGACCCCCCCTCCCCACTCGCCCATGGAAAAGGGGAGGGGGAGGAGCAAGGGGCTTGGCGCGCACCGACTGCAGCGGCGCGAGACTCACCAAGCGGCGGCGGCGGCGCCGGCGCCAGCGCCAGAGCCAGTGCGCGGGAGGGGCGGCGTTCCCAGGGAAAGGAAGGAGCCGAGGGAGTGGGAGGACCCGCAGGGCGCGGGATAGGAAACGCAAGGCGGGGCGCGCCGGCATGCACTGCAGGCGCGAGACGGACTCCCTACACTCGCACGGGCTGCGCGCGAGACACCCGCAGGGCGGGGGCGCGAGGCAGCGTGGGGGCCCCCCGCCCTCCTGAACACTCACCCGGAAGTGGTGCTGCGGATCGTGCTCCCGGGAACCCCAATTCCTCCACGCCCACTTTCTTTCCCCCCCACCCCCCTCCCCGACAGCCTCAATGAGCAGTCGTTTCGCGGAGAAGGCGGGAGAGCCGGAAACGAAAACGGGGTGTGGGGGGGGGGAAGGGGGGAAAATAGCGGGGGGGGGGCGGCAGCAGGAAACGGGGGGGGGGGGGAAGAGTTCAGAGATCGAGTCACTTCCGAGAGCGGCTAGGACATATCCGGCGCTGTTAGGGCTCGGGCATATTTAGGGCAGAAGTTACGACAAGTAAGGGCGGAAGTAGCTCCTAGCAGGGGACCTGTAGAGCGCTGGGTGGATGTGACGCCCAGACGGAAGTGAAGGCAGGTTCTGTTAAAGGGCTGAAGCTGAGCAGTAGAAGGGCGCTCCCGGGCTTCCGGCAGAGACTTCTGGGGAAGTGGGAGGATAGAAGCTAGACGGGTTCATGAATTATGCATCAAGATGCTAAAGACGGTTTAGATTTCCCCTTTCTCTAGATTTATCTTACTTTTATATGCATGTATCTGTGCAAATGCAGACCAGGTGTGTGTAGGTGCCCTCAGCCGACCATTGGAGTTTTAAGACAGCTTCAAGCTTCCCTGTCTGCCTGCTGGGAACCGAACCTCCGGTCCTCCAGAAGAGCAGCTAGCACTCCTTACAGTTGAACCAACTCTTCAGCCTCAAAGAGACCGTGCGGAATCTTAAAAGACAGGAATCACAGCTCATTTCTGAGTAGACTAGGTTGTAGTAGGGAGTTAACCTTTTTTCTTAGATCTCCCTGAATGTCTGAGAGCTAGGTTGGGGAAATTCTCATTTCTTTGGATATTCAAGAAAGGTAAGAATGTCCAGCCGGGCAGTGGTGGCGCACGCCTGTAATCCCAGCACTTGGGAGGCAGAGGCAGGTGGATTTCTGAGCTCAAGGCCAGCCTGGTTCCAGGACAGCCCAGGCTATACAGAGAAACCCTGTCTCGAGAAAAGAAAAGAAAGAATGTCCATAGTAGTTTGAGGTTTCGGGAACAGTGCTATTAAAGCTCTCAATTGGTCTTCCTCTGTCCACACCGTTACTCGTTACTCTTTTCGCTTTGGTCTTCAGTTGTTGCCAACACCCATATCTCGGCTTTTACTTCTAAATACAACACCCAGCATACCTGATGTTATTTATGGCCCACCTCCCAGCTCCATAAAGGCAAGGACTTTGAATTTCTCCCGATGGTATCAACAGATCCCAGAATTTATTAAGCATTCCAGTAAACATTCTTTACATAAATGAACAATTCATTATGAACTATTGCAGGAAACTTTCCCTGATTGCTGCAACCTAAAGTTTCTTTTACTTTCACAGCATTTGCTGTGTCTTTGTCATTTCGTTTTTATTTATTTATTCATTCATTTATTTTTGAGACAGGGTTTCTCTGTGTAGCCCTGGCTGTTCTGGAGCCTTCTCTCTCTCTGAAGACCAGGCTGTCCTTGAACTCAGACCCATCTGCTTCTGCCTCCCAACACCCAGCTATGTCTTTGTCTTTGAGACACGATCTTACCTTGGTGTATTTAAAACTGGCCTTGAATTCTTGATCCGATTTTCTCCACCACCTAAGTGATAAGATTTTGTGTCTCTCTTAGTCTATCGGTTTTTTTTTTTTTTTACTGTTAATAAATTTGTATGTCTGAATCCCTACTAAGATTGTCAGGGAAGAAACTGTTCACATTAGATACGAAATAATATATGTGTAGAATCACAGATGCTGAAAAGATCAGCTTTCTTCTGTCCTAACTTGGGCCTTCCTTAAGCTGCTAAACTGCTAGCATGTAGCAGCCCCAAGGTAGGACAGGGCAATGGGACTAAATGTCATAAATGCCTGCTTTATGTCCCATCTGCTACTTTCACTAATCTGCTAGGCTCTGAGACCCCCCAACCTCTCTAAAGACTATAACTGTTAGTAATTTCCTTTTCTCTGCAGGTTCCTGGTGGGTCTCCTGGGCCAGCTTCCTCTGCTTCAAGTGGCCAGTGATTAAAGAACATGGTTACCAGAAATCCATCTCAGTACCAAATCTGGAAAGAATTTTTAGTATTTAAAATAATTTTTGTTTATTTATGTATTTATTTAGTAAGTGTATGTAGTCACAGGTCTGCACGGCAGGATCGAATCTCTCTGCGCTCAGGTCTGTCTCAGCTCATGCAAATTTGAGTTCCGTAGTGAGAAAGCAAAATTATTCTACCAAAGAACCATGATCTTATTCTACAGATAATTAAAGTGAGACTGTCAGTTTAAGTGACTTCTCAAAGTCACAGCCAGGAATAACAAAACTTACCTTTAATATGTTTGTTTGTTTGTTTGTTTAAAATAGGTTTCACTATGTAGCTCTGGCTAGCCTGGGATTCCCTATGTAGATCAGGTCGACCAGCCAGCGTTGTCTATTTTTGGAGACAGAATCTCTTGTAACCCAGTCAGGCCACAGACTTGCTAGGATAACTTTGAATTTCCAGTGCTGCTGCCTCAGTGGTTCTCCTCGGTGCTGAATTACAGATGTAAGCCACCATACTTTTGTTTTTGTTTGTTTGGTTTTTTTTTTTTTTTTTTTTTTTTCGAGACAGGGTTTCTCTGTGTAGTCCTGGCTGTCCTGGTACTCACTCTGTAGACCAGGCTGGCCTCAAACTCAGAAATCCACCTGCCTCTGCCTCCCAAGTGCTGGGATTAAAGGCGTGCACCACCACCGCCCAGCCACCATACTTTTCATTTGTTTTTTTATGTTTGTGTCTGTGTGGAGGCCAGTGGTCGTTATTAGATGTCTTCCTTAATTCCTGTGCTCATTTGTTTTCCTGTTGAGAGTGGGTCTCAAACTGACCATAAGGCTCACCAATTCAACTACATCGTCTGGCTATCAAGCCCCATGATCCTTCCTGCATGCCTCCCCAAGGCTGAAAGTAACACGATCAGTATTTTCATGTGGGTGCTGGGGACCAGGCCTAGATCCTCACACTTACATGGAAAGCATTTTACAAACTCATCTACCTCTCAGCACTGATTTGTTTTCATATGTTAAGATTGTCTCACAGAACCCAGACTGACCCAAACTTAGCACATAGCTAAGATGGCCTTGAACTTCTCATCCTCTTGTCTCTGTCACCCAGATACCGGAACTATGAGCGTAAGCTATGATGCCAAGTTGTCTCTTCCTTTTCATTACAGTTTTGAGCGTAGCACTCACTCTTGTGTTGATTTCAGTGGCAAATTAGCAGGATAAAGACTTATGTGATAAAGCCGTAATATACCTGTAATCCCAGCATTCAAGAGGCTGGGGCAGTATTCAGAGTTATGGGCAGGCCAGCCTGGGTTATATAGAGAGACTCTGCCTTCAAAAGAGAAGGAAGAGAAGGTGAAAGAAAAAGAAGAAAGAAGGGAGGAGAAGGAAAGAAATATAGAAGCAAAATAGTAGTTTCCAAAAGTCCTGGTTCCCAGCTCCACCTCCTCTGTACATTCATCCACCATTTTCTGAACACCCCCCCCCCACAGCCCTCCTCCTGCCTTTTGCTATAAGAAGCCACTTTTAAGTTCCTAGAACAAAGCTTTAGAGCAGTAAATGTGGGACACAGTGGGGTGGGGAGGAGGGCTGTTAATTTTAGCCTGGGGTTCTCCAGCTGGCACAGTTTCCATCTTGAATCATTTCCACACCCTGAGCTCTGCTAGGAGATCCCTCCTCCTGGGGGCTTCCCCATCCCCTGCTTTGGTCCGCCACAATGGTAAGCATTCCAGAAACGTGCCTAGGAGAACCTTGGCTGAGTCATTTGATGTACTCCCTCAACCAAGAGAGTTTGGTGATGGGAGATGATGCCTCCCTCAAACTGGGCTTGTGACTTGTGGCCCCCAAGAAACTTTCAGTTCTCAAAAGAGCAGCTTGGTCCTTGTTCTTTTTCTCCTCTATAACTCTATTGCCTGAAGACCTGAAACCCTGAGTAACTGTTGGAGCTTTAAGAAAGAGAAAAATTAAGGTCTGTTCCCCAGGGCCCAAGTGTCATGGTTAGCAAGACACCGACCCAGTCTGGCATAATTCCTCTGGGCCATCCAAACATCCCGATTGTCTTCTCTCTCCCATCTCTCTATCCATCTGCCTTTTCGTGGGGGAAAGGGCATCTGGGGAAATGGAACAGGTGAAACTTCCAGTGTCTCGCTGGTTTGTTTAATTTATTTAAATTTAGGAGGACTGCAGTCTAATCAGATGGCAATTAATTCCTTGTTCATTAGGGGACTTCATGTGTGCCTTTTGCATATGGATGAGCCAGAGGGTCACACTGTCCCTCTAAAGAGAGAGTTGTGGAAGGTGAGAGCCCAGGGGGCCCTCCAAACAGGAGCATCTTGCCCTTCTACACCAAGTGCTCTTTTAGTCCCACCCTTCTTGGCAAGGACTCCAGCCCTGTGGGGAAAGCTGGAAAGGTTAAGGAGGCTTCTTCCCTTACCTTCTACATAGCCCTTCCTTCCTTCCCTACCTACCTCACCCAGCCACTCAGTTTCCTCCTGGCCCCCTCCCTTTCCATTCCCTCTGGAATCTCCTGGTACACTGTGTTAACAGCCCTCCTCAGAAGGCTTGCTTGCCTCATACCCCTGCTGGTTGGTTCTTGGTTCATTACTCCGATTGCTGTTTTCCGCTGGAGCAGGCTGTCCTAACGCTACTCTTGTCCTAAGACATACGCTCCTTGCTTCCCACACCCGTTATTGTGTGCTTTAGGGACTCAGCCACAACACCTTCAGCATCTAAAACACACCTACCAGCACACATTCCCTCTCTCTCTCTCTCTCTCTCTCTCTCTCTCTGTCTCTCTCTCTCTCTCTCACACACACACACACACACACACTCCTATTCATAGCATCAGATAAGACACATAGAGGCAGGCCCGTCCCAGGCAGCCCACATTGCCCTCTTGGATGCTATGTCTCCTACTTCTCTGGGGCTTCCCATTTCCAGAGAGCAGGTGAGGCACAGATGGGGGGTGGGGCCTGGAGGAACAGGACACAAGACATAGGTGGTTTCCACAGCAACAGAGCCTAGCAACAGCTGAGAAACTGATGTGTGGGCTTTACTAGGGCTGTTAAAGAGCCAAACCTAGAATTGGGACCTCAGAGGTGACTGATCCCAGCTGGGCAGCCTGTGTTCCCTCCCCAGACACACCCCTTGATTCCACCCCCACACCTTAGCAAGTGGGAAAACCACACTGAGCTGCACCCAGGGCTCCTGGTGCAGCAGAGCTTTTTGGCGGGCAGTCGTGGGCAGGCCCATGTTTAGGAGCAAGGATGAAAATAGAGCAGGTAGAGCACCCTCTCCTGGGGCTCACTCATCCTCTCCCTTTGACCCTTTATCCTCTGCTTTAGCTGTCTTACCCAGTGTGGTGTGGTGACTAGTGCCTGTAATGCCAGCGTTCAGGAGGCCATAGCTGGAGAATCTAGTATGGGCCAGCCTGGACTACAGGATGAGAGACTGTCTCAAATCAATCAGTTACTTTTCCGGCTTGTCCCATTGCCTATCCTAAGAAATGTCCCCACTTTCTCTGTCTTCAGTGTCTCTTGACCCTCACTAATAAGGAACAAGCAAGCCTTATGGACACTTAGGATGCCAGTTCCTCTCCCACGAGGCTTTCTCCTCTGGAGCTCTCTCCATTCATTCCTTCATCCTGTCCTAAGTTAAGGTCTCCGACAGTCTCCAGCTTCTGGTAGAGCAGGCCAGGTGACAATCTAGTCTAAAGAAGTTCCTCTTCTCCCCTTTCCCTCCCGTTCTTTCTGCCCATCCTCTTCTGTGTGTATGCGGTGGGGTTGGGGGTGGGAATTATAAGGCAAACCGGGGAACTAAATTATCTTGCAAAGGCTTTATTTGAAAATTTTGAGACTTACATCCCACAAGAGTATCACCACAAGAAGAGATAATACAAAAATATATATCACAGCAGAGGAGCCAGGTAAGAGGGGAAGGGAGCTGGAGAGATGAATGAGGAAGAGGGAAGAACCTGAAGAACGGGAAAGGGAGAGGGAAGGAGGGGACGTGAGGGGATGTGAAGGGACTCAGGAAGAGAAGGGTGGCTATGGAGGCAGAGCTCCCGATGGCCTTGAACCAGCTGGCTTCAGTTCCTGGCAGCCTAGGTACATTTAGGGAGGCCTTAGGGGAGGCTAGGAGGTGGAGGACCTTTAGAGGGGGCTCCGAATTCCATACAGACAAACACACAGACAGCCAGGACAGACAAGACGAGGGACTTGGGAAGGAAGGGAGGGCATGGGAGTCCCTTCTCATGTAGTGCAGCAGGCGACTCCCCCAAACACATACTTCTGATGACAGTTTAACAATTGGGCCTCACTACCCCCATTCCTGTGGGGGAACCCTCAGTAATGCCAGCATCCTTGGAATGGAATGGAAAGGTGGTGAGACATAAGACATGAATGGGGCCATGACAAATGGTACAAGGAGCCCCTAGCTCACCTCCCACCCACATCTAGGGCAGCATGCAAGGGCCACAGAAGCTAGACCAGTGGGTGTTGATGAGGCAGAGTGGGCATACTATGCCATGTACTCGGGCCAGAAATGCTCATGCCCAGTCTGAGATGGGCACAGAGAATGTAAAGGGGCAGGACATAGGCAACACAAGGGAGAGAGCGAGGAGCCAGCTGAGCAGATGTGGATGGGGACACGGCAAAGGAGCAGCGTGGAGAGCGTGACTGTGCTATGGCCTGTGAGGGTGTGGGTGAGTGTGCAAGGCTTTCATGTGAATGTGCAAGGGTGGGAATGGGAGACCCGCAGTCGCTGGAGGACAAACGCTTGGGCTTGCCCATGGGATTAGTGAGTGTCCCAGGTTGTGTGCAAGGACAGGAGCTAGGAGCCCCCCACCATGGCCCCAATTCCCCATGGTTGCCCCACCCTCAGTGGATGGTGGCTATGCTGGCTACTTGGCCTCCTGCTTGGCAGCACCCCAACATGGGGGGCATCACAGATTCACCAGGGGAATCCTGAGAGGAAGAGGGAAAATGTGTAGTCAGGAACCAAGGAGTAGGCTGCAGCTGAAGGAGAAGTCAGGGCTAAGAGGGCACAGCTGGAACTTAAGGGTGGTAAGGAGACTAGGACAGAGAGCTAGGGGAGGGAGCCCCATTCCCCTCGGAGAGGATCTGACTAGCCCCCTCGGAAGGCCCAAGAACCAGATCAGGAAAGTTGTCATGGACTGCATTGGGGAAGACCACCCACCCAGGAAAGATAACTGAAGGTCTAGAGACCTACATTGCCTTCCCGCCTCACCCTCCCATCCCATAGGCCCCTCCCATCCCATTGCCCTCACCGGTTCAACTGGAAGGCTGGAGCCCCCTTAGGCTGGGGCATCCCAGGCCGGGGTCCCCCTCGGGGTTCCTCATGGTCAGGGGTGGGGGTAGGCGAGTCCCCAAAAGCCCCCAGCACAGTGACTCCAGCAGGAGACAGGTCCGTCAGTGGTTGCTGGCTCTCCTCCTGCCTCAGGGCACCTTGCTGCCCTGAGGGCCTGCGACGCTTCTGGCTACGGTCCCAGCTTGTGCATCAGAAGGAAAGAGATCTCACAAACTCGAGTACTCTCTCTGTCAGTCCAGCATCCCTGGTTAACCCAGCTTCTCCTGCCCCAACACCCCGAACTTCTCCACAGCAAAGACACTGGCTTCTGAAACCATCAAGCTATTCCTTCTGCTTCCCTCTAGACCGCAAGCTTAATGCCTCCTTCCCCACCAATACAAAGCCCCTTAAAACTGCCCCTTGCCACACGGATGTCACGAGGAGCCACCGTTCTCCTCTGCAGGTACGTGGCAGATTTAGTTCAGGCTCAAAGTCAGCTAATGACTTGGGCACCTGAATCTAACGATTCTCTCAGTAAAGTGTGAAGGACTGTGTGACCCACTATTAAATGCATACACAGAAAGCTCCCAATTTTCTTCCTCCTGGACAGAAGCCTCAAGAAAGGGTTCTGCAGCCTGGTTCAGTTTTCTCTGTCACAGAGAGCTGCCCACCAAAGTCCCCAGTTTAGATAAATAACTCCCTTCCCTCCCACTACCCTTGTATTTTTTTCTGGAAGAATCTGCACTGCTTTCCCTCAGTCCTCCTCCACTCCAGTGAGCTTTCCTCAAGCTTTCCCCTTCATGATTTCCTACTCCCGTGAAACGTGCCCCTGATCTTGCCCTGTGTCCAGCTTTTACACACCTTTGGGCATCTGTCTCCCCCAGCTTACCAGAACTTGAAGATGATGCCAGTAGCCACAAGAACAATGATGATGGATATGGTGATTGTAACGTAGAGTTGAGGGTCCACACCTGGTGAAGAAGGAAGAAGGCTGTTGGGAGGCCTGAGGCAGGTTCAAAGTGGGTGTGGCTGGGTGCTTCCATACGACTCCACACTGCCTGTCTCCTCTGGACTCTCCCTCTTCTCCTGTAATCAACTTTCTCCTGCCCTGTCAGCTCCTCTACTTTCCCAAACATTACATGTGCCAAATCTTGCACATACATGTGATGAGGATGAGGCCCCAAGGTCAGACAGAACTATCCTCCTGTATAGAAATGGAGGTAGAGGTGTCAGATTACCTTCCCTAAGCTAGTGACCAGCACAGTATGTGCTAACACATTCCCGGTAGTGAGTGACCGTCCTCCATGGCTTCCCTCTGCCTGGAATACCCATTCTGTTTCTAAGATCTGTCTTGATCCCCAGGGTAAAACAGTCTCTCACTTCTCTGTTTTCCTAAAAACATTCTGTACGTGCCTCTCTTAGGGTGTTTGTTATGTTGACTCATCCCCAAGTGTTTCCACATCTGTCTTCACCAGTGGACCTGAACTCCTCCAGAGTGCACACAGCAGCTCCACCTCGGCATTCTTTGCCAGCCTAGAACCTGGACATTTGCTGGAAACACTCCATCTCCGCAGATCATAGTCTTCAACAACCTCCCCCCCCCCCCCCACCAAACACACACACCTACCAGCCCTGCTCACTCACCTTCTCCACGCCCTCCAAACAGGAAGGGCCTCAAGGTAGCAGGTGTTTCCCCAAGGATGAGCCCGTCTCCATCATCTCGCATGGAGTCTGAGTTGGGGTGCGGAGTAGCCAGCCCATGTGGGGCTGCAAAACCATAGTCCAGGGGCAGAAATCCAGGATTGACAGAGTTGGGGTCCCCTCCATCCTCCCGAGATACTGTAGGACCCCACACTATAGCCCAAGGGTACTGAGATGAGGGAGGTCCCTCCTCAAATCCTGACGGGGTAGCAGGAGGAGCAGTGCCTGGCAGAACTTGCCGACGTGATCTTGGGACCCGTGGGGATCGGCTTGGCGGAGGCGCCCGCTCCCAAACACACACGTGGCGAGGGGCTGAAGGCCCACCCCGGACGCAAGGGGGACGGGCTGGGGCTGGTGGGGATCGATGGGAAGAGCCCTGAGCAGGCGGTGATAGGGGTAGCAACAGCAGTGGCCAGAGAGGGAGGAGTTGGGACAGCAGTTGAGCAGGCCTAGAGGAAGGGAGAGAAAGCAGGTGTGTGTTGCTTGAGCAGGTGTGTATTAGGAAGACCCTGGCCTCATTTTTGTCTCTTCCCAAGGGGTCAATCTTCAATAGGCCCCAAATTGGTCTAGGCAGTAAGGGGGCCCAATCCCCCAGGGAAAGTGGTCTCCAAGCTCCCTCTGCTGGGCCAAACTTACCACATTATGCACTCTGGATTTGAGGTCTTCCTCAGCTGTGACCCAGATTTTTGGCCTTTACTGGAGGGAAAAATGTGGGTGTCACACCCTAATCTGGCCTGTGTACTCCCCCAGCTCATCCATCCACCAACCCTGCTCCTTCCTGCCCCACCCGGGCTGCACAATTACCAGCCATGCTCCTGCTTCCCAGAATCCACTATTTCTTGGCATACTTTTAGGGGGAAACTCCCTAAACTAGCCCCCTGCCCCACCTCCAGCATCCCAGATGGGTCCTGTTACCTCCTGGCCCCCGTGTCTGTCTACTCTTGCCTCTTTGGCTTCTTCCTTCTCACTTCCTCTGCCCACAGCTCCAGGCTTCTTGGATCTTAATTTAGAGCCAAGAACCTTGTGATTCCCTGAGCACCTACCGCTAGGGAGGGAGTTTTCGAGTGGGGGAGGGAAGGGAAGTCAATCTTAGTGAGTGTTGGTGGGGGGGGGGTGGGATGCTAGAAGCCCGGTCACCTCTTGTAGGCCAGGCACTTCTTTTGTGATGAAGCCTAGAAGCTAGCTGCCTTTTCAGACAAATGGGAGAAAATAGTAGGTGGGAGGAAAGCTACAGGACAAGGTTTGGGTTTTGCTCTTGATGTTTAACCACCCGAATGCATAGGTGCATTCTGAAAGAAGGTGGAGCTCGAAGGAAGCCACCCCCTCAACTGTGGCTGCTCCTGGTAAAAGTCCTAGGAGAGTCTAGATGGTTGGTTCTGAAAGGAGGTGCAGTCTCCAAACTGAGGGTGGTGAATCCCGAGGGGCTAGGATCTTCAGAGAGAAGGCGCATGTGACACCCCGTGTCTTCTGGATTCCTAGTCTATGTCTGCATGTTGAATACCCCAGGGAGTAAGCTAGGGTGTGAGATGTGAAGGGGGGCTTAGAGGGGGAAGGTGGTCAAGAGTGAGAACATGGACAGCAGCTGGGAAGGGAGGAGATGAGGAGGGAAGGGTGGCTACAGGAAACTGGCCGAGGATGCTGGAGAGAAAAGAAGGCAGGGAGGGAAGAGACTTCAGGCAGGAGGATGGAGGGGGTCTGGTCAGGACAGAAGCAAAGAGAGTAAAAGAGAAAAGGAAGGTGGAGATCAGAGATGGGGAGAAAGTCATTGAGATAGATTAGAACATGATGTTGAAGGCAAAATCAAAAAGGAAGGGACTGGGGAGAAAACAGAACAGCAAAGATGGAGGAGTTGGGAATTGTTTCTTGAAATTTAAAGAGATACGGAGACAGAGCTGGAGGCTAGGTGAAAGAGAAGGGAAAGGAAAGAGGCCGGGGGCTTGGTGGGAGGAGGTTAGAGACGGGAGGGAAGAAATGGTAGGCGAACCAGTGGAGCGGATAAGGACTCAGCGACACCAGTGGCCCGCTACTCCAGGGCACACCTGCCTCGTCGTCGGCTACAACCCACCACCACCAGCAATGTCAACTCCAGCCCCTTCACACGCCCCGTACCCCTTTGTCACCCCCTCCAGGAAGTCCGCAGTCCCCAAGCTGGTGCGCCACCCCACCCCCTTCGCGCTCCTCACCGACCTGTTGTGCGCAGAAGACGAACCGGGGGTGGGGTGGGGGAACCGGGCCCCATCTCTAGCCGACCCCCCAATCCCGCCAATCCCACAGGCCTGTGCTCCCTGGACATCGGCGCGAACCGAGAAAATGAGGAAAAGATTGGACATGGGGTTTGAAGGGAGCACCCAGAGCGGAAAGGGGACCTGAGGCAGGAGGATGCCCGAAGCTGCAGGATGAGCTAAAGGCGGGATGGAGGCAGTCGCGGAGACGTTGACTGCTGCACCAAGAGGATAGGATGGAGTCAGGACAGCGGAGGGATGGAGGGCACGGTGGAAAGGAGCTCTGGGCGACTGGAAGCGGCTAGAAACCGCGCCAGGAGGGGCGGGGGGCGAAGGGCGCGGAGCTGGCACTGGGGAGGGCAGAGCCTGCTCCCCACGGGTAGGGGCTTTGGGTCCCCCCTCGCTCACCTGCATGCCTGGTGTGGCGGCACGACGACTGCAGGCGCTCGGAGCTGTGCGGGGCTGGGGGGTCGCAGAAGCGGGTGGGGCGCCGGGCATGGTCGGGAGGTTTGGCTGGCAGCGAGGAGTTGGAGCCGGAGGGGGGCGGGCGCCCGGGGCGCGGGGCGGCGGCGGCGGCGGCGGCGGCGGGAGATGCTCGCTTCGGCTGGGCTCGGCTAGGCTCGGCTGGGCTCGGCTGGGTTCGGCGGGCGACTAGGACCACTTGGTCTCCGCCTCTCCTTCTCACGTCTGTAGGCCACGCACGACTTAACCCTCCATTTGCCACGCTGAGAGCTCAGCTTTTGTTCCAGGTGCAAGGTTGGGAAGAGGAGAAGGGATGGGAAGAGGGGCACGACCTCCAATCCTTCAGGTTGATACGGCAAGCTTCCCCTCTACCTAAGCGAAGCTTCATAGACCTCATGATTTCTGACTGTCCCTCCAGCCCCCAAGCAGTTCTGAGATTCTGAGTCACCCCATAGATTTGAGTCTCCAACTCTGGCCAGGGTGGAAAGGGAGATCGAGACCATGGGAGAGAGGACCAGTGAGGGGTGGGAAAGAAGACTGCATACACAAATTGGAGTTCCCTCAACAGCTCAATCCCCCATTTCATTCTGATCCTGCTTATAATTTATTCTCGCTGAAGCAATCCAAACAGTCCTTAAATGGTTCAAGACTCATTTACTGTACTTAGCTTTTCCAAGAATGAGAATTTCCGACACTCACTATGGCTTATAAGGAGACCCCGTAAATTCCTGTCTCTGGGTATCCCCAATTTTCTTTCCTAAGGATTTTTGGGGTGCAGCCTCAGTGCAGCTGTCAAGTGTTCCTAGACGGGGCACTAGAAGCCTGCCTCAGGGCTTCACACTCTGATATTCCTTCCAGAGGCCTTTTTCATGGCTGTTCACAAATGGTCCATACCAGTCTCACTTAGATTCAGGCTTCCAAAAGCCCTATTCTAATCTCTTAATTCCCCTGACCTGGGCCGTGGAGATGGCTCAGGGAACAAGGTGCTTGCCACCAAGCCTGACTACCTGGGTTCTATCCCCAGGACCCACACGGTGGAAGGAAAGAACTATCACTTTTAAGTTGTCACCAGACCCCTGAACAAGCTGTGCCTCATACACTAAATAGATGTAATAAAAAGAATTCCTCTGACCCTACCCATTCATATCTAACGCTTCTCCCTGCATTACCACCAACCCTGCACCCCAAACTTCTAGGGAACTGTACTTTCCTGGTTTCCCTCCAAGCTACCTGGCTGTTCTCTGCTACTCTTCCTCAGCTCTGACCCCTACTCGTTGGAGCCTCCTAGGGCTTAGTCTTTTCTTTCCTCGTTCTTTATCCAGTGATCTCATCCAGTCCCAGGGCTTAAACACTCTGTAAATGTCAGTGAGTCCTAAATTTACAAATGAGTGCCAGACTCATTTGTCCAACCGCCCACTTGACATATCCACTCCGATGTCTAATAGCCAGGCAAGCCTAATGTGACTCAAACGGACGGCTTGAACTACCCCAGCCCCAATCCTTTTCTGTCCAGTACACTTCATCCTAGAACATGATAACTCCTTGTTGCTCAAGCTAAATGTGTTTGGATTTCCAGGTCCTTCTCTGTACCTGCATCTCCAGCAGGTGCTACACTTTGAGTGCACATCCAGGGTCTTCTCCCTTCACCTTATTGTTAGAGGCCTGATCCACGCCATCATCCTACATCTGAAGTTGTAGTACCCTCTTAGGCGCTCCTTTGTGTCTGTCCTCATCTTTTACAGAATACTCTTCACAATTACCGATAACATTTTGAAATCTAAACCATATCATGCTCTCCTCTTTCACAATATTCAAGGGCTGGTGAGATGGCTCAGCAGGGCCATCAAAGGTGACAACCTGAGTTTGCTACTCAAAACCCACAGGGTGGAAGGAGAGAATCAACTCCTACAAAGTTGTCCTCTGACCTCCATATGTGAGTAGGTGCACGTGCACACCCTAAATAAGTACAATGGGAAAGCCACTGGTGTGTGTCTCCTTCATAAACAGTGCTTCTGCCAAAGCAGACTCCCTGTTGATACAGAGCTTCAGAAGCCACTCTCAGAAACCGTAGACTTTGATCCCTCTCCCTCTGATGCTTCTCTATTTTGACCTGGATGGCTCTTCCTTGACCAAAACCTAAAGGGGTCTCCATTTCATCCATATTCCCTTGTCATTTCTGGGCCATGGCTCTCTGGCATGGTTTTATATCTGTTTGGTATTTATCATTTTCCCACAAACACTGAGAGAAAGCGTCTTGCTTGTTGTCTTTACCCAACATCCTGACTGCAGCTTTGTCACATGGTAAAAGCTCCATCCTTGTTGCTTGGTGAACAAGGTCTGGGACTGGCCCCTGCCCACTCTGGACTCCCTGCATTCTCTCCTTTTTCCTCTTCCTTGCTTTTCCTCTCCATCCTCCTGCATTCCCTCATCTCTTCGCTCTGCCCTCAGACACACCCCTCCTGGCCATCCATCCTCCTCCTTCTGCCCTTAGCACCCTCATTACCCCAGCACTCCCGCCTCCAGGAAGGAAGCCTGCTGTTGAGACCAGCATCCACAGCAGCCTTTCCCCTTCTTGCCTGTCCCTGACAGCCTTTCATTCCAAGTCAAAACAACAGTGAGTCAGAGAGATGCCCTCCCTTCCAGTGTCTCCCAGTGGCAGGAGAAAGACAGTGCACACATCCTATGAAAGCACAGCTGCAGGGCATTGCAAGAGAGCTGGGACGACTCCGCCACTGCCTAGCCTCCGAGGGATCATCGATAAGCTCTAGTGGGCTCATTGTAATCTCGTGAGGACCGCATTGTTCAAACGCATGTGTGTTCAGCAAAATAGTGCCTTGAACAGGAAGCTTTGCATCACGATTAATTATTTTTACTGTTTTTTATTCCTTTCAACACGTTTACTTATATGAGACAGAGTCTCTTACCGTCTGGCCTGGCCTTGAATTCACTATGTAGCTAAGGGTAACCTTGAACTCCTGACCTTCTGACTTCATTTCCTTAAGTGTTGGGGATTACGGGAATGCAGCACCAGACTCAGACATCAGCAAATATTTTTCGAACATTAGCTACAAGCTGGGTAGGGCACCGGACTAGGGCATACAGTGAAGAGCAAGAACAAAGTCACCACAATCTTCGTGACTTACAATTTAGTAAGGGAGACAGTGAGCCGTCCTGTGCTAGGCTGGAGGCGTGAGTCACTGATAGAGCACGTGCCTCGCATGTGCAAGGTTCTGGTGTCTTTATTACTATTGCTGTACTCAGAGACTGTTCCCAGTATTTGTCTGGGTGAATTTCTGTCTGTTTGTAGCCCAGGCTGGCTTTGAATTTGCAATCCTCCTACCTCAGCATCCTGAGTACTGGTTTCATAGGTCTGGCAAAAGGAAAAAAAAAGTATGTGTCCTTGTACCGCAGTGCATGTTTGGAGGTCAGAGGACAGCTTGCTGAAGCACCAGTCTTTTTTCTTTCATGTGGCTCCCAGGGATTGAACTCAGGCCATCAGACTTGGTGGCAGGTGCATTTACTCACTGAACCACTACCAGCTGGCTCCATATTTCTGGGCTTCTTCCTTTCCTCAGATTTGTGCCTTCTCTCTCTCTCTCTCTCTCTCTCTCTCTCTCAGCTGATGGTTATGCTGCCTTATTAATAAAGAAGGAGCTGGCAGAGTTCTTACCACCCCTATCTTCCTATACCACTGCTCTTCTGGTGAACCCCAAAGTTGTCATTGCAGCCACTGCCCCCCCCTGCACCCATGTCTAAGCCTTCCTGTCCCTCTCTACTTGATTGTCACCAGCTGTGTGCAAGCATGTTGAACTTTCTTAAGACCAATCCTCCTTGGCTGGCTTTCTCTGTTTCCCACAATGGGAGGGTCTTCTCCAGTGATGGCCTCTACTCATCGGCTCCTCCTCTGCTCCCCGGTCCCCTTTCCCCTTGTCTCCTGCAAATGCAAATCTAAAGGGTTTGCATTTATAATTCACTATCTGTTGTTTTTAAGATAAAGTCTCTCACTGTACAGCCCTGGCTGTCCTGGAACTTCCTATGGAGACCAGACTGGCCTCTAGTTTGCAATGGTATTCCTGCCTCTGCCTTACAAGCTCTGGCATTACAGGCAAGGGCCCCCACTTCCCAGTCTGTAATTCACATTCTGTGTGAAAATCAGTTCACAGAACAGCAGGTTCCTCTGTGGTACCTTCACATGTACTCATGTACCTCACTTCGCTGGATTCTCCTCCCATCCCCCCTTCTTGCCCCTCTCTGCCACTCTGCCCCCTTCTGCTTCTCTGCCTCTTATGTGCTATTGTTCTCCCCTCCCCCTCACTTGAGGCCTCTTTTTTCCTGTTTTATGAACCTTTTCTGGTTTCCTAGCATTTATCCACATTCACTCCCACGACATGCGTTATTTAACAATTAGCAGCTAGGATCCCCATCTGAGAGAGAACATGCAGTGTCTAGCTTTCCGAGCCACGGTTATCTTAATTAATATAATATTTTCAACTTCCAGTGATTACCCTGCAGACTTCATACTTGCATTTTTCTCTGTGGCACGATGAAATCGCATGGTTTCTATGGACGACATTTTCCCAACCCACTCATCTGTTGAGAGACATCTAGTCTGATTCTGCTTTCTCCATATCATGAAGAGAGCACTAATAAAACATAAACAAGCATGCATCTCTGTGACGGGATTCAGAATCCTTCGAGTATATGCCTAAGCTATTATGGCTGGACCATGTGGTAGCTGTAGTTGTATTGTTTTGAGAATCCTCCACGTTGATCCATACGGTGACCACTCTGTATCTTCCTACCAGCAGTGGATAAGGCTTCCTCTTGCCCCACATTAATGCCAGCATTTGCTGCTGTTTGCTTTCTAGATAGAAGCCATTTTGACAGGAGATGGGAATCTCATGGGATCTGGGGATTGAGTTCAGTTCTTCATTCAGGCTTGGCAGCAAGCACCTGTACCCATTGACTTATGTCACCACTGTACCCATTGACCTATGTCACCACAGTATGAGTGTACCGTCTACATACATGTGTCTGCAGGTGCTAATGCACACACATGTGAAGGCCAAAGCAAGTGATTTGATGTCTTCCTCTGTCCGTGCTCACCTCATTGCATGGAGACAGGGTCTCTCACCATTTCAGAGAAGCTCACCTTTTAAGCTAGGCTGGCCGAGCAGCAAGCTCTGCTTCTTCCTCCCTGCCTCAACCCCCATCCCCCCACCCTCCCACCCCCCACCCTCCCCCACTCCCCCCAGGGGTTACAAGCACACATAGTCATGCCGAACCTTTGATGTGGATGCTGGGGACTTTAATTGAGGTCCTCGAACTTTCAGAACAAGCAATTTTACCCACTGAGCCATCTTTTCAAACCCTTGAATACCTTAAAAAGATGTATTGGCCAACTATAGTTTGTAGAAAGTATACTAAAGTATACTTTTTTTTAATTATGATATTCTGGTCTACCCGTAGATCAGTGCCCAGTCCAGTCATCATCAGAAAGGCTTCCTCCGGCAGCTGATGGCAACAGATGCAGAGACCCACAGGCGAACATTAGGTGGAAAGAGAGCCCAAGTCAGAGATCTCCATTAGATCCTTCCCCTTGGAGCTCATGGCTCCCTGAAGAGAAGTCGGAGGGAGAACTAAAATCCCAAGGGAACAAGGACCCCATAAGAACACGGCACACAGAATCAATTAAGCGGGGCTCATAAGAGCTCACAGAGACTGAAGCAGCAGTCAGGGAGTCTTGCATGGGCCTACGTTAAGTCCTGTACATGTATGTTATGGTTGTTAGCTTGGTGTTTTTGTAGGACTCTCAACAGTGGGGGGATGGGTGTCTCTGACTCTGCTGCCTGTTCTTCAGACCCTTTCCTCCTACTGAGTTACTTTGTCCAGCCTTGCTATAAGGGTTTGTGCCTTGTCTTACTGCATCTCGTACCATGTTCGATTGATATCCCTGAGAGGCCTGCTCTTTTCTGAAGGGAAAACAGAGGAGGTGTGGATCTGGGGGAGAGGGGAAGTGGGAAGGAAAACTGGGAGGAGTGGAAGGAAGGGAAACTGCAGTTGGGATGTTTTGTGTGAGAGAGGAATACATTTTTAAAAAATTATTTCTTCTAATGGGTGATTTGCCTGCATATTCGTCTGTGTATTCTGGTTCCTGCAGAGACCAGAAGAGGGTTCGAATCCACTGGAACTGGAGTTGCAGATGGTTGTGAGCCACTATTCGGGGGCTGGGAACCAAACATGGGTCCTCTGGAAGAACACATGCTCTTGACTGCTGAGTCATCTCTCAAGCCTCCCCTTGTCCCTCTCTAGATACTTTTAGTCAGTTCATTGGCCCACTTACTGATGGGCAGGCTTGTTCATATATGTGTTTAATATTTATAGTTATTTAAATATTCTAGATAGCAGTGCCTTGTTTGAAATATAGCTAACACAGATATTCTCTGATTCTATAGACTACTTACTTTGTTAATAATTTGTTTTGCTGTACAGATGCTTTTAAATTTTATGTAATCCTATTTCTCAGTTCCTGGAGCTATTTCCTGTGTTATTAGGATTCTGCTTGGCAGTGTCCTGTCTGTACCTGTCTATGTCCTGAAGTGTTTGTCCAGTGCTTTCCCTGTAGTGCTGTCGGTGTTTTCAGTTTCAGATTAAGGTTGCTGATACGGTTTGAGTTAACTTTTGTGCATAGTAAGAGGCAAGAACCTGGGGCTGGAGAGATGGCTCAGTGGTTAAGAGCACTGACTGCTCTTCCAGAAGTCCTGAGTTCAATTCCCAGCAACTGCATGGTGGCTCACACCATCTGTAATAGAATCTGATGCCTTCTTCTGATATGTCTGAAAACAGCTACAGTGGACTCATAAATAAAATAAATCTAAAAAAAAAAAAAAAAAAAAGGCAAGAACCTGCCTTTACTCTTCTGTAAGTGGATGAGGTGGCTGTCTGGTCTTACCACCATTTGTGGAAAGTGGTATTTCTTTTTGCCAGTGTACATTTTCAAAACTTCTATAAAAAGGGAAAGGGGAAAAAATCCAGGCAGCAGAGGCACACACCTTTAATTCCAGCATTTAGGAGGCCGAGGCAGTGGCATCTCTGTTCCAGGACCACCTGGTCTACAGAGCAAGTTCAAGGACTGCCAAGGTTACACAAAGAAATCCTATGTTAAAAAAAAAAAAAACAAGTTTCTGTAACTGGACAGGTTTACCTCTGAGTCTCTGACTATGTTCCACTGTCGTATGTGTCTGTTTTGTTCCTGTACCATGCTGTCTTCGTCACTATAGCTCTGTTGTAGAGTTTGAAGTCAGGTAAGGTAATATCTCTGACTGTTCTTTCTACTTAGAATTGCTCTAGCTAGCCATAGTCTTTTGAATTTCCATGAGAGTCATAGGGTTTTTTTCATTTATTTTTCCAAATTCTGTGAAGACTGTCCCGGGAATTTTGGAGGATTGCATTGAATCTGTAGGTTGCTTTTGGTAGTATTGCTAACCTGCCAATCCAGATGCATGGATGTGTTTCCATTGTCCATTGTCCCTTCAATATCCTTCTCAAATGTCTTAAGTTTTTCTTGTAATGATTCTTACTTCTTAAAATTGATTTTTTTGAATTGGTAACACAGCACACGTCCAAAGCAAATATAGGTTTTCATTTTCATTCCGTCCACCATCCTTCCCTGACCTCAGTGTGACTCACTGTATGTATTCTTCCAAAAGTTCTCAATGTATGTAAAGCAAATAGCACTATAAAATCTCTCCCCAGGTCCCAGGGGCTGGAGAGAAGCTAAGTGGTAAAAAGTACCCAGTGCTTTTGCAAAGGACCTGAGTTTGCTTCCCAGTGTAACTTCAGTTTCAAGGACTCTGGCCCCCTCTTCTGGTCACTGCAGGTACCAGGACATCTATAGTATACATTCATACACAAAGGCAAACACTTGTAAATGAACCTTTCTAAAGCTTTTTTTTCCTTTCTTTCTTTCTTTCTTTCTTTCTTTCTTTCTTTCTTTCTTTCTTTCTTTCTTTCTTTCTCAGAGCTGAGAGTATAACTTGGAGCTTGCCTTAGCATGTCCATGACTCTGGTTCAATCCTCACTCCACAAAAATACCAAGGAAGTAATAAACACCCAGATGTGGTGGTATACACCTTTAATCCGAGCACTTGGGTGGTATGTGGCCTGTGCAGCTTACCCCCAGAGCCCTGACTGAGGTGGCCATGGAATGGAGAAAGAATATACACAAACACAAGGACAGAAAATCTGGGGTCAAATGGGTTGTGTGCCCTCTAAGGGAGCAGCACCAACTACCCAACAACCTTGAACATCAGTGAATTTACAGTATACAGCACAGGGGAGAAGTAATCTAGCCTCCATAGACTCTCTGTAAGTGAGCAGTCTCAGCAAACACCTAGAAGGAGAAGCTGGGGTTGCTAGACTTTACACACACTGTCAACATTCCAATTCAGACCACAGAAGGCTTTGCCATCCCTCTGAGCCTCTCTTCTTCCCTTTATACTTTCACTCATGACTTCCCTGGCTCCCCACACTCCAGAGTACAAACAGGCAGATCTCTGTGCATTCAAGACCAGCCTTCTCCATGGAGAGAGTTCGAGGCCAACCAGAGCTACAAAATGAGACCCTGTCTCACAAAACAAAGAACAAACACACAACAATACCTTTGAGGCTGGAAAGATGGCTCAGTGGTTAGGAGTGCTTGCTGCTCTTCCAGAGGACCTAAGTTGGATCCCCAGCACCCACATGGCAGCTCACAGTCATCTGTACCTCCAGTTCTAGGTGACCTGACACCCTCTTCGGACCTCTTTTGGCACCAGGCACACGTGTGGCGTGCATATACATATTTATGCAAAATGCTCATACACATAAAATAAAAATAAAGCTAACAAAACAAAACCCAGATGTCAAAAAAAATAGTAATAGAAAAAAACTCTCCTTTTTTCTCTCTCCCTCTCTCTGTTCTAAGGATAAACCCAGGTGCCTCACACAAGCTGAGTAAGTGTTCATCACCAAGCTATATTACGGGCACTGAAGTATAGGTGCTCTTTAAAATGTTTTATACACTTACGTGTTGGCGCTCATGTCACAGACCATGTATGGGAGTTATAAGACAACTTCCCTCTCCCCTTTAACTATACGGAGCCAAGAGATCCAACTAAAGTCATCAGGATTGTACCCAGTGAGTCATTTGTAAGTCCCACAGATGTATTTATTATTTATTTTATGTGAATGGGTGTTTAGCCTGCATTTAAGTGTACTGTATCTATGCAGTATGCTCCAAGGCCAGAAGAGGGTGTCAATTCGTCTGGAACTATAGTTACAACTGTGAGCTACCACGTGGGTTCTGGGAGTGGATCTAGGCAGGCCCTGTGGAAGAGCAGCCAGTAGTCTTACAGCCTTTATTGTCCTTTTTAAATTTTTTTTTTTACTTTGCCGTGGTTCTTTGAGATCTTGCCATATTGATGAATAGAAATCATTGGTCCTTTTACACAGGCATAGAATTCTGATGTATGTTTGCCCTCTCAATATCTCTTGAATCCATTCTCAGGCAGACGTCTACCCTAAATCTCTCATGTGAACGTTGCCTAAGGTCTCCTCCATGTTTCCGTACCTAAAGGTCAGTCAGCAGGGTAATTTCTTTACCTGATTTTTAAAAAGATTTTATTTTATTTTATTTTTATGAGTCCACTGTAGCTGCCTTCAGACACACCAGAAGAGGGCATCAGATCCTATTACAGATGGTTGTGAACCACCATGTGGTTGCTGGGAATTGAATTCAGGACTTCTGGAAGAGCAGTCAGTGCCCTTAACCACTGAGCCATCTCTCCAGCTGCTGATTTTTGTTGTTGTTGTTGTTGGTGGTGGTGGTGGTGGTGGTGGTTGTGGTGGTGGTAGTGGTAGTGGTTTGGTTTGGTTTTTCAAGGCAGGATTTCTTATGTAACAGCCCTGGATTTTCTGGAACTTTCTTTGTAGACCAGGCTGGCCTTGAACTCACAGAGATCTGTCTGCCTCTGCCTGCTGAGTGCTGGGATGAAGCCACCATAGTGGCCTTTTACCTGATGTTTTTGACATTCTGCCGTTCTGTTCTCACCTCTTCCTCCAAGGTCTCATCACTGGTCCCTGTCTCCCATGAGATGTCTCTCTGTATCTGTGTCAGTGCTCATTCCTCCAGGAGGTCATTTAGTTTCTAGGTTTTAAATATATTTTTCCTCATAGCTTCCTAGTATTATTTTCATTTCTATCATTTGCTTTGGCTAGGTTTTTTTTTTTTTTTTCTATCTACTTGTCCCTCTGTAAACATTTTCTCTTTAAAAAGTATTTGTTTAGTGAGCACACTGTGGCCCAGCGGCTTGGGCATCCACCTCTAGAGGTCGGTCGCGGTCCTTCCCGTGCCGGTTCGAATCCTGTTGGGCTCTGTTGTGGAGAGAGATGGGAAAAAAAAAAAAGTATTTGTTTTTATTATTTTAAATCGTACGCATGGAGCTGGTAGTAGTATCAAATCTCTTTAATCCCAGCACTTGGGGGGCAGAGGCAAGAGGAACTTTGTGAGTTCAAGGCCAGTCTGGTTTACAGAACAAGTTCTAGGACAGCAAGGATACACTGAGAATCCTTGTCTCCAAAAAAAAGGGCGCGGGGGTGGGGGGTGGGGGGGAGTGCATCTACACACTTGCTTTTAGTTAAACAGGACTTTGGTGGTTTGGGTAGGAATGGCTTTCACAGACTCATAGGTTTGAATGCTTGGCTCATAGGGAATGGTACTATTAGGAGGTGTGGCCTTGTTGGAGTAGGTGTGGCCTTGCTGGAGGAAGCGTGCCACTGTAGAGGTGGGCTTTGAGGTCTTACATGTTCAAGCTAGGCCTAGCGTGGCAGTCTCCTGCTGCCTGTGAATCAAGATGTAGAATTCTCAGATACCTTCTGCATTTATTTTTAAATTTTTTTTTTTTTTTTAAAAGGGCTGGAGAGATGGTTCAGTGGTTAAGAGCACTGACTGCTCTTCCAGAAATCCTGAGTTCAATTCCCAGAAACCACATGATGACTCACAACCATCTGTAATGGGGTCTGATGCCCTCTTCTGGTGTGTCTGAAGAGAGCAATGGTGTACTCATATACATTAAATAATAAATAAATCATTAAAAAACAGAGAGAGAGAAATTTAAAAAGTTGGCATGATCATGATGTCTCCTCACAGCACTGAAACCCTAAGACAAAGACGAAGATGATGAAGTCATTATTTTTAATATTTAGCTTTTCTATAACTGCCTCATATTTCTTTAACCTTATGTTATATATACATTGGAAAAGTTTTATGCGACAAAATCCACAAAACATAAAGTTTGTCGTCTGACTTAAGTCTACAGTTCTGTGGTATTAAATACACTCATGGATTGGGATCTAGTTCAGTTGGTAGAGTTCTTCGAATGCGTGAGACTCTGAGTTCCATCACCAGCTCCTCATAAACTGGGCCTGGCAGCACACACCTCTAGTCTTGGTATTTGAGAAATGAAGGCAGGAGAATCAGAGGTTCAAGGTCAGGACTGGAGAATTAGTGCAAGGATGAGGATCTGAGTTCAGTTCCCAGTAAAGACATAGAAAGCCAGTTGCAGAGGCAGAGACTGGGGAATCTCTGGATCTTGCTCCAGGTTCCATGAGAAACTCTGTCTCAGAAAACAAGATAGGAAGCATATATTGATGAAATCTCCAACATTGACCTCTGGACTCCATGTGCACATACAAACACAAACATGTCTACCTGCATATGCGTGCAAACTAGTACATACACACAGAGTAGAGTTCAAGGCCAGTCTAGGATACATGAGACCCCAGAGTGAATAGTAAGAAATGCACTCATGATGTAATGCCATCCCTCTCTGTCATCTCCACAACTCTTCACTTGTTTTCAGGACAGGGCCTTAGTATACAGACCAGCTGGAGCCTGGTGTGGTTCCACTGGAATCTCAGCACTCAGGAGTCTGAAGCAACATCGATAAGAATTCAAGACCACCCTCAGCTATATGGTGAGATCTTGTCTCAGAAAATAATCAAAATGAAATATAAAGAAGCTAGAAAATGAGTTCAATGATTAAATTCCTGGTTACTCTCCAGGCGGTGGTGGAGCATGCCTTCAAGCCCAACACTTGGGAGGCAGAGGCAGGCAGATTTCTGAGTTCGAGGCCAGCCTGGTCTACAGAGTGAGTTCCAGAACAGCCAGGGCTACACAGAGATACCCTGTGTTAAAAAAAAAAGGGGGGGGGAGGGGATTGCTTCTTACTCTTGCAGAGGACTAAAGTTGAATTCCCAACACACACATGACAGCTCACCATCTTCTGTATCTCCAGTCCCAGGGGATAACACTTCTGGCCTGCTTGGGCACTAGGCACACACATGGTACACAGACATGCAGACAAAACACTCATACAGCTCAAAAAAAAAAAATTAAATAAATAAATAAATAAATACCCAATTTAGCCTTGAATTCTTTTTTAAGAATACGTTTTTACTGAGTTTTGCCTGCATGTCTATATAAGCATCACGCGTGTGTCTAGTACCTGCAGAAGGAAGAGGGTACCAAATCCTCTGGGATCGGGGTTATAGAAGGCGGTGAACCACTATGTAGACTATTGGGAACCAAACCTACATCCTCTGCCATAGCAGCAAGTACTTTCTCTTAATTGCTGAGCCAACTCTTCAGCCCCAATCAGTCAAGATTTCAATTTCTTGACTCAATTGACTCAATTTCTTGAGTGTTAAGCCTTATAAATATACAGCTTAACTTCATTTTGTAAAACTGCAACCCTGAACCCATTAAACAGTGACTCTGTTCCCAGTCCAACTACCATTCCACCATCTGGCCCTATGATGTTCACTACTCTAAGACCTGTGTGTGTGTATTTTTAATTATGTATATATGTGTGTAGGAAGGAGTATATGTGCAAAAGTGAGTGCAGTTGTCCAATGGAGTCCAGTAGACCAGGCTGGTCTCCAACTCACAGAGATTTGTCTGCCTCTGCTTTCTAAGGCATGTACCATCGTGTGTGTGTGTGTGTGTGTGTGTGTGTGTGTGTGTGTGTGTGTTGGCTCTTCAAGGCACGGTCTCTTGTGTAGCCTTGGCTGATCTGGAACTAACTCTGTAGATCAGGCTGGCCTCAAACTCACAGAGATCACCTGCCTCTGCCTCCCAAGTGCTAGGATCAAAGGTATGCACCACCACCACCAGGCTGCCATCTTAGTTTTTGAAGATGAACTTTGTCACTGAATCTGGAGCTCACTGGTTGAGCTAGACTAGCTGGCCAGCAAGGCCCAGGCATATTGTCTCTGCCTCTCCAGCATGGGATCACAGGGCGTACACCTCCTTGCTAGGCTCTTTCACCTGTTGAACAACCCAACTCAGGGCCTCACATTTGCTTGTTTGTTTCTTTTTTTTTTTTTTTTTTTTTTTTGGTTTTTTGAGACAGGGTTTCTCTGTGTAGCCCTGGCTGTCCTGGAACTCACTCTGTAGACCAGGCTGGCCTCGAACTCAGAAATCCACCTGCCTCTGCCTCCCAAGTGCTGGGATTAAAGGCATGTGCCACCACCGCCCGGCTGCTTGTTTGTTTCTTGAGATAGGGTCTCAAGTAGTCAAGGCTGGCCGAGAATTCACTCTGTAGCTGAGGATGACCCTAAGCTTCTGATCCTCCTGCTCTATTTCTTGAGACCTGGGATTGCTGGCGTTAGATGAGGTGTTAGGTTCTGTTCAATGCTGAGGATAAACCCTGGGCTGCATGCATGCTAAGGCAGCACTCTCCTAACTGAACCAGGTTCCCAGTCCCTAACAACTTCCTTTTGATATTGAAATTTCCTGATGTGGACTTGGACTGTGTCTCCTTTTATTCAGGCCTTCTTGGTTTTGTTACAGCGTACTCATTGACATTTATGCACATGCGTGCCCACACATTTGTGAGCAACTGTCTAGAAAGGAGCATCAAAGCCCCTTTAGCTGGAGTTACAGGGAGTTGTGAGCTGTGGATGCTGGGGACCAAACTCTGCAGGAGCAGGAAGCACTAACTACTGAGCCATCTCTCCAGTCACTTTCTAGGGTCTTCTTAGGTGTCTTTCAGTGAAGTATAAAATTTTTTTGCATATGGATAGAGTATATCTTCTGTTATACTTATCACTGAGTCCTATTTTGATTTTGTTGTGGTATTTTTTTCAAGATTTCATTTTCAATGGTTTTGTTTGGTTGGTGTTGATGATACATAGAAACACAGTTGCTTTGCAATAGGGTTTTAAAGCCAGAAACCTTGACAAACTCTCTGACTAATAATTTTTCTATACATTTTTTTTTGCATTTTCCTCAAAAGTAATCATGCTATCAACATAATATCTTTCCCTTTGCCTTTCCAATGCTAAGCCTTCGGTTTCCTTCTGCTGTGTGGGCCAGGACCTTTAATACAACATTGAATACCAGCAGTGACAAGCTGTTTGTTTGCCCCTGCTTTTAGAGAACCCAGTTCCAATATTTTCCCAGTGAAAATGGTATTTGTAGCATGATGCACTGGATTCAATCCCCAGCACCACAAAAGGAACAAAGGATAAAGGAACAAACAGTTCTTTGTTTTAGAAAGACATATCCTCACTAAAAACCCCTGGTTGGCATGGAACTATGTAAATCAGGCTGGCCTCAAACTCAGAGATCCCCCTGCCTCTGCCTCCCGAGTGCTGGGGTTAAAGATGTATACCACCATGACTGGTCCCGAACCAGACAAGACTACATAGTGAAATCCTGTTAAACGAAACAAAACAAAACATTATTTTTAAAACAAAATCTCATTTGATTTTACCAATGAAGACTCGGGAGCCAGATGCTGGGGTGAAAGCCTGCTAGCTCAGAGAAGCAGAGAACACACCCAGCTGACCTTCCTCCTCAGCTGTCATTCCAAAAGGAATGCCCCTCTCTCATGCAATCTCCAAAACCCTCCTCCAAACTGAATGTCTCTCCCTACTTCCTGTGTGTCTCTCTATTCATCCTCCCGACTCCCTCTTACTCTCTATGGTTTTGTTCTTAATAATCCTAGGTCCATTTCCTGTCAACTGGTTACTTGCTCCGCCTCTTGTCCTATGGCTGACTTTATTTAATCCTATTTATAATATCCAAGCAGAAAGCTCTTGGATTAAACGTGTGTGCTCAGAACTGAGCCACACCACAACTAAAACCAGGTTTGTCTGGTAAATAACACAATCTCAGATTTCACAATGTGGTCAAATATCCTGCAACAAAAATGCCTTTTACATAGGTCAGACAGGCACAGCGGCAAATGTCTACAATCTCAGACTTGGAAGAGAGAAGCAGGAGGACGAGGACACTAGGTCATCATCAACTGTATAAAAAGCTCAAGGCCAGGCTAGACCATGTGAAACCCTATCTCAAAAAAAAAAAATCAAATGAACAAGTAAATATTACTTCTACAAATGAAGAAAGACTCTGTTCTTGTTTTTTTTTTTTAGTCTTATCTCGTCCTGTTTTTTTTTTTTTAAAGATTCACATTTATTTTTTATTTATGTGTATATGTGTGTGCCTGCATGAGTTTTTGTGTACCATGTCCATGCAGGTGCTTGCAGAAGTCAGAAGAGGGTATTGGTATCGGATCTCTTGGAACTGGCAGTTGTGAGTCAGCTGCTGTAGGTGCTGGAACCACACTCTTGTCCTCTTGAAGAGCAATAAGTGTTCTTAACTCTGGGCTGCCTTTCCAGCCCTGAATTAAATGCTTTTTAAAGCCTTTCTTATCTTGAAATGTAATAGACATAAATGTAAAGGTAGCAAAACATAAAATGTAATGAGTACTTACAGAGGGAATAGTTATAAACCGAGTAACAGCATCCACACTGTGTAATCACCATATAAAATACCTTTGTATGTAGTTCAAAAGACAGTGTGTCCCTGCCCAATTATATGCAGCTACTCATAGCTCACAGTGAGAGGTAGTGTAATGGTGTTTATAAAAATTACTTCTAGGGGTCCGGAGTTCAATTTCCATTAACCACATGGCAATTTATAACCATCTGTAATGGGATCTGATGCCTTCTGGTGTGTCTGAAGACAGCTACAGTATACTCACATATATAAAAGACAAGAATCTAAATCTTAGGCTAGAACAAGGAAGTAGGCTTCAGACATGAAAATGATTTTGGTCTAGGACAGGGAAGTAGGCTCAGATATTTTGGTCACCCTGATAAGCCCTTAGAAATAGTGATAACAGAAGTGATCATGGAACTTTGTTTATTGTCTGGCTTGTTCCTTGACTATTTGCATCTATTGTATTGCTAGTCCCTCAACCTAGAACTGACCTTAATACATGCATGTAATTAAAATGGTATAAAAGCATAGAGGAAGAGGGGGATGGGATGGGGGTCTCTGGAGGGGGGGGGAATGGGGTTAGGGGATGACATCCGAAATGTAAACAAATAATAAGAGTGGCTTCTAAAACTTACCCAAATTATAGAGACCGCTGAACACCTGGACAGTCCCTATACTACAAGACGTTGGAGCATCTGGTCTTCAGCCTTCTCGCCCAGGATCATCTGACAGACCTAGTGATGCAGAATTATTAAGGGCTGATTACTCTGTCTAGGCAGATAAAATCAGTCGACTATTCCGCAAGTGTGTCCTTTTCTGGACAGTAATTTGTCTGTAGATGAAAAGAGGCAATTCTTGCCTAGTGGCTGTCTCACCACAATTGGAGTAACTCCAAAGATGCTAAATTTCTTCTTAGAATCCAAGACAGGAAGCTATCAGGAGCAGATCAGTCTCTAATCAAAATGAACAATAATACAGAAATGTTTGTAACGTCAATTCTGTGGACTTCTGACGTTTTGAAAACCAACTATCCATGTAAGGCAATCTGGACTGTTGTCTGTTAACTCCTCTCAGCTAATTCTAAATAAAACATAGAAAATACCCTAACAATAAACTCACAGCCATGAAATTTCTATAGGCCCTTAACTCATAGGCTAACCATCTCAAATCAGTTAGAAAAGTTAAAGAAGGACTGGGTCGCTGGGCGGTGGTGGCGCACGCCTTTAATCCCAGCACTTGGGAGGCAGAGGCAGGTGGATTTCTGAGTTCGAGGCCAGCCTGATCTACACAGTGAGTTCCAGGACAGCCAGGGCTACACAGAGAAACCCTGTCTCAAAAAAACACACACACAAAAAAGAAAGAAATTATAACTTCATATTAATAACAATTATACATATTTCTACCAATAGGTTATGGCTATGCAATAAATCCTAGCTAATCCTCCCTGTTCCAACAAAACAACTACTTTTCCCTAGAAAGATAGCCCAATATTAACCACCTCAGTCCCCAAACCCAGGGAATAGGGGTGCCAACTCTTCATTAACTTCTTCAAGCTGATTATGTGCGTTGGGATATTAGAAGAGGGGCAGGGGGAAGAGTAAATTGATAAGCCTCTGACGCTGTGTCTCCACTGCATCCAGCTGGAATCAGAGGTTCAGGCAGGTCTGCTCAGCTCGCTTCATGAGTAGATACACCGAGGCTGTGTATTCTGCAGTATACAATTCTCAAAACAAATTTTAGTATCAAGATAATTTTTTGTTTGAATTCTGGAATCTAGTCTTCCAGTGGCCTGCCTCTGTCATATCTAATCCACATAATTTCAGGAGTTTTCTTGAGTATGTGCCCCCACCATCCTCCCATTCCAGCCTCCCTGCTCTCGAATTCCCCAACACTAGGGAATCCAAACTTCCAAGCACCAAGGCCCTCTACTTCCACTGATTCCTGGCAAGGCCACCCTCAACTACCTATACAGGTGGAGCCATGAGTCCCTCCCTTTGTGTTCTCGGGCTGGAGATTTTAGAATGGCTACTCCAGATTGTCTCTTAGGACTATTTGCTTGAAAAATTGTTTTCCAGCCTTTTACTCTAAGGTAAAGTCTGTCTTTGTCACTGAGGTGGGTTTCCTGTATGCAGCAAAATGCTGGGTCCTATCCAGTCAATTAGCCTATGTCTTTTAATTGGGGAATTGAGTCCATTGATGTTAAGAGATATTGCCAGGCGGTGGTGGTGTACACCTTTAATCTCAGCACTCGGGAGGCAGAGGCAGGTGGATTTCTGAATTCGAGGCCAGCCTGGTCTACAGAGTGGGTGCCAAGACAGCCAGGGCTACACAGAGAAACCATGTCTCGAAAAACCAAAAAAAAAAAAAAAAAAAAAAAAAAAGAGAGAGAGAGAGAGAGAGAGAAATTAAGAAACAGTGATTGTTGCTTCCTGTTATTTTTGTTATTAGAGGTGGAATTATATATGTGTGGCTATCTTCTTTTGGATTTGTTGAAAGAGAATTACTTTCTTGCTCTTCCTAGGGTATAATTTCCCTCCTTGTATTGAAGCTTTCCTGCTATTATCCTTTGTAATGCTGGGTTTGTGGAAAGATATTGTGTAAATTTGGTTTTGTCATGGAATATCTTGGTTTCTCCATCTATGGTAATTGAGAGTTTTGCTGGGTATAGTAGGCTGGGCTGGCATTTGTGATCTCTTAGGGTCTGTATGACATCTGTCCAGCATCTTCTAGCTTTTATAGTATCTGGTGAGAAGTCTGGTGTAATTCTGATAGGTCTGCCTTTATATGTTACTTGGCCTTTTTCCTTTACTGCATTTAATATTCTTTCTTTGTTTTGTGCACTTGGTGTTTTGATTATTATGTGACGGGAGGTAATTCTTTTCTGGTCTAGTCTATTTGGCGTTCTATAGGCATCTTGTATGTTTATGGGCATCTCGTTCTTTAGGGAAGTTTTCTTCTATAATTTTGTTGAAGATATTTATTGGCCCTTTAAGTTGGGAATCTTCACTCTCATCTATACCTATTATCCTTAGGTTTGGTCTCCTCATTGTGTCCTGGATTTCCTGGATGTTTTGTGTTAAGAACTTTTTGCATTTTGCATTTTCTTTGACAGTTGTGTCAATATTTTCTATGGTATCTTCTGCACCTGAGATTCTCTTTTCTATCTCTTGCATTCTGTTGGTGATGCTTGCATCTATGACTCCTGATTCCTTTCCTAGGTTTTCTATCTCCAGGGTAGTCTCCCTTTGTGATTTCTTTATTGTTTCTACTTCCATTTTTATGTCCTGAATGGTTTTGTTCAATTCCTTCACCAGCTTGGTTGTGTTCTCTTGTAATTCTTTAAGGGATTTTTGTGTTTCCTCTTTAAGGGCTGCTACCTGTTTACCTGTGTTCTTCTCAAATTCTTTGAGAGTGTTATTTATGTCCTTCTTAAAGTCCTCTATCATCATTATTAGAAGGAATTTTAAATCTGAATCTTGTTTCTTAGTAAGACGGGGAATTCAGGACTTTGTTGTATGGGAGAACTAGGTTCTAATGATGCCAAGTACCCTAGGTTGCTGATGCTTATGTTCTTGTGCTTGCCTTTTGTCATTTGGATCTCCTTAGTCCTACCTGCCCTGTCTCTGACTGGAGCCTGTCTATCCTATTATTTTGATTGTATCAGAACTGTGTGGGGTGGGTGTTACTACTGTGATTAGAGCTGGTGCCTAAGATCTGGTCAGTGCTCAGGAGCAGACAGGAAGGAATCAGTGCCCCAGGCCAGGAGTGACTTCCTGGGTCCTAGTGGGTCCCAGTTACTCCCTGTTTTAGGTGGGTGTTGCTGTCTCCTTACCTAAGATACTGTCTGGGTTCGAGCTTCTGGGAGGCCTGCTTCTTCTGGGATCTGTGAAATTGGGGGCAGAGCTGCCGCCCAGGATCTGCTCAGTGCTCTGGCCCAGACCAGAAGGCCTTTTTGGTTTTTTGAGACAGGGTTTCTTTGTGTAGCCCTGGCTGTCCTGAAACCCACTCTGTAGATCAGGCAGGCCTTGAACTTACAGAGATCTTCCTGCCTCTTGAGTGCTGTGAATAAAGGCCTACCCCACCACTGCACAGCCTCCTTATTTTTCTTAATATTTGCTGTGAACGGGTATGTATTCTTTAACAATATAGTTTAATTTTGAAGATAATATATGTAATAAAATCATATGTATTTTCTGTATATGTGGGAGTTGAATCATCCCACTTTATTAGATAATGCTAAACTCTTTTTTCCAAAGTGGTTTAAATACTCAGACATGGTGGTACACTCCTGTATTGTCTGAGTGAGGAAACAGCTAAGTTTGAGGCCAATCTGGGCTATGGAACTAAGTCCAGTATACTTAAAAACACAATGTCTAACGTCTAGTACCCTTCACTGTCTGTGTAGGAGAGTTTGTCTGTACCCCAGTCAACATCCTTTAAATTAGCCGCTCTGCATGGACAATGTTGCTTATTGTGGCTGTAATTTGCATTTCCATCATTACAAATGAAGCTGGGGCCATTTCCTTCTGTTTGTTGACCTTGCAGATTTCTTTTGTGAAGTATGAGTTCAAACATTTAGTTCACATTCATACTTTGTTAAGGTTTACAGCTTTGTGTTTCTTTTTTTCTATGTGGTTCTCTATGCATCTTGGACACATCTTTTAAATAAGCTTAAGTATATTGAAGCATATTCTCTCTCTCTCTCTCTCTCTCTCTCTCTCTCTCTCTCTCTCTTTCTCTCTCTCCTTCCCTCTCTCCTTCTCTCTCTCCCTCTCTCTCTCCCCCTCTCTCTCTCCCTCCCTCCCTCCCTCCCTCTCTCCCTCCCTCCCTCCCTCCCTCCCTGCTGGTATTACAGTTTGTACCAGCAGACTGGGTTTATGTGCTGATGGGAATTGGCTCAGGGCTTTGTAAATATTAGACAAGCACTCTTAGAACTGATCCATATCTCCTTCTGGAGGCTTGTCTTTTGATGAACAACTGTTGCCAAATGTATCAATCTTTTCCCCTCACAGTTAGAATGAGTATCAAGTGCTTCTCACCTGGTTTATATCGCAGACTCTAATCCAAACGCAGAGGAAGAGATGGAGAGAGGTGAGGCAGGACTATAGAGGGGACTTGCCTCGAAGGCAAAAATAAGTATGTCTCTGTCTTGAATTCATGGATATATTCTTCTCAGTTATCTACTAGAGCCTTTTCTGTTTACTCTGTAGTGTACTGGTATCAGAACACAGTCAAAGGAGTGACCCTCGGTGAGCCATGCCTTGGGGAGCTGTGAGAAGAGGCACCAGGAAAAAAAGCAGAGTCTTCTTATACCTCAGCTTCACTTTGTGCCCTGGACTGTTCTTGGACATGATTTTGTGCCTTCTGTGACAAACATTTACATTCAACTTATAAAACATGCTAAGTCTTGTTTGATCTCAGAATACAGCTTTAGAATTGAAACTGGTGAAAAGATGTGCTGAGTGCCGTCCCCCAGTGTGCCCTGGGTCTGGACATGGCCTCCTACCTCGCGTTCATGTGTTCCCAGATACAGTCCATACCACGCGCCAGGCAACTGTGCTTAAACTGGTCTGTCCTGTGAAGGCTCTGGGAAGGGCTGCTCTTTTAATATTTTTGTATGTTACTGATGTTTAGTTACATGTTTTCTGACCACGTTTTGCTGAATTCAAACAACCTTTCTTGGATAATTGCTTTCTTTGTCACATCTGTGTAAAAAAATACACTGAAATTGAAGTAAGGTTGTCTACAGCACCGTACGGTAAGTCTGCTCAGAACCCAGGTCCAGCAGTAAAGATTCAGTTATATCTCTTTCTTCAAATATATCCAATTCTCAGAGTCAGTGAAATGTATATTCTTTCTTTCCTGCTCCAAGGTACAGTCACAAATCAAGTTGTTTATGTGTGTGTGTCTGTTTCTGGGCTATCGTGTTCCAGTGGCCCATCTGTCTACATGTATATCAATAGCATGCTTTCTTTTGTACTGTAAACTGGATCTAGGGTCTCACATATGTTAAGCATGTGGTCTACCACATGAACTATATCTATGGCCTTGTGTGAGTCATAGTACATGCCTTGGTATCTGATAAACCTAGTGTTTATATCTTGGTCCTCTTTGGGAATATCTTCTTGGGAAGCAGTGAGATGGCTCAGTGGGTAAAAGCCCGACAATGTGAATCTAATACCCAGAACCTACAAGGTGGAAGGAGAGAACCATCTACTGAAGTTGTCATCTAACCTGTACACACGCATTGTGGTACATATGTACCCACACACATAAATGAATACGAGTGTAACACACACACACACACACACACACACACACACACAAAACCTTCTCTATTTCCACATACCTTCTTTTTTATGGGTTTGAGACTGCATCTCACACTGTAACCCACATTGGGCTTGAACTTAGAACAATCCTCCTGCTCTGACATCTTAAATGTTGGTATGCTAGGCATGAGACAGCATGTCTGACTTCAAGACAGTTCTGATATAGTCAGTTTTTCACACTTTGGGAAAACTTTCAGTGTTGGTTTGTGATGCTGACCTATAGTTTCCAATCTCATTTTTTGCCTTTGACTGATTTTATCAAAATAGTTCTGGCCTCATACAATAAGCATTCTTTCTTTTCCCACTTTCTGAAAATTTTATATGAGATTTAAATGATCTGTACTCTGTCTTTTTAGTTACCAGTCTAGCCTTTAATGGTTGAGCCATCTTTCCAGCCCATGATGCACACTTTGAAAGCTTTGTATAACTTCAGGTTATTTTTGTTTGCTCAGTTTTTTTCCCAAGGAAGGATCTTCTTATGTAGACCAGGCTAGCCTTAAGCATGTGACCCTCTTTTAGCTTCCCAACACTAGGGATTACATATATATGTATATGCTACCACTCCTGGCTGTAATATCATTTCCTTCATTCCTTTCTTTTTTTCCCAACATATGGTTTCTGTGTAGCTCTGATTGTAACTCACTCTGTAGACCAGGCTGGCCTTGAACTCACAGAGACCCTCCTGCCTCTGCCTCCCTCCAGTACTGGGATTAAAGGCATGTGCCACCATACCCAGCTTGTCATTTTCTTTTTAAGACTTTAAGCTGGGTGTGGTAATGCAGAGCTTTAGTCCCGCAATCTAGAGGCAGAGGCCTCTTTGTCAGTTCGAGGCCAGCCTGGTCTACAGAGTGAGTTCTAGGACAGCCACCTGGAAACCTGTCCCAAAACAGTTGAGAAACCTTGTAATAAAAAGCAAAGTGTTACGAGTATTTTTTTTCCTGCCAGTGTGTGTACATCACATGCAGTACCCGTGTAGGCCAGAAGAGGGCATCAGAACTTTCCTAAATTGGAGTTTGACAGTTGAGCCATTTTGTGGGTTTTGGGAACAGAAGACAGGACCTCTGCAAGAACGGCCGGTGCTTGTAACCACTGAGCCATCTCTCCAGCCCCTATGATGTCATTCTTAAAACTCTTCCTTTCATACCCTGCATCTAATCCACTTGCAAATGATGTTCACGCAGGACCACCGTTTCTGCCTGGTCCAAATCAACTGCACTGCTCACCTGAACACTTTTAACAGTCTCTGGTTGATCTTACTGCGTCTGTCTGTGAGCTATCACAGCAGTGGTTAAGCCTGGCGGTGGTGCGCACGCCTTTACTCCCAGCACTTGGGAGGCAGAGGCAGGCGGAGTTCTGAGTTCGAGGCCAGCCTGGTCTACAGAGTGAGTTCCAGGACAGCCAGGGCTACACAGAGAAACCCTGTCTCAAAAATAAATAAATAAATAAATAAATAAATAAATAACCAAACAAACAAACAAACAAACAAAAAACAGGGAAAAAAACCCAAAAACACAGTAGAGGTTTAAATATCTTGTTTATACCCAAGAGTGGTATTGTACAACTTTAATCCCAATACTTGGAAGGTGGGGGTAGGTGGACTTTTGTGAGTTACATCCTCTAAGATAGTCCACTCTACACAGTGAGTTCCAGGACAGGCCAAGCTATATAGCTATATAGTGAGACCCTGTCCAAAAAAAAATAAAAAATAAAAAATAAATAAAAATAAAAGGCAAGTATATGGTGATTAGGTTGGTTGGTTTGTTTTTGGTTTGGTCAAGTTGACAAAAAGCTAGAATCATCAGACAGAGGGAACTTCAATTGAGAAGATGAGCCCATTATACTGCCCATAGGTAAATCTATGGACGTCTTTTCTAAAAACTACTTATGTGTTTGAGTGTTTTGCCTACTTGTATGCATGTGCATGACTGGTACCTAGTGACCCATTCACTCCCCTGACACTGGAGTTACGGATGGCTGTGGATGCTGGGAACTGAACCCACATCCTCTGCAAGATTAACAGTGTTCTTAAATGCTGAGTCACCTTTACAGCCCTGCGGTTATTTTCTTGATTAATGATCGGTCTCGGAGGGCTCGATCCCTTGCAGGTGATACCACTGCTGGGCAAGTAGCCCTGGAGGTGTAAGAGTGGTGTTTAATGTGAGCCCAGAGAACAAGTCAGTGATCAGCATCCCCCATGCTCTCTGCTCACTTCCTGCCCTGACTTCCCATTGAGATGGACTGTGGTCAGGACATGAAAGCCAAATAAAATCTTTCCTGAGGTCAGTTTTGGCCAGTGTTTACACATGGCAATACAAAGCAAACTAGGTCACGTGGTTTAGAGCAAATCAAAACTAGACCTCAGATTAACTCTCACTTCTCTCCCTCCTTTTTTTTTTTTTTTTTAAAGGTTAATTTATTTATTATGTATAGTGTTCTGCCTGCATGTAGGCATGCTTGCAGGCCAGGAGAGGGTACCAGATCTCACTATAGATGGTTTGTAAGCCACCATGTGGTTGCTGGGAATTAAACTCAGGACCTCTGGAAGAGCAGCCAGTGTTCTTAATTTCTGAGCCATCTCTCCAGCCCACTGCCTTCTTTCTAATCTCTCTCTCTCCCTGCCCACCCCACCACCACCACCATTCTCAGCCTGGAATTCAGTATGTAATTCAGAAGGTCTTTGGACCTAAGATACTCCTGACTTAGCCTCCCAGGTGCTAGACTACAAGCATGCACCTCCATGCCTCTCTTTCTTCAGGGAAACCATGGAATCAGAAAGGCATGCACTTGGACCCTATCTATGCTCCTTTGTCTCACAGGTTACTTCCAGAACTCACATCTTGAACGTCCAATTCTCCTGCCTCAGCCTACTGAGTGATAGGATTACAAATTATGTAATAGTAAGTCTGACTTTACCTTAATTTGCCCCTTAAACGGTTTCTGTAAGCAAGTTTGGTTTGTTTCATTTTTGAGACACGGTCCACTATGTAGTTCTGGCTATCCTGTAATTCCCTATGCACAAGATGCTGGATGATCCAACCCAGACATCCACCTGATTAAAGGTGTGTACAACCATGGGATTTAAAATATTTTGAGACAAGGTCTCTCACACTGTAGCCCAGGCTAGCCTCCAACTCATAGCAATCTTCCTGCCTCAGCCTTCTGGATGCTGGGATTACAAGTGCCCAGCTGAATCCTTTTAACCTTTAAATTTCCTCATCTGCCTTGGTTTCCACTTTACATTTTTCTTCTGTTAATTGAGATTCAAGTACTAAAAACATAACTCAATAATTCCGTGTAGTAACCATGGCCAAAAGTCTGGTCAGTTGGTCTGAAATTTCAACGGAAGAAAACATCAAAGGCCTAACCAACACACTTCCCTTTCCCCTCAATCATTTGGGGGTTTGCTTTGTTTCGTTTTGAGACCGGTTCTCACGCAGCCCAGACTGGTTTGGAATTTGCTATGTAGCTGAGGCTGGTTTTGAACTCCTGATCCTCCTACCTCTACCTCCAAAACGCAGGGAGGGGGTGTCACCACTCCCTGTCCCCTTACCCTTTACACTTTCTTTCTGCTCTTCAAAAGATGAGTGATTGGACTACCTAAATTATCTACCGTTAATTCTTAGCCGCGTTTCTCTCCTGTCACCCTATTTTTTCTTTCTGGGTCTTCTCGCCTTCCACTAACGCTCGTGTCGCCGTGTCGCCATAGGAACTCGGTGCCGCCCTCCTCCCCTCTCCTGCAGCTCCCGGACGGCTCGTCTACCCAGGACCTCCCCGTCTGCACCCTGCAGCCACCGCTCTCGCACCAATAAAACTTTATTAACAGAGCAGAAGAAAGGAGCCGCTCTCGCATCTCCTGCGGTCGGTCGGGAAAACGGAAGCAGGCCACAGCCGCCCGGAACCCGCCTCGCGAGAGCGGAAGTACGGCCGGAAGCTAGCCATAGAAGCGAGTGGCTAGAGCGGCCCCTGCGGGGAGGTGGCAGGAAAGGCTCGGAGTCGCTGCCGGAGGTGACGGAGCGGCCGCCCCGCCCCGTGCGCTGGAAGACCGAGGCTTTCAGGTAGCTGTCGGTCGCAGTCTGTCCCGGGGTACGACCTGGTCTTGGGCGCAGCTCCGAGGATCCGGAGCTGCCTCTTTAAGGGAGGGGGTGGAGCCACGAGTGAGGAGCGAGAAGGTGAGGTCACGTGGTTGCGGGCACGTGCAAGACACGAGTTCAGAGCTGGGGGTTCGTCGTCGTTGGGGTAGACACCATGTACCATCTCTTCTCTCCCTGGCTCATCTGTCTTGGAACTCAATGGGGTGCACGTGGTGGGGCTTGGGACTATGCCCGGGATGGGTGGGCGTGGCAGCCAGGACGTGGCTGACTTACTTTAAGGAACGCTAGAGTTGGCTTTTAGACCTCTTGACCCGATTGCCCACTGCAGAAGTGGCCTAGGACCTCTTGAGTGCAGTTCCCTGCCCGTGAGCTGACCATCCTCACAGGGTTCAAGGACCTTTAGTTTTATGTTCCTCTTTTCTTTCAGCTCCAGAAAACTTGAGGCCAGAGCCCCGCACCTCGGTGCAACCATGAGTGCGGAGGTGAAGGTGACAGGGCAGAACCAGGAGCAGTTTCTGCTCCTTGCCAAGTCGGCTAAGGGGGCAGCACTAGCCACACTCATCCACCAGGTGCTGGAGGCCCCTGGCGTCTACGTGTTTGGGGAACTGCTGGATATGCCTAACGTTAGAGAGGTGTGTTGCTCGCCTGGGTAGTCCACAAAGGACCTTGGGACCAAAGTTTTCTCTGCCAGTGATGGGCTCATTTTGTAAGCAGTAACCACTCAGGTGAACGGGGTGCTCACAATTAGCTGTCAACTTGGAAAAGTAAGCAATCAAATAAAGGTCTTCATTTCCCGTACCTTTTACACAAAAGGGGTCTGTAAACTTAGTGCTCCCTCCCTCTGTACCCACACATTGAGTCAAAGTTTCACTGTATTCCCGGCTGCCCTAAACTAGTAAACATGTTCTGGGCTGGCCTTGAATGTGGCCTATGCCTCATGCATAAGGTTTTTTTTTTTTTTTTAATTTTTTTATTTAAAAATATGGAACACTTTACAAATTTGAGTGTCATCTTCGCTCAGGGTCTGTGCTGATCTTCTCTGGATTGTTCTGGTTTTAGTATATGTGCTGCTGAAGCAAGCACAAATTTTTAATTTTTAAGCAAAAGAACATGTCATTCAGAAAACCATTTAGAAAATCCAGCTTGTTCACCAGTATGATATCTTTTTGTTGTTATTTTTCAAGACAGGGTTTCTCTATGTACTATAACTCTGTGTTCTGGAACTTTCTTTGTAGACCAGGCTGGCCTTCAACTCAGAGATCCACCAGCCTCTGCCTCTTTCTCCCAAGTGCTTGGATTAAAGACTTGTGTCGCCATGCCCTCCTAGTGATACCTCTTAATAATCCTGTCAGCATTTGGAAGGTAGAAACAGGCGGATCTCTGAATTGGAGGCCAGCCTGGTCTACAGAGTGAGTTCCAGGACAGCCAGGGCTACACAGAGAAACCCTGTCTTAAAAACAAAACAACACTTATCATGTCACCTGGATCAGAAAAACCTTTAAGTCTCAGTTTTTCTCTTTAAAACGGTGATGAGACCCTGAAACGGCTGATAGAGCGGTTGCCTAGCATTTGTGAGGCCATGGCTTCCATGTCAGGATGGGATGCTAAGGTAGGGGACTACAAATTTTAGACCAGTCTGAGCAACTAAGGCTCCATCTCAAAAAGGAGTAGGGATGTACTCAGTGAAAGGGCCCTTGTCTATAAAATAACAATATAGCACATAGAGAAACCCTGTCTTGAAAAATAACAAAAAGATATACTGGTGAACAAGCTGGAATTTATAAGTGGTTTTCTGAATGACATGTTCTTTTGCTTAAACCTCAGTATAGGTTCAGTTCTCAGAACTGCAATGAGGAAAAACCTAAACAGTACTTCCCCTCACAGTTTCAGAAGTAACGATTGTGGGAAAGTCTCAAGTCTCCTAAAATGGGGTAGAACGAGCATGTTGAATTATGCCATGTTACCCCAGTGTCCCACATTCTGATTCATTTAAGGTAGATGATGAAGATGCTGTCTTTCCTAAGACAGTGGCAAACTGCTGTGAGCATGGTGACGAGAACCACTCACAGAAATGACTGAGTCAAGAACTTAAATAGTGTCGAGCAGGTGGATTGCCAATCCCAGGACTCCAGCGTGTCGTGAGGGGCTGGCAGTAGTGTGTGGCTACACTGAGCCAAGCATTAGAAGACCTTTGGTTGAATCAGAGGATAGAGTGGTTTTTGGATTGCTGTTTCACAACAGACTGGCTTTTGTTCCTGGGAACTAAAGTATATCCTTAAAACGAAGTCGAAGAATCCTTGCCAGCTTGTATTCCAGCGAAAGAGATCAGATGAGTGGATGAACACGTATAAGTCAGCCGTTTATCAGTAATTTACTGTGAGGGCCACAGCTCTGCTGGGTCCTTGTAGGCGAGCAGACACTGGGTCTATAGCCTTGTTAAAAGATACCGTTAGGTGAGAGCCTTCAGGGATGACAGGAGGGAAGATGGTGCGAATGATGTGAGACCTTAATGAGGACATTCTAAAGCAGCGACCACAAACTAAACCCTCCGGAGGCCACATAATTTACAATGTCTGGGGTGTACTCGGAACACTGAAAGGTTTAAGCCCTGATTGAGAACCGGAGTTAGCTGCATAGCTCAGGGCTAGTGGCGGAAATGAGCCCCTGATGGACCAGGATAGCTACTGTTGGGAAGGATGGGGTGAGAAAGCTGAGGTCAGACACGGCCTTCTTGTCACTTCCTCCCTCGTGTTCTCTCAGCTGGCGGAAAGCGACTTTGCCTCCACGTTCCGGCTGCTCACAGTGTTTGCCTATGGGACCTACGCTGACTACTTAGGTAAACGGGGGCGGGAGCTATGGACACAGGGGAAGGGTGGTTTCTAGAGAAACTTGGAAGAACTTCCTGGCTTGCCCTACTTTGATGCCATAAGTGAACCTGGGTAGTGTTAGACCATAATTGGTGCAGAAAACTTGTAGGAAACTGCTAAAACCAAGATTCCTGGTCTTCTGTCCGTGTCTCTAGCTGAAGCCAGGAATCTCCCCCCACTTACTGAGGCTCAGAAGAATAAGCTTCGACATCTGTCAGTTGTCACTCTGGCTGCCAAAGTCAAGGTAAGTGACAGTCCTGCCAGCTGCCAGTCCAAAGCCAGAGACTACCTGTTGTGAGTCCCTGGGAGTCTGCAGGAGAGCCATTGGCCTCCCCTGTCTGGGTCTGAACTGAAACTCGGTTACTGAAGTCATTTTGTCAGGAGTCTGTCAGTTTGAGCTGAAGTTCTAGGTCATTGTCTTGTGATTGGGGTCAGAATAGCCACTAGAATGTGGGCCTGTCTCACCTTATGGCGTGCCAGGCCAACAGAGCTTCAGACCTGGAAACGGGGTTCCTCTCCACTTGCTGTAGTAAGATGTGTGTGACTCACAAGTACCTGTGTGTTCCGTGGGCACGGTCTGCTACTTCACATGATTCTCCCGTTGTTAACTAGAATTGAGTCCTGGTGATTTCTGCTGCAATTGGGCTTGAGGTTGTAGATTCCTCGGAGGTAATGCCAGTTTGTAACATGGCTGAATCTACATGTTAAACAGTAACTCCAGACCCCTCCTATCCTGATGTCAAGCTGATCTAAAACAGTTTCCTTAGCTGCAGCCAAAAAAAATGGCACCAGGAAGATGTCACACTCTTTCACTACACAGTGGGAAGTGGGCATAGTGTCACGTGTTTTAAGATTGTCCTTTTTGAGTCTGGGGTGTGTCTCGTGTAAGCCCAGTGCTTAGGAGTCTGAAGCAGTAGGATTAATGTGAGTTCCAAGGCAGCCTGGCCTATAGAATGAGACCCTATGTCAGAATACTATGAAAGAAAAGGAAGGAAATAGAGGTTGAAAGATTATCTTTCTTTGGTGATATTTTTGAGGCCGTAATCGGTTTTGCTTTAGAACCAACATTTTGCAGGAAATGTTTTACAGATAGGAGTGGAGGGATGTGGAGGGATGTGCAGGGATGTGGGCCTGGCATTGGGGAAAGATGGAAGAGGATTCTGGGAAGTCCTTCTCTGCTTTTGAACCCCACAAATGCTGGTCTGACCTCTGGACCCAGTGTATCCCATATGCAGTGTTGCTGGAGGCCCTTGCCCTTCGTAACGTGCGCCAGCTGGAGGACCTTGTGATCGAGGCTGTGTATGCCGATGTCCTTCGTGGCTCTCTGGACCAGCGCAATCAGCGGCTAGAGGTTGACTACAGCATCGGACGGGACATCCAGCGCCAGGACCTCAGTGCTATCGCCCAAACCCTGCAGGAGTGGTGAGAACTTGTCAGGCCTTGACCCCTCTCTTATGCAAGCAGGAGAGAGCAGGGACTGGGCTGCGGAGAGTTAGCCTAAGAGAGAAAGAGTGATCAGTGCTTTCTTCCCAAGGCTTCTGAGGGAACAAAGGCTCAGAGGGGGCCCTGGGTGCAGAGTCAGGGTTATCGGAACAGGACTGGGGAAGGAATGGGAGCTGTGCTCTTGACGGCTCTTAGTGGGAGGCTTGTCACTGTCGTAGGCAGAGTTTAGGACAACTGCACATTTACAGCAGGGGCTGTGACAAGTCTCTTTCCTTTTCCTCTTTGTATCCCTGTCTGACTTTATTGTGATCTTGCTCTGTACCCCAAGCTGGTCTTGAATTGGCAGTCCTGCCTGTTTCTGGGTTTTAAGATTACAGGCGTGTGCTGCTGTGCACCACCACGGCTGGCTCTCCCATTTCGTTTTCTGGTTCCTGCTCTCATCTTGCTATTTTGATTTATTTTTATTTTCAGTTATGCATGTGTATGTGATAGAGGAGATGCAGGTGCTGACAGGGCCAGAGGGGTCAGATCCCTTGGGGCTGGTGGGTGGGAACCGCCCCCACCCACCTTGTCTGTGTCACTCACCTACTTCCTCATCCCTTTCTTATCCTGCCCTGGGGGGTTTGCTGAGGAGAAAGGACAGTGTCGTGGCTGGTTCCCAGGTGCCCTGATAAGGGTTTCCAGTCCAGCTCGGAGGCTTGCTTTTGAGGCTTTGGCTTTTGTTTTTTTTATGAGGCTGGGATCACTGCCTCCTTCTGCTGACGTTTTCTCATCTGCCCTGATTCCCACAGGTGTGTAGGCTGTGAGGTTGTGCTGTCGGGCATCGAAGAGCAAGTCAGCCGAGCCAATCAGCACAAGGAGCAGCAGCTGGGCTTGAAGCAGCAGATCGAGAGTGAGGTAAGCGACAGAATGAGATGAACTGGAGCTCCCCAGCCTGGCCTGGGCACTTCGGCTGGGATGTGGATGAGGCCTACTGATAAAATGATCCGGGCCTGTCCGGTTCTGCAGCCTCCTTTGGCTATCCCCCATTCTTCTCCTGATAGGTTGCCAACCTTAAGAAAACCATTAAAGTTACCACAGCAGCCGCTGCTGCAGCTACTTCACAGGATCCTGAGCAGCACCTGACAGAGCTGAGAGAACCGGCTCCTGGCACCAACCAGCGCCAGCCCAGCAAGAAAGCCTCAAAGGGCAAGGGGTGAGCCCATGCGGGAGCCACTTGTCTCTGGGTACCCCACTTTTACCTCAGGGACCTGGCTGCTCCACTTGCTTTAGTTATTTGCATGGGGTCGGGAGTGGGGGTGTCCTCCAGGAATTAGGGGACCCCTTGCATCCCCTCTCTCTCTCTTCCCCTTGCCAGACTCCGAGGGAGCGCCAAGATTTGGTCCAAGTCGAACTGAAAGGACTTGTTTCTTCCCTGGGAATGTGGGGTCCCAGCTGCCTACCTGCCTACCCCTTAGGAGTCCTCAGAGCCTTCCTGTGCCCCTGGCCAGCTGATAATGCTAGCTCATGACTTTGATCTCCTCCACCCCCAAGCACAAGCCACACCCTCTGTAGGGAGGAGCCAGTACAGGTCATGTTGTGTTGGCACTTCTTCCCCACCGCTTGCTCTCGTCATCGGTCTTCAGCACCATGCCCGCCCCTTACCCTGTCATTGATCAGGTTGGCACTCCTATGGAGGGTGCTGGCTCTTCACTACACACCTACCCTGCACGCCTAATCTGCAGTTCCTCCTCCTCCCCTTGCCTAGTGGGCTGCATCTGAAAAGCCATGGGGAAAGGGTCTCCACCTTCATCCCAGCCTTAGAGTTCTGGAGCCAGTCTGCTACCCTGGGAGTCGCTGGACATTTTCCTCCAAGAACCCCATCACACTACAGTTGTTTCTTGTCCTCTCTCATCTCCTTGGGCCTGGGGATCCTGCTGCTTCAGTGACCCCAGAGCCTGAGAACAGCTACTTTTGAGACGTTAAGAAGTGGTTCTTTGTTAGCTAATCATTTAGGAAGCCCAATGGAAATCCTGGAAGGATTTATATCTCCTCCTGTGGTTTTGGTGGGGAAGGAAATATAGATTGTATATTAAAAATAAAAAGTATATGTGAATAGGTCTATATATAACATGACACAGAAATAAATCTATGAGAAATCTATGTACAAAAATGCCAGGAACTGGGCCTCTTCTTTGATGTTTGTTAACAGGGAGAAGATTAATCCCCAGTCCACTGTAAAGCCAAGTGCCAAGTGAAAAGAACCAGATACTTTGCAGACTCTGGGCCTAGGAGCTAGGAGGCCTAGACCATGGACGGATTGCTCCATCCCTCAGCCCGTGGTCAGCAGTAATGGGCACCTACTGAGCACCGCCATGTCCTAACTGGAGTTGCAGACTGGCCATCACTGTCCCTGCCTAAGGACCTGCAGTGTAGTCTGCTTCCTTTCACCTCAGAATAATCACAAGACTTTTTACTGAAAGCACATAAAACTATTAGATTTGTTGGTCTCCGTCCCTTTTGTCCACATTAAGAGTTTCCAAGAAGTACCTATGCCAGGAGATTGCCTAGAGCACTGCTTGCTCCCTAGAGGTGGGAAGTGCTAACTTGAGGGGCATTGAACCCTCATGCAAGTATGAAGTGCTATCTGAGAGCCTAATGGGTCTAGTGTTGACCTGTGCTGGGCCTGTGCTGTTTTCTAGCTGGGAATTTAGGACCAATTCCTTCCTTCTTTCCATCCTTCTTTTGCTTCCTTCCTTTCCTTTTCTAACTTTTCTTTGACACATGGTCTTTCTATGTAGCCTTGGCTCTCTTGGAATGCACTGTGTAGACCAGACTCTCAACTCAGAGATTTACCTACTTCTCTCCAGCCACCGTGCCTTGCTATAGACAAATTACTTCTTTTTCCCCCTTTCCCTTCTCCCTCTCTCTCTGGCTTGAGGTTTGTTTACTTAATTATTATATACATAAGTACACTGTATCTGTCTTCAGACACCCCATAAGAGGGCATCAGCTCTCCTGAACTCTGGACCTCCAGAAGAACAGTCAGTGCTCTTAACCACTGAGCCATCTCACCAGCCCAACAAACTGCTTTTGATTGCTCCTAAAACTTGCTGTCATTGGATCAGAAAGTAAGGGCAGAGTTCTGGTGGTTGTGTGTTTGGGGTAGTTACTGTAGTTCTGAGACAGTCTTGTGTTTCAGGCTGGCCTTGAACAAAGGATGGCCTTGGATTTAGGAGCCTCCTGCCTCCAGCAGAGCACTGGGATCACAGGTGTGCTCCGCCAAACTTGATTTAGTTTACACTCTTGGTTTCTCAGCTTTCTGAAATAAGCTAATTGATTCTCTTGCCTCTGAAATAAATGCCCCAGATGCTCCAGTGTGTAGAAGGTGCCAGTTTCTGGTGGTGTAAACCAGCCCTCAATCCCTTGTAATCTAGTTATCTCCTTGTAGGTTGGTCTAAACAGCTCTAAAATCCAAGCTGGGTTTGAACTGCCTGGCTTCATTCCTAAGGAAGTGGGGAGACCGTTCATGTCATGTCGCTCACGACACCTTGTAGTGTGGTTTTGATGCACCAGGAGGGCTCCTGCTTTCCAGCAGAGGGGAAGGGAGTTTCATTGCTGGGGAAGTAGCGAGAACGCTCAATTGTTTTTTGTTTCTGTTTTGGTTCTGGTTTTTCAAGACGGTTTCTCTGTGTAGCCCTGGCTGTTCTGAAACTTGCTCTGTAGACCAGACTGGCCCCAAACTCATAGAGATCCACCCGCCTCTGTCTCTTGGGTGCTGGAATTAAAGGCGTGCCACTATGCCTGTTGAGAGCTCTGTTTTTAAATGATGACATTTGTTCAAAGGTAAGGGATTCCATGTGCTCATGGCACTAGGGAAGTCCTCTAAACCATCTCACCTACACACATGCTTATATATGCTGACCCCTCCTGTGTTGCAGTCTTAGATGTCCAGCCCTGAATCATCCTGAAAGTCCAGAGTTAGCACACATGAGACATAGTACATCCTTAAGCCAGGGTCTAGAGTGAGACATGGCTCAGTGGGTAACCTGTTTGCTGTGGATGCTCTGAGTTCAGATCCCTGGAATCTACTGTAGATTGTGCTAGGGTATGGCTGTAATCTCAGCGCTTCCAAAAGATGAGAAATAAAGACAATACCTGGAAGCTCATGAGCCAGCTAAGTGGGCACACAGTGGGAAAGGGGTGTGTGTGGTGACCAGAGACCCTCCTTCAAACAAGGTGGAAGGTGAAGACTGACCTGCCAGATTCTCAAGTAAAGAGTTAGCCAGTCAGAGGCAATGGCATAGCCTTGTTCCAGCTTGGCAGGCTGAGGCAGGAGGCTTTCAAGTTCAAGGCTGGCCTGAGCTGTGTATTAAGGTCCTCTCTCAAAAATACACAAGACTGGGCGGTATAGCTCGTTGGTGGAGTTTTTACCTACTGCTCCTAAGACCATGGCTTTGATCCCTACTGCCAACACCCTGTGTAATAGGTACTACCCCCTTGAGCTGACAAGGCTCAACCTGTTGATTCCAGGCCCAATAAAACCATGAGTTTAATCCCTGGGCAGGTTGTTCACCCAGCACCCCTATGTAGGGGTGTCTGTGTGTGTGTGTGTGTGTGTGTGTGTGTGTGTGTTGGGGGTGTTCATAAATATCATTTAAAAACAAGCAGAAATTCTGATAACAGTAGCAAGTGGGTATACACAGGGCATGTCTAGTCTGATTTTTTTTCTTTTGGTTGTTATATTTGTGTTTTTAAATTTTTAATGTGTATGTTTGCTTACTTGTGTCTGTGCACCATATGTGTGCCTGAGTGGTGCCAGCATTGGCCAAAACAGCACCTTGGATCCCCAGGAACTGGGGTTACAGAGAGTTCTGAGTCACCACATGGGTGCTGGGAATCAAACCAGGGTTCTCTGCAAGAGCAGCCTGTGCTCCTAACTGACTCCTCTACAGACCCTCTCTAGAAAGCCTTGAAATTTAAAAATATAATAGAATTAGCTTACAAAGTAGTGGGTTTCCATAGTTTTGTTACCCGTGGTTTTTGGTTTCCCTGTGTGATGGAGATTGCTCCCCACCCGTCCTCTGCTCAGTCTGTTTAGTTTGCTTTGGTTGGAGACAGGATTTCCTGACTGGCTTCTGTCTCCAAGTGCTGGGATGACAGGCATGGACCATACATACATACCTACAGCTGGTGTTTCATAGAATGTTTCCTTTTGTCTTTTGAAACAGGATCTTGCTATGTAGTGGAAACTGACCTGGAACTTCCTTTGTGGTATTTTATAAAATTCTGTTAGAGGTCAGAAACTCCCAGAGGCGGGAGACGGGGCTCATTGTTTAAGAGTGCATACTACTCTTACAAAGGACCCAACCCCCACAGGACATGGCTTACAACTGCCTGGAACTTCAGCTCCATGAGGACTTAATGATTGGCACCTGCATTCTCTTGATCATAGCCACACACAGACACACACATATCCACAATAATAACAGCTGCAGAAAAGCCTGTGAAATCCATGCATTAAAATGCTACTGAAACCCAGAAGTGAGAGGGAAATTCTTCTCTACTTAGGTGAGCAGTCTTACAGGTGGGTAGAGCAGAGCTAGGGAAACAAAGCACTGTGTCACTGTGTGCAGGACACCAGCCTGAACTCTAAGAGGCCTAAGGCAGCGTTTTTCCTAGGCATGGTGATGTGTGTCTGTAACCTCTGCATTTATGATGCTGAGGCAGAATTGCTACAAGTTTGAGGCCAGCCTGGGCTACATGGTACCAGGCTACCCAGGTCTATGTAGCAAGGCCCTGTCACAAAACAAAATCCCCTAGCATACTGTCTTTGGTAGTATGAAACCAGATAGAACTGCTGAGTTCTTGCTTCCGTGTTTCTCACAAGGCTGCAAGTGAGTCGTGAGCCAATGGGCTTGAGTGTAACTTGGTGGATAGGTGCCTGTCACAGGTTTGATCTCTAGTACAATAAAAGAAAAGGTGTTTGGGAAGGTCATGGTTCTCTCAAGGCTCAAGTGTGGCCAACTTGGCTTCTAGACTCAGTGGTGGTCATCAGGAATCACTTCATGGGTGACTGGACTGAGGATCCTACCAGGTCTCTGACCCGTGGCTAGTGTCCACTCAGGTAGTCCCCACCTTCACACAAGAACAGAAGGATCACCACAAGGTGAAATCACAGTTATAGCCCATCACTTCCACCACTGGGCAACCCAATCTGTTTTCAAGAGGGGGGGGAAGCAGGGAGCATAGGGAGCGGTGACGAAAGTGCTCACCAGCTTCAAAGTTCCTGCAGTGATGGTGCCCGCCTTTAGTCCCAGCGCTGGGAAGGCAGAGGCAGGGGATCTGAGACTGAGGCCAGCCTAGTCTACAGAGTAAGTTCCAGGACAGCCAAAGCTTTACAAAGAAACCCTGTCTGGGGCAGCAGGGAGGGAACCTACCACAAATCTCTGTGTATATGTAAGTTTTTAAAGGGACTTTGAGATGGCTTAATTTTCCCTCAAGTCGTCCTCTGACTTCTGTACACTCACATACATATGGTACTCACGTGCAAACATGTGCATACATGTGCACATACACACACTGAACATGCTAGAATCTCTAGAATGTGTTTTTTTTCCACCTTTGGTGGTTTTCAGGTCTAAGCTGTGGAGTCCTAGGTATGAAACATTCTTGCCCAAATCTGGAACTGAAGGCCAATACTGTAGGGCTCTGCAGAACAGGGAAAGGCTGGGCCACCATCTGGGACGGATGAGCAAAGGTAACTGAGTGCAGAAAGTGAGCAAGACAGGAGATGTCTTCCTTTGTGCTGACTGTGGTTTATAAGAAGGCTTATAAATGTAGTGGATGAGCTAAATGTAGTGGGAAGCCACATCTTGCCTGAGGTCAAAAACAAAACAAGCCAGGCGGTGGTGGCACACGCCTTTAATCCCAGCACTTGGGAGGCAGAGGCAGGTGGATTTCTGAGTTCGAGGCCAGCCTGGTCTACAGAGTGAGTTCCAGGACAGCCAGGGCTACACAGAGAAACCCTGTCTCGAAAAAACAAAAACAAAAAAAAACAAAAAACAAAAAAAAATCTTTAAGGGGGAGTGTAGGGCATGCGGGCCCTTGTTATCAGACAGGCACGAGAACTGGTAAGGTTGAATGAGCGAATCTCACAATAGAGATTCCTGTGTACCAGGAGTGGAGCCAATACCTGCCTGCCTCTGCCTGCTCTGGAACAAGTTACCACAAGACACCCCACTGAGGACCATGGGTACTCGGGCACTTAGCCTAAACACCTGGAGTTCTTCTCCAAGCTAATGTTAGGTATCTAGATAGCCCTGAGTCCTCAGCCAATGAGCTTGCCTTCCTGGGTATTCCCCACAAAAGGTATTTAATCTCTGGTTCACTCCGAATAAAGTATATGCATTCATATCCACCATCAAATAAAACAGTATGAATAAGCAAGGACCATCTCTTCACTAAGGATCGCCTCGGGGAAGACCTTCATATTAATACGCTCCGCCCAAACTCCCGTTGAAGGCCTTCTCTCTTCCAGCCCCTACTAACTCTTGGCACTCACTTTGAATCAGACCGGTTCCACCTGGCCTGGGCTCTACCTTCTCCTTCTTGCCAGGTGTGCGGATGCCCCGAAGGGAAGCATGGACCCGGGACCTCCGTTCCCGTCTCCCAGCAGTATGCCAGCGGTGCCTGGGTGCACAGGACACCGGACCCACAGCACTCGTCCCAGACCCCGCTGTTTCTCTTGCTCTGGCGAAGGAAAACACGGACTGAGGACCACCATCGTGGACTTCACTCTGCCTCCCCTGAGGAGCATGCCAGCTGTGCCCAAGCACCCAAAGTTGAGGCAGGACACAGTACAATAGAGTGTGTGCGTGTGTGTTTGTGTGTGCGTGTGGGGGCGGGGGAGGTCAATAGGCAGGTTACTCTAGTTCTACAGCCACCGTTATCGGATTTAGCAGTCCAATGTGTGCCCCAGCAAGCCAGGCTCTGCAGCTGTGCTCCACAAACTTGAGCCAAATTAATACTAGAAAAGAGTGGTCACTTTGGGAAGAGGGACAAAGATCCAGTGGCCATCCCCGTCCCCAGTGTCCCCAGTTCATCTTTGTAACGAGATTAAGGTTTAAGCGGGAGAACCAGATGCATATCTAAGCAATCTAGGTCAGGGTGTGGTCCAGCCCACTATTGACCCATCTCTGTAAGGTAGCTTGACAAATTGTAAATCTCTTTCCAGAAAAGTTTCTCTTCTGACTAGCCTAGCCTTAAAACTCTTCCCAGCATGAAATTCCGGGGGAAGCCTGGTAGTGGTGGCTTTATTGCAGGCCTTTAATTCCAGCATTCAGGAAGCAGGGGGCAGGGCAGGGGGCAGAAGCAGACAGATGTCTGTGAGTCCAAGGCCAGCCTGGTCTACAAAGTGAGTTCTAAGACAGCTAGGGCTTTTACTTGGAAAAAATCCTGTCTTAAAAAACAAAGGAGAAGGAGGAAGAAGAAACCAAAATTATGGATGATGCCTAAAGAATTCCCAGAGTTGTCCTCTGGTCTATACATCCATATGTTGGGGATGCAGTCACCCACACATGAACATCACACACACACACACATTCCTTCTGAAAAAGAAAAGGAAAAAAGTCAAAAGCTGTGTAGTTCATAATGGGTGACTGAGATGAATTACTAGAGAGTTCTCTTCGGAAACTCAGAGCTCTGAGAAAAACTGGGATGCCTTTTTTTCTTTTTCTGTTTTTTAGACAAGGTATCACTATTAGCCCCTTCTGAAACCAGCTAAACATATATATGTATATTTGTATATATATGCAAATTCTAGAACAAAAATGATCCACTGGGCATGGAGGTACACACTTTCTATCCCAGGACTCAGAAGGCAGAGGCAGGTGGATCTCTGTGAGTTCAATACCGGCCTGGTCTACACGGTGAGTTTCAGAACAGTAAAGGTTACATAGAGAGACCCTGTCTCAAAAGATCAAAATACATTTTAAAAAATTACAATAATTAAAAATGTTACAAATTGCCAGGGCGGTGGTAGCGCACACCTTTAATGCCTTTAATCCCAGCACTTGGGAGGCAGAGGCAGGCGGATTTCTGAGTCTGAGGCCAGCCTGGTCTACCGAGTGAGTTCCAGGACAACCAGGACTACACAGAGAAACCCTGTCTCGAAAAACCAAAAAAAAAAAAAAAAAAAAAAAGTTACAAATTAGCCAGGCATGGTACACATGCCTGTAATTCACTAGGCAGACAGAGGCAAGAGTTCTGAAATTTTGAAGTCAGAAAGATCTACATAACAAATTCAAGCCAGACTAGGCTACATAGCAAGACCTTGTCTCCAAACTCCTGAATACAATGAAAATTTACTGGGCAGGTTTAATGTAGAATAGAGAAGACAGAGGAAAGACTTTGCAAGTTCAAGACATGGTAAAAACGAATCTATCTGAACAAGATAAAAATAATTTAAAAATACCAGAATCTTACATCTCTGAGGGAATACCAAAGGTCTGACAGCCAGAGTCCCAGAAGGAGAGGAAAGAGATAAAGCGGGGAGGGGGGAGCTTAGTTTAAGACTTCCAAATTTTAGCAAAAAACCAAGCCGATTCAAAAGGCGTGATCAGTGAACAAGATGTACTCGACAAAATCCACATCTAGACACATTGTGTTCAAACTTCCGAAAATGAAGGAAAAAGAAAAGGAAAAAATCCCGAAAGCTATGCAGTTCACAGTGGGTGCCAGAGGAGGGTTACTGCAGAGCTCTCTCCAGAAACTCGGGGCTCCAAGGAGAACTGGGATGCCCTTTTCTTTCTTTTTTGTCTTTTTCTGTTTTCTAGACAAAGTCTTACTAGGTAGCCCCAGCTGGAGTCTGCTATGTAAACGAGGTGACCTTGAAATTACAAATGCAGAGATTAAAGGTGGGTGCTACCACTCACCTTGTGTGTGTGTGTGGGGGGGGAGGTTGGGGGAGAAGCTTTTCAAGGCAGAGTTTCATTGTGTAGACCTGGCTGTCCTGGTACTTGCTTTGTGGAGACCTGGCTTGGCACTCACAGAGATCCTGAGTGTTGGGATTAACAGAGCATGCCACCACATCTGGCCCCATCTAATGACTTTTAAATGGTTCAGGGGAAATAACTCAGAAGTCTGTGCCCAATGAGAACATGTTTCAGGAATGAATAGGAAGTACAGACACTGAGTGAGAGAGAATTTTGTTATCATCAAATAAGCTCTGAGAATGCTAAGGGAAGGAAGGGCTTGAGAGAAGAACGATAGGACACCAATGGAAACTTGGAACATCAAGAACAGCATGAGCAGAGGCAGGCGGATTTCTGAGTTCGGAGGCCAGCCTGGTCTACAGAGTGAGTTCCAGGACAGCCAGGGCTACACAGAGAAACACTGTCTTGAAAAAAACAAACAAAACCAACCAACCAAACAAACAAACAAACAAAAGAACAGCATGAGCACCGTGGGGCTGAGTGCTTAAGGGAGCACTGGCTGCCCTTCCAGAGGACCCAGGTTCAGCTCCCAGCACCCACAGGGTGTGTAAGGAGCAGGCCCTTAACAGAGCTGACTCCATATTGTAATAGGAAAGAAAACAAGTTTGAAGTGAAGTCGTTTTGAAGTGCTGTGACAACCAGAAGTTGTTTTGAAACACATCTGGTTATCTGCCGTCTACGTCACAAGTAACCTTATTCAAGCATAAAAAGGAGCCCTTGGCCGGAGCGCTTCATCACACTGGTAGCCATGACTGGCTAACGTGATCCTCTGTCCAGGCCTCCTCTATACCGAGAGACTGAGCACTCTGCGCCCGATTATCAAGCTGAGAGACCGAGCAGTCGAGAGACCAACGCTCCTATCTTCGCGGTCAAGCACTCTCTGGACCCGAGCTGCTGGAAGCCGTGAACACCCTTATCTTCATGGTCAAGCACTCTCTGGACCTGAGCTACTGGAAACTACAGTCATAAGGACTCAGGTCTTATAACTCATGAATAATAATGTACTTACTGGTATGTTTACCTCTTTGTTAATTACCAACTTATTATTTGTCTACTGACATTGATAGAGTCAATGCATAGAAAATGTGGCAATACCTCGTTGTTACAATAGCTTTAGCATTGGTGATAATATATTGTTTGCTGTGCATTATTAAAGAGCATTTAAATATAAAACCTCTGTCTCTGGCATACTCTCTCCCCTCTCCAGGAACCGACTATCTCACAGTCAATCCTGTATACGATTCCTGAGTGGAGAGGACCTGTCGATCCTCTTCCCACAGGGACCTTAAAACCTAATCACAACCTGCTCACGACAGGTAACAGACTGGGCTCGAGACAGGGTGGCTCACACCCATTTCTAACTCCAGTTCCAGGGGATCTGATGCCTTCCTTCCCTCTTCTGACCTCTTCCCAGTCTACTCTAGGTTTGTGTCAAATGTGAAGGTCTCACAGGTCCTAAATGGCTAACATGATGCCATCAGGTCTTGCCCCCTCCTTTCCTTCAATCTTGCTAAACCATTAGATTACATTCCTAAAGCTAGCTATCAAGGTCTAATTTCTTATTTGGCCACTTCCTTATGCATGACTATAATGCCAAGGTCCAACAATCAAAATTCATTATTTGGCCACACTGGCTAATCTGTCCAATCAGGACTTACCAACTCCTCCTGCCTCAATTAATTAGATAAATAAGGTTGCTATCCTACTAGTGAGTCTTGGAATATATATTGGCCTATAAAGCCTGACATATTCATTATCTGGTCCTTTGTAGAAGAAGCTTGCCAACTCCTGCCTACAACCACTAAAATATGTATTCAGAGAGGTGGTGGAATAACAGAGGAAATTTAATGAAACAAACAAACAAAAAGCCAAAAAAAAAAAAAAACCCACAATACATTACATGTAGGGGAATAATATAGGCCTGTAATCCTAACACTTGGGAGGCAGGGGCAGGATCATCATGTGAGCCCGGGTTCCCTGTCTCAAAAGTCTCAAAATAACAAAATGAAAGGGTTCGGTGGTTCAGAGCATGTGCTGCTCCTCCAAAGAACACAGGTCCTGTTCCCCACACCCCACGTCAGGCAGTTCACAAGCACCAGCTCCAGGGATGCATGCCTCTGCATCTGCAGGCACTTGCACTCACATGTACACAGCACATGTAGACACATACACCACACCTGTACATGATTAAAAATAACAAAAAAACAGCAGAAGAAATGGCTCAGCCATTAAAGATTAGACTCACAACCAATCATCAAAAATAATAAAAATAAAGCCGGGCAGTGGTGGCGCACACCTTTAATCCCAGCACTTGGGAGGCAGAGGCAGGCGGATTTCTGAGTTAGAGGCCAGCCTGGTCTACAGAGTGAGTTCCAGGACAGCCAGGGCTACACAGAGAAACCCTGTCTCGAAAAACAAAAAACAAAACAAAACAAAACAACCCACTAAACAAAATAAGTTCAATTGGGATGGGCAAGATAGCTCAGCAAATAAAAAGATTTCTACTAAATCTGACGTCCTGTCTGATCCCCAGGACTTGCACACGCACACACACACACTTGCATACAAACATGTATACACACACGCGCGCATATGCACACACACATATAAAATGTAAAAAAATTAATTAAGGGGCAAGAGAGATAACTCAAGGTTAATGAACAAGAAGGAGGACATAACAGCTCCTGGCTACAGCTGAGGAGAAGGGCTTTACTGTGGATGTGAGGGAGAGTTCAGCCAGAGGCATATGGAAGGGTTCAGGTTGAACTGGGCCAAGAGGAGGGTGATGACAGGAAGGGAGTGTGGGGGCAGGGTGGACGAGTGGTCATGGTGGTGGTGGACCAAGAGTGGAGCCAAGAGACTATTAGAGATTACTGGGTCAAAATGGCTGGTTCACATAAAAATCAGAAGCTGGAGGAAGGGAAGGGAAGCCCAGTGGATGGCGTAAGAAGTGCTGGCAGGAGCCACAGGGACTGAGAGAGACTTGTCCTAGGTTTCTTTGGGACCTGACATTTTGGCTGTTCTTCCTAAGGACCCAGGCTCAATTCCAAGCACCCACTTGTAGCTCCAGGGCAATCTGATGCTCTCTTTTAGTCTCCACAGACACCAGCCACCATATATACAGTCTTATATTCACACAAAATACCCATACTCATAAAATAATAAAATAATTAAAAATTTCAATAAAAAGTTAGTTGTAGTACTATCAGTTAGCAGATAAAAGGGGACATTACATAATGATGAAAGAAAGTTTTCCAAGAAAATAATGTTTGTAAATGTAAAGTCTATAACTATAGAGCTGTAAGCCACAGAAAGATAGATTTTTTTTTTAATTAATTTATTGCTGGGCAGTGGTGGCACACGCCTTTGATCCCAGCACTTAGGAGGCAGAGGCAGGTGGATCTCTGAGTTCGAGGCCAGCCTGGTCTACAGAGTGAGTTCCAGGACAGCCAGGACTACACAGAGAAACCCTGAGAGAAACCCTGTCTCGAAAAACAAAAAAACAAAAAAACAAACAAACAAGAAAGAAAAAAATTAATTTTTTTTATGTGCATCAGTGTTTTGCCTGTGAGGGTGCTAGATTCTCTGGAACTGGAATTACAGACATTGTTTACTGCTGTGGGGGTTCTGGGAATTAAACTCAGGTCCTTTGGAAGAATAGTCAGTGTTTTTAACTGTTGGAGATTGAGATATCTCCAGCCCAGAAATGATAAATCTTAAGGGAAACATGGGTAGAAGTACATTTGAAAGTATCTGTCATGAAGGGGCCTTGGAGTTGGCACAGAACACATCCAGATACCAAATTCTCAGCACAAAGGAGATTTTTTTTTTTTTTTTTTTTTGGATTGGCAAAGATAGCAGCAGGTGTCTCTGCTGGAGTGGGTTCTGAAGGAGACAAAATGGAAGTCTGTGCCAGGAGGAGTTGGTAAGTCCTGATTGGACAGATTAGCCAGTGTGACTCCATGAATCCACGCCTCCAGTGTCTAGAAAAGTCCACAAGATACAGGGAACTAACTCTGAAAGATGAAGAACCCTCTTAGAGTCTCAGCTCCTAAGCAATGGAGTTAGGCTGGGGCTTGCTCACTTCTGAGTGTGTTCCTCGGCATTGCTTGGCTTGGTCTCATGCCCGGGACCCGCCTCTTCTGACCTATACTTTTCTGGGGTGGGGCCAGACCTAAGCATGTCTATCTAGTCTGGGGCTGAGGGGGAAGCTATTACAGAGGGAGGCCCAGCCCAGATCCAGATGGAGAGCTGACCAAAGCAAAGCACCAGCATTCCTAGGGAGAGTAACTTTATTTTTTTCAGTTTTTTGAGAAGGGGTCTCTTAGCCAGAGACCCCTTGATCCCAGTCGTGGGGAAGCAGAGGCAGGCAGAATTCTGAGTTCAACATCAGCCTGGTCTCCTGACTTCCAGCACAACCAGGGTTATACAAGAAACTGCATGGAAAAAAAAAAAAGAAAAAGAAAGTGTGTATGTGTGTGAGAGGGAGAGAAGAAGTGGGGAGGGAGAGAGGTAAGGAAAGAGGGAGAAGGGGAGGCAGAGAGAGAGAGGGAGAGAGACTGACTGTCTTCACAGTTCTATCTTGGAACTCATTCTGTAGACCAGGCTGGCCTCGAACTCACAGAGGCCCCACCTGCCTCTGCCTCACCAGTGCTGGGATTAAAGGCATATGCCACCACTTTATATTTGCTTCCTAGCTCTCCCTCTCTGTGACCTCAGAGGTGAGGTGCTGGGGGTACCCCGAATGGCTAGTTCTTCTGTAATGCAGTCTCTTGCTGGCACCTTGTCTCCTATATGTCCCTGCTAAGCACTGCAATCACATGGGCCAGGCTGAAGCAAGGTGATCTTGACCAACCCTGGAGCAGAGACCAGGGGAGTATTCGATCGTAAGGACAGGGGCTGTAGCTCAATGGTAGGCCACTTGCCTAGCATACATGAGGAAGCCCCAGGTCCCCATCCCCACCACTGCACAAACAAAATCATTCATCTATATGCCTGAAAACCGGGACCCTAACTGTGAAGTCCTGGCTGTGACAGTGACGCCAGGGCCCTTGCCCTGCTCTAGGCCGTCCACAGCTACACTTGACAGCTAGTTCAGCTAGTTCAAGCCTGGAGTCCTACCACCTGGGAGAACTCACCCCGCAAAACAGAATCCTAAGAACAACACTGGAATGTGGGGACCAGCACTGGAATGCAGAGGGACGCCAGGCATGAGCTACACCTCAAGATTGCTTGCAGTTGGAATGTAACTATGTAATTGAGGCCCAGGTAAGGGAGAAGACCAAGTTATAGGCAGACTGGCCGGGAGACCAAGCCTCTGGTCTTCTTTAACCTTAGCTACCCCCCTCAGGAGACTGATGAGAGCAACTTATTCACACAGGAAGTATTTGCCTTAGCCACCCATGTCAGAGGTTATACTTAAATGACTGGGATGTTTGAGTTTCAGTCTACTAGCTTTAAAATCGTCATCCTGGCTGGCCTCAGCTGTGGAAACCCACCTGTTTCTGCTTCCAGACGAGATTAAAGATATTCACCGTCGCCGGGCGGTGGTGGTGCACGCCTTTAATCCCAGCACTTGGGAGGCAGAGCCAGGCGATTTCTGAGTTCGTTCGAGGCCAGCCTGGTCTACAGAGTAAGTTCCAGGACAGCCAGGACTACACAGAGAAACCCTGTCTCGAAAAACCAAAAAAAAAAAAACAAAAAAAACAAAAATATATATATATATTCACCGTCACCATGCCTGGCCTTATATTTTGACTTTTATCAGCAGCAAAACAGCTGAATAGAAGAAACCTGAAGTGCTTCACCATGGTGGTACATGCCTATAATCCCAGCAGGAGGGTCAGGAACTCAGGGTTGTTCTTAGCTACAGTGTGAGACATGTCTGCAGAAGAGGGGGAAAAAAAAAGAAAGAAACCTGGCTCCGTGGCAGAGTGCTTGCCCAGCATGCAGGAGGGACAGAGTGACCCATTTGGCTGCAAAGCAAGAGTTGAACATGCTGAGAAATATGAGCTCTTCCTGTCTTCCAGACTGCTCAGGTTCCAGCTAGCTTGCTCCCTGGCTCTCCTCCCCTGGCTCAAATTCTCACCAACTGGGGGTTGAGTTTGAGAAATCCTTCCCTCTTGAAGACTTGTGTAAAGTTACCTGTGCATGTCTGCCCAGCCCTGGCAAACAACTCTGCAGAAGGGAAGGGACAGTCAATTCCATAGGCTACACCCTGTACCCTAGTATGACCCTGGAGTGAGGTTACAGTTAAACACCAGGGAGACAACAGCCATTCAGTTGCTTTCTTCCAGTGGCTAGCCCATCCCTGCTGGGCTGCAACAGCCCCATGGTGGTCTGAATGAGAATGGGCCCCACAGACTCATGGATTTCAATGTTTGATTCCCAGTTGTGGTGGACTATTTAGGAAGGACTAAGGTGTGTCACTGGGTTTGAAGTTCCAAAAGGCCAAGCCATTCCAAGTCTCTCTCTCCATCCTGCTTGTGGGTCAGATGTAGGCTGATGACTCAGCATCATGCCTGCCTGCCTGCCTGCCTGCCTGCCTGCCTGCCTGCCTGCCTGCCTGCCTGCCTGCCTGCCTGCCTGCCTGCCTGCCTGCCTGCCTGCCGCTCTGTTCCCCACCATGACGGCCATGGACCTACCCTCTGCAACAATCAATCCCCCAACTAAACGCTTTCTTTTATATGCTGCCTTGGTTATGGTGTTTCATCACAGGAAAAGAAGCCCTAAGAAAGACAGCTGGGTCACACGTGGAGCCAAGAGGGAAGGTAAGTAGGACGTGGCAGGGTCGACCTGAGGCAAAGATGAAAACTTCAGCCAGAATCTTTTTTTCCATTCTCCTTTATTCCATAAACACCTAGTTACAAGTTGCACAAATCCTTTATTTTTATAAAGGCAGAGAGGGTACAGGAAAGTGTTTTTGTGATGGGTGGGGAAGGGACAACGAATGGGGAACTAGTCCACTCTCTCCACAGCCCTTATAGGACCATGGCATCTGCAGTGGTGCTCTGAGGAAGAGGTGGGCAAGGGTCCAGGGGAGCTGAGGGATGGAGGTCCCTAAACCCAGAGCTTGCCCCCAAACCCTTCAATGCGTGTCAGGGGCTCGGGAAGATGAGGCGGCTTGGAGACGGAGCAGCAACATGAACTCAAGTTAGTGGATACAGGATGGGCGGGGACACATGGTGAGGGTGAAGATGGAAATGTAGGTGAGGGGGCAGTAGAAGGCTCTCCCTGAGGCCCCAGGGAGAGGCGGGGCCAGCTTGCCTGTTAATTTAATATTAAACTGGGATGGAGGTTGGAGAAGACAGCCATCTCAAGGATGATCTCTCAGCCGCTCAGCCTGCACCTGGAAGGAAAGATGAGCCTGTCAGAGAAAGGACACAGAAGCCTGGAGTCTAGGGGCATCTTCCAGCCACTCAGAGGGAGCAAGTCTCTCTTCCCATGACACCGGTCTGCTGCCCAGCCTCCTCTGATCTGCCATATTCCCATTCCTCCCTCTCAGGCACTTACATGAGAGGCTGAGAGCCTGGGGCCTTCACCAGTCATAGCGACGGGACTGTCGGGAGGGGGAGTCCTCAGGTCCTTGGATAGCCAGGCGGGGAGGCCCCTCAGCCCTTCGCCCCCCACCCACAGATGCCTCATGTCGTCGAAATTCCAGAGGACGTTGCTGTCTGTATCGGGATGTCTCTCTTCTCCATTCATCATCGAACGCTGCTGCCTCACCTAAGGAAGACAGAGAGCAAACATGGAAGGCCATGAGCCACAGCCTTCTGAGATCAGAAACCAGGGGCAAAGGTTGAGATCATGCATGGGAGAATGGGGGTTGGGAGCCATTTTGGCTTTAACACAGTTCCTGGATGTCACTGGCAAGCCTGAGGCACAGCTACTGGAGAAGGACGCCCGGAGTTACACACCGTGAGAAGTTAATAAAGCACTCAGCACTCTTTGAGAAAGACGAAGTAAAGGGTAGAAAAGAAAACCACAGATCCCAATGCAGGAGGGTACAACTGTCAGCACCTGCTGTCAGTCAAGATCTGTCCCCTCCCTGGCAACACCTGACACAGCCGTGAAGCTGGCAACAGAGCCTACAGCACAGGACTCACCCACAGGGCCACAGGAAGTAGATTAGGGGGGGCTGCTGCTCGGAAAGAAGGCTCACTCACTTTCATCCAGGTTGATGTAGTCCTGCCGCTCTTCCTGGTCCCCTGTGCGATGGTTTCGGGAGCGCTGGAGAATGTGAGCTCTATCCCGAATGTGATGCCCAATGGACATCTGCTCTAGACCACTGTCTGAGTCCCGGACAGTCCTCCGTGTCTCCCGGATCTGGGGCAAGGTGGACAGGAACATTCAATTCTCCCCACAAAGCAAGCCCTGGCTACATCGCCCCAGGATGAATACACCACCCACGACCCAGTCTTGAAAAAAGATGTCTCTGGTTCCAGTGGGTGCCAATCAATTCTATCTCCTTGGAGATAGGGGAGTTCCTTACTCACCCCGCCTGGGGCAGATCGCATCTCAGATGTTTCCTGGTAAACCTTGGGGGCACCATCCCCAGTGTTGGAGTAGGAGATGACGGTGGAGGAAGAGAAGGTTTGGCAGTTGCCTCCGGCAGCCATGTGCTCCTGAGGAGGGACTGAATGAGGAGGGCCTACTTTGCAGAAGGGAGCTCCCTTCAGCTGCTTGCTCTTACCACATCTTTCTTAAAATACGTGGGAAACACATCACAACCACCCGGTTCCTCACGCCCAACACTAACATACGTAACCACTTACGGGTATAAGAACAAACACAGAACACTGGTGCTCTGGCTCAACTTAGTCTAACCCAGCCTCTTCACTAGCACACCTCTCCCCCTCCTGCCATGTTGGCTGCCACCGAGGTCAAGGCTGGGGAAGAAAATGGAGGAAGTCATACCATGTTCCCAATCATGTCGTTCATCATTCCAAACATGTCCATGAAGCCGCCAGACTGAGGAAAGATGACAGTCAGGAAGAGCCGTCAGCAGTTTGGGGCCTGCCACTCACCTGAGGACAGACCCCTTTTCCTTCTTGCATTTAGCCAGAACACTCAAGATCCTCCCCATAAACTGCTGGCACCTCCTTGGGCTCTGTGGCTGCTCTAATGCTTCCCCTGCCTGCCCTGCTTGCCTATCTTTTAAGGAAGTGGCCCAAAGGCAACAAACTAAAGCCTCCGAACATGCTAAATGATGGTGCACGCCTTTAACCCAGCACTGGGAGGCAGAGGCAGGCAGAGCTGATTTTAAAGCCAGCCTGGTCTACAGAGTGGGTTCCAGGACAGCCAGGGCTGTTATTATAGAAAAACCCTGACTCAAAAAGAAAAAAAAAAAAAAGAAAAAAAAAATTCCAAACCAAAACAACACAAAAATCCCCCTGAATACTTAGAGTTGTAAAAGTGTCCCAAACTCTCCCTCGTCAAAAGCACCGTTATGCATTTACTTTCTCCAGTGGTTAAGAACTTCCAGGTGTCAGCAGTATTTGAGCGTTATATTATTATTTTTCTATGTATGAGTGTGTTGTCTGCGCGCATGTCTGCTCACTACATTCATGCAATGCATGGTAGAGAACAGAAGAGGGCATCAGATGCCCTGAGACTAGAGACACAGACAGTTGTGAGCTGCCATGTGGGTGCTGGGAATCGAACCCTGGTTGTCTGGAAGAATGGTCAGGTGCTCCTAACTCTAGAGCCATCTCTCCTGCCATTGCTCCATGATTTATATGCAATGGGCTCTGAACTATGTCAGCTATCCAAAGAGAAGGTTATAGGACCACCCCTGACCCAACGTTGTCACCAAAGCACCACATTTGTAAATAACATTCAAGGGGGGTATATGGGGGAAAGAGAGAGAATGAGAGAGAGAGAGAGAGAGAGAGAGAGAGAGAGAGAGAGAGAGGGAGGGAGAGGGAGAGAGAGATACAGGAACAGAGGACAAGGACTCACCATTCCCAACATCCCAAAGGGAGAAACAGCCCCAGCCTACAGGACAAGGAACAGAAGTTAGAACCACATCCAACTACCTTACGATACCAAACGAGGCCAGTGCCTCCATGTTCCCCCATCCTTCTCTCCACAGGAGTCACAAAGCCCCTTTCCCAGACTCCCGACCTGCTCCTCTACGTCCCACACAAATCATGTCCCTTTAAAGCTAGTTGTAGGGCAAGATCTGCAGCATACTTAACTAATCACCCTGGGTCTCAGTATGTTCCAACTGTTACCTGCATCCTGCGGCTGGCAGGCCTGGTTGCTGGCATGTTACCATCTGTGACGCTCAGGAAGGGGCTATATCCAAAGCCACCTGACAACATTCGGCTCATATGCTGGCGGTGAATAGCGAAGGGGTCCCTGCGGAGTGAGCATCCAATATAGACGGCAGATCAAACCCCAGCCTTCTCCCCCCCCCCCAACCCAAATAAGTCAGGGTACACAGTGAGTGGCACAGATGCCAACTTCCCTGAGAGCTGCAGCTGAGTATCCAGCTAATTCTAACCAATTCCAGACACGGGAACCCAGAGGTCTGTCTGAACTGCTCAGACCTGAATCACAATGGGATGAGTGCACGAGGGGGAGGGAATTCTCACATCAGGAACATGGGATCCTCGGGCTCCACGTCCCTCATGAAGCGGAACATCCTGATCTCAGCTCCAGGGGGCTCCACACTGTGAAGATACGGAGGCTGAGTTTCATGCAGGCGGCAGGGTACGCACACCAGCTCAGTGTAGCTACTCTTAAAGCTGTCTCTTGCACACACCATCACTGACCCCTCCAAACTCCAGGGAGACCCTTCTGCAGGTGGGCCATATAACCTTTTAGTCCTGAGAGCGAGCAGCTCTCCAAGCCGGTCACGGAATTTTTCCCAAGCCTCTTAGTGTTGCCCCTCCACCCCCGCCCGCCATCCTCTTCCCCGAGCCACGGTCAGCTCCTCCTCCGACGCCAGCCTTGATGAGGATCTCCAACGGCGGCCCGCCACCCCATTAATGACCCCAACTACTCCGCCTTCTGCTGGCACTGGCCGCTACCAGGCCTCCCCGCACAGGCCTCACTGCCCACCGAGCCGGTCCGCCGCTGCCCCAGCCCGTGCCTCCCGCCGGGCGAGCCGGAGAGGGAGGTCCACTCCCGGGCTCGCATCCCTGCAACCGTGCGGGCCGCGCCACCCTGGCCTCACCGGTCCCCGACTCTGGCTCAGCGGCCCATCCGGCCGGCCTCTCCTCTGGGCGCTGCAGGAGCAGGATCGCGGCTCGGGACGCAGGGATTGGTCCGCGCCGGACCTTCTCGCCTCCCGCACCGCCTCCTGTCTTCAGCTGCCACCTCCGTACCCCCGCCCTCGGCCCGAGGAGCCGAACCTCGGTCAGGCCCGAACGGAAGTGACGTCACGGCGGACAGCCCTGGGGGCGGGCCACGGGAGCTCCACCCACCTGTATGGGAGGGGGCGGCGCGCGCGCGGCGGAGCCCCCCGGAGGGCGGGTCTCTGGGGCCGGTGGGAGGTCTCATTAAGCTGGCTCGGGGATTTGGGGACAGGAAGAGGCTCCTGCAAAGGTGGGGGAGGGCGGAGCGGAATCGGGAGGGACCGGCCGAGCGCAGCGTGGGGGCAGGGTGTGCCGCACCTTCTTTGCCGGGGGAGGCAGGCTGTCTGGGGGCGACCGGTGGGGCGGATCCCTGCGGGGACCTTTAAACACACTGCAGGAGGGGCGCTTAACCAGGGGAGCACGGAGGCCTGTCCCTCTGGAGAGCCGCTCCGGCGGGCGGGGTCCTCCGAGTGACGCAGAGGAGGAGGTGACAATTTAGCTCAGGTCTAGTTCAGCTTTGGAAAAGGCCAACCCGGGAAGGAAATTCAGGTTGCGAGCTTGGCCACCAGAGGGCGCTCCCGGGCCAGGCTGGATCTTTAGCGCTTTAGGACTCGTTGTTGGCTTGGGCATCTGGACCACTCCGAGACCTGTCTGTGAAGGGTTGGCCCGGGCAAAGGCGTTAGTTCTGAAGTCTGTTTGCTTTTTGTTGTCGGTTTTTTGTTTTGGTTTTAGTGCTTAGGCTCCAACTCAGGGCCTCGGGCATACCAAGCACATGCCCTACCACTAAGCTAAAGTCCAGTTCTTTTTCTCTAGGTCTTACGTCTTTAAAACTTTCTTTGCTCTAAGCAGGTAGATAGGTCAACGGACTAAAGTTTAGAAGAATAAAGGGGTGGAGAGTTAAATTAAGCAGAATCACCCAGGGGCGGAGCTAAAAAGTAAGCCCAAGAGGCCTGACTCCAAAGCCAGTGACTGGGATTTTGACATACTAATTGTCTTGCACAAAATCTGGCTGAGCTGGAGAGAAGAGCCCTCCCCTTTGGATCAGAGGATTTGAACTGTATTGGATAGACTTTGACCCACAGAGATCCAAACTCAAAACTGTCCCAAGTTCTTTACTCTGGCCATCAGCCACATTGGGACCGTGTGGAACCTGATCTAAAGAGAAAGGTTTATTCTTCACAACTCCCTGAGGGAAAAGGGTCAGTGGTTACTCGGGTAAAAGATTGGGAGCAGAGATTCTCAGCTTCTTTTGATTTGATCATTGCTAGAAGGGAAAGATAGTACTAACGGAAGAAACAATGATATAGCTAAGGTAACCGGACAGATTGGCAAAATGAAACCAATAAGAAAATATGTTTTTCATTGATATTCGATATATAAGACCTTCTTTAAATTTCTCTTGATATCCCACCCGACAATTGTCCTTTCTTCTTGCTCTAAAGAAAAGCAATTTGAGCCGGGCGGTGGTGGCACACGCCTTTAATCCTAGCACTTGGGCGGCAGAGGCAGGCGGATTTCTGAGTTCGAGGCCAGCCTGGTCTACCGAGTGAGTTCCAGGACAGCCAGGACTACACAGAGAAACTCTGTCTCGAAAAACCAAAAAAAAAAAAAAAAAAAAAGAAAAGAAAGAAAGAAAAGCAATTTGAGATTCCATCAAGACACCTCAGGGCTGCCAGCTCAGTGGCTAAACATGCCTGCTGGTTGGTGGGGCCGGCCTTTAATCCCGGCACTGGGAAGCAGAGACAGGAGGATCTCTGTGAATTAGAAGCTGAACTGGGCTACATAGCTTGTCTAAAAGAAAAACAAAAGCATAAAATTAAAAACAAAACAAAACAAAACAAACAAACAAAAATGCTTGCTGCTATTCCAGAGAAACCCAGCGTGGTTATGGAGTCCCAGCTCCAGGGGATCTAACACCCTCTATAGGCACCCAAGGATATGCACACACCTGGCATACTGACACACACGTACACATAAAATAAATCTGAAAAAGGAACTTGCTGTCTTGCAGAAGACCTGGTTCTAGGACCCATTTCATGACTTACAACCATAAATAAAACCCCTGTTCCAGGATATCCAATGCCCTCTTTTGGCCTCTGTAGGGATTGTATACACATAGTACTTATACACACATATAGGCAAAATACATAGAAAATAAATATAAATCTGATTATTTGAAAGAATTATTTTGGCCAGTGGTGGCCTTTAATCCCAGCACTCAGGAGGCAGAGACAGGTAGATCTCTGTGAATTTGAGGCCAGTCTGCTCTACAGAGAGGGAAGGGGAGAAGGAGGGGGGAACACTGGGAAAGCCAAGGCTACATAGAAAAATCTTGTCTTGAAAAAACAAACAAGCCGGGCAGTGGTGGCACACACGCCTTTAATCCCAGCATTTGGGAGGCAGAGGTAGGTGGATTTCAAGGTCAGTCTGGTCTACAGAGTGAGTTCCAGGACAGTCAGAAATACACAGAGAAACCCTGTCTCTAAAAACAAAAACAAAAAACAAACAAACAAACAAACCCAAAATATTACTTCAGTGAGTATTCTGCCACTTACACATAAAGATATCCTATACGAATGTTCTTTTTTCTTGTCTCTTTTGAAAGCAAGTCTCCTACCCCCACCCCACCCTCTTTGTGACAGGATCTCGGGTCTCCCTATGCAGCTCTGGGACTAAAGGTATATGTTACCTATGTGGCCATGAAAGCAAGTTCTACATTGCTTGGCCAATCAACAGCTATTTAGTGAGCACTTGCCCTGTGCTGAGTCTAGCGTAAAACAAACAGACAAGTCTAAGGCAGCCCCTGCCATCTTGAGGTGTACAGTCTTTTAGCCTCCTTGCCTGTGAATTGTGTTTGTTTTGACATGGGTTGTAGCCCAGGCTGGGACCACTTGAACTAATGATAACTCTGTCTTAACTTCCCAGCTACAAAGATTCCAGTTGTGTGCCAACATATCTCCATGGTTCTCTTTCTATTGTTTGCTGTCCTGCCTCCTATCTTTAAGTGTCTGGAGTCCTTTCTCGTCTTTCTCTCTGTAAGAATGTCACCATGTTGTTGGATATACATCTGTAATCCCAGACATACAGAGCAAGTCTCTATGAGAGATGCTGTCAAGAAAGGTAGCAAACAGAAAACCTTAAGGATTTCATACCATTCCATTTGATTGTTGCATGTGTGTTTGTGTGTGTGTTTGTGTGTGTGTGTTTGTGTGTGTGTGTGTGTATTTGTGTATGTGTATTTGTGTTTACATATACCCAGGACCTTGTATATGGTGTCTATGGTAGACAAGTGCTCTTCTAATCAGTTAAGTCCACAGCCCTATTTTTTTTAATTTGGGACAGTCTATTGTGTAACCCAGACTGACCTGAAACTTCCTGTATTTAAGTAAATCCTGGTTGTCCTGTCGTCACTATCCAAGTGCTGGGATTCTGGACATGTGGTGCTATATACTATCTTTTCCTACTTTCATTTCTAGTATATTCATTTGTGCATGGAGTGCTTATCTCATGACATGCAAGTGGAGGTCAGAAGACAACATGGAGGAGTTACTTCTCTTCTCCTACCATGTGGGTTCTGGAACTCAATCTCAGGTTATCAGGCTTCGTGGCAACTGCTATTACCTGCTGAGCCACCTCACTGGCTCTACATGATTTTATCTTAAGATTTATTTATGGTGACAAACATCTTTAATCTCAGCACTTGGGAGACAGAGGCAGGAGGATCTCTCTGACTTTGAGGCCAGCCTGGTCTACAGAGTGAGTTCCAGGTCAGCTGGAACAAGTGGGGCCTTGTCTAAACAAACAAACAAATCAATAATAAAAAGAAAGAAAAAAAGAAGGCTTAATATATATATACATATATATAATATACAATATATTATATATTATATATATAATATATAATTGTATATATAATTATACAATATAATATATAATATAATTGTATATATAATACATATATTATATATATATAAATGTTTTGCTAGCATGTATGTCTGTGCCTGCCTGATGCATGCAGAAGCTGGAAGAGGGTACCACTGAGAAGGTATGGATAGCTGTAAGCCACTATCTGGAACTGAACCTGGGTTTTCTGCAAGAACAGCAAGTGGTCTCAGCCACCGTGCCATCATCTCTCCAGTGTCTCCATGTGGTTTTAAATAAGTGTATTTCCTCTCCTAGGAATGTTTACAAATTACAACTTAACCTCAGTCTACTAGACAGTTTGAAATCTAGGATGACTGCTTGTTTCTTGTAGCTCAAAAGTTCTTAAGCTGGACTTGGGATGTAGCCCAGCATAAGAGGTTGCCTTGTACACAGAAAACTATCTGTTGAATCCTCAACAACACACACACACACACACACACACACACACACACACACACACACACACACAGACACACCCCAGTGAACACTGAGGGAGGTATACAAGCTTGTGTCAGTATGCCTAGTGGCATACCTGGGTAGCTCTCTAAGAAATGAAAGGGCACAATTTTACCGGCAACTAGCGGTTATGTCTGCCTGCCTTCTTTCCTCACCTCCCACTCTTGTTCTTTCCCTTCTCCCTCTCCTCTCCCTCCCTCTCTGTCTGCCTTTGTCTCTGTCTCTCCTCTGTCCGATCACTGAAGGGCAGGAGTTTGTCAGTCACTGGCATTTCCCGTAGATGATGTGAGGGAGATTGGGTTCTTCAAGGAATGACTGAAGCTCCAGAGGACAAGGACTGAGTGCGCCTCCTCCATGCGCTGCTCATCTGGCTGGACTCAGAGTCAGGAAATCCTTGAGAGGATAGAGCTGGGCCAGAGAAGGGGCCCTCTTTGGATGTGAGGTCACATATCTGGAACCAGCCCAGAACAGTTGGATATTTGAACAGAGCGAGGGTGGAGCAACGTTGTAAGTAGAGAACTTACAACAGCCTATTTGTATTTTAAATTGAAAGACCGTTTGTGCATCCCTGGGAACTTTTTTTTGAGCTTGTACAATACAGCAGGTATGGAAATAGAAATACCGAGGTAGGTGTGAAAAAAAAAATCCCAAAGTCATGATTGACAGTCGTGAGGTGGCAAAGCTTCACATCAGTTGATCTTGAGCCTCTGAGCACATGCAGGTCAGGAGTGTGGAGACAAGAAGCAAGCTCAAGGATCTAGGGAAGGAAAACCGAGGTCTAATTTTGCACGGGGGAAAGTACCATCAACTAAGAGAGGAAACATGGGGCAAATTTCAGTTTGCTCCTGTTTGAAACTCCATGGAGCACCAAGCCAGGGAAGAAAAGGGGCTGAATCTGTGACTCTGGACCTTAGCAATAAAGCCAGTGCTAGACCTGGAAGTCGCCAGTGTTCCAGTTACATGGTTGGTGGGTGGGACTTCAGCAGACATCCATGACGGAGGAGTTAGGGGAGACTGCAGCAGACAGCCCATAAAAGTCACCTGGAAGATCCATCAACATGCACTGATGCTTCCCCGTGATTCTCTTCTAAGTCTTTAGCTTGCTAGGTCACGTACGTCTTTGTCCATTTTCACTAGCCACTTATTTTTTCTTTACTGGTCACCTGGATCAGCCGTGGTCTGTGTAACCTGGGAGAGTTGTAAACACACCTGAGGTTAAGCATACAGCAGTCGCCTGTAGGAATGCAAACAGCAGGCAGAGTTCTTCCCTGACATTCTAATTACAAATTGCTGGGTTGGCTGTGGGCAAAGAGGCAGGCTGCAGGCTGGATGAACAGCTCAGAGGCGAGGCATGCACGAAGCCCTGGGTTCGATCCCCAGAATGACCCTAAAAAAAGAAAGAGATCGAAAAAAGACAGAGATGGTTAAGGGTCTGGATAGATAACTCAGTGGTTAACTCCACATACTGAGCTCACAGAGAATCAAAGTCAGAAATGATTGACAACTACCTGTCACTCCAGTTCCAGATCTGTGGCCTCTGCTAACACCTGTCCTATGTGCACACATTCACATGGACACATACATAATTTAAAGATAAAATAACTATTTTTTATTATTTTTTTCTGAGTAAAGGTTTCTCTTTGTAGCCCTGTCTGTCCTGGAACTTGCTCTGTAAACGAGGCTGGCCTCCAATTCACAGGGGTTTGCCTGCCTCTGCATCTGCCTCTGCCTCTGGAGTGCTGGGATTAAAGGTATGAGTTCACCACCGATACCACTGCCTGGCTAAATAAAACATTTTTTAAAAAAGGAGGTAGCTAGCCAGGCAGTGGTGGCGCATGCCTTTAATCCCAGCACTTGGGAGGCAGAGGCAGGCAGATTTCTGAGTTCAAGGCCAGCCTGGTCTACAGAGTGAGTTCCAGGACAGCCAGGGCTACACAGAGAAACCCTGTCTCAAAAAAACAAAACAAAACAAAACAAAAAACAAAAACAAGAACAAAAAAAACCCCAAAACAACAACAAAAAGGAGGTAGCTTAAAACAGCGATCTAAAATTGTGGTGTCCAATATGGTAGCTGCTAGCCACATATGGCTATTTAATTAGGCCTGATGGTATAACCAATGGTATGAGCCTTGATGAACATGTACTAAGTCTGACCTTCTGTGTAGCAAAACTTAAATAAATAAATAAATAAATAAATAAATAAATAAATAAAACATTTTATTTCTTGGTGGGAACTAGTCACTCCCCCCACCCTCTCTCTCTCTCTTGGGATGGGGTCCCATGTATGTCAGTCTGGCCTTAAACTCTCACGATGACTTTGGGTCTCTGACCCTCTTTATGTCACCTCTCATTCCTATTTTTAAGCACGTCACCCGCCACACCTAGTTTCTGCAGTTAAGAGTGTTAAACTCAGGACTTCATGCATAAGAGGCAAAACAGTTAATAACACTGCCCAGCCCATGAGTTGGTTGTGCTTTTAAGTGTTAAAAGTCACAT